>CM053787.1:268570912-269200912 GCA_028749045.1 Cupressus sempervirens | reverse complement strand
TTCTCTTAGTAGAATCAAGATTTGAAAATTGATTCGGGTTTGGGTTCGAATTAAAATAGAATCTTATTATTATGCATTAGTTTTATATGATTTATTAAGTAATCTAATTAAATTTAATTTAATTAAGATTATTTAATAGTAGAAGGAGTCTAATTAATTATTAGTCAATTTTAGTAAATGGATTTTTAAATGAGGGAAAATTAAAAGAAAAGCGATATTAATAAGTGTTTAGTAGAATTAAATAATTGAATTATTAATGAGATTGATTTTACTTAAAATCAATGAAGATTATTTTAAATAAATGTTTTTTCTTGAAGTGTTTTAAGGAAATTGTAAACTAATTATTTGAAAGTTGATAAGTATTATTTTTATGATTTGAATAATGGGAGATGCTCTTGAAATTAAGGGAGTTTCATTTAATTATTAGTAACATTGATTTTAGTAAAATAATGCAATAATTTTATTAAAAGTCAATGGGAATTAGTTTAATGATTTAAATAAGTAAATAATTATCTTTTCACTATTTTAGAAAATTGTTTTAAACTAATGGAGGGATAATTCTATGTTTTATTTGAAAAGATAAATGGGTTGACTTGGAGATTAAATGAAGAATCTTATACACTTGAAGTATACTTGAAACAAAAACTGAAACCTCATATTTGGCTTAACCATGTGATTGCGAAAGCAAACTAAAATATGTATTTGTATCTTGTTCTTTATGTTATCCATGTTTGGGGTTTGGGTGGTCCTAGAGTGTTGACCAATTAGGATGTCTACCAGAGGCTTGGGAGTTATGCGAATGTGATGGCATGTTGATGTTATTTGGTCTCGATCTTTTTAAAATCCAACCATGGTAATGTGATGGTATGCTTTATGAGATGTTTATATTTATCGTTCGTTGATGTTTTTTTAGTCTTCTTGTGTGAAGCTGAGATTTATGTGTATGAGACACTTGACTTAACCATTTTTGAGTCATTGATTAGTTATACTTGGGTTACTTTCCAGTCACCTTGATAGGACTGAAGTGTTTGTTTCAATCTTGATGATGTCATGTTGTGACATGTTTTGACTTGACCATTTTGGAGTCTTCGATCAATATTATTTCGAGATACTTTTCAGTTGCTCATTGAGAACCAATGGATATTATGATTATCATTGGATTCTTTTTGGTTGCTCATGGAGAACTGATGTGATTATTTTGATTATCTTTATGATGCTTTCTAGTCACTTGTATGGGATTGAGGTGATTTTGTGATTTGTGATTTCATGAGCCTAGGGTAGGTTATCTACTTGTAGTGTCAGGAAGTGGCTTGCAATGGGGGCCGGGGCCCTAAGTGGCTGCCAAGGTAACTCATTGTAAGTTGTTTTAATAAGTGAAAATATTTACACTAAATGGGGATTAAAATGAACCTAATAAGATAATTGTATGTTCTCGCTCATGCCTTGAGTGCTAGTACAGACTAGGATGGGAGTAGAGAGAACACTTGGTTGCGACCTTGCATTCCGTAGTATGCCTTGTTAGTATGAGAGGATACTAGTGGCCGCATAGGGATCACTAGGGGGTTGAGGTCTATTGAGAGACTACCAGGGTAACTCTAGCATGATTCGTGTGATGACACTTTCCCGCTTACATAGTAGGTTTCCTACGTGTCTTTGTGTGCCTTTGGGAGTAGATGTCGATATATCTTGGAACCTTTGAGTTAATATACTTTTAAGATTTTCTGGACTTAGAGAGTATATGTGTTATGTGATTTGTTATCTTGTTTGAGACTTGAGACTATCTCCTCTAGCGCTATCTTTTTTGGCATTTATCTTCATTCTGTTCATGGATCTTATGATGGATGTTATTTACTAGTACATTTCTCTATATTGATGATTAGCATGTGATAGATGATGTTATCTATTTTGTAGGATCATCTTATGCTTTGTTCTTGCATGTTAGATTTCTTTATGCATATGTTGTAGCATGTTTTAGGAGTGACATCCCTATTACTATAGTGCCGATGATCTCTTCGATGGTTTGGGATGTTATGCACAGGGGATGGCTAGGGCCCATGATGGTCTAATGATGCTATTGATGGTTGGGAGGAATCACACACTTAGTTAGATGTGTCTTATGATGGATGGTTATCATTTATGATGGTTGTTATATCTTTATTGCTGGATGGATGTATCATGTATGTTATTGGTTTCATTTACCTTATTGCACTTGTATCATGGTTGATGAGGATGATGTATCTTTATTATATGTATATTATTTTAAGCCTTTCATACCCTATGACATGTATAGTGGATGATTGAGCATTCCAAATAGGCATTTCAAACAAATGTATAATATGGACTTTGGACTTTTCATTATTCTTTCATGTGGATGTGGTGGTTGTTAGACTTAGTATTAATTAGATTAAATGTGACTCAACGTCTTGGGATCCTTAAGGAATGTAACCTGTTATGTATGCTTACAGTTGATTGTATGTTATTGCTTCCGCTACTATGTGTTGATGTCAATGGTTTATCTATCATGATTAAAGAAAAAAAAAATTGTTTGGCAAACTTAGTAAAACTTTAGGTTAATTCTTTTGGGTCCCTTGGTGGGGTGTTACATGGAACAAATGTATATTATTTAAATGGACTTTGGACTTTAAATTATTATTTCATATGAATGTGGTAATTGTTAGACATAGTGGTAATTAAAATTAAATGTGATTCAACGTCTTGGATATCCTTAAGGAATGTAATTTGTGATGTTTGCTTCTGTATGATTGTATGTTATTGCTTCCGCTACTTTATATTTGATGTGTATGTTATTTTTTCAAAATTTTTTTTGGGAAAACTTAGTAAAACTTTAGGTTAATTATTTTGGATCCCTTGGCGGGGTGTTACATCTGGTATCAAAGCCTAGTTTCTATATTGGGAGCTCTGGGTATATTGGAACACCACTAGTTGTTAACTAGTTGAACTAAAACGAAGCTTTAAATTGTTATGTATATCTATTTCAAGCTGAAACTAGAACTAGTTGAACTGAAATAGAACTTAAACTTTTAGTTGTATACTTTCAATACTTGAACACTCAGACTTCAAAATTGAATTATACGTAAACCTAAAAATAGGCGAAACTAAAAAATTGAAATTATACTATTTTCAAAATATGTGTCTTTTACGTATGCTTTATAGTACTATGTTTTATGGTTGTTATAACATCTTGTATTTTGGATATTATTATAGGATGGTATCTAGGATGAGATATTCTGTTAGAGGTTGTAGCCTAGGTCATGCTAGAGGTCATGGACAAAGTAGAAACATCAATGTACATGAGTCTATCCACGAAGGCCTTAATCAGAAAGAGGGTAGGGAAGACCATGTTAGAGAGCATTAGGAAGAGGACCATAGAGAGCAGTCGGATGAATCAGAGGAAGTTGACTTGAGGCAAATGATGAGAACCATCATCGATCACCTACCTCTTGTTCATGACCAGAATGGGACACATCAGTCAGGACTTGAGCATAGACCTAGGTCTAGGAGCTATTATAACTATCGCAATGTGCAGTGCAATAAGCGCAACTTGTATGACCGACCGTCTCAAAGTATTCCTTCTTATGTTAGTGGGGGTATTGTTCATCAGTCTAGTGCACCTAGGATGCAGAGGAGTTTTGACAGAGAATGTTTCTCATATGGACAACGTGGACACAAGTCATCTCATTGCCCTCAATGAAAATCATAATTCTCAGACCAGAGACCCATAGCTTCTAAACCTACAGTTAGAAATATGGGTAGATCCCAGAGAGTGTTCTCAGTGGAGTCATATCCTCCTACAGGGGGAAAGGGTCCAATGGGACCTACACAGTGAGTTCTTTAGTTTTACCATTCTTGTAGGATTCTAGGAGTAAGCCTAAGTCTAGTGGGGGTGGATGTAGTGCCTACCCCTAGTTTACATTTTTGTTATCATTGCCAAACTCCTTTAAGCCAGTTTTATACTTGATTACTAGTAGTATTATTTTGAGATTATCAGATATTGTTTCACATTTATTTGATTATATGATGAGATTACTTGGTACTCTATACTTTATGTATGCATGATGATTATTACAATGTTTTCAATTATTGATGATGTTTAGTTAGATGGATTATCATATGTGTTTTCTTATGGATACTTAACCCATACTGCATGTGTATGGTGTGTGTGTATGTTTTCTTCATGTATGACATTTCTAATGTGGTTAAGGAAGGGAGTTGTAGTCACCTACTAGCCGAGATCTACACGATGCACCACTTCCTGCCATTTTCTATTTAGTTTATAATATTGTGTTTGTACATGCGTGGATTTTATGTAGATTGCAGGTACCGGGTATCGACTTCTTTGAATTGCCAGGATGAGCGTACCCTATTACATTATCTCAATGGTAACAGAGGGGAGATAAACTCTTAAGTCCAAATCCTAAACCCTTAACTCATTTGTTCTAAAAAATTAGGACAAGTATCTAAGTCTTTTACCTTTCAAATGCATCGAATGATGTTGATTCGTGATTATAACCCTTTAGTTTGATCGTGTATGTGTTTTTCTATGATGAGATTTTGTATTTTGTTTTATGCATCCTTGGTGATTTTTCTATTAATTAATTCAAATTAAATGATTAAATTGATGATTTAATATAATGGAAAATTATTATGGTATTTTAATATTTAATTATAATTAATTAATTGGAAAATTAATTAAATAAAAAGAATTAAAGATAAAAGTTATTAGAATAATTTTAGAACATGATAGTACTTATTTAATTTAATAATAATATATATTTAGAGTTCATTTTTAAATAAATGCTAAATATTATTATTATTTAAGTTAATAAATATTTTATCAATTAAAGTTTCAAAAATAAATTAAGAAGTGAAAAAGATATTAATTTATTAAAAGTTTCAAGATCGCATAATGTGTGCATGAGATTAAAATTCAATAAATTAATTAAAAAGAGAAGTCAAATGAAATTAAATAAAGTTATTTTATAATTCACTAAATGTGCATGAAAAAGATAAAGAAAAGATAACAAAGATTTGATGTCTAGTGAGCAAGGAGTTCTCGGGTGACTGCACAATTTGTGCCTTGATTTGAGGAGAGAACTCCATATCACAATTTGAGTGTTCATTTTCGGGGGACCGCAAATTTTGGAAGGAGAACTTTCGAAAGAGAGAAGATTTTTAGAGGAGAAATTTCTCTCACAAATCTTTTTGAGTGTAGCGATTAGCATCAGAGTCCAAGTAGATTCTTGTGGTGATTCACATAGTTAATTATGCTATTTCTTTTCCTATCTTCTTTGTGTCTATGAAATGGTTATCTGAATGATTTCTTGTGAGGAGTTTTTCGATTTGAAATTACTGGTATGTGTGTAGATTTCTTCTGCATACATAGAGATTAAAATATCTTACATTTTCTATTCAATAATTTTTCAAATTAGATATTAAATCGGGGAGGGTTTTGGAATTTAGAAAAGAAAATTGAAAGAAAAAATTTGACTGGTTGGTTGTATTTTCCCTATTAGACTAATGCTAGAACTTTTATTTTATATATATATATATATCTTTATTTTTGTTTGGGGGGGGGGGGGGGGGGGGGGGGGGGGAGAAGGATTGTTTTGTTACAAATTTATAAAATCTAAATTTTATATATATATATATATATATGATTGGGTGGGCAGGGGCCACCAACCCCCCACCCCCCCTTCATACCTTACCCTCCCCCCCCTACGGCTAGCCTGCCTGCGTATGCAGACTGGCTGCTGACCATAGCAATAGTAATTAATATTGTTGGGGACGACAATAGACAGTCTACAACCGCATGACAACTGCCTGCGAAGGCCAACCATGCGGGCCTTAAACACAATTAAATTAAATGGTAAAGTTACTTTCTAAAAATTGTTAATAAATTTTATTATATTTATATTTATATATTTTTTAATTATTATTTATTAAGGATTTTTATTAATAGTTTTCTTTATTATTAATTTAATTAATGATTAATTAATAATAATATAGTTTGTTTTAATAATTAATAATAATAAAGTTTTTTAAAATTAATTTATTATTACTTTTAAGGAATTTTGATTTTTAATCAAATTGTAAATTTTTTATTTGAAAATTAATAATCATTAATTTTAATAATTTAATGAAGTTTTAAATTTATTTAATTATTATAATAATACTGATTCTAATAATACTGTAAACTATTCTATTTGGAAATCAACAAGTATTATTTTAATAATTTTAATAAATAATTACCTTTGGATTATCTTTAGGAAATTGACCTTAAATATTATAAGGGTAATTCTGTATTTAATTTGAATATAAGAATGGGTTAAATAGTAAAGGGTTAATTTGTATATCATAGGTATTCGAACACTTACATTGAAACAAATAGTTAAACCTTACATTTAACTCAACATTATGTCTTCAAAATCAAACCAAACTATGAGACTACTTTGTTATCTGTATGTTGTCTATGTTTTGGGGTTTGGGTTGACTAGAGTGTTGACCAGTTTTAGGATGTCTACTAAAGGCTTGGGAGTTCTGTGATTGTGGCATTATGTTGAATTGATCTTGATCTTTTTAACCAAACCATGGTAATGTGTTTGGTATGTTGTTTGGTGAGTCTATATTTATTGTTCGTTATTGCTTTCTAGTGTTCTTGTGTGAAGCTAAGGTGAATGTTATGACCTACTTGACTTAACCATTTTGAGTTTTTGATCAGCTGTATTTGGATTACATCCCAGTCGCTTTTATAGGACTGAGGTGTTTGGTATGATTTTTTCTTAATGATGTCATGTTATGACATATTTGACTTAACCATTTTGAGTCTTCGATCAATTAGTTTTGGGATGCTTTCCAGTTGCTTGTAGAGAACTGATGTGTTATTGTGATTTATCTTTTGATGCTTTCCAGTTATTTGTATAGGATTGAGGTGATTTTTACTATGATTCTTCGATTTGTGATTTCATGAGCTTAGGGTAGGTTATCTATATGTAATGTCGAGAAGTGGCTTGCAATGGAGGCCAGGGCCCTAAGTGGTTGCCAGGGTAACCAATTATAAGTTGTTTAATAAGTGAAAACACTACACTAAATGAGAGTAAAATGAACCTAATAATAGTCTTTGTATGTTCTCACCCATGCCTCAAGTGCTAGTATAGACTAGGATGGGAGCAGAGAGAACACTTGGTTGCGACCATGCATCATTAGTATGCCTTGTTAGTACAAGAGGATACTAGCACCACATAGGAATCACTAGGGGGCCGAGGTCCTAAGAGACTGTGCGATGACACTTGCCCACTTACATAGTAGGTTTCCTATGTGTCTTTGTGTGCCTCTAGGTTTAGATGTCGATTTATCTTGGAACTTTTGAGTTAGATTACTTTTAGGGTTTCCTAGACTTAGAAAATACTTTTGATATTTGGATTGATATCCTATTTGGGATTTGAGAATATCTCCTTAGTGTGGTGGGAGTGGGCCTTTTTAGGTTACCATGCGGTCGGTTGGTAGTGCTTTTTACTCTTACCATTGAGATCCGTCCGTTGATACTATGGCTAGAATTTCCTTGTCTGCATTTCCTTTCATTCGATCTTTGTGTATGATGATGGATTGTGTATCTTTATTATGGATAGTTATATCTTTATTATGGATTTTTTCATTTATTTTATTGTACTATGTATCATGGATCTGAAAAGGATAATGTAATCTATTTTTATAAATGTATATTCTTTTGGCCTTTCATACCTTGTGACATGTACACTGGATGATTGAGCATTTTGAATTTTATTGCCAAGTGGCATTTGGAACAAATGTATATTATTTAAATGGACTTTGGACTTTTAATTATTCTTTCATGTGGATGTGGTAATTGTTAGACTTAGTATTAATTAAAATTAAATGTGATTCAACATCTTGGGATCCTTAAGGAATGTAATCTATGATGTTTGCTTCTATACAATTGTATATTATTGCTTTCGCTACTTTATGTTTGATGTGTGTGTTATTCTTTCAAAAAAAAAAAGTTTGGCAAACATAGTCAAATATTAGGTTAATTCTTTTGGATCCCTTGGCGGGGCATTACAAAAAGTTAGAACAAAAGGTGGCATAATTTCCTACACTTACTTTACCTGATTTCACTAAGGTTTTTTTAGGTTGATTGTGATGCTAATGTAAGTGTCATTGGAGCTATATTTGAGTCAGGAAGGAAGACTTGTAGCTTTCTATAGAAAAAAGATGAATGATGGTAAGAAAAAGTATTAAGTCTATGATGAGGAATTCTATGCTATTGTTCAAGCTTTGAAGAAATGGAGACATTATTTGATGCCTAAGGATTTTGTGTTGTATTAGGAAGTCAAAATAACTTGGATCATAAACACATAACATTGATAAAGTATCTGCAGAATGTTTCTTTTGTGTTGAAACATAAAAGTAGACACTCAAACAAAGTAGTTGATGCTTTGAGTAGATTAATAAATTTATTGATAGAAATGAGAGTTGAATTAATTGGCTTTGATAATTTGAAACATTTGTATGAAACTAATCCTAATTTTGCGAAACCTTGGAAAGCTTGTAAGAATCACATGATAAGTGAACACGATAAGTGGATTGATTATTTCATTCATGAAGATATTTTGTTTAAAGCAATTCAATTGTGTATACCTAGAGGATTTGTGAGTTATAACATCATGAAGGAGAAACATAGTGGAGGACTTGTTGGAAATTTTGGAATTGGCAAAATAGTGAAGATGATCTCTAATAGATATTACTGGTGTCATATATACAAGTATGTTTAGAAGATGGTTAAGAGTTACAAAACTTGTCAAACAATAAAAGGAACTAGTCAGAATTTGGTCTTGTATTCACCATTGTTGGTTCCAAATAAACCTTGGGAAGGTATCAATATGGACTTTGTGCTTGTCTTACCTAGAACCGAAAGAGGTCATGATTCTATTATGGTGGTGGTTGACAAATTTTCTAAAATGACTCATTTCTTACCTTGAAAAGAAGAGATTTGATGTAGTATATGCGGTTGAATTATTCTTTAAGGAAGTAGTGAGATTGTATGGGTTACAAAAGACTATTGTTTTAGACAGGGACACAAAGCTCATCGGTTATTTTTGGAAAAAACTTTGGAAGAAGTTAGATATTCTACATTTTATCCACAGACTGATGGACAAATAGAAGTTTTCAATAGGAGTTTGGGTAACTTATCAAGAAATTTTATTGCAAAAATCTTTGAGTATTTTGAATAAGATGAGGAATCAAAAGATAACCTAGATTATCCCAAGAGGAAGACTAGAAACATTGAAAAGTTTTATAATACCAGAATAAGTAAGAGAACTAGAGTAAAAGACTACATGGAGTACCTTGTTTAGTGGAAGGATAAAGCAGTTGAAGATAGTTCATGGACAACACAAGTTGAGTTGAATCTTTATGATTTAGGTTAGTGCATCAAGGCTTCCTGCTATGGACATCTATTCCTTATTTACCCTAGGTGTCTAATGCATGAGCATCTTGGGTCAATGGGAGATCTTGCATCAAGCAAAAATATTGCTTTGTTTTCTCTACCAATTTTTTATTCAAGCAATAGCCATTTTTCTAATGGTTTCAAGTTGTGCATAGTTGGCATCTTAATGTGGACCCATTTCTAATTCTTACCCTAAGTGCATGGAATCTAATGTTCTTTTTTCTTGGACTTTCATGCCTCTTTCTCTACTCTCTTTTCACTAATTTTCTATCCAGTATAGCTTGGAGTTTATTTCAGAATGGTTTCCTATGATGATGTGGTGTTTTTGTGGTTGGGGAATGTCTCTTGGATTATGTGTGGACCTATCCTTAAGAGCATGGATTCTCTTTTGGTCATTTATTGGTTCTTTGTTTTCTCCTCCAAGGTTGGACCTTTTTTCTAATTAAGTATTAGATAGGCTGACTTGTGGTCTTGCAACTTTATAAGGGTTTGGATTGGATTTCAGAAAACATTTTTTAGGAGCTTAGGAGTTTTAGGTAGAAGAAGAAGTATCAAGATAGTGAGCTTTAAGCTATGGAATTGTATTTCTTTCTACTGGCCACAACCATGAAGGCCTTACAACCTGACATATATATTTTATCATATGAGTTGTCTAATCAATTAGTACAAATTTAGGAATGAATTTGGTCTCTCTTGTTGAATCTGTGTGTTTTCTTTTTTGTGTAATCTTATCAAGGTATTAGGAGATTGGAATTGGTTCATTCCTCTAACCTGCCTTGTATCAAGTAGAAATTGAGAATTTAGTGGCTCAAGGAGGTGGGCAATAACACAAGGCTCTTCCACCAATCTACTCTTAATAAGAGGTGTAGGAATAAAATCAAAAATTTGTTTCTCCTTGATGGAATTTTTGTTTTTAGGGGGGGGGGGGGGGGGGGGGGAGAGATATTTCTATTAAAGAGATAAATTTATTTGTTAGCTTTTAGGGACAAGGTAGCATTGTCTTCTAAGATTTGAATAATTTCATTGATGTGATTCCTCATATTTTTGAGTATGTTAAGAGTGAAAACCTCTATAGTCATGTTTCTCTCCAAGAGGTTAATGATTTTATTTTCTCCTTTGAAGCTTTTAAATCCTTAGGCTTGGATAGTTTTCCCTCCCCATTCTTCTAGGAGTTATAGGATATTATTTGTGAGGATGTGTTTATTGCAATGCGATATTTTTTTATAATATGCAAGATATAGCATCCACCAAGCGAAGGTCCTTCCTTTACTAAACCCTAATAGGAAAACAAACAATGAATTCCAAATAACTACATTTGACTCATATTGTCCTCATAACTAGGATAATAGACCCAAATTCTATTTTTTTTAATCCCATATGTCTATACAACACAATGTATAAAATTATCTTGAAGGTGATGGTTTATGGAGTTAAGTTATCCTAAAAAATCTTATCACTAATAATTTAAATGGATTTCTAAAAAGTTGTTACACTCTATGAAAACCAACAAAAATGCTATGATTATTCTAAAGTTATACATATCTAACAGATATGACAAGGTTGATTGGAAGTTCTTGGTTATTCTGTAGAAGTTTGGGTTCAAAGGCTTTTTTTATTAGAGTGATCATAAATTTTGTGTCTACTACTAATTTCCCTATTTTAGTGAATGGTTTTCCTAAAAGTTCCATTTTTATCGGTAAAGTCCTCTAACATGGGCATCCTCTATCGCCTTATTCATCTTGGTGGTCAAGGTTTTGAGAAGGAATATCTAGAAAATATACTAAATATTATGCCCTAAGGGGATTGAAAGCTACTTCCAATATCCACCTATCCTCTTGCAAGAATTTTTTTAACAACATCATCATGTTTGGAGAAGCCCTTGTATTGGAAGCCAAAAATTTGAGAGAAATCTTGGATGGTTATGCTTTGACCTTGGGAAAAAAAATCAACTATGAACGTAGTAAACTCTACTTCTTCAACATAGATATCTACCTCTAGGATAAAATATCTTGGATCATTAGTTGTAGAGTGGCATATCTCCTTAATTCTTACTAAGGTATTCCCCTTACTTCCAAGTTCCTTGTAACTAATTTTTGGAATAGACTAATTGAAATATTCTAGAAGAAACTAAGGGGATGAAAGGAAGATTTCTTAAGCATGGGAGGAAAGGTGAAACTACTAATCATGTTTGAAAAACATGCTAGTATTCTTGTTATCTCTATTAAAAACCCAATTTCTATAGCTAACAATATTGAGAGTATTTAGAATAAGTTCTTATAGTCTAGAACAAAAGAAAGAGCTAGGATTGCCCTAATAAAATGGGAGAATGTATGCACTCTTAAAATCTCAATGGGAAGGATCGGGTATTATACTAATCCAAGACATGTAAAAGAGAGAGTAACTGACCCTAGCAAGTTGTGTCATGCTAGTGTACTCTAGATGATGTCTTTGAAAAATAAATACATATGCAAAATAAGGGGACCCTGTATTCCCCCCACCCTTAAGATGGAAAAATAATCTCATATTCTGACATCTTAAAGAAGTGATAAAGTGGGTGGGCTAAATCAATTTCAAAATCAAGATAGTATCCACATGCAACACCTAGTCCAAACAAAAGTGGTCACAACTCCTATGAGGTCATGAAAGGGTAAAATGCAATGAGGTGCTATAGAAGAAGTGAAAAGGGAAACCCTTGAAAAAGAGAACACACAATTATGAGGCTCCAAGGTAAGTGATCTATCTGTAGACACCTAAAAACCTTTAGAAAATAAAGTATTTTTATTTTCTGAAAAAGTCCTGATGACATCATCATTTATTAATTAATTAATTATTTAATTAATTAATTAATTTTTATGCCATTAAATCCTTTTATCTTAATTAAAAATATTTAATTAAGGAATCCCTCCCAAAAATGTTTAAATCTTATTTAAACATTATTTCCTTATTTATTAATTATTTAATTAATAAATTGACCAAAAATCCTAAAATAAATTAAAAAAATTTTTTTTTCCCAAAAGTTGGCCAATTTCCTTATGACCAATAACCTCTTCCAAAATTTTCTAATCCTTCTTTAATTTTGATTAAAGGCTAATCCCATCATTTCCTACCCCTAATCCCAACTCAAAATATTTAATTAAAATTAAATATTAATCCTCATGTTTATTAAAAAAGTTTTAATAAATATCTCCTCAACCCAAACCCTTGAAATAAATAAAACTTTATTTATTTCCTAAAAATCTAATTTATCCTCATCCTAAGAAGTTCTAGACTCTTCTAGAAAGTCTCCATCCTCATCCTAGGAAATTCTAGACTATTCTAGAAAGTCTTTATCCTCATCCAAAATCTAGACTCTTCGAGAAGATGTCTTTAAACCTAATCCTAATCCCCTCCTAACCTTGTCACATTCCCTAAACATGGGTTAAGACTTACTAACCCAAGCCAAAGTTAACAAATATCTCCTCCTTCACCCACCCTCATTAAATGCCATCCACTTGCCTATCCCTAAGCTAATCCTAAACCATCCTAATCCATCCTCTAATCATTTGCACAAGCCTAAGCAAGCTTAAAACCTTCCTAATCAAGTCCAAGTCGAATTTGCTCTCATCACCCTCAAAATATCTCAACCATAAAACTTTATGAAGTCCACTAGGTCATAAATGACTCTTACAAGCCCTTTTATTGCTCTTACAAGTCATTATGAGGGTCTTTATGAAGATTTTATCCCTTGAGCCTCCTTTGTTGACTCATCCTTCCCCTTTCCTCCATCCTCTCACCATTTGACATGTGTCACTCCTTGATTGGCTATAAGGAAGCACAATCCATGTGCTCTCCTCTCATGCAATCTAAGCCTTCCATAAGCTTTTTCCCATCCTTGCATCTTATCCCTCAATCCCTCAAGCCTCTTGCCTATAAATTGGATCCTTCCCCTTTACAAAATAACACAATCCATGAAGTAAAGTTATAATGCTATTTTGAGAGCCAAATCCATTCTAAAGCCATCTATCCACACCAAAAATCCACAATCATCCATTGAAGCCTTTGGAAGCATATTGAGCATACATCCTATCCATTTAGATAAAGCTACTCAACAAGAGAGCTTCTCATTGAGAGAGCCCATTAATGGCTCATATTCTCAATTGAGAGTTCATCTTAGTCTATCTTGAAGTTTATGAATTTTGTTTAGTTTGTAGAAGCTTTATTTAAATTTGGTTTCTATTAGCATACTAACATTGCTCATATACACTATCTACCATGAGAACTCGATTGCCAATAATGTAAGATTGGATGTCATGTGATAAACAAATACCGCAAAACAAAGGAAATAGTGGATTCATGAGAGAATGATAAAGAGAGATAAGGTTCCCTTGCCCCCCAAGTGTAGGAACAAGAGAAGAAAGGACCTATTATGCTACTCACAAATCAAAACATGTATGAAAATGAACCCCCAAGAGGAATTCTAATAATTATACATGAAGTAGAGAAACATAATAGGGAATTGCTTTTTATATAAAGAAATTAAGATTAAAATAGAGTTTATTGTAAGGAGATATATAAATAACCCCATTATTAATGAGTAATTAAAATTGTAATGTAAATCTTGGTAATCATTAGTAGAGTGATCATGATAATGATGATACATGCAAAATGGAAAATTCATAAGTTTGTTACTATGCTTCTTTCTATGTTTTGGCCTAGTAATCACCTTAGTCCGAAGGGGTTTAGAAAAGATTATTTATGTATTAATTGGGGATGATGAAGGAGAGGATTTAGACAAAGGATGAGACTCAACATTTTGTGGCACACATCACTAGTGCATTTCCGTGTCATTTTTGACCAATATTTTTGATGCCATGCTAATTTGGCTTGTCAAATTCATTTTTTAGAAAAAATATGATCCCGATAATGTCAAAATTTTGACAACAGTTAAGTTTAGCATCAAAATTTTGACATTTTTGGGGATATAAACAAAAAAGAAAAGAAAAGTCAAACTTCATTTATTTACGCAGTAAAGTGTGGGTGGGAGGGAGGCTTCATGAAGATTTTTATAGCATCATTGAAGGTAAGGGTTTGCAAAAAATAATTTGGAAGGCTTATTATTTCTCCACATCTTTGGTGTCTCTATAGACTAGTCCTTAGAGATACCCTTGAATGAGATACCCTTGTTTTTATAGACTGGTCATTAGAGGAAATTGATTCATTCACATAGCAACAGTCTCTATAGACTGGCCATTATAGATGCCCTTGAATGAGATCGAATCTCTTCGGCATGTAAGTATTATTAGAATACATTAAAATCCCTATAGTGATCGCTTAGGGTTTTGAGATGAATAATAAAACTAATGATGGTTCACTAGACTCTAGGGATTGGTTATAAACTTGCATGATATTTACATGAATGACAAAATCTAATAAGCCTGTAGTTGACAAAATATGTTAGACCATGAAATTTAAAGGAGACCATGAAATTTGTTAGACCTAAGATTAGAAAATACATAAATTTCCTTAAGCAAATTGACCTTGTAAACTTAACTTTAAACTGGAAAATTGATTCAACAAATGGAAAGAGACACTATTGTACCCTTTCAAGGCTGTTGAATAGAGCATCCCGAGCAATGAGTAGACATAGAAAACTCATCGAAAGGATTCATGAATTTCATTAAGGAAAAACTAAGTAATATTTTCCCACATAGGGCCATTTGGGCTAAAAAATAGCTGTCCAAACATATTTGATTAAAAAATGACAAAATCATATATATTATCATTGATTGTTTAGGAAGAGTAAAGTCTTTCTTACATAAATTGTCAGTAGTCAATACCTTATTTTGAAAGAACAACTAGTAAAATATATTTATTTTAGGAATTAGAGAGTTAATCCAAGATTTAGACCAAAATGGAATTCTCAAAGTCTTTAAAATTCATAGATAAAATAGAGGAAACAAAGAACCTTCCATAAAAATTGTGATTGCAGAACATATTATCATTAAGAATTGGTCTAGTAAAATAGGAATTTTGATTTTAGTTAATAGGAGGAAGAGAAAGATTCACATCCTTAAGTATAATTCATTCATTGTTTCTCTAGTAGTCTCTAACTTTAAACCCTAGTAAATTCTTGCATTTTTTTGCATCCTAGAAGAAGATGAGATCTTCAAAAATAGGATTATCCATAATCCAACTATCATCCCTAAACTTGATCCTCCTTCCATTACCAAGATTCCATATTTTTCCTTGCTTAACATGTTCTTATATTTATGGATACTATTCTAGATTTGGTAACCATTAATCCAAACATCTAAATAGAGGTAATCCTCCAAGTTAGGAGCTGCAAAGACATACTTTTTTTTAATTAGAGAGTTCCATTATTTTTCCTCTTCAAATGTTCTCTAAATTTGTTTAGAGAGAAGAAATTTTTTAATCATTCTAATAGTGTTAATGCTAATACATCCCTTCGTAACTAGTTTGCAGGCATTTTCCTAAGACACTAACAAAAATGAACCTTCTCGTTCATGTCCATCCAAAGAAACTTCCCCTAGATTTTTCAGCTATATTAGCATACTTAGCAAGAATAAAGAAAAGGCTTGATGCATAAACATGCATATTTTGGTGAATAGACTTCAAAAGTTAGATTTTCCCAGCTTGACTTAAAAGGGCTCCTTTCTAACCAGTCAGCTTGCTATTAATTTTGTCAGTAATAGAATTCCAAAAAGAATTAAAAATCTTGATCCCTAATGGGAGACCAAGATAGGAAAAAGGAAAAAAATCAATCTTACAATCGAGGATTTTAAATATTCTTTTTTGTCTCTCTTCTGGATTATTGATAAAGAAAATGGAACTTTTGGTCCAAAAGTTGGCCCATACAATTAAGTATAGGAAGAAAGAGAATTCTTAATTTTTTTTTCCTCTTTGACAAAATCCATTTGCATCACAATAGTGTCATCAAAAAATTGTTTGCGGGAATAAGGAGAAAAATTAGAAAATGTTGGAGACCCTAAATCTTTCCATCTTGAACAAATCTTCCAATATGTCTGCCCAAAGGTTCCAGCATGATATAAAAAAAGATAGGAGAAATGGTGTCACATTTTTTGATATTAGACATTTCATTCACCAACACAATAGTAGACAAAGTAGAATTTGTTTTTAATGAATTTATGACTAAAACCAAAAACCTTTAAAACTTTGCACAAAAATCCCCAATCAAATCTATCGTAAGATTTTGATAGATCCAATTTCATTAAAAAACCTTGACTTCAAGTAAGTGGATGTTCTCATGGACATTAATGATTCAATACCAAATTTTTCTTCCAATAACAAAACCTATTTGTTGGACATAGATAATTTTAGGGAGAAGAGCCAACAACCTCAAAGTTAGGACTTTAGAAATAATATTCTATAACAAGTTGCAAAGGATAATTGTGTTAAATTCATCCACAAAATTAGCTATTGGTTTATTCTAAATAAGGGAAATAAATGTAAAATTCATTTCCTCTAGTAGAGATTGAGTGCCAAAGAATTCTTTGACAAAATTGGAGACTTTCTTAGAAACAATATGCCAAAACTTGTGGAAAGAGAGCATAGGGAAACTGCCCAGCCGAGGGGACTTCTCTCCTTCAAATGAGAAGGTTGCTTCTTTAATTACTTTGGAGAATAGGATAGAACTAAGAGATTTATTCAAAATATCATCAATTATAGAAGGAATAGAAGTGATAAGATCATTTTGATCAAGAAAGTTTAAATTATTGTCAATCAATAGAAGATTAGAGAAATACTCTGTCATTTCTTCCTTGATATCTTGATCCTTATCTAACTTTTCTCTATTACGCTAAATGCTATTTATTCTATTTGTTATCTTATGCTTAAAAGCTATCATATGGAAATATTCATTATTTCTCTCTATGGCCTTCAACCATAAATATGTTGATCTTTTCCTTTAGAATATTTACTCTTTAGATGTTATATTGTGGTACTTGACTAGAATTTCATTCTCATAATTTATTAAATGTTCAGTGTAGCCCTCTTCTTAAATTTGATCCCACATAATTTTAAGATCATTTTTGGTTTCCACTTTCATTTAGAATATGTCTCCAAAGACTTCCTTATTCCAATTTTTGATCCTTTCTTTTGCATGTCCATGTTTCTTTTCCACTTTGAACATAGTTGTGCCTTCAACTTTAATGCTTCACCATTCCTGTATGCATTTTTCAAGATTTGGATGAGCCAACCACATTCTTTCAAACTTAAAGGGGTAGTTAACCTTTCCAAAAAACGGTTAGAAAAAAGTGATCTGAACCAATACAGGTACAAAACAAAAAAATACATTTATAATATCTCTAAGCACATGATATACTAAGCATTCAAGTTAAATAATTTTTGCAAGTAAATAGGACATTGTTAAAAAGTTTTCACTTGGATGACTTCAACAAAAGAGAATACCGACATGTATCAACCATTAAACCAATCTAGTACCTTGTTTGTAAGCAATGCACATATGTAAGAGACCTTTATTTTAAAACTTAAAGAGCTTTAAATGGAAGAAACAAAATAGCATTATCAACTCCCTGAAATGGAAAGTTACAAACCATAAAAATATTGCATTGAAATGTGGCCTATTTAGGCACAAAATCTAGAGAGATAGAGGCTACAGTTATTTACAATACAAGATGACATAGGAAATATGGAACCTATCTCTTAGAAATTGGGTGTCTAATGGTGAAGAGAACACAACATTCTACAAAATAGTTTCTTAAGATTACAAAACAATCTTATTTGTGACATTTATTCTAAATGAAAATACTGATGTCTAATTTCTTAGCCAACTAGTAAGTCACTATTCTATTTCATGAATATTCAAAACTCCTTTAGATGTATTTTTGGAATCATGATCATTTCTTCCAACCCTATTATGCCTCTTTCTTTTGGATTATTAGGCTTTTAATTAAATTTTTAATTATCTTCCTAACATGATGTGGCAACATTATTCTATTTTCTTATATTATATATTAATTGTTCATTCAAAACCTTGTCTTTATCTTTATATCATTGTCTTGGAGCATCGATGACATTATTGAATATAATTGTCCTAGTCTTGACTATAAATGTTTACTCTTCTAATCATTTTCAACACCAACATGGATATCCATGTATTGGATGATGATTTAGAGGTTATTCAAACTATGTATTTATGTCATACATACGTGTGTTGTTTTAATTGTCACTCCCATACAATCGCTTCTAAATTTCATTTAGTGTTGTCATCACGTTAGCTTAATGTCCACTGCCCGATATATTTATTGTAATCTTTGTCTTATTTAAGTCTAAAGAATTATATAAAAACTTTCATGTCCTTTACAAAAAGTGATGTCTTCTTCAAAACAAAGGGAATTTTTTTATTTTAAATCTATAAGTTGACTATTTTACTTCTTAAATATTATTCCTTGATTACTTTTTTGGAAATAAACATTGTTGCATTAAATAAATATTTACATTATGATAATCATTCATAAATTGTGAACTACAACTCATCAAACTCAATGTAAAAACCAATCATCATGTGGTATCCCTAAAGAAGAAGAAAAACCTTGGATCAAGAGGAGGCACATAATACACCATAGAGAGTTCACTTTGATCACAAAATGGATCAAATTACAATCATGGCCTAGTCCATAATAGATGTTGAAAACATGTAATCAAGGTATGAGATTTATTATGATTTTTGTAAAAATAGTTTTGATCATGAGGTAGCATCCATTTCACATGAACTCAATAACATGGCTGAGTCTTCCTATGTTCATACTCAAGTTGATAGTGGTGCACATTAGATATGTATTATGGACTCGAGGCATAAAGGGCATGATTTTGTTCATCACACTGTCGAAGATATTCATTCCTACTTGTTCAATCTAAACAAAACTCTAACTATTGACCTTCCAAATTTGTAAAAAAAGTTGCTCAGCAACAATATTTGTTGCATGACAACTTTTTGTCAATTTTTGCATCTTTTCCATATTTCTAATCAAATACCTTCCAATGCCTTCCAAGGTGATAAAATTGCATATGTAGATATATGTATTTATGTATGTATGTATGTGTATATGTATGCATGTATATATGTATGTCTATATATGTATGTATGCATATGTATGTATATATGTATTTATGTATATATACAGAGAGAGATATTGTAGATTGTGGAGATTAGTGGAGATCTAGGATTTTGTTGCCATTCCCTTATGATCACTAGAGTATTACAAGATTGTAATTATAGAAAACCACCTGATTCGACTGAGTGGGTGTATGATGGCAAATAGTTGTATTAGGTGAGTAAAGATCACCAATGATTATAGGAATATAACTACATCAAAACAATTAGAAACCAGAACTACATAATTGTTATAGTGAGTAGTTCAAGGGTCTTGATCTCATGTATACGGGTATGTAGGCAGCCTAGTAGGTGGAGTATGCCTCCAGTGTGTAGATGCCTTGGATATAGTTAGGTATCCATGGACATAGTTAGGTAGCACTTAACCATGTATGTATGTATGTATGTAACTATTCTCTACGTAACAGTGCCACCACATGCCGAGGGGGGTGGGAAATTGAGCTTGCAGCTTCGAGAATACTTCATTTCCATTATTTATGCTCGCTAAATCAAATGTATATAACTTTATCACTTGTAACTATAATTTTCAAATAGTACAAACCATAATAGTTTCTTATAATTCTATGGTTTTCTTTGTAAGTTTATAAAATTGAAGTTTAAAAATTAATTGTATTTATGTACATCTTTTTCAAGTTTGATATTTCTCTTTTTCCTAACTCATAGTCCAAGAATAATTTTTCAAAACACATATTGACTAGTTGGAGATTGATCCAAAAATTTGTAAGAAAAATTGTGCCAAAAGAGCTAAAAAAAATGTTTGTGCATGATAATCATCTTTTTACATTCTTTTTGGCACAGTTATTTACATTTTATGATTTTTGGTGAGAACAAAATTCCAAACTAATTAGATAGGTGATCCAAAATTAAATCATAATTGGTTGAGGCATGTTTAAATACCTTATTTAACATGTTATTGAATGTTTCTTGAATCTTCAAGGTAGTAACTCCGTACACTCAACTCTTCACTGAAGTTATTCTCACTACCACAATGACATTACCTCTAAACAATGCACTAGGGTATTATAGGATTGTACTTATAGAAAACCACCATATTTGTCTAAGTGGGTGTACGATGGCAAAGAGTTGTATTAGGTGAGTAAGCTCACCAATGGTTATAGGAATACAACTACATCAAAAACAATTAGAAACTAGAACTACATATTTGTTATAGTGAGTAGTTCAAGGGTCTTGATCTTTTGTATATAGCTATGTAGGCAACTTGGTAGGTGAAGTATGCCTCTAGTGTGCAGATGCCTTGGACATAGTTACGTAGCACTTAACCATGCATGTATATAACTGTTCTCTACTTAACAATGTCATCCACATGGGGGGGGGGGGCGCGGGGAGGTGCAATTGAGCTTGCACCTTCGACAATACTTCATTTCCATTATTTGCACTCTCTGAATCAAAGGTATATAAATTTATCACTTGTAACTATAATTTTCAAATAGTAAAAACCACAATAGTTTCTTAAAATTCTATGGTTCTCTTTGTAAGTTTATAAAATTGAAGTTTAAAAATTAATTGCATTTATGCACATCTTTTTCAAGTTTGATATTTTTTTTTTCCTAACTCATAGTCCAAGAATAATTTTTCAAAACACATGCTGACCAGTTGGAGATTGAGTTAAAAAATTGTAAGAACGATTGTGCCAAAAGAGCTAAACGAATGATTGTGCATGATTATCATCTTTTTATGATAATCATCTTTTTACATTCTTTTGGCACAATTGTTCTTACATTTAATGATTTTTGGTGAAAACAAAATTCCAAACTAATCAGGTAAGTGATCCAAAATTAAATCATAATTGGTTGAGGCATGTTTAAATACCTTATTTCACATGTTATTGAATGTTTCTTGAATGTTCATGGTAGTAACTCCTTAGTTCAATTGGTGTAGTTGTTGATTAGTTGGGTTGATTACAAATTCCTGTAGAACTATCATCATATTAGGTACAATAAAATGAACAATCAGTTGTTCCCAGCTAGCATTAACTTGATTGAACTATTTAGACCCATTGATTATTGTCAAAAACTCTTAAACATAACTATGTAAGGAGTGAGTTAGGGCATATATAGGTTAACCTCACATTAACTGTAAACTACAACACAAAGATTACACTAGGATATTACAAGATTGTAATTATAGAAAACCACCTGATTCGTTAGAGAGGATGTATGATGGCAAAGAGATATATTAGGTGAGTAAAGTTCACTAGTGATTATAGGAGTACAACTATATCAAAACAATTAGAAACCAGAACTACATATTTGTTAGAGTTAGTAGTTCAAGGGTCTTGATCCCATGTATATGGGTATGTAGGTAGCCTAGTAGGTGGATTATGCGTCCAGTGTGTAGATGCCTTGAACATACTTAGGTAGCCTTGGACATAGTTAGGTAGCACTTAACCATGTATGCATTAGGTAGGTGATCCAAACTTAATTCATAATTAGTTGATACATGTTTAAATACCTTATTTCACATGTTATTGAATGTTATGTGTTTATGTGCTACTGTTAATGAATGTTAAAGTATGAATGTTCTAGGCTGTTGTACTAGTTCTTAAGCCCAAAATAGATAAATCGTGATTTGAAATCAAGACCAATAATGTTGTCAAAATAATAAATTTAAGTTATTAAATACATCTATTTTTAACCTCATGGCTGAAAATGCATTGTCTAAGTGACATGTATGAAGTAAGTTTAACAAAACAAACACCAATAGTGTTGTATACATGCCAGTCCTAGAAGCATCTCTTGCACTCATAACCGATGTCAAATGTTTTTAGACTTGGTAGCAGCTTCTCCAAACCAACATGTTCTAAAATAAAGTATTACATGTACCAATAAAACTAAAATTGGAACCTCAATTAAAGGTCCAATAGTTGTAGCTAGGGCTTCCTTAGAATCTATACCAAAACTTGCAACAACAACATCTATTGCTAGTTCAAAGTTGTTACTTGACGTAGTGAAAGATTGTGTGGTAGACTAGGTATATAGGATTTTCTGAAAAATGTGTATAAGTTTCAAACAACCCAGTCCATGTCAATGTCACTAGTCAAAACCCACGAATGGCAGAAAGGATAAGACCAATTATGGGCTACAAAGATCCAAGCAATGACCATGTTCCTCAACTAGGACTACAAAAATCTTTGGAATATAAAGTAGAAAACATATACAAAATGTTGAGGAATGAGCCATATTGAAAGTGTTCCTATTTATTCTACAACATTTTGATTGTCCAAGGATTTTTAAGATTGGGGTTGCAAATATATACATTGGCAAGAAGAATAAATCCATGCTCTCTGCATATACAATCCTAACATGTGATATTTCTTGGCCACACAGGGTCTCCAAGGCTGTAGAAACTTCTTTATTCTTGTGGACTTTGTTGAGGATATTAGAAACTTATGTACTCTACTCTTTAAGAGGTTATTCATGAAAGCACAATCTTCTCTACTCTTCTGACCAAGATATTTTATGCAGACAAACACAATTCAAGATGTAGTGGTAGGACTTCATCTTCATTATAATTGAAGGTTTTTGCAATCTTTTATGAAGAATCCATAAAATCATCAAGTTAGCTTCTCTCAGTCCCTGCATGTAAAAATCTAGGTTATTTTAGTGTGTTGATTCCAACCAAATCAATCATTTTGAGCTTTTTCTGATCATTCTTCTTAGCCTATTATTAGCCTGATATATAATGAGATTATTTCATTATTTTTTTGAAAACTCTAGCTATTGTCAAAATTTTGATGTGGTTTTTCATCGATGGTATGACAAACTCATCGAACCATCTTTGGTTGTCACCGATAGTTCGACAAGTTTTTCGTAAATGGTATAACATACTTGTTGAATCATCTTTGGTTGGCATCGATAGTTCGACATTTTAAATTAGTTGTTTGGCGATGATGTGTAACATAGATGTGGATGATTTTTGACGAACCTTCTTGTCAATACATCAATGACCATGGAGTGCATCGAACTTTCGACACAATTTTACCGATGTTGACTTTTGACATTTAAGTGTTAAAATTTTGACCAACACATCAAAAAATAGGTCCAAATTTACTAGTGCATCTTAAATTATGATCCGTAATGGTATGGAAAAAACTCCCATGCATGTATATATGTATGTCTATAGTTGTTTAATCCATATTGTGTTAGAAAAATTGACTAAAACAACAACATACTCTACCTCCATTGTTGATTGAGAAATATAATTTTGTTTCTTGCTTGTCCAAGACATTGATCTCTTAGAAAGAATGATCCTCCACTAGTGCTTTTTTTATCATCAATGCTTCTTGCCCAATTTACATCAGTGTATGTTTTTAATTCAAGATTTCCTCCTTTTTTATACCATAAACCATATTCTTCAATCCCTTTTAGGTACCTTAGAATTCTTTTTACTACCATCAAGTGATTTTCTTTAGGATTTTTAGAAAACCTTGCAACTATGCCATCTGCTAATGCAATATTAGGTGTGGTTTGTACCACATACTAAAGTTTCCCAATTATTGATATGTAAGTATTATGATTTACATCTTTTGAATTGTCAACCTCTTTTGAATTGTCATTCTTTGAGAGTTTATGTGTAGTAGACATAGGTGTTCCAACTATTTTAGAATCTTTCATTCCAAATGCTTTCAATGTTTCCCTGATGTATTTTGACCGAGTGATTAATATACCATCTTTCATTCAATGATCTTTTAGACCCACAAATAATTTTATCTCTCCAAACATAGACATTTCAAATTCTTTTCTCATTTCTTCGGCAAATGATTTGTTATTCAACACATGATTTGCATACAGGCTCATGTCCTCCAAATATGATATCATCCACAAATATTTCTACTAGAAGTATCTTGTCCTGTGGTCCTTCCTTTATATAAAAATTACTATTATCATTTTTTTTTCAAAAAAAAATCTTACTAGACATCCATGCAACAGTTCATACCATGCTCTAGGATCTTGCTTCAATCCATATAAAACTTTGTGAAGTTTACATACCATGTCTCTTTTGCTTGGATCAATGAAACCTTCAGGTTGTTTAATGTAGACTTCTTCTTCTAGGATTTCATTTAGGAAAGTTGATTTTACATCCATCTGATATACTTTGAATCCTTTTTGTGCAACATATGCTAGTAGTATTCTAAATCCTTAAATTCTTGCAATATGGGCAAATGTTTCCCCATAGTCAATACCTTCTTCTCATGCATACTGGCCTTGCCTTGTTCCTTGTTACTTCTCCTTTTTCATTCAACTTATTTCTGAATATCCATGCCAATCACATTCTTATTATTGTGTCTAGGTACAAGTGACTAGGATTCATTCTTTTCTATTTGCTCAATTTCATCATTCATTGCCTCTATCCAACTTTCATTTTGTAAATCATATTTTATTGATCTAGGTTCAAATTCACTAAGAAAATATATACCTTTTAATCTGATTCTTTTTAGTAGACCATCTGCCTCTCCTCCAGTTGTTGGTTTAGGTGCATGATGTGTTCTGACAAATTTTGCAAGTATTGAATCTTTCTTTCTTTATTCTGAACTTGGTTCTCCATGATCTTCTACTTTTTACTCGGGCTCCTCTTTGTGATTTACCTGTAGCTTGAGTTGGACTGCTCATGACTCTGGTTGCATTGCTTGTGATTTGCTTGATCCACTTTGTTGTTGTTTGACTTCAAATGTTTGTGGTAAAGTCTCAGGTTCCTCCTCATAGTAAAAAAACTTTCTATAGTCTTTAGGCTCCTTAATGCTTTGTTCTTCACTTCTTTTTGCAAACTCATCAATCTTCACATGTGCACTCTCTATGACTTTGTGAGTAGTGAGGTTCAAACATTTGTATGTCTTAATTTTATTGGAGTAACCTAGGAACATATTTTCATCACTTTTTGCATCAAGTTTTACTTTCCTTACATCTTTCAAGATATAAAATTTGCTTCCAAATACTTTGAGATAAAAAAAAAACTGTTGTACTGATTGTTTCTCTCCATTATTTTGGTGCGACATTCTTCTCAGTCATTAGTGTTCTTACACATTCCATGATGGGTCCATTCCTTCTTTTTGCTATACCATTTTTTTCTGGAGTTCTAGGTTTTGATACTAATCTTTTGATTCCTTTTTCATTGAATTCACCTCCTCTATATGATCACAAGCATTTTAGATTCTTCTCTTTTTCTTTCTCAACTCTAGCCAAATATCATTTGAACTTATGAAAAGCATCAGATTTCTCTTTTAGGAACATTATAGTCATCATCCTAGAATAATCATTAACAATGAGAATGAAGTATATGTCTCCACAATAGCTTTCTATACCTATTGGTCCACAAAGATCTATATGAACTAGTTCCAAAACTTCTTCACAATTAAAATACTTACTTCAAACTTCTTTTACTCATCTTTCTAATTTGGCATTGTTTGGACATGCCCATCTTAGGTTTCTTCAGATTTGGTATGTCTCTTACTCTTTTGTTCTTGCTTATGGTAACTAAGTTATCAAAGTTAACATGACACATCCTCTTATGCCATAGAAATCTTTCTTCTATCTAAGCTAGCAAACATGTACTTTAAGTGAGATATGGGTAAAACACGTTACCTTTTGTTTGATTACCAGTCCCAAAAAGTTTCCTTTTCCATCCAATAGTTTAGCTTTTTTCCATTCATGAATTCTACCTTGTATCCTATATTGTTCAATTGTGCCACACTGAGTAATTTATGTCTTAGTCCTTCAACCCAGTAGGCATTTTCACATTTGATTCCTTTAGCTAATGCTATGATTCCTTTTCCTTTTACACAACATGATTTATTGTTTCCAAATCTAACACTTCCACCATTGTAGTGCTCTAAATGTTCAAACTTAGTTTTGTCACTAGTCATGTGATGTGAACAACCACTGTCTATAATCCATGTATCATTTTTGCCAACATGAGTTAATGCAAGACGAAGGAATGTCCCATTGGTCTAAAATAAAATCATAATCCTATTTCATGAGGCTGACCACTCACATTAAAGGACAAAATAATGCTCCAAAGTAGTTACAAAGGAAAAAGTTGCTTCCAAATGACAGGCTTTTAATGACACAGGAAAATTAGAATACTTTTCGAGACTTTCTTATCTAGTTTTCCAATGATCAGGGAAATTATATCAAGACCCCTAAACAACAGCCCATGGACAAAGATAATCTTGTCTTTACTATCAACAAGGCTCTTGAGGAGTGTAAAAGATCAAGGCTCAAGAGAGAAGACAAGAATACTTTTCCTACTAACTCGTTGTTTGATGGCGAGTGCAAAATGGGAAAAAGAAGTCAGAGAGGGAACATGAACCAAGAAAGCAAGAAGGAGTATGAACAACTGTTAAAATAGAAAAAAGAAGAATATGTGAGCTTGAGAAGGATAGAGCTAATCAATCTTGGGAAAAACAACCCCAAATATTTTTGGAAAGAACTTCAGCAAAAAAAGATGCAAATAGAGAACAACATCACAAGTGTTTAATAACTAAAGTGTGCCAAGACTCTCTACGAGAATAACTTGGGAGAATGTAGAACCTTGGTAACTAGGACTACACTTGACCTATTTAGAAATGAGGATATTATTCAAGGCATAAGGAACTTAGTTGCTGGTAAAGCCCAAGATATAGATGGACCCTAGGCTGAGTATTTAAAATGGGCTATTGAAACTTTGACACCTTGTATCATTAGGATTTTCAACAGTGTCAGTAAGGAAGGCTTCCCTAAAAACTAGACAACTAGTGTGGTGATTCCACTCCACAAAAGTGGAGACATAAACAACCTCTCAAATTATTAGACTATTATGTTCAATTCCCTCTTTGGCAAGTTATTTGGTAGCATGGTAGAATGGAAAATGAGTAAATGGGTTGAAATAGAAGGTAAAAGAGAAAAGAGGCAAGCAAGTTTTAGACCGAAGCACTCCACTATAGATCACAGGGACACTCTCAAATATTTGGTTGAGAAAATTTGGGACACTTAGGGGTCAATGCCTTTTGTTGTTTTGTGGAGTTAAAAAAAGTATTTGACATAGTACCACGTAACAAACTTTGGGATAGAATGGAAGAATTGGAAATTTTAGAGGAACAAAAGACTATTTCTCATAGATTATATGAACATGTCAAAACTAAAATTATAACTGCAGAAGGGTTATCCAAGTGTTTTGGAAACAATATTAGGGTTCAATTGGGGTGCTCATTATCTCCAACCTTGTTTGGGCTTTACATTGACAAGTTGGAAGAATGGTTAAACAAGACTAGCGGTGAGGGGGTGCAACTAGCCAACTATGTGATAAAACTGCTCTTATATGTTAATGACATCATCATACTTGCTAAGATGGCTAAGGGTTTGAAAGAACACTTGAAGGCATTGGAATTTTTTTTTGATGAGGTGGGAATGCAAATGAACACAAGTAAAACCAAAGTTGTGATATTCTCGTTGAAGAGGAATAAGAGATCTCCAGATGAGTTTTTGTTTGAGGGTAACCCTCTTGAGATTGTGAACAAGTACAAATACTCGGGAATAGATTTTTAAAACAAACTCAATTGGGATACATGCAGATCAAAAATGATTCAAAGGGGTTGGAAGGCATTCTATTCTCTACAAAAAAGGTGTAGGAATGCAGAATTATGGGATTGGAAGACCATGAAAACCCTTTTTTGTCTATTGGTCATCCTGATGATTCTTTATAGGTGTAAAGTTTGGGGCAATATTATGTCTAATCATAAATGGAGATAGGTGGAAAGAATTCAAAAGCACTTCATTATCAGCAATCTCAAAACCAACACTACAGTGCCCTCTGAGATCTTAGTGGTTGAGGCTGGTTCATTTCCATTTAAAGTCATTGCATTGGTTCGGATGCTATGTTATTTAAAGATGCTATGTTATTTAAAGAAAACTGAAGGTCTAGAAAGTTATCAATGGCTTAAGCTAGTCAGTGAAGAAAAGATTGATAGGAGAAAATGCACAAGGATGAAGCAAAATGACAACTGGATGTAAAAATGAGATGTTAACGTCCATACATGCCAATTAGTAATGATGAAATAAAGAAGTTTGTTAAGGAATTTTTTTGTAATATCATGTGGACAAGACACAAGGAGTTGAAAAAAATCTTACTATATTAAAGAATTTAATCCCACTTCTAGTCATGATGAAAATGCTTATATAAGAGCACCTATTAAATGGAGAGAAAAAATTGTTATAGCTCAGCTTAGAACTAGATCTCATCAGCTAAGATGTGAAATAGGTAGATGACGGGTTCCAAAATAAGATTGGATAGACAGAATATGCTTATTATGTGATATGGGGGTTGTGGAGATGGAGCAACACTTTGTTAGACAATGCTCAATGTAAAATGACACATAAGATCTGGATGTGCTAGAGAAAAAAAACTTGAATTACTTATTTGAGGAAAAATAGTTGAGCATAACAACAAACTTGATTATAAAAATTCATTGAAAAAGAGATGAGTTAGTCAAAAGTTTACAACTAGATTAGATTTTCACCTCTTTTAGAGGTGGGTGCTATGTGCACGTCCCATAGACTCCCTCAACCATGTAGACGTTATTAAAATATTTCTTTCTTTCAGTCATTCAAACATGGAAATATTTCCCGTCAAGTTAGAAGTTTCATCACACCTACAAAGTTTCCCATCACTTGGAATTCATCTTCTTCAAATTCCACACTTCCTTGAAACATGGCCTAAAAATTGGGATGTTAGCACTTTGCTTCCCTCCACACAAATCACAAATCATCTCATGTAGAAAATATGCATAAAAGGAGGAGTTTGAAATGGTCCATCACCATGTGGAAATTACACTTAAAGTTCAAACCCTGGGCTGTCATCCACACCATTTATGTGTCTAGTCACATCATCTTTGTCCATATCTCTCTACTCTAGGCCATGAGCATTATACTTTTCTTTTAGTAATAGAAGGACATTTAAATTGATATGGAGCTGGATTAGATCATATACCACGTGGGTTCCACCATCTACACATCCCATCACCCCCCTCTACTCCATTCTCACGCATCCCTACAACAAAAAATTAAAAAAATTATGAGGGTGGCCTATCTTAGGTGGAATTCATCTACCAATCACCTCGCTCCATCTTCCTTCCTCTCCAAATGCATCACCACCTTCTCCATGCGTTGGAAGGTCTATAAATGACCTCTATGCTTGTCCTCTCATTACAACAAATGAAGGGTGAGTTGGCATTAAAAAAGGTGCCTTGGTTGTTGTGTTGAGGACTTGGGAGGTTAGGTGGATTCCCATCTTCCTCATTGATCTTAGGACAAGCTAATCTCCATCTAAAATGTAATAAAGGCAAAACAAAGTTAATCTTTTTTTTTTTTTTTTCTAGATTCATGAAAATATAGCAATTTTTTCCAATTTTGTTGTTGTTTTCAACTACAAACTATAAAGATCAAATGTTGAAATTTTTAGAAAAATCCATGATGTTTTTGATTTTTTAAAAGTTGGTCAACTGTACAATTTGGATGGAGGATAGCCGCATCCACCCATCTCCTTTCACACTCCAACATACTCCCCCCTGATGGTACAAGTCATGTCAATAGAGGAGTGTGCAGATTTCCCCATGGTAAGCGCTCAAACTTGGGAAGTCAAGCTTGCAAGTGGAGAAGGTTAGTGGGGTAGTTAGGATTAGTGAGGTAGGGTTTAAGGGTAGTTAATAGGTCTTGGGATAGTTAAGTATGTTTTTAAGTAAGTTAGTTTAGTGGTTAGTAAATGATGTATAGTATTATTATAATTTGTGTTTAATACTCCTACTTGAAGGTATGATTGGATTAGAGGTTATGTTAATAAAGTTTAATGGATAGGTTAGTAAGTGTAGGTTAGATCATGTTAGTAGGAGTTTTAGGTGATAGTTTGGGATTAGCATAATGCTAGATTTAGTTAGTAAAAGGGAAAAGTATTGTTTGGGTAATAAGGTTTGATTTGTTAGAGTAAATAAATAATAATAAGGGGTTAGACTTTTGCTATGGGATGGATAGTGAGTAGATGATTTCATAATGTTATTTTATTGATGCTTAGTATTTGGGGTGAAGTTTAATTATGTGTATTAGAGATTTATAATAATATATTTTAGTGGTGATTGGTTTTTAATTTACTTATGGTGTAGGATATCGATGTGCATTAGGGTTAACATTTATTATGTCAAAGGCTAGTATTAGTTGTTAATAGATAACATCCTCTTAGTAGTTAAGTAATGGGTAGGATTGGAAATGGATTAGTGAGAAATTTTATGTTAGTAGTCTTATGTTGGGATTTAAATTTATGTGATGAATATAGTATTGAGATATTATGCATTTGAATTTTATTAGAATTTTAACCTAGAAGGTGGTTAGTGGATCAGGAAGTTTTATGAGTCAGAATTGACCAGATAACTTGATAAGATGAGTCAGGTTATGATAGAAGATGAGTTAGATGTTGTGAATAAGTTTATTGACAAATATTTAATGTTTTAAATTAGTTCTAAATAGGATATGATAATATACGGAAGTAAGTATTAGCATGTTAGGATAGATTAACCTTTAATTGCAGAATTAGATTCTCGTAAAGATTGACCTAGTGTAGTGTAATAAGGGATACTATCACAATTGACTTAAGAACTTGGAAAACCTAAATGCATTTTGAACTTGGTATCATACCTTTGTAATTTGAACCTAATGTTTAATTGATCAACTTATTCAACCCGAACTAAGTGTTCTTGTAGTGTTATGACTTAGGGTTTTGAACCCGTATAGTGTGTTAGAATATTGACTCTGCATCCTTTTGAATTATAATAAAAAATTCAATTGTTTGCATAAACCTGAAAATAAGAATGAACTCTGTTAAGGGTACTTCAACTTACCTTTACCCTAATTAATGTTTTAATCAAAACTGAAACCCCAGAACTCTAGTAAACTAATAGTGCAACCTTGTGACTCAAACTCGACTTACCTTGTTGTTATCTTTCTACAGTGCATTCTATGATAGTATGTTATAACCTTAGTCACCGTTATTCTTTATAAAAAAATTGTTGGTGTGTAAAGACTGCCCCTGCAAAACGAATGCCATATCAGAAATCTCCATAAAATGTGGTAAATTCAATGAGAGTCAAAGTCATTTGAATATTGACTAGTCAACATTAGCTGATTAACTATCATTAATTTTAGAAAAAATGATACATATACATATATGCTCAAATCTAACAGAAACCTTAATTTCGTTACCAGATTACCAATACCAGATACCATATACCATATACCATATACCAGATGGTCTAACCATGATGACCAAGTTGAAAAGAGTTCCAGAACCTGTCTAAGAACACAAGGGTGAGAATATTATAGGAGTGCTTTACCACCCTACCATGAAGTTGTTAAGCTTCCCCAGAATCTTTCCTGACATGAAAGATACCCAACCTGACAAGGAGATAGTCTAAACAAGTAAAACCAAGAGAAGTAATGGAATTGTGTAACACATAGTTGCCAATATACTTAGATGATACCATCTATCCATGGTTTATTGTATTTGTATAAAAAAAATCACTTTTTAACCACTTTCCACCATTCTATAGAATCTACTCCATATCAAACATGGATAATTTAGAGGTGGTTATATGTAATAAAAGATGTCATAGTGTAAGACATCTACAGTAGATTGCCCATGATTAATAACTTATAATGAATGAAATGTGAATAAAAGTGTATTCTATTTTCCATATCTAACACATATGCTTTTCATTTTACCACAAGCTCTTAAGTGTTGCTTCTACACATTTTTTAATGGTATTTTAAATATCACAAGTGTAATAAATGCTAGTATTGATATCTAGATAGTCATTACAAGATTGGATTTCTGAAATCCACAATTATAATAATGTAAAACACATATTCATTACATAGTTTCACCCAAACACTTAACCTTAATTTACAACATGAAGGTGGAAATAAAGGAAAATAAAAACAACATATTCATTTCCTACCTTTTCCTAATAGTTCACATACAACACCTTCTACACATTGTTAGTATACAATTTTGAAAGATGTTAATGCAAGTATATCTTCCCTTGAGCAATTTCATATGAAAATAGATTTAACTCCACAATACTTCACACACATTGTTATCAAAACCATCATAAAAGAGTTCACAAGGAAATATGAAAGGATGCTCTTCCTCTAATAAAATATCTCATCTAATCATTCTTCACAATGAAAACACTCGTTAAGAGTAAGGAGAATCTTATACAATATAAAATGGTAATTGAGAAATTGCAATACCAATCACAATGATCACTAAATAATTGTTAATTAGTTCATTGCTTAGTTATCACTTTCCAAAGTACACTTGTAAGATGAACTATTGATGATTTTACAATCAATGATTTAGCCATTTATAGAACCCCAAATATAAGATATCAATTCGAATGAATAGAATTTCAAGACAAGTATGTTTTGACAATTAACCCATTTTAAAGTGTCCTATTTGTTGTTCATTCATAAGGATTTCTCATTTAGTGGATTGAAATAACTCAGTCTATACATAGAATTTTGAGCTTTCTATGTACAACCATACACGAGATGTTATATTCTCTAAATCTTTTAAGCCAAGGTGGGATTGTATGCCTTTTAAAATATCTATCCTAGCACATAATTACAAAGCAATCCATTACATATACACAACTAGATGCATGCATTTGAGGAAGCTAAAAAAAAAGAAAAACATAGTCTTGGAAAGGAGTCCAAAGAAAAACTTGCAACAAGGGAAAAATGATTGTCCATGATTCCCATTAGTTTTGGCAGTTCAGTAAAGCATGGAAAACACTAACACTTAAGCCATGTTTAAAGTCTCCTAGGAAGGATTGTAGAAATTAATATGAAATAAGCCCTAAATGTAAATAAACAAGCATGCCCAAATGTCCTACAAAAATATTCTAGAATTTGTGTTCTATTTCCCCTAATCACACAAATAAGTTGCATATCTGAACTGAAAGTTGAAGCTTCTCTTACCAGCCACTTTACCACTACCCACAATGACTACCTTGCCACCCTGAGGTTTATTCTGTGCCATGGAAGGAAGCAATGTTTCCCCCTTCTATTTTTTTGGGCAGTTCGTTAATTTTAAGAAGCACATAGTCACCTAGGGGTTTAAGCATAGATAATTTTGGAGCTGCAACAGTCGCTACTCTCACCGTAAGGACCCACTTAAGAAGGGCACAAGTAGGCCATCCGTAGACTAAAATAGTTGGCATGAGGTCCTCATGTGACCTTAGCAAAAGCCTTGGAGCCATTCGCATCTAAATGTTTAGTATTTTGGATCTGGCAATGGAAAATGATGAAGGCTTATCTGAACAAATGTGCTGTATGACCAGTGAATCTGTAGGAGAAGGGCTTTACATAATATGACATTGAAAACTCCAAAAGTGACACCTTCCCTTTCCCCAACTTTCCCATGTTTCCATCCCATGAGCTTATCCCTCCTTTCAAGAATGTTTTCTGAGTCTTTAACTATCTTTTTCCTCCCACAATCTGTCTGAGAGATCTTTTCATTTTATTTTTTTAATAATACTTGTAAGTGTTTCTTTTAAAACTTCTGTTATCGATTTCATCGGTTGTAATGAATACTTAAATTAGTATTTCTTGAATCTAATTTTAAGAAATTATATAGTTATTTTAGTCGAGGTGGCATTTTAATACCGAGTTATTCGATATGAGATGGAGTGGGTTGTGACATCCTCCCCCCTTAGAAAATGCATCATCTCGATGCAATATGCATGAAATCACAATCATATCCATAAAATTTCAAGAATTTTATATTGTAATGATCAATAATCTAACTTCTATTATTCATAACAATGCTATCAACATAATTGACTTACATTTATTGAAAAAAATTCAAGATTTTAGTTTGTTAAATGAAACCTACATTTCATTAATACATTAACTCTCATGGAACTATCTCTTCAAAGACATATTAACACATAGTTAAGGTAACAAGTCTAGAAAAAATAACACACATTTTATATAAACACGTATATAAGTAATCATTCCAAGAACATTTTCTACATGTGAGTGTGTGAATTCCATTACCATCCTTTAGTTTTACAAGGTTAGAAGTACCTCTCTCTTACAATATTCCCCCTTTCTTATAATGTGTCGTTCCCTCTATTGCATTACAGGAATAACACCAAATTTCAATCCATCATATATCATAAATCAAATCAATTTTCCAATGAAATATAAAATCAAATACTTCCTTATCTCAAGAAGTCTCAAAATTAAGTAACATATTACCTTAAAATCACATGATATCACACCTATACTTGTGCTTACTTATCATATCTTGGCATCACTTATGGATTTTGCCTCGCTACTAGGTACTTCTTATCCACATCCTACCATACTTTTACACATGTGCTCACAATACCTTTAGCTCATCCATAATGTCAATAACTAAAGAAGCTAATTTTTGAGTTATAAATGTCAAGAGTCAATATTTTCCTTTGACTCATCTTTAATCAAACCTTGATCATGAGTAACAAAGTTAATCAATCATACGTACCATCTACATGCGGTGCTACTAAGGGAGTAAGTGTCCATATCTATAAGTCAATGTCCATGAAACATATTCAAGTAATGTAATCATGACACATCTTATTCATCATCATTTAAATCATCATGAAATACAAAGATATCCTCACTTAAAATCATCAAAGTACTCATCACCATTCGATCATCATTATGCATACAAATGCTTGTAGAAGTTGACATACAATATAATTACATCATAATGCATCATATAGCTTAGAATTATGGATATACATCAAAAAAATAAATGGATGATATGAAGGCCACATAGTCAAATGCATCAACCAACATTGACCCAAAGTTCTACATCTAAGTTGAATACATAATAACCAAGTCTATGTCGAACAACATATCAACTAGGATTCCAAAACAAACAACTCAAGATGACCAAATTGACCAATTTGGCTAAATAAAATGACTTGACAACTTTATATAAAGTAGAAATCACATATATGGTGGGTCATCACATATACATAATACCAATGCAATATATTTCTAAAAATAAATCAAGAAGGATCTATACATACCCTTTTTGCATTCTCATAGGAAGACCACATTTCCATACACTTGTCACATAGGCCAAAAAGTCAAGTCAGGTTAGTCAAAAGTCATCTACAAATAGTTGAGTCAACAAGTAGATACAATATCTTCCAATTAATTTTGCAACTTCATTCTACTTTCCAACTTACATGTCGAAATGATAGGTGCAATAAAAATTACATTTCATAACCAATTATTGACCAAATTGTCGAACACAACTTGTCATCACATGACTATGCTATAAATGAAAATATCTGAAGAAGTGACCTTCATGTCCAACTTTATTGTATCGTATGTAAGAACCATGTCTTGCTAAGGAATTGCCACATTATCAATTGCAAGAATAGATAAAAATAATCAAGCAAAACCCTAGTTTGAATAGTCAACAACTATTTCATTACTAGAGTCAAGGATTAACAAATAATTATCCATTTAAGAATATAACACATGACATTATCTAAGGATTCTGACCTATATGTCATCCATCTATCAAAATGCATGAAATACAATTTAAAGCATCATTACCTCAATGGGCATCATAGAAAAATGTTGACCTACACGTCAGACATGGAACAATAAGAACGTCATACAAGTGCAATGTCATCTACCATATGATCAACACCATTATGTAAATCATCTAGGTATGCTCATCAATCACCTTCAAGGATCATTAAATCTGATTTTTATCAATTCAGTGACCTTAGGCCCTCAAACCCATCTCGTCACCATAGTGTGCTTAACCAACATATAAGCACAAGTTGTGATGTATGGCCTTCATGCCATTAAATGATCACATAAAGTATGGTTTGATGTGCTTTCCTGCCCAACCATGAAGCCTTACACTTTCATGGGATTCTACCTAACACATAGAATGCCCAACCCTGCAATGCCCAAATAATACAAAATGCATTTCCTTGGGATCCTACCTAACACATAGAATTCCCAATTTGGCAATGCCTTCACAATACCACAGGTACTTTTTGTGGGATCCATGACAATGCCCAACAATGCAAAAAGTAGGAGGTATTTGGTGCATCCATGAAACATACTACTTCCCACATATGTCCAAGTAGGCATAATCATGGATGTGGCAGGGAGATGAAACATGGGCAAGCATATCAATAACATATGCACATAGCTTTGGCCAAAGCATTTTTGTAGTGCCAATATTACACTAGTTGGTAGAGTGGAAGTAGAGTGGAAAATGAAAGTAGCACTTCTACCCTTCCTTGTTTGTCCACATTCGACACTCACACTAGAAGATAAGCTTTCCAAAATAAACAAAAATAAAATAAAATAAATGCAAAAGGAAGAATGGCATGTTCTTAACAATCAACTCCCTTATACATCCTATCAATGCTCCACAATGAACATCGTAGATGACATCACTTTCAAATCACAGGACTAGTATAATAAAAAAAATGCACACACACCCTAGCCATCTCAAGATCAAAGAAATCTTGAAAATAAGATTCATAATTCTCAAGTCAAAGACCAAAAAAGAGATACAAAACCGAAATAAAAGTGAACAAGAGTCACAATAAATAGGTCACATAAGAAATTGGTGGCTCGGTGGTCACAAGGAACATAAAATTTCAAGCTTGTCCTTCATCACATCCACATTCATGAAATTGAACATAATAAAATGAAAACCAAATTCACTTAAAGCACAATGACTCTCAGTAGTCACCAAGAGGGAGTAGATGTTTATCAACACCTTGCGTCCAAGGGTTGCTAAGAATATAACCAAACTTCACATGCATCACATGCAATTTATCTTGATAATCACACATTTCTAAATGTATAATAAAACATTCATTACTTTTGCAAATGAAATCCATGTTCTTCCTACTTATCATATTAGGTTACTCAATGGACCTCATGAATCTGGCATAAAATAAAAATAAATTCTTGCACCACATGTGCATCACATGTCATTTACATAATAAAAAGACATTTTCATTGTTATCACAAGCCAAATCTTGAATTCAAGAGCACTCATAACCTAGTGCAAAAGTCAACCATCATTTGACTATCTCAACAATTAATAGATATTCACACCCTTCTTGCATCACATATGCAAAAAATAAGTACTTCAAGTATACTACAACAATAGGCATTTTTATACTGTCACATAATTTAAATCAAAATATAATTATACCCATATGAGGTACGCAATTTACCAATCATTCCATAAAAATTTCATTTTGACAATCTTTAAAGGAAGGCAATTTTCGACTCAAAATCATGACATGCATAAGGAACATCATATCCTTCTATGTCAAAAGTAATCATAGCTAAGAGACACAATATGCAACCCATGTCATCATCTCATACAACATAAAGTAAACTAGTTGACTTACAGTTGTGTGTCTAGCATAGTGAACTCAAGGCCCAAGTGTGGAACCAAGAGCTCTGATACCATATGTAAAGACTGCCCTTGCAAAACCAATGCCACATCAACAGTCTCCATAAAATATTGTAAATTCAATAAGAGTCAAAGTCATTTGAATATTGACCAATCAACATTAGTTGATTAACTATCATTAACTTTAACAAAAATGATACATATACATATATGCTCAAATCTAATAGAAACCTTAATTTTGTTACCAGATTACCAATATCAGATACCAGATACCAGATACCAGATACCAGATGGTCTAACCATGATGACCAAGTTAAAATGAGCTCCAAAACCTATCTAAGAACACAAGGGTGAGAATATTGTAGGACTGCTTTACAACCCTAACACAAAGTTGTTGAGCTTCCCCGGAATCTTTCCTAGCATGAAAGATACCCATCCCGACATCAAGATAGTCTAAACAAGTAAAACCAAGAGAAGTAATGGAATTGTGTAACACATAGTCGCTAATATACTTAGATGATACCATCTATCCATGGTTCATTGTATTTGTATAAAAGAACTCACTTTTTAACCACTTTCCACCATTCTATAGAATCTACTCCATATCAAACATGGATAATTTAGAGGTGGTTATATGTAATAAAAGATGTCATAGTGCAAGACATCTGCAGTAGATTGCCCATGATTAATAACATATAATGAATGAAATGTGAATAAAAGTGTATTTATTTTCCATATCTAACACATATGCTTTTCATTTTAACACAAGCTCTTAAGTGTTGCTTCTACACATTTTTTTTAATGGTATTTTAAATATTGCAAGTGCAATAAATGCTAGTATTGATATCTATATAGTCATTATCCCTAAAATATGGACAAGATTGGATTGTTGAAATCCACAATTATAATCATGTAAACCACATGCATTACATAGTTTCACCCAAACACTTAACCTGAATTTACAACATGAAGGTGGAAATAAAGAAAAACAAATACAACATATTTATTTCCTACCTTTTCCTAATAGTTCACATACAACACCCTTCAACACATTGTTAGGATATAATTTTGAAAGATGTTAATGCAAGTATATCTTCCCTTGAGCAATTTCATATGAAAATAGATTTAACTTCCCAATACTTCACACACATTGTTATCAAAACCATCATAAAGGAGTTCACAAGGAAATATGAAAGGATGCTCTTCCTCTAATAAAATATCCCATCTAATCATTCTTCACAATGAAAACACTTGTTAAGAGTAAGGAGAATCTTATGCAATATAAAATGGTAATTGAGAAATGGCAATACCAATCGCAATAATCACTAAACAATTGTTAATTAGTTTATTCCTTAGTTATCACTTTCCAAAGTACACTTGTAAGATGAACTATTGATTATTTTACAATCAATGATTTAGCCATTTATAGAACCCCAAACATAAGATAGCAATTAGAATGAATAGAATTTCAAGACAAGTATGTTTTGACAATTAACCTATTTCAAAGTGTCCTATTTGTTGTTCGTTCATAAGGATTTCTCATTTAGTGGATTGAAATAACTCAGTTCATACATAGTATTTTGAGCTTTCTATGTACAACCATACATGCTCGATGTTATATTCTCTAAATCTTTTAAGCCAAGGTGGGACTGTACGCCTTTTAAAATATCTATCCTAGCACATAATTACAAAGTAATCCATTATATATGCACAACTAGATGCATGCATTTGAGGAAGCTTAAAAATAGAAAAACATAGTCTTGGAAAGGAGTCCAAAGAAAAACTTGCAATGCGGGAAAAATGATTGTCCATGATTCCCATTAGTTTTGGTAGTTGAGTAAAAGCATGGAAAACACTGACACTTAAGCCACATTTAAAGTCTCCAAGGAAGGATTGCAAAAATTACTATGAAATAATCCCTAAATGTAAATAAACAAGCATGCCCAAATGTGCTACAAAAATATTCTAGAATTTGTGTTCTATTTCCCCTAATCACACAAATAAGTTGCATACCTTAACCAATAGTTGAAGTTGCTCTTACTAGCTGCTTTGCCAACACCCACAGTGACTACCTCGCTGCCCTAAGGTTTATTCTGTTCCATGGAAGGAAGCAATGTTTCCCCCTTGTGTTTTGTCAGGCACTTCCTTAATTTTAGCAAGCACACGGTCACCTAGGGGTTTAAGCGTGGAGAATTTTGGAGCTACAACAATTGTTGCTCTTGCTGTAAGGACTCGCTTAAGAGGGGCACATGCAAGCCATCCGCAAACTGAAACAGTTGGCCTGAGGCCCTCATGTGAACTCAACAAAAGCCCTGAAGCCATTCCCATCTGAATGTCCACCATTTCGGATCTCGCAATGGAAAATGATGAAGGCTTATCCAAACAAATGTGTTGTATGACCAACGAATCTGCGGGAAAAGGACTTTACATAATATGACATTGAAAACTCCAGAAGTGACACCTTCCCTTTCCCCAGCTTTCCCATGTTTCCATCCCATGAGCTTATGCCTCCTTTCACAAATGTTTTTTGAGTCTTTAACTACCTTTCTCCCCCCCACAATCCGTTTGAGAGATCTTTTCATTTAATTTTTTTAAAACAATATTTGTAATTATTTTTTTTTTTAACTTCTGATATCGGTTTCATTGGTTGTAATGAATAACTAAATTAGTTTTGCTTGAATCTAATTTTAAGCAATAATTTAGTTGTTTTAGTCGAGGTGGCATTTTAATATTGAGTTATTTGGTATGAGATGGAGTGGGTTGTGACATTTTGCCTTGAAAATTAGACATGACAGTATGTTCGATCAGAAATGGAGACAGATGGAAAGAATTCAAAAGCACTTCATTATCAACAGTCTCAAAACCAAGACTACGTTGCCTTATGAGATCTTATTGGCTGAGGCTGATTCTTTTCCTTAGAAGTAGTTGCATTGGTTTAGATGCTAAGTTATTTAAAGAAAACTCAAGGTCTGGAAAGTCATTGATGGCCTAAGCTAGTCACTAAAGAAAAGATTGACAAAAGAAAAGGCACAAGGATGAAACCAAATGACAAGTGGATGCGAAAATGGGATGTTAATGTCCATACATGCTTGGTTAGTAATGAAGAAATAAAGAATTTTGTTATGGAATTTTTTTGTAATATCATGTTGACAATACACAAGGGGCAGAAAAACTCTTACTATATTAAAGAATTTAATCCTACCTCTAGTCATGATGAAAATGCTTATATAAGAGCACCTATTAAATGGAGAGAAAAAATGCTTATAGCTAAGCTTGGAACTAGTTCTCATTAGCTAGATGTGAAACAGGTATATGGTGGGTTCCAAAATAAGATTGGATAGACATAACATGCTTATTCTGTGATATGGGGGTTGTGGAGATGGAGCAACACTTTGTCATAGAATGTCCAACGTACATTGACACATCAGATCTGGGTATGCTAGAGAAAAGAAACTTGAACTACTTATTTGAGGAAAAATAGTCGAGCAGAACAACGAACTTGATTATCAAAATTCATTGAAAGAAAGACGAGTTAGTCAAAAGTTCACAACTAGATTAGATTTTCACCTCTTATAGATGTGAGTGCTATGTACAGGTCCCATAGACTCCCTCAGCCTTTAGACATTATCAAAATCTTTCTTTCGTTTATTCATTCAAACATAGAAATATAAACATGGAAATTTCATCACACCTACTAATCACTTCGAATTCGTGTTCTTCAAATCCACACTTCCTTGATACGTGCCCTTCCGATTGGGACGTTAGCACCTTCCTTCCCTCCACACTCCACATAAATCACGGATCATCTCATGTATAAAATATGCATAAAAGGAGGAGTTTGAAATGGTCTTTCAACGTAGGAGTTTGAAACGGCACCGGCTACGGTGCAACATATTTGCACCGAGCCGCTGCCCATCTACGCACCTTGGGCTGTCCTTCACTGACGGCACAGTCTGCCAAATATTTCTTGCCGTGCAAAATTACTGTCAACGAAATGACTCTTGTCGTGCCATGGGTTATTTTTTTTAATCAAATCTTTTCATATATTTTAAAGTTTAGTGTAAAAATTATAATTTTTTTTAAATATATAATATTTGCATATGTGTTGTCCCTCTAACATGGAAACGTGCAACTACTTATTTTTAAATTGCTGACAACAAATTAAAACTTTAGATAAATTTTAAAAAAAAATTAAACTCCAATTTTTAAATATTAAATGGTTTAATTGCAAGGGTAATGGTAAAAATCATAGATGATTTTTAAAATTTAGAATTAAGATAAAAATATATATTATTTAGTTGTAAATAGTTTATTGAATAATAAGTTTTAGATCTTAACTTTATTATTATATTATATTAAAATAAATAATATTTAAAATATTTTTTAATCAATTAGATATATTAAGCATTATATAATATAAATTTTCATACTAGTCAAAATTATTAGACGCACGATGACTTGATTCTAGTGGACTCTTTTGTGAGCCATTCAACTTCACCATCAATCGACCAAAGGTCTATTGACATAACCTTGTATTTTGTTGTTGTGATCCTCTTTAATACTGTTTGAACTATTTGTATCTATGCTTTAATAATAATTAATAGAAAATAAAATAACATATGTAATATAATATCAATAATATAATTATTTCAATATATAAAAACTTGAATAAAATTCAAATCATTAAACATAACCACTAACATAGAAACTGTGTTTAAATCATAATTAAAACTAGGAAATTGCACCTTTAATAAGGTGCAATAGGTAAGCCTAGACTAGGTGTATTTTTAATAAAAAATCTTAGTTCAAATTGTAAACACAATCCTAACCCATTATCCTACTATGAGTATCACAAAACTAAGCATACTTTTTAATGTAATCTCAATTCTTACCTTAACACCAACTCTAATAAAAATTGGAACCCTAATTATAATTCTAACTATGATTAATCCTTTATTTGAAACTTTTAAACCTTAATCTAATCACAATTCTAACTATGAAATAAAAAATAAATAAATTTAAAATATTATGTATAATATAAAAGATAAATTTATGAACACTAAATTAAATCTAGATATATATTGGAATTTAGAACTAAAACAAGACCTAAATCTAAAACTAAAACTAAAATATATTTTATAAGACTTAAATCTAAAAGTAAATTTATTTATTTTTTAAAATTTGTTATTATAATATTTTGTAAATCGGTATCCTTATCTTAACACTCAAATTATTTAAAATGTTATGAATAATAATAAAAAATAGATATTTATGAATAATCAATTTAATTTAATTTTTTTAATCGTCAACACTAATTAGCTCGTATATGTATTTTTTCTATGACCGCAAGTAGATTTGAACCCAAGACCAGAGGCTCACAAATAACCATTGTGTTGTAGGCTCTTGCCTAATAATCAATTAAAATTAATCATATATTACAATTTAATTAAAACAAGACTTAAATGTAAAAGTAAAATTCATTTAAAAAAAAATAAAATTATCATTATAATATTTGATAAAATGGTTGACAAATCAAATTAAAGCTTTAAAATAATTAAAACATGAAAATAACAAAAAAAAATCTTTACAACTTTATAAATAAAACAAAAATCTTATGATTTATGAAAAAGATTTTATTTTATTTTTTTTCTAAATTATAACTTAAAACTAAAATTTGAAGGAAACCCAAAGATACATGATTGCTCCCACATATTTTAGATTAGGTTTAATTTTTTTACTATTGTCATGTTGGAATAACTTTCAACAAGTTTTTCTGCCTATAGAGTAATTTTTGGTTGGTCTTTATTATAGACAAAAGTAATGTTAGCAAATTAAAATATAAATTCATAGAAAAAATACATATATGAGCTTTGAACATATTGATTGTGAATTCAATAAACATTCTTGTAGGAATTAGTTGTTTTTATTTTGATGTACACTCTATCGATCAAGAGATGATGTCCTACACATGGAGAAGAAATTTTGTTTAATAATTACTCTTTTAATTTTTATTCAAATAATGATTTAATTCACAACTTTATAATGCATCATTTAAATACTAATTTTATATTACCTATTTTTATTAACTAAAAAATTATGAAATAATACTTATAAATAAGTTTTCAATAAAAAATATTTTATCATTTTTAAAATGAATTTATTATTTTAATAGTTTTAAGTTTGAAATTATCTGAAATTAAACAAAAATAATAATATTTTTATTATCTATAATTTTTAAATTTTTAGATATTAAACTAAATCTTAAAATGTATAAAAGATTTGGTTAGAAAAACAGAATATATTCTGTGCTATAATAAGTGAATTGCATGGCAATCAGATTTGGTTAGAAAAAACAGAATATATTCTGTGCTATAATAAGTGAATTGCATGGCAATCATTGTTTCGCTGACAGGATGAATTATTTACTGACTGTGTTGTCAGCAAAGGACATCACGGTGTGGGCAGCCTAGGTGCGTAGACGGGCAGCGGCTCGGTGCAAATATGTTGCACCGTAGCCGGTGCCGTTTGAAACGGTCCATGCGCGTGTGGAAATTAAACTTAAGTTCAAAACACGGGCTGTCGTCAACCTCATTTACGCGTCCAGTCACATCGTCTTTGTCCGTATCTCTCTGCTCGAGGCCTATAACCTATACATTGCACTTCACTTTGCTTTCCTCAGCATAGAGGCTTTTGCATTTTTTTTCTCTGCCTAGTTATTGCCCTCCCCTTCTCAACGAGAAACCCTCTTCCATTGCTTCCGTCGTTTATCGATTCTGTGTTCAGTTTGATTCATTTCCATGGCATCCACTTCTAGAACTACCACGCACTTTTCTGCATCCACTTCTGAAGAATCCTTTCCCCGATACCCGCCCCCCTCTACTAAACTTGCCTTCCAATTAAGTGATAAGAGGTATCATGTGTTTCTGAGTTTCAGGGGACCAGATGTGAGGAAGACTCTGGTTGACCATCTATTCGAAGCCCTCTCCGTGGCAGGACTCAGTGTCTTCCTGGACTCTCACAAATTGGAAAAGGGGGAACTCATTGACGAGAGTTTGGAAAGAGCAATAGAGAGCAGTGCCATCCGAATTCCCATATTTTCCAGACGCTATGCAGAATCGATTTGGTGTCTCAGAGAGGCTGCTGAAATGTTGAGGACACCTGCTCTGATAATTCCTCTGTTTTATTATGTGGATCCAACTAATGTCAGATATCCTGAGAAGGAGAACAGTCCCTATTGCCCAGCATTTCAAACGCATCGCGGCCATTCAGATCGGTACGAAAAGGAAGAGATTGAGCGGTGGAAGAATGCCCTTCTGGAGATCTGTAAACGCTCGGGTTGGTCGATGGATTTAACAGAGGGGTAAGTTATGAACCTCACTTTCTGCTTGCTTTTGTGATTTTTTTTGGTTAAACCATTTCACACTTGCCGCTGGATGCACCTTAGGGAAGGAAGTTGGAGTAAAGTTAGTTAAATGAAAGAAACGAGTATATAATAGTTTAACAATTCGCTGTTACATAATTTTGATAGTTTTGTCTCTACATAATAGTAATCCAATTAATTTGGGTTATTAGTTCATGGCAGCTGAACAATGGAAAACATGTGTCTTTAATTAGTTAATTATGTATAAATGAGTTAGATAATTTAACTTTATTATATTTCATGGCTGCTGAATGAGGGAGGACAGATGTCTATCTATTTAATCAATTATGTTTGAATACGAGTTATAAAGTTTTACAGCGATGTTAAAATAACTCGAATCAAAAGCCTATTGACTAAATTTTAATTATATGAAAATTATTTATATATTTTTTATTTTTCTATTTAAAATTTTTAATAATTTTTCTACTAGATATTACAATTTTGATATTTATATTAATCAAATGAAAACGGATAACAGATTGTATAGTTTATTTGAATAAAGTACAAATTATTCTATTATTTTATATTTTATTTTAGATTTTTTTGATTTCTTCAATCTTTTTATTAATAGATTAAGAGTCTATTGATAAGAAATTGAAGTCAAGATTGATTATTATGTATTTTAATTAATTATTATTATTTATTTTATTTTATTCCATTAGATTCGAACCAAGATGCCTCACAATATACAGTGTTGTAAACTATTGTCTGACTTCATTATATATTTAAAAACAAATTTGAAAAAATATTTTTGATTTAATTGATTATTTAATTATTCCATGAACATCAAAGGAATTGTGTGAATTCCACTCATTTATGAAAATTTATACACAATTCATATAGAGTAGAATGGGCAAATGTACTGAACCATATCTAACATTTACACATCTGCAACGGAGCCATGCTTTTGGGTCACATTGCCTGCCTAAATCCTCAAAATCTTGTGTGAGATCTTTGATTATTGTCCACACTTAGAAATCTTTATATATTTTATCCAGTGTTGGGCATGCTGAGTACCAACCAAACCGCCTTCCATGCCTATTGTACCATAAATGTATTGATGCAAAAAAAGAATATAAGCATTCACTGAACGTGAGTTCCCAGTATGATAAATCTAGAAGATGCCCCATCCTACCAAAACAACTTCACTCTTCTGTGTGAAGAAAAGAAAATTGAAAAACATAGCAAAAATTGAAATAACATTCCTGGAAGTTTTTGAGCCTATACAACTCTCTCACAATAAACTGTCTATTCCTCACTCTATTTTGTTGTTCATTTGTCTTTCAATTCAATGCATTTGTAACTGACTAACTTTTTCTTAAACAGATTTCTTCAACTAATTAAAAGAATTCGTTGCACTACTTTTTCAAAAAAGTTTAAGTTGATGTCATTGTAAAAATAAAAAACCTCTCAGTTTACTTAGTACGTTTATATATTTAATCAACCCTTTCTTATCAATTTATATCATCAAATCCGAAGAAATATAAAATAAATTTTACTTAATAAATCTGTAGTTTATTTTTATTTGTCTAAGCATCATATAATTTTTAAATCTTAAACTTTTTTGGTTTTGCATTATCATGTTATTAAATTTTATCATTTGATTCTGTCACAAAATTTTGAATGTATATTTTACTCAAATAATTTTTAGATGAAATAATTGGAAAGAATAGGGACTTTTTTTTGGGCCGCCTACAAAGCAGTATAATTACAGGTAATTAAGACATTTGCAATCTGCACTGACCTATTCTGACCATTGCAGCTTCGAAGCTCGGATGATAAAGATGGTGGTGAATGACCTCATTAAGACTTTAGACAGAGTGCCATTACAAGTTGCCAAGCATCCAGTGGGATTAGAGAACGTCAAGAATGTTCTCATTCAGAAATTAAATCTCAATTCAGTGGATGATGTAACTAAACTAGGAATATGGGGTATTGGGGGTATTGGTAAGACCACAGTTGCCAAGGCCGTGTACAATCAACTCTATGCAGATTTTGAAGTCGCTTCCTTTGTTTCTAATGTCCGCACCACTGCTGCAGAGGCCTCAGGCCTTACCAAATTGCAGAAAAAGATTCTCAGAGATTTAGCCAACTGTAATGCAGAAGTGGACAATGTTGACGAGGGCATTACTTAGCTCGGAAATCGTTTGGGAGGAAGACGTGTGCTGCTTGTTCTGGATGATGTTTATGCTGTTAAACAATTGGATGTTCTGGTTGGGGATTGGTTGGCCCGTGGTAGCAGAGTTTTAATAACTTCTAGAGACAAACATATCTTCAATGCTGGTGGGATTCCAGAGCAATGCATCCACGAGATGAGTGGATTGGAGATGGAAGAAAGTCTTCAGTTATTTAGTTGGCATGCATTTCTCAGAGCATCTCCAAGTCTCGGCTACGAAGATCTGTCAAGAGGAATAGTGGAAGCTTGTCAGGGGCATCCTCTTTCATTGGAAGTGATTGGATCCTTACTCTATGACAAGAAGGATGACAAAGATTGCTGGAAGGAAGCTCTTCGGGACATAACTCACAATTCTGAAATTTTTGATAAACTTTATATCAGCTACAATGCCCTCGGTGATGAAGAAAAGGAGATATTTGTAGACATTGCTTGCTTCTTTATTGGAGAAGATAAAACACTACCCATTGTTTTTTGGGAATCCTTGTTCATGAAGGTACACACTGCTGTGTCTAATCTGTCCATGAAACTATTGATAAAGATTGATGATGATGGATTATTCCAGATGCATGACCATTTGCGAGATATGGGGCAAACTATCGCTGAGAAAGAGAAACAGGGAACCCGCAGGTAGAAGCCTACCCATTTGTGCACCGTGTCCAACAATTTATCCCGAATTCAGATCATTGGAGGGAATCCACAAAGTCTTGAAATGGTTTATACGGATGGGCTTCACTATCTCCATTTGGAAAATCTGACCATTGAATGCATGTCAAGGGACGCGCTATTTATGCCGCTTCCCCTGAGTTTGAAATGGTTAAGGTTGAAGAATTTAACAGTCAAGAAACGACGTCACTCTAGGATTCTGGATAACATTTGCAAGATTCTTCAATTAAATGGTTGCCTTTCTGTCTCTCCCCGGATTTCACTTAGCCTTGATACCATTGGCAACCTGTCACAGCTGCGAATATTAGACTTGGGACGGCGTGGGAGCTTAAGCAACCTCCCTAATAGCATTGGCAACCTGTCACAGCTGCAAAGCTTACACTTGGGACGGTGTCGGCGCTTAAGCAACCTCCCTAATAGCATTGGCAACCTGTCACAGCTGCAAAGCTTAGACTTGGGAGGGTGTAGGAGCTTAAGCAACCTCCCTAATAGCATTGGCAACCTGTCACAGCTGCAAAGCTTACACTTGGGATGGTGTCGGCGCTTAAGCAACCTCCCTAATAGCATTGGCAACCTGTCACAGCTGCAAAGCTTATGCTTGGGATGGTGTGGGAGCTTAAGCAACCTCCCTAATAGCATTGGCAACCTGTCACAGCTGCAAAGCTTATGCTTGAGAGAGTGTGGGAGCTTAAGCAACCTCCCTAATAGCATTGGCAACCTGTCACAGCTGCAAAGCTTAGACTTGGGATGGTGTGGGAGCTTAAGCAACCTCCCTAATAGCATTGGCAACCTGTCACAGCTGCAAAGCTTAGACTTGAGATGGTGTGGGAGCTTAAGCAACCTCCCTAATAGCATTGGCAACCTGTCACAGCTGCAAAGCTTAGACTTGGGAGCGTGTGGGAGCTTAAGCAACCTCCCTAATAGCATTGGCAACCTGTCACAGCTGCAAAGCTTAGACTTGAGAGCGTGTGGGAGCTTAAGCAACCTCCCTAATAGCATTGGCAACCTGTCACAGCTGCAAAGCTTACACTTGGGATGTGGTGGGAGCTTAAGCAACCTCCCTAATAGCATTGGCAACCTGTCACAGCTGCAAAGATTAGACTTGGAAGGGTGTGGGAGCTTAAGCAACCTCCCTAATAGCATTGGCAACCTGTCACAGCTGCAAAGATTATAATGGACTACTTTTAAGCAACAAGTTTTGGACTACTCTTAAGCAACCTCTCTCGTAACATTGGCAACTTATCCCAACTGCATAATTTAGAGTTATTTAGCTGATACAGCATTGATAATGTCTAAAAATACGTTTTTCTTAATCTCTCAAAAGGTTAATGATAGCCTCCAAAAACACGTTTTTCTTAACCTCTTCAAAGTGGGTGCTCAAATAAAAGGCATATTAAAGGTTACAGAAGAAAAGTAACATACTGACGGATTTTGGAAATCTGTTTACCAACATACAGACAACCAGAAATCCACATTTTGTGATGGTTTTGGTGTATTAGAAGATTTCTTTATAAAGAACTCACAAAGCCGAGTAAATGATGAAGCCTACGATCCATTTGAAGAAATGGCATTTTATTGGTTGGTAATTGCTTGACATACTGCTTGTAGTCGTAAATACGAGATCTGGAAACATAGATATGCATGTGAACTATTTGTTGAAATGTCTTCTGAGCGTATGAGTCATTTGACATGGCATGAAAGCATAGATCAACATGTGATCCGTCTGATATATTGTGTTACTTCCAGCTTGTGGTCAGTGTACCCTTCTCAGCACATGCCTTAGAATATCTGCAAACATGAGCAATAATCCCGTCCTCATTTCCAAACCATAATGTTATCTAATGATTGAAAATCCAGTAGGTTGACGACATTCAGTATTCCCAAGTGTTGAAGGATGGTCAAACATTGAAGTAGCCAAGACGACCCCGGATGTGAACTGTTTAATATAATTCTTCAACCTCCAATACACAGGTGACTTTCAACTCTCCCTCTCCACCGCATCAAATATGATTTTCAGGCATTCCATAAGAGAAAAGTACCGATTGGACAGATATGACGCATCAAGGCGTATGAGAAGAAGCCGCAGTCAAGGCGCAGAGCAGCTTCAATAAGTTTCTCTTCACATTCTATCTCGCGTGCAGAGAAATTTATAAGTGACATGGGAACCATTCCAAGTACAAAAGAAAGAATTTTCGACAATGGTTGCCCTATAGAGTTTGGCAACCTAGATTTCGAAGAAGTAATCTCTGCATGCTTTGGTCCAGACAAAGGAAGATGCTGTCGTTTTATTAATGCTGCAGTTGCCATCTCTATGTACACAAATGCTACAAGTAAGCTTTCAATTCCTTCATCTAAGAAGTGCCTTAAGGCAATATCAACCACCCTGCAGACAGATAGTTTGCCATCCAGTGTAATAGTGTTCTGTGGCTTGGGTGCAAACATTGTGACCAATTTTCAATATAGAGGAAATGGAGAGCACACCAAGGCTCGAGGAAGTCCAGTTGAAGTGTGCGAAACTACTCTCCTCATCAGCTAAAAACTACAGAGAGTGCTTGAAATGCCAGTATTAAATTTCTTCGCAATCTTGGAGGCCTTGAACACGAGCCCGTCTTGAGCAGCAAAGTAGAATGATTCCATTTGAAGACACAAACAAGGTGCCATCCTTCCTACCCGAGTCATAGTGGAAGCACTCAAAGGATGTTTTGGGAGCCGTTGGAGGAACTTTATAAAGAACCACATTTGTAAAAGCTCAAGAAAGTAATCATGCTCAATGCTTGATCAAATTTTACCACGCACCAAGTATTTAAATGAGCTCGTCCAACGAGGACCATAATCTTGGAAGAACGAGATGCTCGGCAATTCTAAATGCAATCGGAGAGACCGTGGACATAAAGTGAATATATTTGGTGGACACGTATATACCTCATGTGCACGTTTTCTTGGACGCAAGTTGGATATGTACTCATTAAGGAAGTGGCATAATTAAAATAAGGAGTTCATGTATCAAAAAGGGACTTATAGATTGATTATTCAATATTCTTATTGAAGAAGTCTAGAGTTTGAGTCTCAGGGGATGTTTAAGTTCAATTTTGTAAAGTTAATTAACTTCTCCAAAATCACGTATTTTGGAGGTGGTTATTAATCACGAAGAGGTAGTTATTAACCTCTATGTCTATATAAAAATATCTATTGGCTTTGTAAAGAGATTTTTTGGTTTTGGAAAAAGGGAACACTATGCTAAAATTTTGATTAGGAGATGATATTTGGAAAGTATGTACAAATTTTGTCTTTGTAATAAAAAATTTCTCCAGTTCTTGGTGCAAGAAAATAAAGGAATGTGCAATTCGAGTTCTTTTCTTCCAAATCTAAATTGTTAGAAATGTTGATTCTCTTTGTAGTGAGTATTTTCACGGTATGGTGTAGATGTTTATGAATCTGTGGATCAGCATTGTGCTAGTAATAGTTTTCAAGCGTAGATCTTGATTGTTGTTATTAGCGATTTTAATTTAGTAGTTCGAAAAAGCCTTGGAGTCGTGTGGTGCATTTGTCATCATGAGCTTTCTCACCTTTTAGTTTTAGATTCTTTATTCGAAAAATCCTTTAAAAATTATATCATACGAGGGAGCTGCACCTCCAAACGCAGAGAAAGGCCGCATACCAAGGGTCTATCCAACTGTTATGAATGGTTTGCCACACACTCCATTGGGCAAATTCTACTGTGACAAATCTGTTTACCAACAAGCGTAAACAACCTCCCTGATAACATTGGAAAGTTGCCGAATTTAGAGTTGGGAGCGCTGAAGGCCAGCACAACGCAACTCTTGGATAACAGATAGTGTGAAAGCATAAGTATCCTCCTGGAACAGTTGTCAAACCGTCATGACTCTAGCACTTAACAACAATAGCATAGAAACTTAGAATTGATGTATTGGCTGATATAAATGGCATCACTGGCATCTCTAGTGCTTTGTCTTTCAGATACTTCCTGAATCCTCACCCATTAAGCGATTCTTATCGGAACACTTTTAGTCCTTCTATGTTCCTTTTACACGTAGGAACTAAATATTAGTTAAGTATTCTTAACTAACGTAATTGAGATATGAGAGACATTAAATAGAATAATTTACTTAGACAGTTGAGCTCGGAGAGCAAGCATTAATTAAATATAATTGCTAGAATTGCTCGAAGATGCTTAAATTACTTGCACATTCGATTCTCATTGATCAATCTACACCTTAACGCCATATTAATAAATTTGCTTCATAAGATGCTTATTTATTGATCTAATGGCATGTGGATTCTATCTTTACATGAAATTGCAAAACAATTTGTTCTATACCAAAAAAAATAATTCTATTTTTGTCTTGCACTTCACACAATAATGAGGATGATGGATTTATGGGATTTTTGAAAAAGTTTTAAGATATGGAGAGAGCCGATCAAGTCCCGTGATACTCTAATTGTCACAAGTTTTATTTTTTATGTACTAATAAAAATAATAAATTTAATTTTTAAAAAGAATTTATGTGTTTTAATTTGTGTTATTTGATGGAACATATTTTAAATTTTTATACGTTAAGAGATTTGGAAGTTATAATTTTTTTTAAAATGATGTTAATATTAATGTATTCTATTATCAACACTCAAATCATAATAGTCAAAGACTATTATAATAGCTAGAATGCTTCTTTCATATTTATTTATTATTTTTTATCATATTTAAATATTGATATGATTTTGTAAGAGTAATCAAATGAAGACTTTCTCAATTATTAGCAAACTTCCAACTACACAATGTTGACTTAAATTCAAAAAATATACAACACTAAGAAAACCATAGATCTTTTTGGAGGTAAAATCCTAGAAATTAGATTCTACTAAATTTAAATTAAGGTATATTCCCCTTATTGACAAACTTTCAATCACACTATCTAATTTCGATTCAAAACATATGTTAGGATAACCATTAATTTTTTTATTAAGTTGAAATCTTAAAAACTAGAATGGATCCACAATCACATAAGATAAATATGTAAGTGATCTAGAGATATATTCAAACAACAAACTAGATTCAAAACATATTTCAGGATTACCATTAAATTTTTTATTAAGTCAAAATCTTAAATACTAGAATGGATCCACAATCACATAAGATAAATATGTAAGTGATCTAGAGATATATTTAAACAACAATTTTTCATATTTGACAATAGTCATCCAAATAGATCACTAATTTTTCTACATGTTAGATAAAGAACAAGTCCATTTCAGCCAAAAATGATTTCTTTCATTTCTTTGTAGCCTTGTGAGCATCTATTCCACGTCTTAGATCTTCTAATTATATATTTCTCTCCACATTGAAGCTTTAACCTTTCATAGATGTTACATGTAATTCTTTCCATACCCTTAGTAGTTGGACAACTCCTCTGATCATTATTTAAAACTAGAAAAGTGTTGGCTTCAAATTTGGGCCTTTTCCAAATAGCAATGTTGAACAACTTCAATTTTAGGGCTTTAGGGCTTCTCCAAATACATATGTTGGGGATATATTAATCAAATCTTCGATAGAAGCTATCCATTCCCTCTCCATTGAAGTACTCACTATTAGTGTTTTTTATGCTTGAAGATACAATATTTCCATGCCTGGAGGTACAATATTCTCCCTCCTCTCATGCAATCACCCCATGCTTATCCTGGCTTGAAAGAGGATATGTGCATAAACAATATGCACACCCCTTGAAACCACAAAAATATACATGTGAAAAGACACCATCAATTACGCCCTAAGAACATTGTAGCCCTTGTTGCATTTGAGCATCACAATTTTTGGCACCAACCTTTTCGAAATGACTTCCTCTTAGCACTAAGTTGCAAAACAAATGAAAGTCCTTGGCCCATCTATACAAAGCATCCATATATTTATTTAGTATATCCTTTGACCATTAGACACACACTATGGAAACATGTACATGCATAATTTATATATCCCAAACAAATATATATATATATATATATATATATATATATATATATATATATATATATATATATATATATATGCCCTAACCTATAGCCCTGTGCCCATTTTCTTCACTCTCTTCATGTTCATCCACTTGTAAAAACCAAAATTCCCACCAAATGAGTCATTGATATCCAATATTGCAAATGCTCTAATCTCGTTTCATATTTCCACTAAAACAAATTAGCAGTGCACTTTTAAATTCATCAACTCCAACTTAAATTAGCAAACCATCCACGTTTCTGATAAAAAAATTGAGAGCACTAGATATTATTCATCAAAAATTTCCCTTCTATAGAAAATTCATCTCTAAAATCCCCCATGATATATGTATTTAATTTATAACAATCGCAATTTCTCATTTGTTGGTAATAAAAAAAATGAAGTTGAATAAGTGGAAACATGGTGAAAAATATATACTTGTAACTATGCAAAACATCCTATGTTTTAGGAATTTGAGGATGAACAATATTGTTCCTAGATTAAGTATGTCCATTGTACACAATCGTATTATTCCTTCTCGATAATAGGAAAATAAGTTTCTTAATATATACACATTTTGAAATATGCATACAGTCTTGAAGGGCCCTTGGTCTACTGGTGAAGTTAAAAGGCTCACAAAGAGCCCACCAGGGATCAAGTCTTGTGGAGTGCAAGGCCCTCGACATCTAAAAGGGATGAGGCTAGGGTCATGCCCCAAGCGAATTTGGTGGAATGGGTATCCCTCAGTCCTTGATTCTTAACCAAAGAGGCGAGGTGAAAAAAGCTGAACCTCCATAAAAAAAATGCATACACAAATTGCACACATTATGTCCACACATATTTGAACGAAAGCTAGCTGTGCAATGGTTAGTATACTGCAAGCCTAGTTGTCTCTTGAGTTTCATGACCACCACCTAATTAGGAGGACACAGGGTAAGGGGATTTCAGGACATGGATAAGGGGATTGCCATGATGAAGGAAGGGGAAACTCTTTGGATTTCTCATTTGTAATGTTGAAGATCTGCAATTTTGCAATATATTAGTTGTAGATAAAGCTTAAGCCTCATAAACTCCATTGCAAATTGAAGAAATGACAGAATTTGAGACAAGTGGAGATTTTTGGCAAAACAATTAATTGTGCATAGACCTTCATATGCAAGAGATCCCACTTGGCCCCAACAATGCATGGTGGAGTAGAAAAAATAAGCTCCCTACCATAGCTGTCCTAGGATGGGAAGCTCCAAGTTTTACTTGGCTACATCTCTCCTTCCACTTGGCAAGCTGCATATGGAAAACATGAGGTTCTAACTATGATGATGATAACATAATTTGTGCCATAATTTTGGATCCATTCTTTGCTAGTTTGTTTATTTCTAACGCTATGTTTTCCATTCTTCATTCAAATGACTAGACTCGAGAAACAATGAGTGCAAATATTGTCTCTCTAGGCTTTATCGGATATGTCACCTTCTGGCATTCTCCTTACATTTACTTTGTAAGGATTGTGTTTTTTTTCATGTTTACATGTTAGAAACTCCAATTGTAAATGTTGTTCATTTTTGCTTTCTTACTAGGCTTTCTATATAAAATTATACTTTTTACTTTGCTAACCTAGTTTCCATTTTGTGTAGTTCTAGTTTCCATTTTGCCAATCATGTTTACAACTTGGAGAACATAAAAAATCTAAATGGTTTATATGTGCGACTTTCTACTCAATGTTTTGTTTGCAGATATGATTTGAGAATAAGTTGAAATCTGGAGATAATTTCAAGTTCATTATTCTTGTCATCACAAATATGAATTCCCTGTTTAGGCATCTTCTTGTACTTTTAATGTTTATATTAATACAAAAATTTAACTTCAAGACACTTTTAAAAAAAATGTATCTACATTAATCCAGTCGAGATTGGAGGATCAACCTACTTCTCTATATGTGATAATTATGGAATATATAACTTTTTCATTGTTTATTGCTCATTTTCCTATAGTTATATTACATCTTCTATTTGATTTTCTTCTATAATGACTACTAACTAATTAGTACCCTGCAAGTTCCCTCTTTCACAAATGAAAACTCCATTGTCCTCTTCCCCTATCTTCCTACTCCAACCAATAGTTTCTCCTACATCTTTACTTAAGATATGGACTTCAATTGCACACAAGGTAGCCCTTGTTATACACATTTCTTACAATTGAAATCTAACACTAATTATTGCTCCCACACAAATTTCAATCCTATTTATTTCATATATCCGAATACAAATGTGCAGATTATGTGTATTTAAATAGGAAGTGAAACAAATGAAAGAATATACACAATGCCTATATACTTAGGGATACTGCGTAAGGTTAAAATGTAGGGTGCAACCTGCAAAGAAACATAACTATTTATAATTGTATCATAGTTGTAGGGTTGAAAGCAAGGTTGAATTTTCAAATGCATAAAACAACTAATAGTTTAAGAGTGAATGCATTTATATCAATTACAACAATTTCATAGAATATGTTGTTCTTTTTTTTGTTTTTTTTGTCGAGAGTTGAAGTAGTAACTTATGGACCACAGAAACATTTTAGGAACCTAATACAAGCCCATTCATGTCTGAAACCTCTTCAACTTAGAGACAATGACTGAAGAGTATGCATACCCACAAGATCGTTCGGGTCACAATCCCGTCGTTGTCATCCCTTGTGTTGTCAGAGCCTTGCACTCAAAAGACTTGATCCCCAGTGGATTCATTTAGAACCTCTCACTTTATCTCTCAAATCTCTCTCAAATTATTGTTATCATAGAGTATTTGTATTGCTATAAGTATTATTCTTCCAATCAAGCTCAACCTTACTTTTAAAAGTAGAATAAAAAATATTTTTTGATTAATTTGTTAAAACATTTACCTTAGCATTAATTAAGACTCAAAATATCTTACCCTTTAAATAAAGTCATCGACTTTTCAAAATCTACAAATACCATTAACTTAATATTTGCCTTCAATCACTTGTTTTCACTAGTTTTTAGAATGTTTATATCATATTTAAGAATAAAAAAGCTTTGTAACTTGCGCCCCTTGTTTAACTTGCACTCATTTACCATAACCAATATATTAATAAGTTGTGCACAAGACCTAGAGTTTATTTTTGTCTTAAAAGACCACAATAGAATGGAAAAAGATTAAAGTATAAATAAAGTTTTTTTTTGTGAGGTGAATGATATTTTTGGTGATTACCTTCCTTCAATAGAATGATGCAAATTATTTTTAAATGTTAAAATGACAATGGGTTGTTAGTGAATATAATATAGTAATTAATTTTCACATTTTACCCCAAAATTCAATTAAATACATACTATTTATATTTAATCATGTGTAGCATAAAGGTGGTAAAATGAGAAAATATGGTAAGGCTAGAATATGGGATAAAACAAGTATAGGTAGATGCCTCTATTTAGTGGCTTGTCACAACATAGTCCTACTTATCACCAACTTGTGGATACTTCTTTTTTTGAATCTAGTTGTATCTCACTTTCGTCCGCTATGACTAAATATTTATATTTTGGTCTTTTATTACATATATTGCATGTCCTACTATTCCCTATAGTTTGTTAAATAATATTAGTGCACTAATCTAGTTATTGCTTTGTTGCATTTTTGTCTTGGGGTAAAAGCACAAACCTGTGTCACCTTTTGTGATATCTTGTACCGTTTCGGCCGGAACGCTTTCGGCTGTAACGGATTCGGTCGTACACATGTGGCGGTTTCGCGCGCCTACGTGGTGTGTACCGTTCCGGCCGAAATCAGTTCGACCGAAAGCGTTACGACCGAAACTCAAAAATGGAATAAAACTCTACGCAAACCTCTAGCGACTATCATTGTTACTGTTGCGGTTTATGAATGTTTGGAGAGCGGATTAAGGGTTTCGGCCGTAACTGGTTGGTGGTTTTTCCCTCCCTATTTTTTAATAGTTTTTAAACGTATTTTTTGATTAGTAGATGTTAATCATACTTAAAATAGTTTTTTTTTACGTATTTTGTGAGTGGAATGCTTTAAATTATTTATTTTTTAATATGTTTAAATTATTTAAATTATTTTAGATTATTTAATAATGGTATTTAAATTAATTTGTTAGCAAAAATGTAGTTAAACATGATATAAAAACGTAGAAAAACATTAATTAAAAGTGTAGAAAAATATTAGGAAAAACATTAGAGTAAAATATAGAAAAACATTAGTTAAAAGTGTAGAAAAACATTAGGTTAAAATATACAAAAACATTAGGTTAAAATATACAAAAACATTAGGTTAAAATATACAAAAATATACCTTCTAACATAACCTTATATTAACTACAATCATAACCCATACCACATTCTAACCATAACATAGGCCCTCTACTAACCGAATGAACCACACTTAGATATTGATGATGTTCATTTTAACAACTAGTTATTGTTAGGTAATAATGATTCTTACATTACCAAATGACACATAACGACCTCATGATACATTTCTAAGTATTTTTATCCATATATATGTTAAGGGGACCTAGGGACTCCTACTAGGTCATTACGTCTGTTATAGGTTGTAATAGGTATTCATATGTTTACTAGCACATAATAGGTATTGTCAGGTAATAATGAGTCTTACATTACCAAACAACACATTACTTGATCACTTATGTCAATTGCATTTTTCAATACCTTATCCATACATGTGTGTCTTAAGGGGACATAGGAGTCGTAATAGGTCATACTATTTTTTATAGGTTAGATAATAAATCTTAATATGTATTATTAGGATATAATAGGTCTTATTAGGTAATGATGATTCTTACATTACCATATGACACATAACGACCTCATGATACATTTTTAGGTATTTTTATCCATATATATGTTAAGGGGACCTAGGGACTCCTACTAGGTCATTACGTCTGTTATAGGTTGTAATAGGTATTCATATGTTTACTAGCACATAATAGGTATTGTCAGGTAATAATGAGTCTTACATTACCAAACAACACATTACTTGATCACTTATGTCAACTGCGTTTTTCAATACGTTATCCATACATGTGTGTCTTAAGGGGACATAGGAGTCGTAATAGGTCATACTATTTTTTATAGGTTAGATAATAAATCTTAATATGTATTATTAGTATATAATAGGTCTTATTAGGTAATGATGAATCTTACATTACCATATGACACATAACGACCTCATGATACATTTTTAGGTATTTTTATCCATATATATGTTAAGGGGACCTAGGGACTCCTACTAGGTCATTACGTCTGTTATAGGTTGTAATAGGTACATTCATATGTTTACAAGCACATAATAGGTATTGTCAAGTAATAATAAGTCTTACATTACCAAACAACACATTACTTGATCACTTTTGTCAACTGCGTTTTTCAATACCTTATCCATACATGTGTGTCTTAAGGGGACATAGGAGTCGTAATAGGTCATACTATTTTTTATAGGTTCTAATAAATCTTAATATGTATTATTAGGATATAATAGGTCTTATTAGGTAATGATGATTCTTACATTACCAAATGACACATAACGACCTCATGATACATTTTTAGGTATTTTTATCCATATATATGTTAAGGGGACCTAGGGACTCCTACTAGGTCATTACGTCTGTTATAGGTTGTAATAGGTACATTCATATGTTTACGAGCACATAATAGGTATTGTCAGGTAATAATAAGTCTTACATTACCAAACAACACATTACTTGATCACTTATGTCAACTGCGTTTTTCAATACCTTATCCATACATGTGTGTCTTAAGGGGACATAGGAGTCGTAATAGGTCATACTATTTTTTATAGGTTCTAATAAATCTTAATATGTATTATTAGGATATAATAGGTCTTATTAGGTAATGATGATTCTTACATTACCAAATGACACATAACGACCTCATGATACATTTTTAGGTATTTTTATCCATATATATGTTAAGGGGACCTAGGGACTCCTACTAGGTCATTACATCTGTTATAGGTTGTAATAGGTATTCATATGTTTACTAGCACATAATAGGTATTCTCAGGTAATGATGAGTCTTACATTACCAAACAACACATTACTTGATCACTTACGTCAACTGCATTTTTCAATACGTTATCCATACATGTGTGTCTTAAGGGGACATAGGAGTCGTCATAGGACCTCATGATACATTTCTAGGTATTTTTATCCATATATATGTTTTAAGGGGACCTAGGGACTCCTACTAGGTCATTACGTTTGTTATAGGTTGTAATAGGTATTCATATGTTTAAACTAGCACATAATAGACTGACCTTACTATCAACCTTAATAAAACTATATCCCATTTACTTTATTAACATTCTTAACTCTAATTCAAACTAGTAAATTAAGTCATGAGTTCTAAATTGTAAATTAACATTTGCTAACTAAACTCATTTACTTATCTAGTAACAAATTTTTCTATCCCTATGTCCTAACTGTCATCTACACTCTGGGCCATAATCATCAAAGCATTTACATCAAAATTTAGATTTTAGTCAAGAATTATATTTTTTTATTGCATGTATGTACATGTGTGCACTTAGTTATCATTTAATCAAGAAATTTTATTTTATTTTTATTGCATATACATGTACATGTACGAATATTTATTTTTCACATTTGCATGAGCACGTTACAATGTACATTATATATGGTCTCTAAGATAATTTATTTTAAAATACATATGTATGTTACATGATTGTTCATTTAGCACCATACATTTAATGTTGTGTATTTATATGTACATGTGTTTCAAATTAAATTTAACTTTTAATTATTTTAATTTAAATAGACTTGTATGTTTATATTTGTATATATATTGCATGTGCAGATCTCTAGATATTTATCACTCAGATTGTAGCTTCACATTCATATTCTCATATTTATTTTCATATATACACTATGGCATCCGGTTCTGCGGATCGTGCTCCTGCATCCTCAGGGGATGCCAGTGTTCGTGGTGGGGGTCAGAATGTTGAGTCTGGTACAGCACGTAGAGCGACCTCCACCCATGATAGACAATAGTTATTTAGAGATACAGTGGCGAGATTATCTCATGCTATGCAGGTTTTGGATAGCTCGCTTTCCTCTTCTACCACCCTCCCTAATAGGGAGAAGGTTATAGCGATGCGAGAGGAGTTATTTTGTATGATTCGGACAGTTGAATCATACAACCCTTTTGATGATATGAGCATTGAGACATTTTATTCTTCTTTATCTCGCAGTGTCACTGGCACTGTGAAGTACACACAGATTGATATTGAGGTTTCCACCGGCATGGTGAAAACCATGTTTCCATCTTATGCACATCGTCGCAGAGTCAGAGGCTACTCTGCGACGAAGTGTAATGATCCACTCGTTGCACCATTGATGTATCCTCGTTGGTTGGCTACTCATCATAGATGGCCACAGAAGGATGAGTTCCCCCTATATTTCTGCAAACAATTGTTTGCATAATTTCATTTACACTATGATGTTGACTATACAGATTATCCACAGCATGTTGGGCAGGGTCAGGGGAGACTTTCTGATAGATTTAGACCCGCGGACACTCCTGCGCCTGTTAACAAATGGGCAATGGTGGGTCCAAACCTTTTGGTTATGCCGAGAGGTCCACAGATGGCTACTGCAGGTGAGAGTGTTCCTGATGACACAATTAGGACACAGATTTTTTCGAGCATCGCCACCGTCACCACACAGTTACACGAGATTTCTTCTGATCGATGTAGTTGATATATGCTACGGTCTCGAGGTACTGCTCCCATAGCTACATCATCTAGCACACCTGTTGATGATGATTATGGAGTTGCAGACATACCTTCTCCTGTAGACATTTTTGCAGTCTTAGAGGTGGATGCATTGCATCGTTTGGCATCATATTTAGCATCTGATCTTTTAGATGCATATCGAGCATTATCTACACTCTCAAGGATTCTACTTCGTGACATGAGCTCTCAGATTAGACATATTTTGTCACGTACAACAGTCCCAGAGGATTCACAGAGGCAGGAGGACATTCCTGCACCTTCTACTACTCCTACTGCTACACAGGCCCAGGCTACAGCACCAGCCCCAGCTACTCAGGACCCTACAGCACCCCCCCCTACTCAGGATCTCAGTGGCACCATACAGCCTGGTCTATTTACTTCCATGCTTTCAGATCAGGGCCGCACTATTGACTTGGATGTTGATACTATTTTTTCATTACATGATTCAGATATCAGTCAGATCGACAGAGCATTACATAATGCTACGGTAAATATCTCTATATGTTTAGATTTATTTTTATTATAGTAAATAATATGTCTATATGTTTAAATTAATTTATATGTGTGTGTTTGTGTATGTGTTATAGGTTTGACTGATAGTATGTTACGTTTTGCTGATCTGCAGACAGTGCCGACAGATCCTACACGTCGTGAGTCCCAGGTATACATTACAATTTATATATATATATTTGATTTATATACATGTAGATCTTGATATAATTTGTCTGTACACATAATTAAATGGCTCACTTGTTATCATTTGACACAGGGTTCAGATGCAGCTGATAGACCCTTTTGGGGACAAGGCCCAGGATCAGGAGGGGGGATGTAGCTGATTAGATCATATGTGGCCTTTTATTTTACTACACACATGTTATGTCTAGATACATATTTATATGGACGGTTTGATGTTTTATATGTTATTTCCATATGCATACATTTTATATCCAGACACTTTGATGTCTTATATGTTATTTTCAGATACATGGTTTATATGGACACTTTGATGTTTTATATGTTATTTCTAGATACATGTTTATATCATGGACACTAAATGATGTTTTATATGTTATTTCGAGATACATGCTTATATGAAGATTTTGATGTTTTATATATGTTATTTCCAGACATTTGATCTACATGATCTATTTTTATACATTTAATATGGGTACATTATATTCTCCAGATATATGCACATGTATGTTATTGATCTTTTAATGTAGACGTCTATTTTATTGATCTTTTGATGTCTTCATCTTTTATGTAACTTATGTATGTGTTATGCACATGTTTCTATATATGTTATTCATATTTTCAATATTCAAGTTTACATGTATATGTATAGTTATTCATCTTAATGCCTTAATCTAAGTGTAATTAACTATATAATTTTAATGGTCAATGTACATAAAAATATAACATATATTTAATGACATGTCTTAATTAACTATATTTAGTCTAATTATATTTAATGTAGATCATGTATTAACTATATTTAATGACATGCCTTAATTAACTATATTAAATCTAATTATATTTAATGTCTTAATAATTAAGTCTATTTAATGACTTAATTAACTCTATTTAATGACATGCCTTAATTAACTATAATTAACTATATTTAACCTATTTAACTATAACTAACTATATTTAATCCTATTAACTATATTTAATCTAATTATATTTAATATCTTACTAATTAACTCTATTTAATGACTTAATTAGTTACTCTATTTAATGACATGTCTTAATTAACTATAATTAACTATATTTAACCTAATTAACTATAACTAACTATATTTAATCTAATTATATTTAATGTCTTAATAATTAACTCTATTTAATGACTTAATTAACTCTATTTAATGACATGCACCTTAATTAACTATATTTAACCTTTAAATTAACTATATTTAATCTAATTATATTTAATGTCTTAATAATTAACTCTATTTAATAACTTAATTAACTATATTTAATGACATACATTCTTAATTAACTATAATTAACAACATTTAATTAATAAAATATAATGTACATGTAATTATATGTAACATAGTTCATATAACATATACATGTAATCTTAACATAACGATTATATACAAACATAAAGAATGTATCATGTAAGAACATATAAAGATTATATGTACACATACAAATACATACAAATACTAAAAAGGTTGTCTTAAGGGGAGGTCCTAAGAGACCTGGTCTTAAATGAGATATCCATGTCGAATTTAAATAAAAATAACAATACATGTCTAATTTTGCATATGCAAGATAAATGATCCAATGTACAAAAAATTATATAAAACAAATATCCTATCAATATTAAATATGAAAGTATAAGAGCTATACAGGCATAACTCAACTAGAGCTCCACAATAAGTACATAGGTAAACTAGAGCTCCACAAACAATGTATTGTTAGGATCCTCTCTACTTTTTATTATCTCTAGAAGTTTTTCATGTTCTTCAATAGACAATTTCCACTTTTGATTTCCACGATGTCCTTTTCTTTGTACTGCTTCAAATTGTAATTTGGTTGCTATAACATGGTTGCTATAGTGTAAAACCTTTTCTCCAGGCTTGTATTCAATAAATTCAATACCACTACCAATTACCCTTGTTTGTTGATAATATGTTCTTTCAATAACAACTGATCCAATTGGATATGATTGTTCATCAGCATCTATAGTTCCTTCTAGCAACTTGTGTTTTGCTTTTGTGCATCTTAAAAGATAATAGTCCACATTTTCTGCATTATCTGGTAAGGCTTGAACTGCAAAAATATCTCCTGCATGTATATAAAAAGAGAAATATAAATTTATTTTTAAAAAAATATACATGTATATTAATTTATATATATGTATATATGCACACAAACCTGCCACAACTAAATCAGAAATGCGCTCATAATCAGCTGAATATACAGGATCATGAATGTCAATGTCAATGTCAACATCTTCAAAAGGAGGCTTTCTAACTATCTCCTTCAAATCCCAATGTGAAACATATCCATTCTCAATATTTTCACATGCACTCACTACATTGTCCTTAATGCAATCATCACAAAAACATGTTTTCTCTCTTACTTTAAGTACTGGAGGTTTATGGTTTCCTGTAGTCATCACTTGATGTAAACTTCTAATTTCAGGAATCGTTTGACAATTGTAAGGATTAGATCGATCTATATCTGTTACAAATACAAAAACTAATTGTCATATTTCAAAATAAATATTTAATTAAAAACTCAACTTGATTTGAAAAAGACATTAAAAATAAATATAATTTAGTTCACCTTTCACCTCCCAAAAGTAACGCTTATTGTATTCAGTATCTCAAGTAGCAAAATGAACTTTGCACCATTCAACAATATGATTTGTGCTCTCTATCCTATTCCCTGTATGTACATAAAATATGCATGTATATATAAAATTTAAAACATATGCTATTAGAGTATTAAACATGTACATTTAAAAAATGCATATATTTACCTGCAAGTTCATGTTGTCGAAGTGCACGTTTTATACATGCTCCTGCTCCATCATGCTCCCCTTTTCCGTGTCCACTTTCAAAGAAATTCCATAAAAACTTAACATTGGTTCTAGCATGTTGCATTGCTAACCAATTAAATGCTTTTGCAGATTTGAATTGTCCTGTGAACGTGAAACATGATAAGTATCCACAATTATCCAAGTACATATATTAAATAGAAATAGACATGTCCAAATAAATACAAGTTAAAATAAAGTTAAATAAATGTGTAATTATTTGGTGTATACTAACCTGCACATCCATCAGACCAAATCCAGTGCTCTGAAACATTTATTCCACGATTTCTGAGATCTTCAGAGAACATTGCAAAACAATGAGCCACATAACTCCTGTCATGAACTTTATCATCGCTAATAGAGAAATGAACCTCTTTGATGATGATGCATTCATTTTCATCCAATCTTTCTATCTGATCCACCTCAAATTGTGCATGTCTATAGGTCACTTGCACAAATATTGCAACTTGTTCATAATGATAATATTGTCTTTGGAGCTCTGTATGAGGTGCAAATGTATAATTCTCAGAAAAATCTACAATTGAAAGTATACAACCAAGTGGAAAACAATTTTTGGAATCACGAAACTGTTTAGCTTGCCATCGTGCACCATGACAATGTTGGATATGTGGATATATCAATGGATGGAACTTGGCCATGAACTCATCATAATGCAATTCACTCTCCTTCAATACAATTTTTCTAGATTCATCCCCTCTATTATTTTGGTATGTCTCATATTCATATCTCATCCATGAAACTGGTGTGGATTCATTAATATTCTCAACTTGCATAATTTGAGAAAATTTGTGTAAATCTGCACAAACTTCACACTGATTTTTGATGCATTGCACTTTGAATTTATCTGAATCTTCTAATTTATCACATAATATGGACCTCGCAAATTGTGTTGTACTGCTAGGGATGACCAAATTAGGATCAAGTATTTCCATAACTTTTTTAAATGATTGCAAGTGTAGACCAAATTCAACATGATTTCTACAACAACAAGTTTCTCGCATCTTATTTATGCGTACAAAGGAAGGATGTAAACTCTCAAACATTCTTTGACATATTTTGACATTTGAAAATTCTTGTTTGAATGCTTCAAAAAGTTCACTTTGAGTTATATCTATGAAATGTTTTGGATGTTCAATTTTGTCCCTTGTTTCTTGATCTTTAATTTGTATGGTATCACGCCTGTTGGAAGAAACACGAGAATGTGTGGTCCAAAATTCAATAACTTGTCTTTTTACTTCTTCAGAAATCTTGTCTTTTCGAGCAACTCTACAAATAGTCACCTAGTTATTCTCAATGTTATCATCTAGCATATTTCTCCTCTTGATGTATCTCTGGACAGTTCTTCTAGATATATGTAGTACATCAGAAATTGCACATACCTATTTTCTATGTGTCAATTTTCTACTAGATATAGTAGTCATCAATGCTCTACGTGCATTACTCAAATCACCTCCTCGAGTTGTGTTGTCAATTTTTTTATAAGCATTTTGCAAATTTTCAACTATTGTTTTATTAATATTATGAGCATGGCTTTTCCTGTTATCAACACCCAACAACTCTAAGACAGGTCTCATATCTCTTCTCCTAAATAACTTGACAAATAATTGTGCCTTCCAAATATACTTTTATCCTTGAAATATTCATCCCACATGTTCTGACAATGCTTTTTGATAGTGTTATCATTTATCATATCTTTAGATGGAATTTGGTTAAAAAGTAGTTCTTCATCCAAATCCATCAAATTTTTTATGCTTTCTAATTTGTCTCTATCAATAGAACTACCAATTTCTTCCTCTTCATTACTTTCATTTTCTTCATGAATCTCATCATGTTCAGGAATTTCAGTAGGTTGGTTTTGAGCATGTTTTGTATGGTCTTTCATTTTGTCATCTCTTTTTCTATCATATTTCTTTGATCTTTTCCTTTTACTACCCATTGAATAATTCAACCTATAGAAAAAAAAATTAAAAAATTAGATTTTACTAAATATCGGCTAATGGTTCAATATATAATACATAAAAATAAAAATAATTAGAAGAGAAAAAAAGCACCTTCAAATTATTCGATCTTTTGCAATATTGATTAAATTCGCGAAACAGTTGTTGAAAATTGCTTCAAAATTAATTGTTTTTTGCAAATCTTCTTTCAATTTTCGCTGTCCCTGTATATTTAATTATTTAAAAAAGAAAAAACAATATTTTTTTATATCAAAAAGTCACACTAACCGCTAGCGGTTTCTCAAGCCGACTAGGGGTTTCGGCCGTAACTGTTCCGGCCGAAACAGTTACGGCCGAAATAGTTTCGGCTGTAACTGTCTATGTGGCAGCCAAATAAGCAAAAATCAGAACTTCTGTAAACATCTCACTTTGAAGGCCAATTTGACCTACTAAATTGAAGTATTTTTTAAAACTAAAAATATACTTTAGTAGTTCTCGGAGTCACGATTATGATTAAATAATTTTTTTAAAGTTTTGATTATGAATAATATGTTATAATTTAAAAATATTACAAGTAGGTATCTTAAGATTCAGGAAGATGTCTATTCAAAAATAAGAAAAAAATAGTAAATCATGTTAATTTTTTTTTTTTTTTTAATGGTGCACTAGAGGAGAGAGTCTTCTTCAAGAATATGTAATTTTAAAAAAAAAATATGTAGATTTGATGGAAAATGTTTGACGGGAGAAAAAAACTGTCTATTTCTGATAACTTTGACTTTGACCAGTTATAACTTCAAAAATATTAGCCGAATTTTAATTTTAATTTTTCGGTGCACCAGGTATACATGTTAACTCTAACATATTCCAAAATCAAACCAAAATATGAAGATTTGCATATATTTGTTTGACGGGAAAAAAACTCTATATTTTTAGTATTTTTAAAAAATTAAAAAATACACATTAAAAATTAAAAAATAAATAAAATTTTCACTCAATTTAAAAAAAAAAAATTATAGACATAAACTTCATCCAATTTTACACATTTCATTAGTTTACATCATCTTCAAATTCTAAGCACAAATGCCACTTTTATTTCGTTAAAGTTGAAGACTTTAAATTCTGATATCACTTCTCCTTTATAAAAGGTGACACAGGTTTGTGCTTTTACCCCTTGCCTTTCACCGATTCATTTTGGATGGTGCCACATTTAGTTTGTAAATATTTTATAATGTCTTGTTAGGTTTTGCTTGTTTCATATTTACAAAATGTCATAATAGAGACTTTGAGTCTATCTTATGAAGTTTCAAGTTCACTTTGATATTCACTAGTTACATTTATGTTGAGAGTTCAATTGTATTTTGATATTCACTAATTACCTTTGTATCATATGAAAATTTGAATTCACCATATTATGTAAATTTATAAAAGTATTTTAAAAATTTATATTTAAAATTTTAATAGAATAATATAATTATGTTTAAATATATGTTCATATTTTGTAATATAATTTATATTTTGTAGGATTTTTGATATGATTTATACTTTAATAAATTTAAAATTTAAAATTATATTATATTTGGGAGATGGATTTGAAATGCCATTTAGGTATGTGAAAGTTGAATAAGAGAGAACAAGGTGTGATCTTCCTAGCCTCCACTTCTACTTTGGTGAGCTTAAATACCTCAAAGTCACCCAATTTCAAGTGTTTTTCTTATTCTATGAAAAAGAATGCTAATCTAGATTAGAGATCAAGACTGAAAAAATTATGCTAATCTATATGAGAGATCAAGACAAATGTTTTGAAATTGTATTAAATCTAAAGCCATTGAAGTATTCTATTTTTAGATATGAGCTAGAAGACAATTCTAAAGATGACAAACCTTTGAATCGCAAGATTCCTCTATCTTCAAAAGAAAACATTTTAGATAAACACAATTATTTTCATCAAGCAAGCAATAAAATTTGTACAACAAAAATAACCTTTAAGAACATATTATTTCAAGATAAAATAGTTTAGTTGATGATAAGCCTCTCTAACAATTTGAAGTGAATAGTGCTAATTATAAAATGTGAATAATTGAATTACATAATTAGTTTGAAAGCATTATCCAAAAGAAGATATGAGGTAAAAAATTTGTAATGGTTCATCAATACGACTACATCCACTTTTATGCAAGGAAAAATTTTGTTCTGATTTATGTTCTCAATATTTTTTTTATAGCAACAACTTGCTCTTTTATAAATGAGCATAATATCACTATCTAGATTGTAATGAGACAAAAGAAATTAGACGGAAAAACAATGGTTGTTGGATTTCATATCCAACAATTTCTCACTTAAAACCCAACTATTACTGCAAGCCTTCATAAATGTTCCCCCACTTCAAGCATATTATGAGAGTTTGCCAATACCAAAAAAATCCCTACAAAACTCAAACTTCTCCCTTTGTACTATCCTTGTCAATGAATTAGCCAAAATTCACCTTTATATCAATGCTTTTAACTTGCAACTTACCATTCTTAAGTACACTCATGAAATGACATCTCAACTTAATATATTTGATTCTATGAAGAAATACAACATTCTTAGCCATATAATTGTGTTCTTGTTATCACAAAACAAGTTAAAGACATGTTGCAACCTAACTCACCCAAAAATTTCCTTAACCATATCATCTTTTTTTATAGCTTTGACGAGAGAAATGTATTCATCTTTGATAATGGAGAGACATATCACTTGTTGCAAATGGAAGGTTCACCCTAGCAAAAGTAAAACATTACTTGAGATAGATCTTTGTTTGTCTTAATCATTGGCCATATTAGAGTCAAGAAAAACTTCCAATAAAACACCTTTTCCATCAAAACACAAAACATAATCATAGCTACTTTTCAAACACCTTAGTATCCATTTGACATTTCTATGATGGAATTCAACTCTTTATCCTGATATGTTTATCTGTGAAACACTCAACAGATTATAGTTAAGTCCTTCAATCCAGTAAACATTGTCACACTTGATTTTGTCAATCAACTGGATAGTCCCTTTACCTTTCACAGCACATGGAATATCATTACCAAATTTAACACAACCACACTTGTATGGTCCAATCTGCTCAAATCTATTTCTATCACCAGTCACATGAGTAGAGAAACCACTATCAATTATCCATTTGTCACTTTTGTTCACACGAGAAATTAAAGTAGTTTTCTCATCTTCATCAAAATCTTCTTTTGTAGTAACATAGACAACTTCATCATCATTACTTTAAGATCTAGTGTCAGTTTCTTCGTCAACAATATAACATAATTTCTTACCTTTATCATCCTTTTTCTTCTTGTAGTCTCGATCATCTCTCCTTCCTTTATTCTTACTTTCCTTTCTCTCATCCTTTTCTTCCATGTCAGGACATGTTGTAGCAATATGACCAACCTTGCTGCATGAAAAACAAATTATAGGTAGTTTACCTTTGTATTTAACTTTGCCTTTTCCAATCTCTTTGCAATAAGTGCTTCAAGTTCATCAAGTTAATCATTAGAAGTGTCACTATCACTTTTCATGTATTTTCCTTTTCTTTTACTAAGAATCAATTGTGACTTAAAAGCATATTCAATGGTAATAGGTGTATAGTTGACAAAATTAGACATCTCAAAAGTAGTAAGTCTACCAAATACACCTTCCAAAGTCATATTATTACCTAGAGTACATCTCACTTCTTGTATAGCAAAAACCTTAATGGCATATATAGGAAGTATATTTCTCAATACTTTGCTTATCACTGTTTAATATTCAATCTTTCTATTTTCACCTCGAATAGCATTGACAACCTCTTTAATTCTTGTAGAATAATGCACTATGTTCTCTCCTTCTATCATTCTCATTTCATCAAAATTTCCCCTCAGGCTCTCTCATTTGGCTCTCAAGATGTTGTCATCTCCTCCATATATGGTCTTTAGTTTGTCCCACATCTATTTTTTAATGTGACATTCTTTGATGTCATCAAACTCAACAAAGTTTAGGGCTGAAGCAATCTCCAACATTGTTTGGTTATGTTCTTGCTTCTCTTTCCGTTGTTGAGCAGTCATAGGAACAATTGTTATCTTCACATATTCATTGTCCACAAAATTTATTGTAGCATCACTGATACTAGATATATGTAGCCTCATCAATATTTTCCATGCAAGAAAGTTCTCCTTGTTCAACTTTGGTACCTCCCTTTTGTGAGTCATGATCTTTTGCCTTTAGTACCTTCAAACTTCTTCTTATAAGCACCACCACTCTGATACCAATTGTTAGGATGTTTAGAATAACCGGGGGGTGGGATGAATAATTTACTCAAGGTCCATAAGTACAATTGAACAATCAACTACTTAAACTCTTTTATGATTTTCTTATCTTGTGGTTTGGTCTCTACTATAATCCGATTGACAATATTAACTAGTAGTTCACTATCCTAATATAATATACTTTTAGAATGTAAAAATTTTAAATGTAAAACACCATAAAAACATTCAAAACAAGTTTGACACTAAGATTTATGTAACAGGCACCCTGAAAATGCCCAAGAACTGAGCGAACTGCTAATAAAGATTTTAATGTTTTTGTATAGATTTTGAAACCACATAACATGAACAAGAAGGAATTTATGTAAACTGAAGTTTGAACTACAGTTGAAATGATATTAGTTTTCAAACTAATAAAATTAAATACATAGCAAACTCACTAATTACTCTAGCATTATAACATGATATTCCAGTAATGACTTCCCATCTTGCTGCTATAGTAATATGAATAGTGCTGCTTCAGTAAAAACTACTGTCAATCAGTCCAAGACCCTCATAAAATCATCCCTCCACAATGGAATAAGTATCAGAAAAGGAGTGAGAATGATATGAGTGAACATCCAATCCGCCTATAACTGGAAATGCGCCCACGTTGCCTGTTAATGAAGTTGATAATAATGAATTCCAAAGGCCAAACCCCAAGGGAATGACGTCTAGAATGTCACAAGAGAGGATAGACATCCTCTAATGCCCAGAATAGATCTCTAACCTACACATCTATTTTCTTCTCATATCTAACCTTGCCTAACAATAGCCACAAGCTCTCCTTTTATTCCTACTTCATAGGGTCGATCACGTTTCACAAGCAATGTGAGATAAATAAAATAAAAGAAAAGAAAAGAAAAGGCTAAAGGTCACACAATTGGACAACTACTAAAGTGGGGACATTACAGTCTACCCTCTTTGAAATTGCTTGTCCTCAAGCATTCTCAGTCTTGTTTGCTGTAACACCTGCTCACTCTCCCAAGTAGCATCTTCCTTTGGTAGGTCTCTCCATCTAACTAAATATTCTTTAATCATGGTGTTCTATAGAGTCCTTTCCCTGGTATCTAGAATAGCCTCATGAATCAATACAATCTTCCCCTCCTCATCTAATGGTGGAAAATTTTCAAAAGGCACAACTCTCTAATTGATGGCTTTCTTAAGCTTTGACAAATGAAACACATTATGCACCCGACTGCCCTTTGGAAGCTTAATCTCGTAGGCAACCTTGCCCACCCTGTGAATCACTTTATAGGGACCATAAAACATAGGTTTCAACTTCTCTACTCTACTCTTCTTGAGTGATGAATGTTAGTATGGTTGTAGCCTCAAGTAAACCATATCCTCAACCTCAAAGCTGCGCTCTATCTAGTGCTGGTCAACATACAATTTCTGCTGATTTTGGGCTTGCTTTATATTCTCCTTGAGCACGCTCAAAATATCTTGACTATCCTACAAGAAGTCTTTGACTTTGGCAACTCTACTATCCCCCAAGACCAGATCCATGAAGCTAGGTGCTTCATAACCATACAATGCCATGAATATAGTCATCTTGATGGACATATGATAAGTGGTGTGTTAGTACCCAATGTGGACATAGTTTTAAAACTTTCAGTTTCAGGTTTTGATACCTCTTTGAAGTACTTCGAACTCAGTTCAAAGTAGTTCAAAGTGGTTCGATAGTTCAAAGTGGTTCAAATAGTTCAATTTGTTGGACTTGTTGGTTTAAATTGGCATAACAGACATGTTTGGAGGATAGTTATCAGTAGTGTAAGTTCAGAGATGCAGTTTGTCAATTCACAAATTCAAAGGCTTAGTTCAAGAGGTTCAAGAATGGAAACGCTGAAGCAAAATTCAAAATCCATGTTTAGTCCAATACCTAGATTCACACTCAGTTCATAATGCATGTTCAGATCAATAGTTTAAAAGGTTCAATAAATCAGTGGTTCCATACAAATGTATTTAGAGGATTGTGTTCAGAGTGTGGATTATTCTTTGAAGGTTTGTAGGTTCGAAGTTTCAGAATATGATGTTTTACAAGATTTGGAGTTCATCATCTTACAAGTAATCTGAAAGACCCAAGCAAGGCTGACTTCTTGATCCCAGTTAGTTAAAGTGGAATGTAACCTTATAGTCCTATCATAAAATCTTGATGAATAAAATGAGAGCTCAGTTTTCCATTTGGGGTTATATTACTTTGATCAAGTTAATAACCTATAGGCAATCTAAAAATGAAGGTTGAGCAGTATCTATAAGAAGGGCATCGACATCTCCAAGGAAGTGTAACTGTGCATTTCTTCAAAATGAGTTAGCACAACATATATCCTTCCTTATTATAACTAGAAGGTGATTTGAGAGAATAATACAAACCACGGCTTTCTCCCTTATGCAAACATGCAATAATTGACATGGACATCCAGAGTCCCGTGTACACTTACAAGCTGTTTCACGTAAACACAATGAGAACAGTGATTTTCATCACTAAAAACCACTGGGGAAGGTTTCCTAGTCACGACATCCATGCAGATAAGGGAATAGTTCACAACAAATTCATGCCATCAAAGCACCCATGTCAACGTCATTTAATGATAAATCCACTAGTGTGAATTGCAGAGAATGTGTCGTGAATTCAGAGTAACCCCCAAGTGGTGAATACTTGGTGTGAGCAAAAGCCAGAGCCTCGGGTGATACATTTGATCAAAAGGTTGGACAAGATGAATTGTAAATGAGTGACGCTTAACATGCATGGAACATCCGCTGCTAGAATAAAAAAAAGTCAATCCCTTGAAGATTTTGATTTCAGTATAAAATCATGAATCACATGTGCCACAGGATCGAGATTTATCACCCGGGCCCATAAGAATGTTGCAAATGTCTTGATGAGAGACGTTATCTTTGCCATGAGCATGGGTTCAAAATGTGTCAATTCGGATTTGAAGGAGTTGGGTTGATACACCTGCATATGCTGCTAGTCATACCGGTGTAATTGTAATTACATATTACCAAGTTCTAGCTTCCGTCCATGATGAATAATTGAACCACAAAGTAATGAAGTAGAACACCGATACTTCAATTACATCTCATGATTTTGAAGCTTGCACAGTGATATTCGACAATGACACCTGACGCATAAAAACTCATGATAATAATCAATAATTTCAATTGATTATGTATCAAGGATGGAATCGCACTGAATCTTCGAAGATAATGAAAGAAGTTTCCCTTGCGCTTACAGAAAGGCCTGCACAGGGTGTCATAATAGGTGAAGTTCTTCGTTGGGCAGATGGCTACCATTTGAATATCTAACTTTATGAAAGTTTTCCTTGACAAGGGATTCAGATCTTCTACAACACACTACACAACATATGAAGAAAATAGCATTTGATGGGCAACGTAGCACTCAAGGAAGACTTTATGTAAAATATATGCAATGTGCGTGTATCTATGATGGTTGCCATATGATGATCGGGTGTTGGTGGCAAAAAATAGTAAATGGGGTCTTAAATAATTTAATATGAAAGTCTTTAAGAAGATTGAAAGCAAAGGCTCGAAGTCGTGATGGTAATAGGAACTCCGCCATGCTACATATGCTAAGGAGCGCGCACACCAGTATTAGAAGTTGCGAGTTCCCCCTCACAGCATAAAACCATCATCAGTGAATGTTAATGTAGAATTAACATCTGAAGATATGGGCTTTCACAGTGAGGAAGATGTGCCGGACGTTCTTGAAGATCCTAACTTGTTTGACAAAATAACCGTCGATGACAGGTGTCTCCTATTAAAAGAATTTCACTCTAAAGGTTTCCTGAGGATTAATAGGAAATAAATATATTACATATTCATATTTGAGAACATGAATATATTATATAGTGTGCCAGGATATATTTCCACATGCCCCAGGCCTCCATTCAGAAGAGAAAAAGAGGGATGTTAAAAGGAGAAGTTTTTCTCCCAAGAATCAGTTACTCGAAACAGAATGAGAACCAACACCAAAAAGGATAAAAGGGGGCAGCAAATGAGGGCAAGGGGTTCCACTTTTTCTTTCGGTAGCTACAAACTATGTGCTGTGAGCAGGGGGAGATTTTTCAGTTCTGAGGGAAAAGAATGCAGACTTTGGAGCTGTAGCAGAACAGAGCTTTATTTGCTAGACTTTGAGTTAGTGATTAAAGAGGATTTTGATTTTGAAATGTAATGTAGGAGAGATGGTTTTCATTTTCTGATGCATGTGTAATAGGATCTGTGTAGTCTTTTACATCTTAAAGAAGGGAGGTTTGAAAGATATCTGCAAATTAGAACTTTGAGTCTATGTAGTTTTCTTTCCACTGATGGTTATATTGCTGTAACTTTCAATTTTCTTTAAGTGCATCAGATGTGCTATTTTCTGTATGCATTTGATATCAGGATCTTTTAAAAACTTTGATTCGTCTTTTCTTAGAAGAATGGAAATTGTTCTTTGACTTTTATCCTTTGTAATGCAGTGCACGACAGGTTAACTTTGTGTAATCTTTTTTATTCTATTTCCTTCTTTTTAGTTCTTAGGTTTCACGTCTATTCTATGTTTACGGATGGATTCTTGTTATCCTTTCGTGCTTTCTGGTCAAAAGTACCTATAATTAATTCATTGTAAATCTTGCACGGGGAGCTGTACCCGATAAAATTCAGAGGAAGGTTATTAATCTAATAATAACCTATCCAACTATTGGTGCTAGTTTGTCCTCTCGCTTGGGCATTCAGGGTCGGATTTGCACGCATTTTCTCGAAGGACAATCTGTTCACTAACATGGTGTTATAACAATATTCTCCCATATGTAGCCATTTGACCCAAGCTCTTTGTTGTGTAGTCACATAGTTCCTCAAATATCCTTCCACCCATTTATTCATAATCTCCATCTGCCCATCTGTCTGGGGATGATAACTAGTGCTAGGTGTAACATCTGTGCCACACAATCCAAACAATTCCTACCAAAAAACACTCGTAAATTTACTATCCTGATCACTGACAATGAAACTAGGTAGCCCATGTAACTTGGATATCTCTCTAAAGAAAAGATCTACCACCTGTGGTGCTATGTAAGTGGATGGAATAACAAAGAAGTGAGCAAACCTCATCAGCCGGTCAACTATCACCTAGATGCAATCTCTCCCCTATACTTGTGGTAACCCGATGATGAAGTCCATAGAAATACTTTCCCATTTCCTATCCGGAATGGGTAAAGGCTATAAAAACCCTATAGGATATCTGTGCTCTCCCTTATTCTGCTGACAAATTGCACATTCCTTGACATGCTTCTGAACATCATCCTTGAGCCCTTTCCATGTGAACCACTCACATATTTTCCTATAGGTCTTAAAGACCCCTGAATGTCCAGTTGTAGGTGCATTGTGAAATGCCTTCAATATTACCTCCCTAAACTGTGATGAAGGAACCAAATATATCCTACCCTGTAACTTGATCAATTTGTCCATTAGCACATAACGATCATCCTATATGGTGCCTGCAATCACTCTAGAAGTGCAAGTTCCCTCGCATACTCTGTTGTAATCTTTTTTCTCCAATCTCCCATAATTTGAGCTAGAGAAAAAATATGAGGTCTCCTAGATAAAGCATCTGCCACCACATTCTTCTTACTTTTGACAAACTCAATGTCAAAGTCATAGGCTTGCAACTTCGTAATCCACTTCCTTGTCTATCATTAAAATCACATTGGCTCATGAAGTATTTGATGTTGTTGTGATCAGTCTTGATGAAAAACTTTCCCCCAACTAGGTAGGACCAAAACTTGGCCAATACACACATAATAGCCAACATCTCTCGATCATAGATGGAATAGCTCCTCTCCACTCCACAAAGCTTCTTTCTCTAAAAAATAATGGGATATTTCTCCTACATCAAGATTGCCCCAATCCCATCTCCTAACACATCACAATAAAGCTCAAATGGCTTCGAGAAGTCTGGTAGAGCTAGTACTAGAGATGATGACATCACCTTCTTGAAATGATCAAAGCTTCTCTGAGCTGCCTCTGTCCATGTGAAGGCCCCTTTTCTGGTAAGGTTTTTCAAGGGTGCAGTGATCTGTGAAAACCCCTTAATAAATCTCATATAAGACCCACAGAGACCAAAGAACCCCTTGAGTTGTGTAAGGTTCGTAGGAGTAGGCCAATCAACAATAGCTCTAATCTTTTTGGGATATACCTGAACTCCATTTGCACTGATGATATGCCTAAGGTATAGTAACTCGATCAACCCAAACTCACACTTAGATTCCTTTGCATACAGTGACTCTTTCTCTAGAATGGACAACACCATCTCAAGATGTTGTAAATGCTCCTCCCAAGTCTTATTGAAGACCAAAATGTCATCAAAGAAAATCAAGACAAATCTCCTAAGCTATCCCCTGAATACCTGATTCATGCAACTCTAGAGAGCAACAGGGGCATTGGTTAGCCCAAATGGCATAACCAAAAACTCGAAGTGGCCATAGTGACACCGAAAAATTATTTTCTCAATGTCCTCCTCCCTCATCCTAATCTGATGATACCCTGACCGTAAATCAATCTTTGTAAAAAAGCATGCACCATGCAACTCATCAATCAACTCATCTATCCGTGGGATGGGATATCTATTCTTACTGGTCTTCTTATTTAATGCCTTGTAATCGATGCACATGCGCATCATCCCAACCTTCTTCTTTACCAACACTTCTTCTAAAGCAAAGGGGCTCTTACTAGGCCTGATATGCCCCATCTCCAACAACTCCTTAATTGCCTTCTCTATCTCATCCTTGTGTTTCTTAAGATGACAATAGGGAGTAATCCTAACTGGTTTGGCTCCCTTCTCGAGCTCAATAACATGCTCTATCCCCCTATTAGGAGGAACCCCATGCGGGATCTCGCCAAATACCTTAGTGTGCCTGTCAAGTATCTCCTAGATATTTGGTGGATGACTCTTCACACATGGCTCCCGTGAAGCCGGCATAGTGAAATATTCTATTGCCCACTCTATATTATTATGCCAAAAAAGTCTTTGCATTCTCTCGAAAGAGAATACTCTGCAACTCCCATCTGAAAGTCCTCTAGGTACAACAGTTTTGCCCTCATGTTGAAACCTCATCTCTAATTTTTCTAGATTGAGTGTGAGCTCGACTATCAAGGCCATCCATGTCATGCTGAGGATGGCATCATAGTCTCCCATGTCTACTACATAGAACTCATCCTCCAACTCATAGCCATCTCCAAACCTAATGTGAAGATTAGATATCTTCCGAGTGCATAATGATTTGTCACCATTAGCTACCATGACTCTAAACCTAAAATGCTCCTCAGTCTGTAAACCTCTCTTGGCTACCAATCGTGCATCTATGAAATTATGTGTGGCCCTAATGTCAATGAGTGAGATCACTTTTTGTCCCTAGATAGTACCCCTAACCTTAAATGTGATTGCCTTCTAAGCCCCCGTTAATCATGCCAATGACTTCTCATCCTCAAGAATGCTACTCTTCTCTGTAGTGCTATCTTCGTTTGAATCAGAATGCTGAACCTCCCTCTTTGACTGTGACTCCTCTATTGGGAAATACTCCATTTGATTTGCCTTAGCCTTGAGAGGACACTTATGAAATAAGTCCCAAGGCTCTCTGTAATGAAAACATAGCTTCTTCCTCCTCAACTCATTTACGGTGTCACTATTCAACTTATTATCTCGTTTTCATTGAGCATCCTTGTGAAAAGATTTTTAGTCCTTGTCCTTGTCCTTATTTATATGTAAATCCCTATGCTGAAATCTACTCCTAAAAGAAGAAGTTGCTAAGTCATGAGCCTTCTTAGTAGCCTCCTATAATGTAGCTGGGTCATGCCCCTTGACCCAACCCCTCAAGTGATCTAAGAGTCCATCCATAAACAACACTACTAATCTCCTCTCTGAAATATCTATGATAAACATGACTAACCTGTAAAATTGATTGATATATGTCTCAACTAATCTCCACTACTTGAGTTGTGCCAACTCCTTAAACTGTAACTCAGGATCCTTGGTATCAAATCTCTATATGAGCTTCTTAGTGAACTCCTTATAAGATGTGATTTAATTATGCCCCAAGGTTACTATGCAATGGTGCCACCACTCATGCACCGATCCATCCAAATGAATAGCTGCATACTTTATAGCCTCTTCCTCAGGCATAGGATTGGGTTGCAAGTATGTATCTACCTTCTGCACCCAAGCACGTGTGGTCATCTTCCCTAAAGCATCATAATAAGGTAAAGAAAGTTTCCCAAATTTCTTGCTTAGCTCAAAGTTTTGATTTCTCCCTCATGATCTAGGAATGTGTCTCATCCTCAAGTCCATATAATCTCTGAGGGAAATATCCACCTGACACTCTGGTCCTCTAGCCTCCTAGTCCCTCCTGAACTAATCCTGTAACTCAGTAATTTGTAGTTCATTAACTAGTTGAACTAGATCTCTGGGTGGGAAGGTGGATAGAAGAGGTCTAGAGCTCCCCGTTCGAGCTAGGCGTGCAACACGTCTAAAGTTATCAACATCACTCCCATTGTTTCCATGTCCATTATTACCATTAATGTTATTCTTAAGACCGTTGTTGTTGCCTTGACCTCCATTATCATTGCCCTTATTGTTGTCATTTCCCCCATTGTTATGGTTTCCATTTTTGGCATCACCTGGATTAATATTGATGCCCATCTGTCTAGCCATAAGCTGCAACATCATATCCATTCGCCTATTCTGCTCTTGTTGCATACACTGCCCCTCGTCTAACATACGCTGTAACTGCCTGAACATTACTTCCTCTTGATCTGGACCAGTATTCTTGCCTCCACCTAATCTTGTATTCCTGTCATCTCGGTCACCCATACTGTTGTCTTGTTCAAAGAATATCTCCTTTGTGTCTATATGATTGGATTGTATGTCCCTCTACACGGATGAACTAAACTATTCTCTCTATAAGTCTAAACTCCTACTTTGTCTTTCTCTAGTATTGTGGAAATTATAAAGCTGCTGTCACATGCTCAAACATAAATGCTTAGCCCTTTTAATTTCTTATTTTAGTGTTTTGACATTTTTTCAAAAGCTTTTCCTTCTATCCGGTTGTTCCAAATTCCCTATAAGACCTCCACATGATGGTAGGACTTCTAAGTCTGATAACACTATAATAGGCACCCTCGAAATGCCCAAGAATTGAACCAACTACTGATAAAGATTTTAATGTTTTTGCATAGATTTTGAAACCACATAACATGAACAAGAAGGAATTTATGCAAATTGAAGTTTGAACTAGTACTAAAATAATATTAGTTTTCAAACTAATAAAATTAAATGCATAGAAAACTCACTAATTACTCTCGCATTATAACATGATATTCCAATAATGACTTCCCATCTTGCTGCTATAGTAATATGAATAGTGTTGTACTACAGTACTGCTACTGTAAAAACTACCATCAATTAGTCTAAGACCCTCATAAAATCATCCCTCCACAATGGCAAAATTATTAGACAAGGAGTGAGAATGATATGAGCGAACACCCAATCCACCTGTAGCTGGAAATGTGCACATGCTACTTGTTAATGAAGCTAACAAAAATGAATTCCAAAGGCCAAACCCCAAGGGAATGATGTCTAGAATGTCACAAGAGAGGATAAATGTCCTCTAATGCCCAAAATAGATCTGTAACACACACATCTATTTCTTCTCATATCCAACCTTGCCTAACAATAGCCACAAGCTCTCCTTTTATTCCTACGTCCTAGGGTCGATACTGTTTTGATCACAAGCAATGTGGGATAAATAAAAGAAAAGAAAAGAAAAGGCTAACAGTCACACAACTAGACAACTACTAAAGTGGGGACATTACAATTTAACATGGAAACCTAATTTGGGAAAAACTACCAAAACATGTCACCACCTGTTCACTCTTTTGAAGTGAGCCCTATTAGGAGCCAACTTTATTAAAATTTGCAATACACACTATTAAATGTGACCTTATTAAAGAATTTAATCACCATGTTAGGAGTGGCCTTGTTAGAGGAATTTAGAACATTCTATTAGAATTTCACCTAGTTAAATGATTTACACAGACAATTAGGTCCTTAAAGACTGTTAGGTCAGCCTTGGTCAAAGGATTTCAATACAAACTATTCAAAATGATTAGAAAGAAACAATAGGGTTCAATTTGTATGAATACAACTCACTTTTGCAGTTTTAGATCTCTGTTATGTTCATGTGTTGATTCCCTGATAAACCTTCATTGTCATCTTTTTCCTTGATTTTCTTGGCAACCCTTCAAGCTCACCTTTCACTTCACAAAAAACTTAAGCCTTCTTCTTATATTTTCTTACCAACCTTAACAACGTTGGTCTATCTCTCTGAAAATCTTTCTCATGCGCATATAGTCTTTACACTTGGATATCCTTGATCACTCCTTGAACATCCTTTGTAAATAACTTCTCTGTCATGACTGTATCTCTTTCACACCTTCACATACACATACACATATTGAAAATTTGCACATTTACCTCCTTAAATAGTTGATTCAGATCTTTGTTATGTTCATGTGTTGATTCCCTGATAAACCTTCATTGTCATCTTTGTCCTTGGTGTGCTTGGCAACCCCTCAATAAATCACCTTTCACTTCACAAAAAACTTAAGCCTTCTTCTTATATTTTCTTACCAACCTCAACAACTTTGTTCCATCTCTCTGAAAATCTTTCTCATGCGCATATAGTCTTTGCACTTGGATACCCTTGATCATCCTTTGCAAATAAATTCTTTGTCCTGACTACATCTCTTTCACACCTTCACACATGCATACACATATTTAAAATTTGCACATTTACCTCCTTAAATAGTTAATTTAGATCCTTTTTTGTTTGTCATAATCACTATAGATCTTAGGGTTTGCAATCTAATCCAACAAATTCATTGTATGTGATCATCTTCTTCTCTTTTAGAAACTTCTTTGGAATCTTTCCATTAGGTATTTTACCTAATCTGATCCATGAATTAAATGATCCAATGCATCAATACTTATCTTCAACATGCTTTCCATATCTCAAAAAATTGATCGAGTCAGCTGGAAATCATGATTTCTCATAAATATTCAAAATGATGTCACTCGATCAACACAAGCTCTAATACTCAATCATCATTAGATCACTTGTGCATCACTGATCTTCTTTCTCAACACATACACTATTTACTCGATTGATATCGATGCTTGGTTAACACTAAGTTTCACCCGGCTTGTACTGACGCTCGACTTGCTTTATTTTGGTGCTCGGTCGACACATGCATCCCTCAGCATAAACTTCAATTTCCTTAATCTTCTATTGTATTCGTCGGACAAGCTTATACACATTTTTAGTAACTTCTCATGTCTTCATTATGTAAACAATCAAATTATCTTATCAAAGTCTAACTAATCAAATGTCCATTGTAGCTTCCTTTTCATAACTCAACCTTTCCTCTAGGTGCTTTTGTTATGAGCAACTTCTCAAATCCTCTTCATCGATCAAATATATATGACATTTAGATCATATAACAATATGTCTCATCAATAGATTTGACATCAATGACAACATAACAATTATTTCAATTGTAGTTTCCAACATCGACTAAGCTTCAGACAAAATGCACCATCGACCAAAATTTAAAAAATAAAAACATCATAGATTTTTCTAATCATTTTAGCATTTGATCTTCATAGTCTACATAGTTTGTAGTAAAAAACAATATTAAAAAAAAAATCACCATGTTTTCATGAATATGGAAAAAAATTATGTTTGACTTTTTTTTAGTGCATTTTGTTTGGAGATTAGCCAATGCCTTCTCAATCAACATGTCACATCGTTTGTCTGTATTTCTCTTTTTAGCTCTCTCCCCTCTTCATTGGCTTATAAATACATTGCAATTTACCTTCCCCTTCTTAACATGTGGTCTCTTTTCGTTTCTCTTTTGATGGGTCTGAGTAGGTCAATACAAATAGAAAATGGACATCATTTGAAAAAAAATCTAAATAGGTCAGATGTAGCAAAAAGTATTGTTTCTCTTTGCTATATGTACGAGCCTAAAAATGAGTTTTGTTGGAAATAATTTCATCTAAAAATTAATTGAGTAAATTTGCATTCCAAATTTTGGGTCAGAATTAAATATTAAAATAATTAAAATATGATAAAAAAAAAAGTAACATTAGAAGTTATTTAATGCTTATATATATATATATATATATATATATATATATATATATATGTATGTATGTATGTATGTATGTATGTATGTATGTATGTATGTATGTATGTATATGTATATGTATATGTATGTATATGTATATGTATATGTATGTATATGTATATGTATATGTATGTATATGTATATGTATATGTATATATATGTATATGTGTGTGTGTGTACACTGTGTGTGTGTATATACACACACACACATATATCTACATACATATACATATATATGTATATACACACACACACACACACACACACATATATATATATATGTATATACATATATGTATATATACAGACATATATGTATATATACATATATATGTATATATATACATATACATATATATGTATATATGTGTGTATATATACATATATATATACACACACACATATATACACACATATATATATACATATATATATATACATACATATATATACATACATACATACATATGTGTGTGTGTGTATATATATATATATATATATATATATGTATATATATATATAATAATAAAATAATGTTAATTGAAAAGAAAAGAGTTGATATTATGAACCTGCCACAACTTCAGAATTTGAACTTGTATAGGTGTGAGAGCATAAGAAGCCTCCATAATAGCACTGACAATCTGTCACATCTTCAACACTTGAACTCATATTAGGTACAATAAAACGAGCAATCAGCTATTCCCATCTTGTAGGGTCAAATACAATTTTCCATGGTATTTCTTCAAGCCACATTACAGAATGCTATTTCTGCAAGCCACCTTTTGTATGGATATTACTCATAAAACCAATCAATTTTCCAAGATTTTTAGTCTCTTGAGGCCTCTTGCTCAATTGTTCATGTGCTTGTCTATGCTTCCATATTGTGCATATTTCACGATCATTGTATTCTATGTAATTGTCACTCCACTTTTTATCAATCTCATGGGATGACCTCTCTATTGACACATTGCAACAAATTATTCATGCCTTGTCTATACTGCCCGATTGATGAGTTGTCACTAAGAAGTGTTGTTAGATAAGAAGCTTCACATTTATTTTCGTTCCTCACATATCATTTTCTGGATATAGGCTTCTTATCCAGTTTCTACAGTCACCCTTGCATATGGATCATTTTGAAGTTGATTTGTATTGTGTTAATGCTCAATATTTCATGGCTTGGCACGAATCTAGGTTTGTCTAATTTCTTTCCACAATTTATTTTTTAATATACCGTCTTAAAACATATGAATGGTAGAAAACAGTTGGGACTGGGTTTTTTGAAGTTAAAAACCTTTCTACTTTTCTTTTGCTGGAAGAATATTGATATTTTGTTTACAACCTCTGTATACATTAAAAGGCAGACCAAAGAAGAGTTGCCAATATAGTCTTCATTATACTTTAGAAATTAAATTGCGATGTAAAACCCCTACGTCTTATACTTATTATACTTTAAATTTTCTATGTATTTAGATCCATGTTTATTTGGCTTAATTGTGAGAATTTCAGTCTTTACATAGTTTTCCATCTTATGGACTGTTCGTCAAATTATTTGCAGAAATGGGTGCTACAAAACTAATCATGCAACGATAGTCTACATGGAGTCCTTATGACAACAATGAAGGGTAAGGGTGATGCCATTTTTTTTGGGCACTTGTTTCCCACATCATATCTTTGTATTTTTCTGCTTTTCTTCACAATTTTTTTCTAATGGGATGACCTCTCTATTGACACATTGCAACAAATGATTCATGCCTCCCTTCACTATGGTACCTCTACAAGCTTTCTCCATTCCACTTGAGAACGATGTCCTCTAGTTCCAATGCGATGCTTTCCAATGTTTGAATGAAAGTTTAGACAATTTGTTTAACAAATATCATTGAAGCATTCTATCAAACAGTTCACATGCCTTGTCTATATTGCCCGATTGATGAGTTGTCACTAAGAAGTGTTATTAGATAAGAAGCTTCCCATTTATTTTCATTCCTCACATATAATTTTGTGGATACTAGCTTCTTATCTAGTTTCTATAATCACCCTTGCATATGGACTAATTTGAAGCTGATTTGTATTTTGTTAATGCTCAATATTTCATGGCTTGGCGTGAATCTAGGTTCGTCTAATTTCTTTCTACAGTTTATTTTTCAATATATCGTCTCAAAACATATGAATGGTAGAAAATGGTTAGGAATGGGGTTTTTGAAGTTAAAAACCTTTCTACTTTTCTTTTGCTGGAAGAATATCAATATTTTGTTTACAACCTCTATATACATTAAAAGGCAGATCAAAAAACAATTGCTAGTATAGTATTCATTATACTTTAGAAAGTAAATTGTGATGTAAAACCCCTATGTCTTATACTTCAATTTTTTTGTGTTTAGATCCATGTTTATTTGGCTTAATTGTGAGAATTTTAGTCTTTACATAGTTTTCCATCTTATGGACTGTTCGTCAAATTATTTGCAGAAATGGGTGCTACAGAAATGCTCATCCAACAATAGTCTACATCTAGTCCTTGTGACAACATGTAAGGTAAGAGTGATGTCATTTTTTTTGGGCACTTGCTTCCCACATTATATATTTTTATTTATCTGCTTTTCTTCACCAAATTTTCTTTTTTGCTTCTTTGGCAACTATACCAATGTCATGATCGACATTTAGAAAAAAATGTGTATATACTTGACATACCTCTTCAATGATTAACTTAAAATCATTTTTTTCTTTGCTACTTTCTTTTTTCCCCTTTTTTTAGGTTTACAATTTCTAGGTTTTGATTTTATTTATATTTATTTGGGTGCATGGTATTTCTTCATTTAATTGGATCTTGACTATTGATTATTTTTAAAAATCATTTTTTTAGATTGACTACTTGTAGGTTAATAGTTCCTTAGTGAACTATTTTTTTTGACTGGACAAAACTAGTACAAAGAATCCCTTGACCCAATGTTGAAGTAGTCAAATCTATTCCTTGCAATGTCTGATGTGTACCGCAGTGCATCTGAATCTAGGGCTTGCAAATAATTTAGAATTAAAAAGAGTAGGGCTTTCACTCAACATTTTTAGTAAGATTAATTTAAATTTTATTCAATATTTTACTATAGATTTACTATTTGTGTACGCTAATCTAAAGAAACATTGGCTTTTTTTTTTTGTTTTTCTTTTGGTAGAACCGTGTGTTCAAGAAATTTTACTTTTTTCTCTTTGATGAAGAAAATATTGTTTGTCATTATAATGCACAGAGTTCAATGAGCTCCTTGCTAAGTTATTGAAAAAGCTTTAAATTTATCGCCAAGTAGAAGAACAACAATAGATAAGTGATCTCACTGCTAGAAGAATAACTTCATTGAAGAGTTGAGTGTAAGGAGTTGAAGAAGAAAGTTCTTCTTCTGTGTAAATGCCATAATCATGAGGCTCCCATAATATCCTCAATGTTGTCTAAAAGTTGTTTCTATCATGTAATCTCTTTCTAAAGCCGCTCCTTCTCCTTTTCTTTCTAAAGCCACTCCTTCTCCTTCGCTTTGATGCCTTACATTTTGATTATCAAACTTCTGAATATCTGCCTCTACCTTATCTAAAATCAACTTTACATGTGTTGCAACTTTGGCATAGGTGTTTGATCATCGATAGCTTTCATTTAAAAATTCAAGTTTTCAAGATTGGTCAACACCCTCACTTGCAGACCTCTCATGTTAAGAAATTTGTGTACCATTTCAACAACATTTTCTTGCTTCTAAGCTAACAATTCTTCAGGGCATTTTCTTGTAAAACATTGATTTTGTTGAACAATTTTAAAATCTTAGAAAGTCCATTGTTATTTTCATATATGTATGTATATATAATAATGAATAATAATAATGTCTTCATGTATGTCAAAATATTAACTAACTTTACCATTGGATCATATAATAATGAAGTAATCAACCTAGTTAATCAACAACTAGACCAATTTAATTGGTGTTTCCAATGTCATAGTACCTACCACAACACTTTCTTGGATTGTATCTAGTGGTTCTCATAATATCCTTATCAAAATCAATTTCAACATTCAATTTTTTATGATGTATGTATGTATATATGTATGTATGTATGCATATATACAGAGAGATCTTATGGATTCTGGATTATAAAAAAATAAATAAAAAAAACACAACATTAATCACTTTACATTTCTTTTGGTTGATTGTGGAGAGTTGTGTACAAAAGAGGGTGGAGAGCTTTGAACGTTGGTGGAGATCAGTGGAGATCTAGGATTTCATTGTCATGCCCTTGTGATATCTGCATCTTGTTCTTGTGCCCTTGTAATCTCTATATATGCATGTATGTATGTATATGTATATACATATATACATATGTGTGTGTGTGTGTGTGTGTGTGTGTGTTGGAAATCTGATTGAAAAGATCATTGATGAAGAAGATTGATTGAAAGAGGGAGATTATTTTTAACAAAATGTTTTCAATCATTGTTCTGTCATTGATGTCAAACCTGGTATTTGTAGTAATGACATTTTCTTATAAGATCCAAGTACTATCACTTAGTTGATTGATGAAAAGGATTTGATCAATAAGATGTAACAAGAGTACCCGAGGGAAAGGTTGAGTTATGATATTGTAATGAAGTGCAAGGATAAATTAAGTCAATGGTTAAATGATGTATTGGTAACATACTCAAAGACAAAGAGGTTGGTCACACTTAGAAATATTGGAGGAATAAGTTGTAACAAGGATGACTGCAAAGCTTAAACTAAGTTCAGTAGTGGGTGCCAAGCAAGCTAGTTGAAGCCGAGCAAATTTTCAGTTGGAGTCGAGCAAAAGGAAAATCTAGTGTGTGCCAAGTGAACTTTAGATGCTGAGTGAAGTTCAAGTGCCAAGCATTAGAAAATCTTAACAGGTGCAGAGTGAACCTCAAGTGCCGAGCATTAGTAAAAATGTAGATGATGCCGAGTAACATAGTATGTGCTAAGCACCAGTATTTCAATAGTGCCAAGCTACTACATTATTTTAAAAGTCAAAGATTTGCCAAATCTGAGCTGACATAGTTGTTACCTTGAATTATGTGAACTAGCTGGAGGATAATGATGATGAGCTGGTGGCACACAATTCCATGTAAACCATTTTTGGGTGAATTCAAAAAGATTATTCAAGAAGTTTCTAGAGGAAACAAAATATGGGTTAGATACAATGAATCCTACCTAATCCATACAAATTGAAATCAAAGGAAGGAAGAATTGAGCAGGAAAAAGAACTCCAAGACTTTTATTTAAGGATTCACATACCAAGAAGCAAGTGCTACTGCTAAAAGGCCAAATTGTGAAGTAGTTAGAAGGGTGTCAAGGAGAAGGCATCTAGGAGAAGGAAGAACAGAGCACAAAGGGTCTACTTCGATAAGTAGTTAGAGAGAGATGATTGCATTGGTACATTGAGCATGGAGACTCAAGGAGACTAAGCTTGAAAGGAGGACAAGCTGCCAGAACTGTAGAGATTGAAGGCCAGGCAATGTTGTGAGTTGAGAAGTGATATGAAATCTGCAAGTTAAGTTGTATGTTGTAATTAGGTCAAAGAATTTCTAATATTTTCTAGCAATTGTATTAGATATGAAAATCCTATGGAATTACGTTGGTTTAATAGCCATTCATAAATCCTTTAACAGGGTGGCATTCTAAGTGAATGTTCTAAAGTCCTCTAACCAGACCCACTTCTAACAAGGTGGATAAATCCTCTAACAAGGTCACATTTAATAGTGTGTTGTAATCCTTTAACAACGTAGGCCTTTCACAAGGCATCACTTCAGAAGAGTGAGAATTGACTAGCATGTTACTGGTGGTTTTTCCCAAATTAGGTTTCCATGTAAATCACTGTGTTATGTGTTGATCTTTTTATGTGTTATGCTTGCATGTTGATTTACAAAAACTTGCTGATTAGGAATGTTAAAGCTTGGGTGAATGAATAGTTGAATGGGCTCACTATACTTAGTGAAAAAGTTTGAATTGGAAATTTAGACCTTGAATAACTGATTCACCCCCCCCTCTCAGTTATTCTAAAGCATCTCTAACAATTGGTATCAAAGCCATCTGCTGATTTAGTTTCAAGGTACTAGAGGCAGGAAGATCAAGATGTCTAAGAGAGAAGTTCCCAAGCTCAAAAAAGACAACGTTTTTGCATGGCAGAGTTTGATGAAATTGCACCTTGGATCAATAGGTGATTATGCAAAAACCTCAATTGGAGTGGAATATGTTGAACTAGATGGACCCTTTACTATAGATGATTTGAACAAAAGGAAGGAGCACAATCAAGCAATGCTGGAGATTGCTTTTGCACTCAGCTATGCTGAATATGATGACATCAAAGGATTTGATACTGCATTCAAGATGTGGCAAGCCCTAACAAATATCTATGGAGGAGATTATAATGTTCAGAGAGAAAAGAGAGAAAGCCTCAGAGGAAAGTTTGATGACATGAAAATGGAGAAAGGAGAAAATGCTACTCAATATGAATCTAGAATGAAAGAAGTGGCAAGTGCAACAAGAAGTTTGGGTAGTCAATTGGAAGAAGAGCCTGCCAATATAAAATATTTGAGAACCCTTATCCCTATCTATCCTATAAGAGTCAGCCATCCAAGAGTTAAGATGTATACTAGGCAATGCACTAACTTTTGAAGGAATAGTAGGAAGACTTATTGCATTTGAGTTGTCCAATTTTGACAACTACAAACCTAAGAACCTTGAATCTACTTTCAAGGCCAAGTTGACAATGAAAGACACTGAGGAAGTGACATCAAAGAAGAAGAGTAGAAAAGGAAAACATGCATCCAGTGATAGTAGAACAGATGGGGAAGATGTGGAACAGTTGGAAGCACTACTGGCTAGAAGATTCCACAGAGACAAAGGTAAATTCAAAGTTAAGCTCCCTATCATATGTTTTAATTGCAATGAAGTAGGTCATATTGCTGCAAGGTGTACTCAGAAGAAGAACTTCAAAGAAGGAAACAAGTACAAAAACAAAAGAGAAGATGATAGCAGAGATTACAAGGACAAAAGCAAAAGATGCTACATTGTTGAAGAAGATTCTAATGAGAATGATCATGAAGTAGTCTATGTGACCATGAAGGATGAATCAGATAAAGATGAAGATGAAGATGAAGCAGCAACATTGGTAACCTGTGTGAACAAGAATGACAAGTGGATCATAGACAGTGGATGTTCACATCACATGACAGGAGAAAAAAGTAAGTTTATTACCTTTACTCAATATGATGGATATAGTGTTAGATTTGGAAATGATGCTCCATGCCAAATCAAAGGGAAAGGTTCAATTAAACTTACTGAGAAAATTTCATGTGATAATGCATACTATGTTGAAGGATTGAACTACAATTGTTGAGTGTATCACAGTTAGGCAATGTAGGTTGCAAAGTAGAATTTGGAAACAAATCTGCCAAGATCTATGACACTAATGGAAATCTAATAGGAAAAGGTGAACAAACTAGGAGTAATATATTTTACCTAGATATGGAAGATGCAACTTGTCTTGTTGTTAGACTTGATGATGTGTGGTTGTGGCATAAAAGATTGTGTCATGTTAACTTTGACAATCTGTTTAGCATCAGCAAAAAGAAAAAGGTCAGAGGTTTGCTCAAACTGAAGAAACCTAAAAATACAATGTGCAAACAATGTCAACTAGGGAAGATGACTAAGTCTAGTTTCAAGAGTAAAACATACACTTATAAAGAAATGCTAGAACTAGTCCATATAGACCTATGTAGACCAATAGAAGTGCAAAGCTACCTAAGAGACAAATACATAATGCTATTTGTAGATGACTATTCAAGGATGATGACTGCTCTATTTTTAAAACAAAAATATGATGCATTTCAAATGTTCAAGTGGTATTTGGCCAGAGTTGAGAAGGAAACAAGAAAGAGTCTAAAATGCCTAAGATTAGATAGAGGAGGTGAGTTTGCATCAAAGAAATTTGAAATATTTTGCAATGATAAAGGTATCAAAAGACAAACATTAGCACTAAGAACTTCACCTTAGAATGGCATTGTTGAAAGAAGGAATAGATCAGTGATAGACTGTGCAAGAACATTGATGGTGGAGAAAAATGTTGCTCTAAAGTATTGAAGAGATGCTATAAGCACTGCTATTTACACCCTGAATAGAGTTCAAGTTAAGAAAGGTACAAATGCAACACCTTTTGAATTGTGGTATGGTCACTCACCTAATGTAAAACATTTCAAAGTCTTTGGTTGTAAATGCTATATTCTTAAAGATGCTAAAAATGACAAGTTTGATACAAAGAGTGATGAAGGCATATTCTTTGGATACTCCACTAGAAGTAAGGCATATAAGTGTTTGAATACTAACACTAACAAGATTGTGGAGAGTGCAAATATAAATTTTTATGAACATGCAAAAGTTCAGGTTGATGGAATTAAACAATCAGAAGATTATAGATTTTTTGTATACTTCTATGAAGGAATGACTGTTGAAGACAATGCTACCAATCAAGCTGGGAATCAGCAACAAATTTCAATATCAGCCGAGTCACAACCAGTGAATGTTGAGTTGCATTCAGAAGTTGAGTTGCAGAATGAAGGAAATGCACATTCTAATTTTGAAAATAGTATACATGAAAGAGATGATGAAGTACCAGATGAAGAAGAACAGAATGACTCTGAAGCTGAAAGATCAAATATGGAAAGAAGGATATAACCAAGACTAGCCAAGTATGTAAGAAGACATCACCCTGTGGATCAAATCATTGGTGACAAGGATACCAGACCAATGACAAGGAATAGACTAAGGAATGAATCATGTTTGTTGAGCAAGATTGAGCCTAAAACAGTGAAAGATGCACTACAAGATGATGACTGGTATAAAGCTATGAAAGAAGAGATAGACCAGATTGAAAAAAACAAAACCTAGACCCTAGTTCCTAGACCAACTGATAATAATGTAATTGGTACCAAATGGGTGTTGAGGAAAAAACTTGATGAGAATAGAGAGATAACAAGAAACAAAGCCATATTAGTTTGCAAAAGCTATGCACAAGAAGAAGGATTGGATTATGGGGAAACATTTTCCCTTGTGCAAGAATGGAAGAAGTAAGAACATTGCTTGCATATGCTACCTATAAAGGTTTCAAAGTCTACCAAATGGATGTGAAGTCTACTTTTTTGAATGGTATACTAGAAGAGGAAGTCTACATAGAACAACTAGAGGGATTTGTTGATGACAACAACAAGGATATGGTCTGCAAATTGCACAAGGCACTCTATGGTTTGAAGCAAGCATCTAGAGGATGGTATGCGAGGTTGCACAAATATCTTGTGAAGATTAGATTTGAGAAAACAGATGACAACAACAACTTGTATATCAAAGCTGAAAAAGGTAAAGAGATTTTGATATCTGAAATCTTTGTTGATGATATAATATTTGGAGGAATAGATGTTCTATGCAAGGATTTTTTTGATCAAATGAAACATGAGTCTGAAATGTCATTGTTTGGAGAAATCAAATTCTTTGTTGGATTACAAGTACATCAATTGAAATATATTCACAGTTATGGAGAAAGAACCTGCAAAAGCTACACTTGTATATTAAGATGCTGAAATAGTATGTCTTTGGCATTGTTGTTAAAGAGGCAGATAAGATATAGAAACTGATCAACAAAAAAAGATAGAGAGATATCAACATCATTCAGATGGATAAAGAATAAAGAAGTAGAGGGAGAAAGTGCAGAAACTAATCAGATCAAAGAATAGCAGAAGATGAGCAATACATATAGAGGGAGAGAATGTAAGAAATGATACAACAACTAAGAGGGAGAAGAAAAAATGAAGCAATTGGGATAGTAGATCATAAGAGGGAGATGTGAAAACTAATGGTAATACAATTACTTTTTGGAATTTGACTTACTGTTCTAACCTAGTTAACTTGGTTAAATAGTTTAGTTTGATGGTTGATCAGTTTGGTTTGCCATCAATGCCAAAGAGGGAGATTGTTGGAAATCTGATTGAAAAGATCATTGATGAAGAAGATTGATTGAAAGAGGGAGATTTTTGTTAACAGAATGTTTTCAATTATTTTTTTGTCATTGATGTCAGACCTGGTATTTGTAGGAATGACATTTTCTTATAAGATCCAAGTACTATCACTTAGTTATTGATGAAGAGGATTTGATCAACAAGATGTAACAAGAGTACCTAAGGGAAAGGTTGAGTTATGATATTGTAATGAAGTGCAAGGATCAGTTAAGTCAATGGTTAAATGATGTATTGGTAACATACTCAAAGAAAAAGAGGTTGGTCACACTTAGAAACATTGGAGGAATAAGTTGTAACAAGGATGACTACAAAACTTAAACTAAGTTCATTAGTGGGTGACAAGAAAGCTAGTTGAAGCCAAGTGAATTCTCAGTTGGAGCCAAGCAAAAGGAAAATCTAGTGTGTGCCAAGTGAACTTCAGGTGTCGAGTGAAGTTCAAGTGCCGAGCATTGGAAAATCTTAATAGGTGCCGAGTGAACCTCACGTGCCGAGCATCAGTAAAAATGTAGTTGATGCCAAGTAACATAGTATGTGCCGAGCATCGATATTTCAATAGTACCGAGCTGTTGCATTATTTTAAAAGTCAAAGATTTTCCAAATTTGAGCTAACATAGTTGTTACCTTGAATTATGTAAACTAGTTGGAGGATAAGGATGATGAGCTGGTTGCACAAAATTCTATGTAAACCATTTTTGGGTGAATTCAAAAGGATTATTCAAAAAGTTTCTAGAGGAAACAAAATATGGGTTAGATACAATGAATCCTACCTAATCCATATGAATTGAAATCAAAGGAAGGAAGAATCAAGCGGAAAAAAGAAATCCAAGACTTCTATTTAAGGAGTCAAAGAACAAGAAGCGAGTGCTACTGCTGAAGTGCCAAATTGTGAAGTAGTTAGAAGGGTGTCAAGGAGAAAGCATCTAGGAGAAGGAAGGACAGAGCACATAGGGTCTGCTTCAATAAGTGGTTAGAGAGAGATGATTGCACTGGTACATTGAGCATAGAGACTCAAGGAGACTAAACTTGAAAGGAGGAAAAGCTATCAGAACTGCAGAGATTGAAGGCTAGACAATGTTGCGAGCTGAGAAGTGATATCAAATCTGGAAGTTAAGTTTTATGTTGTAATAAGTTCAAAGACTTTCTAATACTCTCTAGCAATTGTATTAGATATGAAAATCCTATGGACTTAGGTTGGTTTAATAGCCATTTGTAAATCCTTTAACAGGGTGGCATTCCAAGTGAATGTTCTAAAGTCCTCTAACTAGGCCCACTTCTAATAGGGTGGATAAATCCTCTAACAAGGTCACATTTAACAGTGTGTTCTAAGCCTTTAACATGCCAAGCCTTTCACAGGGAATCACTTCAAAAGAGTGAGAATTGAGTAGCATGTTACTGATGGTTTTTTCCAAATTGGGTTTCCACGTAAATCATTGTGTTATGTGTTGATCTTTTTATGTGTTATGCTTGCATGTTGATTTACAGAAGCTTGCTGATTAGGAATGTTAAAGCTTGGATGAATGAATGGTTGAATGGGCTCACTATACTTAGTGAAAATGTTTGAATTGGATATTTGGACCTTAAATAACTGATTCACACCCCCCCGCCCCCCTCTCAGTTATTCTAAAGAATTTCTAACAGTGTGTATATATGTATGTATGTATGTATGTATATAAATGAATAGATCTTGATACAACAGAAAAATAATATAATTCACTCAACAGGTAGCATGGCATTCCAATACTTAAAAGATTGATCTCATGACATTCCAGCTAACTTACCATGCTTATACACATATGGATGTTTAGGTAATCAACCTTACATTTAATAAAAGGAATATGTGCTTCTAAACAAGCTTTTTCCACATTGATTATTGTCAGAAGCTTTTGAATGTAACTATATAAGGAGTGAGTTAGGATGTATATTGACTAACCTTACATTAATTGCAAACTACAACACAAAGGTTGATGGTATTATAGTATTGTATTTTTTTGCTTTTCTTCACCAATTTTTTTTTTTTGCTTCTTTGGCAACTATACCAATGTCATGATCAACATTTTACAAAATACATCTGTATACTTGACATGCCTCTTCATTGATTAACTTAAAATCATTTTTTCTTTATTGCTTTCTTTTTTCCCCTTTTGTTAGGTTTACAATTTCTAGGTTTTGATTTTATTTATATTTATTTGGGTGCATGGTATTTCTTCATTTAATGGGATCTTGACTATTGATTATTTTTAAAAATCAATTCTTTAGATTGACTACTTGTAGATTAATAGTTCCTCGGTGAACTATTTTTGTTGACCAGACAAAAATGGTATAAAGAATCCCTTGACCCAAGGTTGAAGCAGTCAGATCTATTCCCTGCAATGTCTGATGTGTACCATGGTGCATCTCAATCTAGGGCATACAAATAATTTAGGATTAAAAATAGGACTTTCACTCAATTTTTTGAGTATGATTAATTTTAGATTATAAATTTTATTCAATCTTTTAGTATAGATGTACTATTTGTGTACACTAATCTAAAGCAACATTGGCTATTATTTTTTTCTTTTTCTTTTGGTAGAACTATGTGTTCCAAAAATTTGATTTTTTTCTCTTTCACAAAGAAAATATTGTTTGTCTTTATAATGCACATAGTTCAGTGAGCTCACTATTAAGTTATTGAAAAATGTTTAAATTTATCACCAAATAGAAAACCAACAATAGATAAATGATCTCACTACTAAAAGAATAATTTTAGTGAAGAATTGAGTGTAAGGACTTGAAGAAGAAAGTTCTTCTTCTATGTAAATGCCATAATCACGAGGTTCCTATAATATCCTCAATGTTGTCTAGATGTTGTTCTGTCGTGCAGTCTCTTTCTAAAGCCGCTCCTTCTCCTTCGTTCTCATGCCTTAAATTTTGATTATCAGACTTTTGAATATCTACCTCTACCTTATCTAAAGTCAACTTCACATTGTGTTGCAACTCTAGCATAGGTGTTTGATCATCAATAGCTTTCATTTTAGCATTCAAGTTTTCAAGATTGGTCAACACCCTCACTTGCAGAACTCTAATGTCAATAAATTTTTGTACTGTTTCAATAACATTTTCTTGCTTATGAGCTAACAGTTCTTCAGACACATTTTTTTGTAAAACATTAATTTTGTTGAAGAACTGTAAACTCTTAGAAAGTGCATTGTTGTTTTCATGTATGTATGTATATATAATAATGAACAATAATAATGTTTTCATGTATTTCAAAATAATAACTAACATTACCATTGGATCATATAATAATGAATTAATCAACCCAGTTAATAAGCAACTAGACCAATTTAATTGTGTTTCCAATGTCATAGTACCTATCACAACACTTTCTTGGATTCTATTTAGTGGCTCCCATAATATCCTTATCAAAATCAATTTCAGCATTCAAGTTTTCAAGATGTATGTATGTATATATGTATGTATATATATGTGTGTGTGTATGTATGTATGTATATGTATGTATGTATGTATGTATGTATGTATGTATGTATGTAAATATATAGAGAGATCTTGTGGATTACAAATTATTAAAAAAAAAGAAAAGAAAGCATGGCATTAATCATTCCCCAATTCTTTTGATTGATTATGTAGATTTGTGTGTGAAAGAGGTTGGAGAGCTCTGAACAAGGGTGGAGAGCTCTGAATGTTGGTGGAGATTAGTGGAGATCTAGGATTTCATTGCCGTAACCTTGTGATCTTTGCATCTTGTTGTCGTGCCCTTGTGATCTTTGTATATGCATGCATACATGTGTGTGTGTGTGTGTGTGTGTGTGTGTGTGTGTATGTGTGTGTGTGTGTGTGTGTATACATACGTGCATATGTATGTATGTATGTATATAAATAGAGAGATCTTGATACAACAACAAAAAAAAAAAAAACTCACTCAACAAGTAGCATGGCATTCTAGGTACTTAAAAGATTGATCTCATGACATTCCACAAAACTTACCATGCTTATACACATATGGATGTTCATGTAATCAACCTTACATTTAATAAAAGGAATATGTGCTTTTAAAGAAGCTTTTGTCACATTGATTATTGTCACAAGATTTTAAATATAACTATATAAGGAGTGAGTTAGGATGCATATAGGTTAACCTTACATTAACTATGAACTACAACACAAAGGTTGCACCAAGGTATTACAGTATTGTATTTTCCTGCTTTTCTTCACCAAATTTTCTTTTTTGCTTCTCTGAAAACTATATCAATGTCATGATCAACATTTTATAGAATATGTGTGTATACTTGACATGCCTATTCAATGATTAGCTTAAAATCAATTTTTTCTCTGTTGCATTCTTTTTTCCCCTTTTGTTAGGTTTACAATTTCCAAGTTTTAATTTTATTTCTATTTATATGGGTGCATGGTATTTCTTCATTTAATTAGATCTTGACTACAGATTATTTTTAAAAATCATTTTTTTAGATTGCTTGCTTGCAGATTAATAGTTCCTTAGTAAACTATTTTTGTTTATTGGACAAAAATGGTACAAATACTCCCTTGACCCAAGGTTGAAGTAGTTAGATCTATTCCCTGCAATGTCTGATGTGTACTGCGGTGCATCTCAATCTAGGGCCTTCAAATAATTTAGGATTAAAAAGAGGAGGGCTTTCACTCAGCTTTTTTAGTAAGATTAATTTTAGATTATAAATTTAATTCAATCTTTTACTATAGATGTAATATTTGTGTACGCTAATCAAAAGCAACATTGGCTATTATTTTTTTCTTTTTCTTTTGGTAGAACTGTGTGTTCAAGAAATTCGACTTTTTTCTCTTTGAGGAAGAAAATATTGTTTGTCATTATAATGCACATAGTTCAATGAGCTCCCTACCAAGTTATTGAAAAATATTTAAATTTATCGCCAAGTAGAAGAACAACAATAGATAAATGGTCTCATTGCTAGAATAATAACTTTAGTGAAGAGTTGAGTGTAAGAAGTTGAAGAAGCAAGTTCTGCCTCTGTGTAAATGTCATAATCACGAGCCTCCCATAATATCCTCAATGTTGTCTATATGTTGCTTCTGTCATGCAGTCTCTTTCTAAAGCTGCTTCTTCTCTTTCACTCTCGTGCCTTAAATTTTGATTATCAAGAATATTTGCCTCTACCTTATCTGATGCAGGAGCATCCAAAGGTATAAGGGCAATCCTGTGTCACCCAAAAAAATGTACTTAGACTTAGTTTCTGTTTTATGTGTTTTCATTTCTGGATACCCATTTGGGTCAAATAAAGGTTCCAACTCTCACAGTTCCACTATCAGTGTTCTAGGTTAGAGTATTTGAGCACCTTGGGATACATGTAAATGCCAAAAAAATAAGAGTATGTAATTGAGCCATCATTTTGGTGAACTAGAAGGTTTAAATTGGTCAAATGATTGTAATTGTAATTTAGAGCATTCTAGAAAAAGAATCAGGTCAAAAGTCTCCACGGTTTGAAAGTTATTGCAGTTTTTCAATTTTTGGAGACCTCCTAAGAATGCTTAAAGTCAGGTTAGGGGCATTAAATGACCTTGAACAAGGCCAAAAAATGGGGGATGAGAAAATCTAGTCCATAGGGCTATAGAGTACTTCGAGAGCTTTCCGAAAATGTAAACGGTTTGTCAATCGAAGCTACGGTTCAAAAGTTATGCCTCTCGAAAGTTCAATTACCATTTTTGGATTCTTCTAGTTTTGCGCCGACTTTTAACGCAAATTTTGGAGCCTTCTTTTTGGTTAGTGGATGCCAAATAGTAGTTTCTAGAATGTATTCCTAATCCTTAACCCTTTGGGGTCTATTTAAGGACATTTCTGTCATTGTAAAAGGCAGTTCAAGAGTGGAGTTTGAGAGAAGGAATTGGGAGAAGAAATTATCTCTGATTTATACTATTATAAGCCCATAGGGCATGTTTTGAACTCCACTTTCTCTGTACTGCATGTAATAGCATATTTACATAGTAAACAAAATTTTCCCTTTCCTATTGTGTCCATTTTGTGCATGGGTTGTGTCCCCATCAAGTGATATCAGAGCGGGTTTTCTTGAGTGTGTAGACAAAGCGCCGATGGTGAGGCAGTTTGCACCAAGATTTTGTGGTTGTGGGTTTGAAGATGCCTCCATGAAGAGAGCGTGGTGGAAGGGCCAGAGCTATTAATCTTGAGGAGGTTAGAGCCCTCCAAAGGCAAGTCCAAGCATTGCAGGAGGAGCTCTGTAGGGGAGCAAATGTTGCTACAAGTGACGAAAGTGAGCACGACAATGAAGAAGACATTGGACCAGAACGGGAAGTTGACGAGGAAGTTCTAAATCAAGCAGAGGAAAGGCTTTTTAGGGCCATTACTAAGATTGGGAAAAGACCTACAATTGATGTGGGCGTATTTTCAAGAAATTTGAAACCAGATGAGTTGATCGACTGGATCAATGAACTAGAAGAGTACTTTGAATATGAGGATATCAGGGATCTAGATAGGGTTAAGTTTGCAAAGACCAAACTAAAAGGCCATGCCAAAATTTGGTGGCAAGAGGTTCAATTAGAAAGAAATAGAAGAGGAAAGGATAAGATCACAAGGTGGGATCATATGGTGGACAAATTGAAGAAGCAGTTTATTCCTGTTGACTATGAGTTTGATCTGTCTAAGAAGATGCATGGGTTAAAGCAAGCAGAAAGATCAGTCCAGGAATATACGAAGGAGTTTTGCCGACTTCTAATTAGAGCAAGGCATGCAGAAGCAAATAAGGAGAAGGTTGCTTGTTATATCAGTGGGTTGCGACCTAGCATCTAGGAGGAATTAAGTTTGGTAAGAATGACCAGTGTTGAAGAGGCATACCAGTTTGCCCTACGAGTTGAAGAGAAGCTAAATAAAAGGTTTGAAGGGAGACAAGGAGGGCACGGTCAAGGAGGAAGGGGCAGTGGTAGGTCATTTGGAGGTTGAAATGAGACCCAAAAGAAAAATGAAGATGTGGGTACTAGTAGGAACCAAAGGAACGACGGTTTCAACCGCTCCCATGATCAAGACTTTGGAAATCAGAGAGGAAGAGGTAGAGGATGTGGACAAGGAAGAGGAGGCTTTCGTGGTACCTATTTCCATTGCAATGAAGAAGGTCATCGAGCCTTTGAATGCCCTCAACGTCAAAGAAGGATAGATAGGAGAGCTGAAGGCCAAGCTAGGGTTGCCCATGTGGATGAGGATGCACAATTATCGCATTCAAAGGATACAGAAAGAGGAGAGACTTTAGTAAATGAAAGGGTCCTACTAAGTGGTGAGATTGAACCAGGACAAAGGAGGAGTTTATTCCGTACTAGGTGCAAGTGTGAGGATAAATGTTGTGATGTGATCATTGATGGTGGTAGCATTGATAACTTAGTATCAGAGGAGATGGTCTCTAAGCTGAAGCTCAAGAGGGAGAAACACCCCCAACCCTATTGGATCGCTTGGGTGAAGGATGATCATAAGGTCCTGGTAAGTGAACAATGTTTAGTGAAGTTCAAAATTGGGACTTACCATGATGAAGTTCTCTGTGATGTTATTCCAATGGATGTTTTCCATCTATTGTTGGGTAGACCGTGGCAGTTTGACAGACATGCAGTACATGATGGTCATGCAAACACATACTCTCTAACAAAGGATGGAGTTCGCCACAAATTGAAGCCCATGAAAAAGGAAGGTGAAAAGGTATGTAGCAGTGCTAGGATTTGTCTTGTTGATGGAAGGAAGTTTTTAGATGGCATGAAACATCAACGTATGTGTTATGCTTTGATTCCTAGGAAAGATAAAGAAGGTAGTAGTGAAATACCACTTGAAGTTTCAGATTTACTAGGTGAGTTTGGAGATATCATCTCTGATAATGTTCCAGAAGGATTACCACCAGTAAGGCAAATCAGTCATCAGATAGATTTAATCCCAGGAGCTAGTTTTCCTAACAAGGCTACTCACAGGATGACTCATACTAAAATTGAGGAGCTAAACAGACATGTTTAGGAGCTATTGAGGAAGGGTTTGATTCGGGAAAGCCTGAGTCCATGTGCAGTACCTGCAGTATTGGCACCAAAGAAGGATGGAGAGTGGAGAATGTGTATAGACTCTCAAGCTATCAATAGGATAACCATCAAGTATCAATTTCCTTTGCCAAGAATGGATGATCTTATGGACTACTTGAGTGGAGCTCAGTACTTCACAAAGATAGATCTGAAAAGTGGCTATCATCAGATATAGATACGAGAAGGAGATGAGTGGAAAACTGCCTTCAAGACCAAAGAGGGTCTTTATGAGTGGTTAGTCATGCCCTTTGGATTGACGAATGCCCCAAGCACCTTCATGCGGCTTATGAATGAGGTACTTAAGAAGTTCTTGGAAAAATTTGTTATTGTCTATTTGGATGATATTTTAATTTTCAACAAGACTTTGGAAGAACATTTATTGCATATTCGTAGTGTCCTTGAAAGGTTAAGGGAAGAGAAACTGTTAATTAATCTGAAAAAGTGTATCTTTGCAAAAAGGGAGTTAGTCTACTTGGGGTTTGTTATATCACCTGAAGGTCTTAAAATGGATCTAGAGAAGGTAGAAGCCATCTTGGAATGGCCTACTCCAAGATCTGCTACTGAGGTAAGATCATTTCATTGTCTGGTTAGTTTTTACAGAAAATTCATTAAGAATTTTAGTTGCATATGTGAACCCCTGACTGACACAATGAGAGGGGATAGAAAAGAGTTCAAATGGACTGCGACAGCTGCAAGAAGTTTTGAATTGCTGAAAAAGAAGGTGACAGAACAACCTGTGTTGGCACTTCCAGATTTTAGAAAGGTATTCTAGGTGGATTGTGATGCTAGTGGCAGTGTTATTAGAGCTATATTGAGCCAAGAAAGTAAGCCTATTGCATATTTTAGTGAAAAATTGAATGATGCGAAGAAGAAGTATTCTATTTATGATCAAGAGTTCTATGCAATAGTTCAGGCCTTAAAGAAATGGAGACATTATTTATTACCAAATCAATTTGTTTTATATATTGATCACTAGGCATTACAGTACCTAAATAGCCAAGGTAAATTGAACCAGAGGCATATGAAATGGGTAGAGTTCTTGCAGAGCTATACATTTGTGTTGAAGCATAGAAGTGAAAAATCTAACAGGGTTGCAGATGCATTAAGTAGGAGGCAATTGTTGCTTACAGTAATGTAGGTTGAAGTAGTTGGGTTTGATGAACTCAAGAATCTGTACCCTGAAGATCCTGATTTTGCTGAAGCATGGAAAGCTTGTAAAGAGCTTGTTGCTGTAGACAGAACCAAGTGGCTAGACTATTTGATTCAGGATGGTATGTTGTTCAAGGGCAGTCAATTATGCATTCCAAGGAGTTCCATGAGGGAAAATTTGATTAAGGAGAAGCATAGTGGACGGATGGCAGGACATTTTGGTCGAGACAAGACCATTACCATTCTTAGAGAACATTACTTTTGGCCTTAGATATCACAGGATGTGAAGAAGTTTGTACAAAGTTGTTAGGTTTGTCAAGTGGCCAAGGTATTTAGTCACTGGACTATATCAACCATTGCCTGTCCCATCAAAGCCATGGGAGGACATAAGTATGGATTTTGTTCTTGGATTGCCGAGGACACAAAGGGGTAATGAATCAATATTTGTGGTGGTTGATAGGTTCTCCAAAATGGCACATTTCATTCCTTGCCACAAAACTCATGATGTTGTCCATATTGCAGACTTGTTTTTCAGAGAGGTAGTGAGACTACATGGTCTCCCAAGGAGTATAGTCTCTGATAGAGATACTAAATTTGTGGGGTATTTCTGGAGGACATTGTGGAAGAAGTTGAGAATAGACTTGAAATTTAGTTCCATACATCACCCGTAAACTGACGGTCAAATAGAAGTGGTAAACAGAAGTCTGGGAAATTTGCTGAGATGTTTAGTTGGGGATAAGCCCAAGGGATGGGATTTGATTCTACCACATGTAGAATTTTCTTACAATAACTCTGTAAATAGGAGTACTGGTAGATCACCATTCCAAATTGTATATGAAAGTAGCCCAAGGACTGCACCAGAATTGAGGAAGATGGAGCAAGGGGAGAGGACAAGTGCTAAAGCAGAAGAGTTTGTTGAACATATCAAGAGCCTACATGAGGAGATCTAGGCACACATTATCAAGATGAATCAAGAGTATAAAGCTAGGGCTGATCAAAGGAGAAGACTTAAGGAGTTCCAAGCAGGGGATTTAGTCATGGTACACTTAAGAAAGGAGAGATTTCCAATAGGTACTTACAACAAGCTAAAGATGAAGAAATTTGGCCCCTACAAAATTCTGAGGAAACATGACTCAGGAAATGCATATGAGGTGGAGTTACCAGATAAAATTCACATTTCTCCTATCTTCAACATTGCAGACCTAACCGAGTATCATGATGATGGGGCAGATGAGGAACTAATGTTAGAGCCATGTCCAATTTCTGCTTCTAAGGAGGAGATAGAAGACATTCTAGATCATCGTGTGGGCAGGAGTACCAAAAATAGGCAGTATGAAGAGTATTTGGTTAAATGGAAAGGCCGATCGATCAAAGACTCAACTTGGATATTAACAGCTCAGGTTTCCCATTTGGGATTTCCTCTACCATCCAGAAAGTGACAGGGTCACTTTTCAACCTACCCTAGGTGTTTGATGCAGGAGCATCCAGAGGTATAAGGGCAATCCTGTGTCACCCAAAAAAATGTACTTAGACTTAGTTTCTGTTTCATGTGTTTTCATTTTTGGATACCCATTTGGGTCAAATAAAGGTTCCAACTGTCACAGTTCCACTATCAGTGTTCTAGGTTAGAGTATTTGAGCACCTTGGGATACATGTAAATGTCGAAAAAATAGGAGTATGTTATTGAGCCATCATTTTGGTGAACTAGAAGGTGTACATTGGTCAGATGATTGTAATTGTAATTTAGAGCATTCCAGAAAAAGAATCAGGTCAAAAGTCTCCACAATTTGAAAGTTATTGCAGTTTTTCGATTTTTGGAGACCTCCTAAGAATGCTTCAAAGTCAGGTTAGGGGCATTAAATGACCTCAAAAAAGGCCAAAAAATGGGGGACGAGCAAAGCTGGTCCATAGGGCTATAGAGCGCTTCGAGAGCTTTTTGGAAATGTAAACAATTCGTCAATTGAAGCTACGGTTCAAAAGTTATGCCTCTCGCAAATTCGGTTACTATTTTTGGATTCTTCTAATTTTGCACCGACTTCTAATGCGGATTTTGGAGCCTTCTTTTTGGTTGGTGGATGCCAACTAGCATTTTTTAGAATGTATTCCTAATCCTTAACTCTTTGGGGTCTATTTAAGGACATTTCTGACTGTGACATTTGTAATATTAATTAATTAATTAACATTAATTAATTCCTTCTCTAAATATCACTATTAGCTTCCCCATATCACCGTGCACCTTGAGAATTAGTTTTACGTGCATACATTTTCATCATTTTTCTTAGCGTCGAGACCTTCTCATTTTACCTTCACACTCATATGAGGCTATAATGCTTTAATATTTTATTAATATCCTGCTATCCTGTCCTGTAGCACCAGAGGCTCTCCTTTTTCCCTTTACGTGCATCTCAACCATCTTACTTCCCGTAGGTTCGGAGGTCTTTCAAATGTTACTTCCTTTTTCCCTTTACGTGCATCTCAACCATCTTACTTCCCGTAGGTTCGGAGGTCTTTCAAATGTTACTTCTCGACCATACGTTTCAAATGTTGCTTTACGCTCTTACGTCCAACGTAGAAGCGTAAGCCTACCCTCTTCATTCTCCCGCTCATATGCTCAAACATTTGCCATAAGGGCATAAACCTTTGAAATTTGCTCTTCGGTGTTACGATTAGTTGCCACGTGATTGCTCCAACCGTCCAACGTAGAAGCGTAAGCCTACCCTCTTCATTCTCCCGCTCATATGCTCAAACCTTTGCCATAAGGGCATAAACCTTTGAAATTTGCTCTTCGGTGTTACGATTAGTTGCCACGTGATTGCTCTTCGGGGTTACGATTAGTTGCCACGTGGCACTTCCCTCCTGCGGGCCTGGTCAAAATTTCTTCGTATTCTTTGCTCAGTCGGCTGACCATGGGCCTACCATTTGAGCTTTGCCGTTCTTTTTGAAAATACTGTGTCTTAAAAACATTACACTTAATAGTTGGGGAGTATTTAAACCATTAAAAGTCCTCCAACTTATGAATGTGGGATAGATGGATGCGATGATTCTGCTTTTAGCGTTGGAGCTGCTTCCTTCATTTTCATGTGTAACGGGTCTGCTACTCTCCTTTCTCATTGCCTTGGCGTTGACTTTTCATGCCTTCTTTGTTGATGGTGCTTCTTTACCCTCTGCTGCCTTTAAACACTAACGGATTTTGTTCTCTTTGGCATAGGTTTTTGTTGCACCTTTGGGTGTTCCTTGTTTTCTTGTGTGGAAGGTGGTCTTCCATTTCATGGCGTGGGTTCTTTGTATGCTGTGGGAAACCTCTTATGGCATCCTCTGTTATTTGCAGCGTGAACCTCCTTTGTTTTTTTAAGCATGCTTTGACCAGCGGATTAAAATCTGTATTTAGCCAATTTCTTATGGAGGCGTGGACTTCTTTGCTATCGCATTCTTTTGAACACTGCCTCCATGGTGCTTTGAATTGGCGTGAGCTTCTTTAAATCACTTGATGTTGCATTCAACCGGTTCTACTCATGTGGACTCCTATCCTGAGGCTTTGCGTGAGGCCTTTTGTTTATTAGCATGAATTCTGTTCCCTTTTAAAAAAACTCCCTTCACTTTATACCGTTTGATTTCTTTAAACTCCTCCCCTTGATGTTTTTTGTGGACGATTTTGTATGCACACTGATTTCCTTTTGTTCGTAGATTGGATGCTTCTTTTCTTCATTTGAAATGGCTTTATAGATCTGTGCAAGCAACTTCTAAGTGCTCTTTATTAGAATTAGAGCAACAAAGATGGATTCTTTTAAATAATCCTTCTAATTTGTTCAGGGCCTCATCAACACTTCGCAACTCCTTATCAAAAGATTTATATCCTCAATTTTGGCACCGATCTTGAGGGGGAGTCGCTTCCTTGTATTTGTAAAGCTTCCTTTTCATTAATGATCTTTCTGGATAGAATGGTAGCCACTCCATCTCTTCACAAGCTACCTCCACAAAAATTGATACGCATCTAATAGATGCAAGTTATGGACAAAATAAAACACTTCCACCAACCAAGTATCTCAAAGAACTTGCAAGGGTCTCATCTATGCTGTCAATGTTACTCTGATGGAATCAGCTGAGCCCCAAAGTGGGTCCGGCTAAATTTTTTTTTGTTTTCAAACACTTAAACCATCAAACTGATTTATCGACCATCTTGAACTAATTAGAATCAAGTTCAATCACTGAACCATCACTAAAACCATATTTTTACCCTTTAATTTCCAACTGTTGACTTTGTGCCAGGGGGCCTTTTGACTGGCCTTAAAAACTGATCTAAACACCTGACCGAGCTCTGAAAACTCGCACACTGACTCTTTGTTTCGCATAATTTTACCCTGTCGAATCTCGTCTCATGATGAATTCGGGGTCAAGAGATATTCACTATCAAAGTTGCCTTCTCAAAATTACCTGCAAGTAAACATGTCAGCAAACAAAAAATTGGGTTCGAATTTGGCTTCGAAAACTAGGCAGATGGACACTTGGGGAGATAGAAACTGGGGCATTAATTCTCTGTCATGAGGACATTATGGATATGCGATTTGGGCTCATGAAAAATAATAGGGTGCAAATGGCGATCAGTCAAAGTAGGCTACTTAGAATTACTGACTGGAAACAATGTTTGAAAAGCATTTTTTGCAAATGGAATTTACTTGAAAAAGTGTGCAAATGGATTCTTCATGACTTGCAAATTGACACACTTGGAGTATTTTTGGAGGACAACACAATGGCAGAATCCATTTGACCTTTCCAATCACGGATCTCAAGTTATAACATCCCAAACAGGGGTCCTAAAAAATTTGCAAATACTAACACCAGTAAAACTTTAGAAATTCTATTTGGAATCGCATTTGAAAACTAATCAAACAGATTTGTCAAGAGCTGAAACTTGAAACACCACAAGTCACTGACGTCTGTAATGCAACACAAAAACAATTTTATCATTTGGGTCAACTGATCAAAATTTATAATACGTCAAACAGGGCTTCCCAGAATTTAGAATTAATTGCAAGAGCATGAAAAAAACAAATGACCAACTTTGAGAGATTCAAAACCTAGTCAAATAGACTCAAAACGACTCAAAATTTGAAACATAAGCTCTCAGGTATGGACACTAGACACTCTCAAAGCAATGAGTCATGAAACATTTTTGGGTGCAAGATATTTGATTGCAAAAAAGGCCTCCTGTCACTGTTTAACACGGGTGAAAATGCAGAATTGACAATTTGCTCAAAATGAGAGTTCATGGAATAGCTTGGAATGTCAGTTTGACTTCATGGAATAAGTTGATGCACTAAATGCAGGGTGTTAGAAACATTAAACACCTTAGGGGTCTCAAAGGTACAACTGGGTACATGGGTATTGAAAAAGTGTTTATAGGGCTCAATTTTCTCAACAATGCTCAAAATTCTGACTACAATTTTGAGCGCCAACACTTACATTAACTGTAAATTACAACACAAAGGTTTTAGTAGGGTATTGCAGTATTGTAATTATATAAAATTGCCTGATTTTCCTGAGTGGGTGTATGATGACAAAGAACTGTATTAGGTGAGTAAAGCTCACCAGTGGTTATAGGAATACAACTACATCAAAAAAATTAGAAACCAAAACTACATATTCGTTAGAGTGAGTCTTTCAAGGGTCTTGATCCCGTGGATATGGGTATGTAGGAAGCTTGGTAGGCTAACTATGCCTCCAGTGTACAAACACCTTGGACATAGTTAGGTAGCACTTATCTATCTTAAGACATTATATGTAACAAGTAACAAGTAGTTTGACACGAATCCTTGACAAATTCACTGTTTCCTTTTAGATACATTTTAATCCACCTTGAATCAACAAGAAGTTAACTTTGAATAACTTAAGAAATAGTAGCACCAAAAAATGAATGGCCCATACACTTTTCAAACAGAATTTCTTGCTTCACGATGCATTTAAGATAAAAATGAAGTTTCAAGTGAAGTACATTGTTGATATTAATCAAACAACCTTCTAATTATTTTCAAAATGGCAAGCCCATAAATATTGTTTGGCCAATTTACAAATAAAAATCTATTTTGAAATATAGAAAAAAAAATCTTGCAGGATTGTGCAAATATACTAAAAAATTGTACAAAATAATATCTCAAGGAGCTTTCATGCTCGTGTAAACATTCTCTCACTATTATGTTTTTATAATTGTTGACTTAATAATCATATTTATTATTATCTTCCTCATGCTTTTTACCTATCACCCTCAACATCTTTACCCTAATTACTTCTTTCTCCCATTGTCTCAACTCTTCTAGGCTCTGTATCATCTTGAATTTTTACAAATGTATGATGCTTACCAGTTCTATGACTAGAAAAATTCTTTTCCATATCTTTGTTCTTGTATTTTCCCTCTGCATCATATATAATATCATCGTGTTCGATACCTCCATAAATCTCATTCCTCTAATCGTAACCTTTTCTAGACTTTCTATTATATTTCTCTAAATTCATTCTAGTATGTCCATAGTTTTTATTTTCACTATCATGGTCATGATCATATCTTCTTCTTTTCTCCCTTTTTTTTGGTACCCTCTCAAATGATTCATTGTTTGAATCTCTTTTCTTAGGGACTTCAATCACAGATTTTATGCGTTTGTCACTGCAATTCATTGGTCTAGTTGCTAATTAGCTGGGTTGTTTACAAATTCCTATAGAACTGCCGTCAAATTAGGTATGATAAAATGAACAATCAGCTGCTCCCAGCTAGTAGGATCAATCCAGTAACTTTAAATTTTACAATCATAATAGAAAAAAAATTGGAATGTGTGACGTTGGAGAGATTTCTTTCCTAACAAATCTATTTCTAAAAGTCAACTTTGGTTATGAACATTATCAAGAGACTGCAACGCTCTTACCCCTATAATTGGTTTTCCTGTTATTTTTATTTTTTGGGATAGACCCGATGATTCTTGTGATTGTCAAACAAGAATCATCCGGTCCCTCCCAAAAGATAAAAATAACAGGAAAACCAGTTATAGGGGTAAGAGCGTTGTAGTCTCCTGATAATGTTCATAACCAAAGTTGAATTTTAGAAATAGATTTGTTAGGAAAGCACTCTCTCCAATGTCACTCATTCCATATTTTTTTTCCTATTACGTTGTCGTCACAACTTCAACGGCTAGTCGTCAGTTCCACAATGTTGCTGCCACATATAAATCTCTATTGCAACAGATAGGTTCAACGACTATTCATCAGACCCACAACATATCCATCACCTATACGTCGCACATGCAAGGGGGTCTTTGTGGTATAGTCGTCACAATTGTGACATCATATTGACCTGTCTGGCTTCAATTCATGATAGCTTTATGCATCACAATTATGACAGACATCCTTGCTATCACAATTTGAGACAAAAAAAGTCTGACGAGAGCCATTTCTTGAATGTGTTGCTTGGGCGACGGGTGGCCGTCGCAATTGGGACGTCCTACCGTCGCAATTTGACCTGATATGTAGTAGTGGTTTAGGATTCTTCTTTGTTTGTAGTGTTGAGGGCTTTTGATTGGGATATTTATAGTTCTTTTACGTGGGAGTTAAATATTATTCCATGTATTTGTTAGCAATTAAATTGACCTCTAAAAGAGCATGAGTTATAATTGTGTGAAGACACTCAAATTTCCTTTCACATATTTTGCACTATTTAATAAATCTCTAACTTCATGTTTCATATTTGTGAACATTGTCTTAATGAATCTGCAGCTCAATGCCTCTTATTTGTTGATTTAATATTTTGTAAATATAGTTCTTAAAAAAAAATTGTATTTCTTTTTTCTTCAACCTGAGAAAATTGTAAAGCATGATGAAAGATGTTTTTGTTACAACTTTTATTTTTATACTTATTATAAAAACCAAATAAATAGGGCAATACAAATATTATAATTTTTTTTTGATATTTAGATAATTTCTAATTCGTATTATTTGAAGAAAGAAATATTTTTTATATTTTTTATATAGAGATCAAAAAATTGTCTGAAGTTTAAATAGTATTAGCATTAATGCATTTAATTATAAATATTCCAATCATATATTTATATTATATCTAGAGTAATTCTTCTATATATATATATCTATTATGTGTGATTATATTTAAATGTCTTTACATTAATTTATAAGAGTTTAACCAAATACAAATATATTTTCAATTGTTGGCAAACTTCCAACTACACATTGGTTTTTATTTAAATTTAAAATACATGGACAATAACATGAAACTTATTAGAGGCAAAATCTTAGAAGTTGGATGTGATCTATAACTACCTAAGTTATGAAATTGCCACATAGGATAAATAAGTATGTGACTTAGATATGAGATCCACATTTAAGATTAATTATTCAAATATCACTAAATTTTCTACATATTAAGGCATTATTTAATTTAGTTACCTATATTTAGTTGAAAAACTCATAAATATGCATATTTTTCCTTTCTATTACAAGACCCATAATTTTATTTGGTATTAGAAAATTGAAATTCGATTAAATCATATTTTTAGGTTAAACCTTAATTATATGGAAGTAAGATATTGTAAGTTGTAAAATTAAATATATGACTATAATCAATCAATCTAGTAAGTGTATGAAAAAATCAAGACAACAGAGTTGTAATATTGAATGTGAATAGAGGTACTTTTGAATCTTCTATATTTATTTTGGGAAAATCTATCAATTTGTTTCATCTCAAATTTGGTGTAATACATAAGCCTTTATTTTGATGGAGTTTGCACATTTGGATTAATTTTACATGAATATGATCCTAACAATTCTCTAATCCATTAAACCTTTTGTTATGTACTTTGAAGATTGAGGTATTCATTTAAGGAATTTTCATGTGAGGTTAAGAGAGGAAGTTTTGTTTCCTATGCTTTACTACGGTCTATGTAGTTTTTAGCACGTTCTATATTATGTCATTCCCATTGTGCAAGGAAACCTTTTACCTCTAGCAATTTTTTGACAATTTTCTAAACTAGACCTTTCCTAGGAGATTTAACCCAATAGTTCACATCACTATTGTCATTTTATTAGATTTATATAAATAGATCTTGAAACAAGTGTCCTTAAAATTTCATTCTAGAGGTATTTCATAAGGCACACATTTTGAATCCCTAGTCAATGTTGTTTGTCCCATATTTGGATTTGATGGTACTTATAAATGATTACACCATTTAATTATTAAGGTTGAATGTACTCACCTTATAAGAATGCTCCAAGATTAAGTTGACAAGTAATAAACCTCACATGGGTTCTACCTTGACATAATCTAGAATCTCACCAAAGGGTTCTTCTTAGACAAGAAGAAAGTTCATTTATTAGTTTGCCTCTAGTTCTTTGCTTTACCCCAAGGTACATTCTATACCATTTTTCCTGCCTCTAGTTATTTGGTTTACCCCAAGGTACATTCTAAACCATTTTTCCTACTATTATCACTTCCATAAGAATTTATTTATGTTGAGTATGATAACAAGTGCATTCAAAATGGTGCGGAGACAGAGTGGGAGTAGGAGCGAAAATGGGCGAGTTTGGAAATTTGAATTTTGCTTTAGGTGGGTCAGTCCAGAATGGTGTAGAGAAGGGATTTGGGGACTGCCAGGAGGAGGATGACCAGGCGAATAATCTAGCCTCTAGGAATGAGGGCCCACGTAAACCAAGGAAGGACCCCAAGAAGGATGCATTGAGATTTGGTCGAACTATGTCGGGCCCACACTTTACTTGAAAAGTCCTCAATGCAAATTCAAGTGGTCGGTGGTCTTCTCTCTTTGGTATCAAACCCATAAGTAAGACTTCCTTCTTGGAGATAAAGGATATCTTGGATACGAAAAAGGGTCAATATGCTATTGAGATTTCTAATGAGATAGTAGACCATAATATTGCTACTATGGCCTCTTCTTTGGTTGGGAAGTTCATTGGACCAAGGCCAAATATTGATATTGTGCATACCTATGTTAGGAACAAATGGGACCTGAAAGGTCATGTTGAGGTAGTGGCTATGGCTAAAGGTTTCCTCTCCTTCGAGGTCTCTTGTCTGGAAGATCTCACAAGGATCCTCTATGTAGGGTCTTGGTCCTTTGGTCAATCGACCCTTGCTCTGCAAAAATGGACTACAAAGTTGGATCTTAATGATTATTTCTTTGTTCAAGCTCCTATTTGGGTTTGCCTTCCTGAAATTCCAATGGAGTTTTGGTACAAAGATGTATTTGATGACATAGAAAAATCTTTTGGGGAGCTTCTATCCATTAACCCCATATCGGTGTCAAGAAGTCGATTAACCTATGCACAGATATGTGTGTATCTTCACTCCAAACTGGTAATTCATATTCAGAAGCTAGACTTTGAAAGTGTCCCTTTTGTGTGCTTCCATTGCAATAAAGTAGGCCATGTGGCTAAGTTATGCCCTAGATTTATGGAGGAAAAAGCTAGGAAACAGTCGCTGAGTAAGAATAAGACGAAGATAATTTCCAAAGACAAAATCAAGAATAACAAAGAAGGAAATAAGGTATGGAGAGAAAAGGAAATTGTGAACCATGAAGGAGGGCCCAAGCAACAATAGGAGGACCAAGATGGAGCCCAACTATTGGTAGCTATAGTGGTTCAAGGGGCAAAATATAGAGGAAACTCCATTATGGAAGCTAATATGCTTAAGCATTTGGTAGCTCAACAGCAGGCTACATCAAAGGTAAGCACCAAGGTTGTTTCTCATGGAAATGAACCTGAGGATATTGCTATCCCTTAGATTTCTAATCCTATGAAGGCTAATTACAAGGTGGATCTTTTTTCTGGGGAGTTAGGGATTGTATGCACTGATCATGCAGTAGAAGAAGCTATATCACAAGTTCCCGACTCATAAGCTCTTAAAGGGCGCAAGAATGCTGCTCAAAATAGTAGACCATCCCCTAGGGAATCTATTATCAACCTCAAAATGGAGGTAACTTCCTCCAGAAAGGTTTCAAGAGTGATGGAAATGGTTACATCCTCATTGCCAAGCCAATTAACTAGAATGGAGGCTCTTTTTGCGAGCTATGTAGATGAGCGATAGGGGAGTAGACTATAGTTAGAAAGAAAAAGAAAAATAGAGACCCTTCTTTGGTTTCCCTGTCTACTACTAGGAGTAGAGAAAAAGATGATGTTAGAGAAAAACCTAAAACCCTTGGTAGGAATAGTCACAACCACAATAGGAAAGAGGAAACTAGAAGGAATCTAGCTGATGGGAGTCAAAAGACCATTAAAGAGGCCTACCTTGCAAACAAGAGATGAAGGTCATATCCTAGAATATATGTGGGCTAAATGGAGCCCACAAAAAAGAGGTAATTAGAAATATGATTAGGGATCATACACCATATCTTATGCTTATTCAAGAAACCAAAATGAAAAAGGAGTTTGTGGAGAGAATCTCTTTCAGTAGTAGTTTGGAGCAGTTTTCTACAAATTCTAATGGGACCTCAGGGGGTCTTCTTACCCTTTTCAAGCCCCACGTCTTATATGGTGAAGGTAATATTCTTGTCATTCAAGTACTTAATATCAAAAATTGTGAAAGATGGTATCTTTTGAATGTATATGCTCCTAATTCTAAGATTGGTAGGAGGAACTATTGCATAAATATTAGAATATTTTATCTAGATTCCAAGTGGGAAATTGTATCATTATGGGGGATTTTAATACCCCCTTAAAGGATGATGATAAATAAGGTGGTTTGGCTCCAGATCTAGATAGTAAGGATGACCTTTCAGACTTCATCAATGATTTGGCTTTCCTAGATGTTGATCTTTAGGGAGGCTTCTTCACATAGTCTAATAGAAGAGTCGACATAGATTGCATCCAAGTCCGGCTGGACATGGCTCTCATATCTTTAGATTGGATGAATTCCAACAATTGAAATTTGTCTTTATTGGCTCAAACTAGTTCAGATCACTCTCCTACTTCTCTCACTATTTACCCCATTGCCATCAAACATAACTTCTAATTCATATTCGAAAGAATGTGGACTTCCCCCCAGATATCTCTCTATGTATCTCAGAGTGGTGGAATATTCACATAGAGGGCACTGCCATGTTCAAGGTGGCCAAGAAGTTGAAACATATCAAGAACAAAATAAATAAGTGGAATAAGTTAGATTTTGGTAACGTATTCCAATCCGAAGAAAAGATCTCAGAGGACCTCAACATAATTCAGGGTGTTATTTAGAAGGAGGGCTATAATGAGGAGAGACTATAGGAGGGAAAAGTTATTCTTTCCAAGCTTCACAATATTATTGGTCAAGAGGAAGCTTACTGGAAACAGAGATCAAGAGTTGTCTGGTTAAAAGATGGGGACCAAAACACTACATTCTTCCATATCTCTACTTTGAAAGATAGAGTCCATAATAGAATTAGTAGAATAAAAAGGGCGTTGTTGTTTTGGAGGAAGAAAAATATATAGTGGTAGAGGCCATCTCTTTCTTCTCTAATCTTTTGACTAGAGATCTTAATCTTGTGGAAGACGATCAACACAATATTATCTCTAATATCCCAGCTTTGATCCAACCAAAACACAACTCTATGATTGAGTTTATTCCTTCCCCTCTAGAAATTGAGCATGTAGTTTTCTCCCTCCTTGCAGACAAATCTTTGGGTCTGGATGGTTTCCCTACTTTCTTCTTTCAATTTTTCTAGGAAGTGGTTCAATAGGATGTTATCAAAATAGTCCAAGAGTTTTTTGGAGCTAAAAGTCTGCTCAGGGAGGTAAATACTACATTCTTAGCGCTTATCCCTAAAGTTTCAGGGCCATATTCTATGGATCTTTTCAGATCTATCAACCTCTGCAACTCTTTCTACAAGATTATTTCTAAAGTCCTAGCTAATAGGATTATCAAGACCCCCACTATTATTATTGCTCCTCAGTAGTCTGGTTTTTTTCTGGGGAGGCAAATCCTAGATTCTATCATGATTGTTCATGAAGTCATCCACTCTTTAGAAGAAGGCAAGAGAGAAGGCTTTCTCCTCAAGCTAGACCTATCCAAGACTTATGATCGGGTTGATTTGTCTTTTCTTTTCAAGGTTCTTAGAGCCTTTAGGTTTGATTCTAAGGTTTGCAAGCTTATAAACTAGCTGATTTCTATGATTTTAGCCAATAGAATTTCAGGGGATTTGAAAGGAATCAAACCTTCTTTTGGTCCCCTAGTCTTCTCTCATCAACAATTTGTGCATAACAACATTATGGGGGTGAAGCTTCAGTTGGGGAAGCCAAGGTGGTCAAAAATATTTTGAGCTCTTACACTAAGGGATTGGGGAAACTTATCAATTGGAACAAGAGCTCTATCTTCTTCATCAATACTCCGACTGTGAGATAGAGGAAGATGGCTGATATTTTGGGATGTGGCATAGGTAGCCTTCCCTCAAACTATTTGGATCTCCCTATGGGCCTTAAACCCCTAATTTTTTCTGGATCATTCTTATTGATAGGTTTAATAAGAAATTGGTGGTTGGAAGGGTATCACCCTAAGCTAAGAAAGAAAAAATCAGTTGGTCAAATCCACCCGTCAAAATCTTCCAACTAAGTCTTTTTGGGATTCCTAGTAAGTTTGGTGACCTTATGGTGAAGATCCAAAGGAATTGTCTATGGTTTGGTTTGGAAGATCACAAGAGATTTCCTCTCATTTCTTGGGACAATGTGTGCCTCCCCAAACACTATTGGGCTTTGGGTATTAGAAAACTAGGACCTTTCAATAAAGCTCTTCAAGCGAAATATATTTAGAGAATATTTTCTAGTAAGGGGTATTGGTGAGATATCATGGAGGATAAGTACCTTTAGAGACTTTCCATTAGATACCTTTTCAATGAAGGCACCATTGCCAATGACTCAAATATTTGGAATGACATGCTTAAAGCCAAAGATACTGCCAAATGCAAGGCAAGGTGGAGAGTGGGAAATGGTAATGACATTCTTTTCTGGCAGGACAATTGGCTATTCTAGGGGCCTCTCCTCAATTTTCCTAATTTTGACAGATGGGCTAATACTTGCATTCAGAGGTTTGGTAGTAAAGTCAGTGACTATAGATTAGTCCAAGAGTGGAGAGACCTTTCTTTAATCTCTAAGGATCTAAAACATCTAACGACTATCCTCCACTTAGTGATATTGAATGGTGATCAAGACTAGTTAATGTGGGGAATACTTTTAGTGGCATTTACTCGATGCTTTTTGGGTACCAAGCTCTGATGAAGTAGGATGCTAAACCTTTATGGGAGAATGTCTGGTACCCTAGCCTTATTCCTAAAATCAACATCTTCTTTTGGCCTTTCCTCTAGAATAGGGTTTTAACTATTGATAATCTCAGAAAAAGGGGACTCTACATTCCTAACAGATGTGTTCTTTGCAAAAACTAGGGCGAGTCTACGAACCACTTGTTTATTCATTTCACTTTTACAAGAGAGGTCTGGTCTACTTTTAGTCAAGCTTTTGGTTTGGGCTGGTGTGCCCCTGCCTTGACTAAAAACTTCTTTAGGCAATGTGACAATTCTTGGAAGGGTTCTGGTCTTTATGCATTCAAAAAATGGGCTCTTCCCCACTTTGGTTGGGGAATATGGAAAGAACATAGTAATCATATCTTTAGGGATTCCATACTTCCTACGAAGATTGTGTTGGGTAAAATTCTAAATGCCCATATGGAAAATTATCTTTTTTGCAAAGGATCTAACTTGTTTGCAGGAGACACCAAAAGAGGTAATGATTCACATAAAAGAAGAAAATAATGCCAATGGTCATTGCCTGCAGAAGGGTGGCACATAGTGAATTTTGATGGGGTGACAAAAGGTATCCAGGTGAAGCTAGAAATGGTGGTGTGATTAGAAATAGCTTTGGTTATGGCATAACATCTATCACCTTCTCTCTGGGGCACCAAACTAGCCACTTTGCTGAGGCATGTGCTGCCCTTCATACAAATAAGCTAGCAAAAGATATTGGCATTAAATGTCTCTAGCTTGAGGGGGATTCCAATAACATCATAAAATGCCTCAAAGGTGAACATCCTCCTTCTTGGTCTATTAAGAATTTGGTGTAAGAAACCAAACAAATCTTGCTTACTTTTGAGAGGGTCTACATGTCGCATGAATATAGAGAGGCAAATTTGGTAGTTGACTGGATGGCTAACGAGTCAGTCAAAAGGGAGACATCATATAGTTGGATTAATGGTGATGTTCTCTAGGTGGTAGTTAAAAGCATGATTGATATTGAAAGAATCTAGGGGAGGACTGGTAGTATAAAGAGTAATGATGAAAGGTAATGTTGTCAATTCTACATATAACTTAATGAAAGCTAAGCATGAGCCAAACACAAGTAAAATTAATTTGGTGGCTTTTTGGCACACTTTCAAGTGTTTTGTAATCTTAATTGGTCTTGTATTCAACAAGACAAAAGAAATTTTTGTTTCAGTGAGTTTTATCATAGGTTTGTTCTTCACTCTCAAAGTTTATAGAGAATTTTCCCTACTCTTAACAACACTATGGTGGGAGAAAGACATCATAGAGAGTTGAAGGATGAAGCAGTGGAATGGAAAAGGAGGTTGAAGGTTTGGGAGAAGCTGAGGGAAGGTGGTATTCCAAATTACATTGATAAATTGCATGGCTAGAACCCTAAGGTTATTGAACTTATGGTCACGTCTTAGAGAGAAGGGAAATTTAAGATTGACAGAATTGATTTCTAGGTTAATGAAGGTGTTATTGTGGAGGTCACTGTCTCCCCTCTCGAGGGCATCAAATTATTTAGGGATAAGAAATTTTCCCTCAATGCTAGTAAAGACTTTTCCAAAAATTCCAAGGAGATGAAGGATTTGGTGAAGACAAGAGTGTACTATGAACCAACTTCAATAAAAAACTATGGAGGTTCATTCTTAGGGCGATCATCTCTTACATTACACAAGACACAAGGTATGATAGAGTATGTACCCACCACTTTGTCATCCTTAACCACTTCAGGTATGGCACTAAGATCTCCATCCCCTACTACCTCTTATTCTCTGTAAATAAGAATATCATGACATATAAGAAGAAATTGTATGCTACCTCGAATTTCCATGAGGGCTTGTTGTTACTGATTTATGAGCACTTTAAGGCTCAAACCAATGGTAGATCCATAGCCCATAAAGTGGAGTCCTCAGAGCACATAGAAAGGTCCTATCTCCCATCTAACACTAAGGATAGTACTAGGCTTCATTTGGATGATGAAGAGGAGGTGGCCAAGATTATAAAAGATTTGGGTAAAAACAAGAAGAAGAGTGAACCCAAAAAGAATATAATCAAGGTTCGAAAAGGCTATGCAAGAAAAATTATTAAGTCTGAGGCTAATTTTTCTAAGGACTATAATGAAGAGGATGAGGGAAGGGAAATGGAGGAGGAGAATAATGTGAGAGATGAGGGTACTAGCAAGGTCCCGGTTCATAGGAAGGTGGAAAGCTCAACCAAGAGGAGAAGGGGCAATGAAATGGATGTAGAATTAGGATTTTGTTAAGGGATAGAAGACCCCTCTCCATGCCCAAAAGGAGAGCAATGAGGATTATGACATTAAAAAAATCACCTGTACATTTGGTTCTAAGGGCGGGAAAATAGTCTAGAGAAACTTTGAAACTTGGATTGTGAAAATGGGCATTGTGAGAGAAACTATCCAACCCAAGGTCTTGGAGGGTAGTGACGGAAAAATTCATTTGAAGGAACTTATTGATCTGACCATGGTGATTCTCAGTGACAATGCCAAGGAGGTGGAGATGAATCTCATCAATCATGCCTGTAACAACATGGTGGACAAATTTCAATCTATCAAGTGGATTTTTCATGAAATAGAGGAGATAAAGAATAGGTTGCAAGGTTTGGAAAGGAAGGAAGGGGAAGAAGGGATTGACATAATCAACAAACTAGATATCAAGGTTATTGAGGTGGAAAATATAATGGAAAGGATGGAGAGCTCTCTCCACATCACGGCTAACTAGAGCTTCAACATTATCAAAGGCTTAAATGATAATATCAAACAACTACATACTATGATGGAGGTTAGCACATGGGAGAAAGATGACGTGGAAAATGAGGACAACAAGGTAATAAAAGAGGATGTCAACCCCCTTGTTGAGAGCCTGAGCAATAAAAAGAGATCGAATAAGAAGAAGAGGGACATGGATGACTCGCCTGATGATATACAGTTGATGAGTGAAGCAATAGAGACCATGGAATTGCCAGAGCTCAAGGCTACAAAGTTGGTCAAAAATATAGTGCTCTAATTGGTTCCCCTAACTTTTCTATTTTTCCTTTGATTTTTTGTTTCCTAGGCTTGCCTGCTCCTTTAGAGGATGTATTTTATTTTCTCAAGTTCTTGTGGCCTTCTATAGCCCGTTGTTTCTTGTTGAATTGCTTCATGCTCAAGACATAATGTCAGTTTCTTTTGCTTATTGTTGGGTTTCAAGCACCCGTTAAAACCTATTTTACTTACTAAAAAACAAGCTCATTCAAAAAAGAATCTTGTGTTGTGATTGAATTGGCCAAGGATTTAAACAATATATAGATTTTTAAATTGACAACCTTTATTACACGATGCTCTTTACCTCATTCTTCCCAAAAATTTCTTAAGATGTTATTCCACAAATCACAAAATTAAAGGTTGCCCTTTAGTATTCTATTGGGCCAATTCATCTCCTCAATCTAGTCAAGGTTCTTAGTTTGTAAAGGTTCCTATATGAAAATATGAGAATAAAGAGAAGTGTTTCTCATTATAAAGGAAAAAATGTTAAAGATCTGGTGGTTCATAAGCTAGAGCTTGTACCAATATAGATCATTTAATTACCAAAATGTAGTTCTCATTATTGTTTCACATCCTTTATATAAGGAGAAAAAAGTTGTCTCGCCCTCTTTAGGGACCTCTTCTTGACCAAGATTCCTTGGATGTCTCAACCAAATATTAGTTACATATTCTCAAATGGACAACCCTATTGAATATCCCCCATCTCCTATGACTCTTTGTGATGGTCTTGCATCCTTCTTGGGTAATTGGAAGAGGGAGAGTATGCATTTGAAAATTGAACAATGTCAATTTCCAATATTTCGTTTGGTAACATTTCAAAAACTTTTCGTATAACTATTTTGAATACTTTAATAATTTAATTATAGATGAACAAAATATAACATATTTTGTATTTGTAACATAATACTATCCATGGATTCCTTATAAAATTTGACATACCAAAAATGACTAAATTACTTTTTTCATAATCAACACAAGGAATCACCAACTTCGAAATCATAAAAATTAACACATTTACATGTGTATATTTGCAAACTTAACATATTTACACATATGAAATTGGCATATATATATATATATATATATATATATATCGAATTTGTACTTGTACTTTTATCTAAAAAAATGTGCTTTGGTCATGTGTGTGTGTGTGTGTGTGTGTGTGTGCACAAACACACATAATTTTATCTACAAAATTGAAATAATATTATCTCGGTTGCAAATTAATTTAGGGCACGCACACATGCACACACACACACAGACACACACACACACACAAAATTTTATCTACAAAATTAAAATTGAAATAATATTATCTCAATTGCAGATATATATGCTCACCTTGAATGAATCTACAACCAAGATAATATTATTTCAATTGTGTAGATAAAATTGTGTGTGTGTGTGTGTGTGTGTAACTTGCAATCGAGATAATATTATTTCAATTTTGTTGATAAAATTATAAATTTAATATGACCAAATACATAAACAAGATTGTAAATTCAATTTAATTTGACCAAATATGTAATAGAGATAAGATTAATATTAAATAAAATATATTAATAATGTGTGAACTAAAATTTGTATGTAAACAAGATTGTAAATTCAATTTAATATGACCAAATATGTAATAGAGATAATACCAGTAGTTGCACGCTATTGTGCTTGCAATAATAAGCCGATAGGTGCTCGATAATAAAATTATTATTTTTTAATATAATCTTATGTAAAAAAATTAGATTATTAATAATTTTTAATTTAAATAACATAATATTTACTAAAATCTTTTAAATAGATTAATGAATATGATTTATTTAAATTCAATTTATCAAATATGAAAAAAAAATCATTTAACAAAATCCTATCAAAAAATCTATTACAAAAAAATTAATAAAAAATGCAAAAAAAGAAAAAAGAAAAAATAATGTCTAACAAATATTCTATTAACTAAATAAACTATAGAAACTAAAAAATAATATTTAAAGAAAAAACTAAAATAATATAAAAATAGTTGTTGCGTCGTTATCCTTGCCATCAAGGTTCAAATCTCATGGGGATGAGGTCTCCCGTTTGTGGCCTTACTGGTTCATAGCTCCAGGTCAAAGCGTTTACCCCTCTTTTTAAAAAAAAAATCAAAAGTTAAATAAATAGATATTAGAACATGAGCTAATGCGAAGATCACAAGTAATTGGCTTTTAAATAAACAATTTTAAAAAAAAATTAGAGATCTAAAAAATAATATTATGTGAACAAATTAGATCATTAATAATTTTTAATTTAAATAACACAATATTTATTCAATTTAAATAACATAATATTTACTAAAATATTTTAAATAGATTAATAAATATTATTTATTTAAATTCAATTTATCAAATATGAAAAATAAAATCATTTAAAAAATTGCATCAAAAAATCTATTATGAAAAATTAATAAGAGAAATACAAAAAAATAATATAAAAAAATAGCAACGTCTCTGACAAATATTATATTGACTAAATAAATTATAGAAACTAAAAAAATAATATTTAAAGAAAAAACTAAAGTAATATAAAAAAATAAATTAAAATAATTTAAAAACTAAAATCTAAATCAGTTTTAAAAATTAAAAGTTAAATAAATAGAAATCACAAACACGAACTAATATGAGATCACAAGTAATTATTATTTTTAAATAAAATCAATAGTTAAAAGTGGAGATAACAACTAATAAATATCAAAACAAGAGTTAAAAGCGAAGTGAGATAAGAACTAACTGGTAAATAATTAGTGGGAAGGATTTACAATTTTTTGGCCAAACTAACAACTTTTTCGACCAACTGACAACTTTTTTGTCAAACTGACAATTTTCTTGTCAAAATTTCAATTTTGAGGAACAAAGTTCCCACAAATAGCCTATTGGCTAAATTAATATTAAATAAAATATACTAATAATACGTGAATTAAAATTTGTATTAACTTTAATCAAAATAAACTACTTAAATATTTTTAAAAATATTTATTTTTAAAATCTAAAATTAAAAAATATTTAGTTAAATAAATGAAATAAAATGTATGTACTGATGAAGTTAAAAAAATCTTAATACTAGCAGTTGCAAACTTTTGTGCTTGCGATAAGTCAATAGGTGCTCAATTATAAAATTATTATTTTTAAATATAATCTTATGTGAACAAATTAGATTATTAACAATTTTCAATTTAATTAAAATAATATTTATTAAAATCTTTAAATAGATTAAGATATATTTTTTTTTGTGATTGGTAAACGGCCAAAGCCTTTCATTATATTAATATAATAATAATAATAATCAAAATACCTTCGTTCAAGCGGGCATTGGTAGGAAAGAACGGAGAAGAAAACCTCTAGTCTTGCCCAAGACCGTGGTCCTATATTATTACATTATTAAAAGGGGCATACCCCAATTACCAACTTTCATCTTTTATTTTTTAAATACAATATAAATGACTAGATTTCTTCTCTGAATTTTGTAAGCTCCAATGATCTCTATCATGATCACTTATACTATTCATTATTTGAGATGAGCATGACAAAATCGACGAGATCTTTATATACTTTGAAAAAACCTCTTCTTTTCTTATTCTGGATGATGGTTACACCTTGCTGACCTATTGATCAGTGATGCAGCTCAAAATAACCATTAGTACTATTAGTTAAAAACAACATTTTAGATAACCCTGAGTTTTTGGCTAGAAATCACTATGTTTCTTTTGTTTAACATTATGGATAAGATTACTGAAATCAGTCGTAAATTTTGTGAATGATCTCACTCAAACTCTAACATATATTAAAAGTTATGGTGATATTATATTGTTTTTATCCTCATTATCTGCATTATCCATTAGGGCTAATTTAACTAATAGGACTTAAAGTTACATTATCTAGTTTTGTTTAATACTTCTATTTGCTTTTCGATAAGTTTACTTAGAGTCAAATATTAAGAAAATTTTGCCATTAGCTCCTTTATTTGTTAACTGATCTGCTTCTTTATTACCTTCCCAAAAAATATGCCAAATATGAATTTCTTCGAAACGGTCCAGAAGATATAGTACTTCTTCCAATTTGGAGTTTCCCTTTTCCTGATGCCATTTAGGACAATCTGCGAGTCTCCTTCAATAATCGATTTTGATATACTTAGATCCAGGCAGATTTGGATACCTTCTTGAAGAGCTTCTAATTCAGCGATGTTGTTAGTGGTTGATCTTATAAATTGAGCCCTTTTAGCGATCCAATTACTAGAGTCATTATTAATGATGCATCCTATTCCAACAGTACTAGGGTTGCCGCTCGAGGCTCCATCAAAATTTAATTTGGTCCATCTTGTTGGGGGTGGGAACCACCTACATTTGTTCATTGCCTCTTTATTCTTATTTTTATATATAAGCAGGGGTTAATTAGGTTTTTCCAGCTTTTTTTCATAAAACCATCCCATTCTAAAAATGATCCTTCCTCTTTTGAAATTTTCCTAAGGTGAGAGTTTAATGTTTCAACTATATAGGCTTCAATTTTATTAGTAATCTCACAAACCGTTATATCTTGATCATGAAATATTCTCCTATTCTTTTTTTTCCATACTTCCTAAACAAGGATAGAAGGACAAATATTCTAGAGGTTACCATAGATACAACTACTACTATTAGTGGGCCAACCTTTAAGTAGATCGTTCAGAGTTTCAGGAAAGGGCGTGGTCCAACCCAACATATGTCTAAGCCATTCCCAACATTGTTGTGTATATGGGCACTTATATAATAGATGATCTATGGCTTCGTTGTCTTTCTTACATAGCACACATCTAGAATGCCCCTCAATGCCCATCTTTCTAAGTTTGTTAGCAGTTAGAATCCTATTCTAAGAGGTAGTTCACATAAAGAAGCCCGCCTTTGGTAGATAGGAAGAGTCCCAACAAAGTCTAAGGGGAGCGAAATCTTCTTCCCATCTTTGAGACTAAGTGATTGCTTTATATCCATTTTTCATGTTATATCTTCCATCTTTATATGTTGCCCATATAAGTTTGTCATTTGTCACTAATTGTTTTATTTTCCTTTTATTAATGATATTTTTTGTTGGAAATATTCAAGATATAAAATGTTATTGAGAGGGGAGGGGTGAATCAGTAACTTCAAAACTTCAAAACAATTCAACACTTTAATCATATATACTATTCTCAATTCATTCATCTAATCTATTGCATATATGAGAGAGAAAACAATTATAAAACATGTACACAGTGATTTGGTGACCCAGAAACCTTCCAAATAGAAAGTAAAACTAGTGTGGGGATGATACCCACAAAACTTTGTTACTGCAGTATGAAGTTGGCTTGTTAAGGCTTACATTGACCACTTCTGGTGATCTGCCCTGTTAGGAGCAAAAGGATTGCCAGGTCCACCTCGTTAGAGGATTTACAAACATACACTAAAGTATGCACTCTGTTAGGAGATTTATACAAAGACTGTTAAGTCTACCCTGTTAAAGGATTTACAAAATTGATTCACCTGTTAGGATGAAACAATGGATCTACTTAGAAACTTGATTTTCTTATTAGATCCTTGAAGTATAGATCACCTCTTGTGACTGATGAATCTTTACTACTCCTTGTAGACCTTGCTGAATATTCTTCTCTTCTGCTGATTCGCATTTTCACTTCAAAACATTACATGCCTCTCTTAGTACTCTCATCCATTCATTGTAAATGATATAATACATTGCATATATATCATTCCAATAATTGCAATTGCAAGGTTGGCTAAATCACAAGTGAACAAAACATTACTAAGTTGGCCAAATAGTAGAAAACTCGAGTTCACTGAACTGACTCGGTGACCTTCTGATACTCGACATCCATTGCATTACTTGGCATCGTCATGCACTCGGTAGAAGTGAAAGCTCGGTCCATACTAATCACTTGATGTAGTTCTAAACTTGGTAACCATTGGAGACTCAATAGATATAGTATCACTCAGTAAAAATTGAATCCTTTGTTTACCTTGCTTTCACTCAGTAAACACTACACTTTCATTACTCGGTAAACACTGTGCTTCCATCACTTGGTAAATGCTGCACTTTCATTACTCGGTAAATACTGTGCTTCCATCACTCAGTAATCATTGTAGATGCTCGGTGTAAACTGCGAAGCTCGGTGTAAACTACTTAAGTGATGAACCTATAAGGTAACCATTGAATGCTCGGTATACACTATAGATGCTCGGTGTAAACTGTGAAGCTCAGTGAGTGTAGGAAACTGAGTGCTGAGCTTGGTAGCTATACTGATATGGATAAGTGTTGTCACTAATGGAAATAATAACTTAATGCCAACAATTTTCATTTACGTTTTTAACTGCTAGTTCTAAGTCAATATTATTTAAAGTTTTCCATTCCCAACTTATACTTCCATTAATATCTTTTTTGGTTTTATAATTGCTAACCTTGCACCCCCAGAGTTTGACTAAATGGTCTTTAAGACCAACTGGGATAGTCATTTTATCTATTGGGGGATGCCCATCCCAAGAGTTCTCCCAGAAGAGAGCTTCCTTACCATTACCAAAATCCCCCATGAGATATTTGCTAATCAGGGGTCTGCTTTTAACTATACAATTCTAGCTCTCGGATCCTTTAGGAAGGATCCTCATTCTAAACAAGGAGTAAGGATCGACTGTATTTAGGTATTTGTTAAACAGTTTTTTTGCCCAATTTTGGTTTCTTTCTATGAATAATCTCCATGTTTGTTTGGCCCCTAATGCTCCATTTTGCCAGCTTAAATTTTTGATACTCAGACCTCCTAGTTCCTTAGGTTTACATAAATTTTCCCATTTTATTAGAGCCATTTTTTTATGTTCTTTTGTGTCATTCTAGAAGAAATTTCTAAGTTTTGCCTCAATCTTCTTATTTAAACTTTTAGAAAGAGGTAAGCAAGAAAGAGGATATGTTGGAAGGGCCAATAAGATTGCTTTGATGTTTATAGCTTTACTAGTTTTTATTAACCATTTATCCTTCCAACCCCCTATCTTCTTATCCATTTTTTCAAGAATATTATGCCAACCCTTATTAGTTTTACTACCTTTCTCTAGTTCTATTCCTAGGTATTTACATGGAAATGTTCCTCTTTTATAACCCAAAATATTACAAATCTAGTTTTCTCTTTCAAGTTTAGTATTAATGATTTTTAGTTTTATTTTTCAGCATTCACTCTTTGCCCTGAAGCTTCCATATACTGTTGAATGATTAATTTGAAGTTTAGGGCTTCTTTTATTGTACTTTCTCCTGATGGAATTGTGTCATCTACATATTTTTGATGTATTATGATTTTATAAATGGTGTTGCAGAGAGCTATAGGTTTGAAATCCCTTGGGGTTTCAGGATCATCTTTTTTGGGTATTAAGGTGAGAAAGGTATTATTAATTTCTAAAAGTAATGATCCACCATTTCTCAAAGCTTCAATGGCTTTCTAGAGATCAATTTTGATAATATCCTAACATTTTTTATAGAAGAAAGCTTGGAATCTGTCTGGACCTAGTGAACTATCAGGATTCATGTTGAATAGAACAGTTCTGACTTCTTCCAAGGATATGGGTGCATTTAATGCTTAATTTTCTTCTATAGAAACCACTTTTGGTATGTTTCCAAGCATCTTAACTTGAGCTATCTTTTTTGAACTATCAAAATTATTTAATAGCTTATTGAAATGCTCTACAAATATCTTTTCTATATTCTCTGGATTTTTAGTAATAGAACCTGACACATCTTTAATTTTTATAATTTTTCTTTTCGTTCTATTTTATATAGTGCTATTATGAAAATATTTTGTATTATGGTCCCCTTCTTCTAACCATCTTTCTCTTGATTTTTTCCTCCAAAAGACTTCTTCCTTTGTAAGAATGTTTTCCTATTTTGCTAGATCTTTTTGTAAGACAAAGGTCTTGTTATTCATACCTTTTTTAATTACTTTTGTGTTTTATTTTTTAAGGTTTTCCTTGATGTCTATTTTTTCTTTAAATATATTGTTGAATTGTTCTTTATTCCACTTAAGTATCTTCTCTTTAATCATTTTCATCTTAGATACAAATATGTACATTTTGGAGCCTTTAAAATTGCCTTGATTCCACCATTTTCTTATGAGTTCCATGAAATTTTTATCCAAAAATCACAATTTTCACATTTAAAAAGATTTTTGACAGGATTAGTAGGCTCTCTAAATTCAATTCTAACAGGATAGTGATCAGATCCTGCTATAGGTAGTATTGATGCTTGCAAGTCTAACTCTAATTCACTTAATTCACCTTTGAACAAGAATATGTCCAGTTTCTCAGCTATGAATGCAAAGTCTTTCCTTCAATTATTCCATGTGTATTTACCATTGTTAATAGGAATATCAATAAGATTATTAATGTCTATCCATTTTTAAAATTCCATTGATGCTTGAGAACTTTGCTGGACACCTCCAAATTTTTCATCTAAATTTATGATCGTATTAAAATCTCTACCCATAAGAATGCCCTCATTTCTATGATTTTTGATAACTGTACTTATTTCTTCCCATAGCAGTTTTTTATCTATGTTTTGGGTTGGTCCATATATGTTTAGTAAAAATAGTTGTAAGTTCATTTTTATGCTTTTAATTTTGCTACTCATCCAAGAATTATTCGAGTGTATTAAATTTAGACTTACTTTCCTAGGATTCCAAATCATTCCTAATCCCCTCAAGGATCCTTTGGATTCAAGTACATTGATGTTCCAATTACCTAATATCTTTTCTAGATTAATTCCTTCTTCCTTATTCAGTTTTGTTTCTTGTATCATTATAATTTTAGAATTGAATTGTTTTAAATTATGTTTTAGTAATCGTTTCTTCCTAGGCACATTTAAGCCCCTAGCATTCCAAGTAGTGATCTTCATGCTACCTTGGGAAGGATCTTCCCCTTCCCTATGTTAAGTAATTGACTAATCTTTTGTCATTCTCTTGCTTGACCATTTGCTTCTCTAATTTCTTTCAGCGACTTCCTTCCTCTTTTAGCTTTCACTTTTCCAAATTTAGGGGAATTTATCCCTTCTTGATTCATCAAAATACCCAGTTACTCTATGTTCTCTTGTGCATTTAAAACACTTTCAGATTGCTTTCCCTCTTTCTCACATTATTCTTTGTTTTCTAATTCTTTCATTATTTGTTCTACCAGTCTTATTTGATTCCCTATATGAGTATCATCTGCTAAGGCTAGACTACACCATGTTCTATCTAATTCCATACCCTTTCCTTGATTTGTTATTGTTCTAGTTTCGGTTGTTTTTAAGACTCTATTTCTCTTATCTTCATCCTCAATGCTTACCATGTCTCTTCTTAGATCTTCAAATGTGTAATTATCTCCACCTATTTTTAGTACTCGTTGTATCAACTCTTCTTTGTGTAAGTCACTGCTATTATCAATATTGTCAAAGTTAAAAACTTGGATCAATTTATTAGTTAATAGTTCCAGGTTCTCTTTCTCTGTCTCATCTGAAATTATCATTTCCATATCTTCATTCTTTGGTGCATCATTATTCAGGAAGTCATGAAAATCTTGTATAATAATTCCTTTTATCTTACCGTGATCCTTTCCCTTTGTATTGTGCTCACTCATATTATAGAAAGGAGATTTTTGAGTTGTGGTTGGTGTTTGCCAAAATTTGGTGCATCATTTTATTACCTCTTTTATAGTGTCTATGTTCTCTTTCACCAGTTCTTCTATCTTTTGTTTTGGTGTTTCCATTATTCCTTTTAAGCATTTAGCATTTCTTTGTTCTGGGGACTCCTTAGTGACAAGAAGTTTGTTTTCTACCTCTTCAAGATTCTGATTGTTATTCTCCAATATCTTTTCCTCCTAGAATCTCAATTCCTTTCCCGACATTTTTCATTTCCCATTTATATCCTTACTACTCTTAGTTTTCTGTGTTTTCCTCTCTTTTTTGCTTAATCTTTTGCTGTTGTTGACTATCCTTAACTTCTTTATTTTAGAAATCTTTAACTTCTTTGATTTCGTCTTTTCTCCTATTGATTTCTTTATCATTTTGATCTGCATATGTAAGCTCTAGAGTCATCTGTGGGGGTAGAGCTCTTACCCTCTTCCATATTTAACAATTGACTAGTTTCTTTATTGATTTCTAGAATTAAAGTCTTTTCCTTCTCTATGTTTTAAGCCTCTTTTCCTTTTGATTCTTGTAGTATTTCCATTTCTTTCTTTTGATCTCTTTTGGGAGTTAGTTTGAAACTGTTACCCATTTCTGTAGTAGTAGTTGTAGTTGTTATTTAACAAATCTGCTTTCCCCATCCTTCAATCATGTTTCTACTTTCCTTGATGTAACCTTACTAGATTCCAAAAAATCTATCTCATTTATGATCTTCCCCTGTTTTTCTTTTTTATTTCTAATATTAATCATGGGGAAGATATCCTTAAGATTCGACGTCGGTTGAAAAGTTTTAAATGATATCTTTCTCTCATTGTCTAATCTGATTATTTTTGATATTTTGCCTTCAAATCTAATATATTTTAGTTTATATATAAAGTTGTTTGAGATTAACTTAATCGTATTGTGTTTCATATTTTTATTCTTATCATTAATAAAAAATTTAATTGTATTGCAATATTTATAAGAAGCATCGATTCCTATCAAATTACCAATAGAATGTCCAATTTTCCTAAGAATCTCTAAATGCATTAGTTCAGGAGGTAATGATTGAATGGTCATCTAGGTTGGCATGGAAAGCTTTAACTCTTTTTCCTTACAATTTGGCATCCATTCAATGAATTTGATAGCATAACCTTTATAATAGCAATCAAAAGCAAAGAGGAAATCTTTTTTCACATACTCATTATTGCAGTGAATATATATCAATCTATCAGATTGGTGAGATATACTTACTTGATTTTCATAGAATTCCTTTATCTAGCCAATGAGATTGGTCATTTTTTGTCTTGGTCCATTCCAAAACATAAATACACAAACCTTTTGACATTCCTGCCATCGCTCTTTGCTGACCTGATTGCTTATAATCAAAATTTGTTCTTCAGATTTATCATTAGTGATTTGCGACATCATAAGGGTTTGAATGGGGGAATGACATGGGTAAATGGAGAGCCAATTCCTGTGATGTGGTGGGATATATGCATATTTAATATGTGGTTGGGGTTTAGTATTTTTGTCATTCTAAGATTATTTTCATGGGTCCTAGCATTAGGTTCAACAATAAATCCTTTCTGTTGGGACTAAAGAGATAAACTATTTTGTGCTACATATATGATATGATTAAAGAAGAAAATTTGTTTCTCTAAGCTTGCAGTGGAGAAAATGATATTAGGGAAAAACCCATACCCAGTCGATGTGTTGCCTACTTTGAAGAGATCATCTCCAATAATGTTTTGAGGAGGTACCAGAGTCTGACTTGCCTTATATTGATCAAATGAGGGTTGGGATGGATTGGCCTAGTTCTTTTCTAGTTTGAGTCCCACTCTATTGTTCTTATTGACTTTTGTGACTGGCCACATCCCTAATCTTTTCGTGGATTTATTAGCATTTGAGTGGATACGCCTACATTTTTTATTACCAATCTGCTTATTGTATTTTTCCTATTGAGAAATAATTTGCTTGAAATCATCATAACTAGTTAAGGATTCAAATGGATTCGATGTTTTAACTAAAAATCAAAGATCTACACTAGGAGAAACATTGACATGTGGGGTGCTGGTATCAATAATTCCTCTCTTATCTACTTCTCTGCCAAATTTTTGTTGTGATGTTCTTTGTTGAAGCACTAGATGTATTTTAAATCCCTAAGGAGTCTGTTTTGGATTGGTCACCATAGGCACCAAGTTTTTGAAAGGCCTTGTGTGTCTGGTTTGTTGTATATTTTTATTTTCCACTTTTGCATACTTCAAGAAATTTTCTCTGCCTTCCATTTTTTGGTTCACATTCCTTTAGATTTTTTGAGAATGGTTAGTGCATGTGCAGCGACTAATTTTCATTCTTTAGTTTGACTTCATCATTCATATTCACACAACGACTCTATTTTTTCTTTGCCTGCAAAGGCTCTGCTTTTTCTTTTTTTTACGATCACAATGACTCTTTTTTTTTTTTTTCCAATCGCAATGGCTCTACAAATCTCTAACCGCAAAATGGTGGTTGTTGTCTCAAAGGTCTCTAAATGATGTATGTATCCTCCAAGGTGCTCCTATCACCAAGTATTGTAGACTAGTAGCCAAAAATCTATGTGAATTGGTTAAGATTTTGATGTAGAAGTCTACGACAACTGAAATATTTTCTCTCTCGTGAACTCTCTCATTGGAGATTTCGCTACAGCAGTGAGATTTGCTAGACTATGTAGGGAAGATTCGGTGCCCAACAAAGATAACTTCAATGTCCTCTCTCAGCCAAAGTATTGTCTATTCTTGGAATAATTCGTCGCCCTGGTAGATATTATTGCAATATTTTGAAGTTTGAAAGTAGTTTCGTTGTCCTAGCAGAATAATTCACTCAAAATGTTCCAAGAAGAATAGATTAATAAATATTATTTATTTAGATCCAATTTATCAAATATGGAAAAAATAATCATTTAAAAAAACCTATAAAAAATCTATTATGAAAAATTAATAAGAGAAATACAAAAAAATAAAAAATATATTTAAAGAAAAAACTAAACTAACATGAAAATAAATATAAATAATTTAAAAACTAAAACCTAAATCAATTTTAAAAATCAAAATTTAAATAAATAAAGATCACAACATGAACTAATGTGAAGATCAAGTAATTATTTTTTAAATAAATAGGTAAAGAAAAACAATAGTTAAAAGTGGAGATTTACAATATAATCTTTTGTGAACAAATTAAATTATTAATAATTTTTAATTTAAATAACATAATATTTACTAAAATATTTTAAATAGATTAATAAATATTATTTATTTAAATTTAATTTATCAAATATGAAAAAAATAATCATTTAAAAAATTCCATCAAAAAATATATTATAAAAAATTAATAAGACGTATAAAAAAATAATATGAAAAATAACGTCTCTAACAAATAATCTATTGAGTAAATAAATTATAGAAACTTAAAAACAATATTTAAAGAAAAAACTAAACTAAAATAAAAAAATAAATTGAAATCTAAATAATTTTAAAAATCAAAAGTTAAATAAATAGAGATCACAAAGCTAATGTGGAGATCACAAGTGGAACAACTAATAAATATCAAAACAAGTGGAATGACTAATAAATGTCAAAACAAGAGTTAAAAGTGGAGTGAGAGATAAACTGACTGGTAAATAATTAACTGGAAGGATTTATAATTTTTTGGCCAAATTGACAACTTTTCCGGCCAACTGACAACTTTTCCATCAAAAGTTCAATTTGTTCCTCTAGGAACAAAGTTCCCACAAATAGCCTATTAGCTAATTAAACATCAGAGATCAAGAATCTCAACAAATCCACGGTGGACAGATTGAGTGCATAAGTGGGCAAATTTAACCAAATGGACATATCCCTTAAATTTTGACTTAAAGGCTTGTCTCCACAACAAAAACAAGGATGCAAAGTGTCAAGTTCCCGCTGAAAGTTTGTTGTTTTTATAGATATAAAATGTGGCTTGTGAAGAAGACCATGGTGATCACTTCCATTTTCCATTATAGACATAATTTGAATTAGACATTATAATTAAAGTCCTGGTTTAACTATGAAAATCAATTAGTTAATGTTGTAATGTCCCTTAAGAGGAAGAATAGTACTGTTAGCATGAGGTTGTCCTAAAATAGAAGATGGTTATGGCCATCTAATTTTTTTTTTAAATGATGACAATTGCATTTGTAATTTGTTGACAAATGTTGAAGCAAAAGAAGTATTTGGTTGGATCAATAATATTGAAGAATAATTTGAGTTTGAGGTAGAACATCTTGCTATTCTAATTTTGGTAGAAAACTATTGACTTAAATTTATAAAAGATAAATATTATTTATTATACTAGCAAATAAAATAATTTTTATGAAGCAATAAATTTCCACTACATATATACATTTCCATGACATATTAATAGTGTTGTTTTGATGTTTTAGAAACCACATTAATATGCGTTTCTATGAAGCATGAGTACTATCAAGCATTAATACGTAGGGATAAAAAGCCGAGAATAAATATTTCATTTTCTGAGGAAAAATAGTTTTCAACATTTGTAGAATTATCGATTTGGGATACCAATTACAACAAACTCAATCCCATATACGTACAACAAAGTCAATGGGCCCTTGGTCTATTGGTGAAGTTGAATGGCTCACAAAGAGCCCACCAGGGATCAAGTCTTGCTAAGTAAAAGGTTCGAAGACATCATTAGGGATGAGGCTGGGATTCTGCCCCAAAAAAATTTGGCAACATTGATGCTCCTTAGTCCTTAGCTCTTAGCCAAAGAGGTTTCAAGCACGTTTGGGCCTGCATTGAATACCTAAAACTTGTTTGTGGATGACCTCCATAAAAAAAAACAAAAAACAAAAAACAAACAAAAACTTAAAAAAACTTCCATGCTTCCAAATCTGTGGTACAGTTGACATCTGGACACCTTAAATAAAATCTCTGACATCTTAGCAGAATTTGAATAGAAGTCTGCCTTTTACATTTGCTTTCAGTACTGACTATTAATTGTAAGATTTCTGCAACAACAATGATAATTACCCATTTTTGTTTTTTCTATTAACAAACCTTAAACGATTGCAAACTCCAAAGATAATTTTATAATGAACCTGACTGAGTTCAAGTTCTTATTAATTACAAGATTCATAAAATTGGGTTCATATATTATTAAAAAAGTATTTTTATATGATATTATTGTTAGAGTAAATAATTAATTATTTACTAATTATTTATTCTATTTACTTAAGCTTACTTAGGTAAATGCATTTTATTTATTAGTTGTAGCCTAGGAGTTTGTTATAAGTTGTTGAAAATACAGGAGTTTGTTCTCTCCTAAGTCATACTTATCCTCTCACATTGTTCGAGGAATTTCCATCTTATGTGGATGTATGTTTAGTTGTCACACTTATCTTCTAGCTTCTTCTAGCTTCTTCTAGGAGATTCCTTGAGGCCTTTATAAATGGTCTGTCCCTTATTTTATTTCATAACAACATCACTTCTTGTATATTGTAAATACATATTTTCTTGTGTTGTAATATCTTGAGGTCTCTCATGTCCATTTAGGGTTTTTCCCTTGCTCCACGCTCTTCCTTTCTTGGCTTCCCTTTGACATTTTTTTGCATGCAGGTGATCTTGGGCATCTTCGAAGTTGGATTTTATCAACTCCAACATGGTATCAAAGCCTCCCTGCTGCTGCTTCGTTGAAAAAATTTTGAAGCCATGATTTGAAGTCACAAACCCTAGTTTGTTTGTGCATTTTTTTTTTCAAATCAGAGGAATAGAAAATTTTTGGAGCACTTTTAGCCCAAACAGATGCTGCCATTAGATCTGAAAGGCACTTTTCAACTAGGATCCATATAAAATTCATCAATTTTGGATGTAGGGCTCCGGGAGGCAAATTTTTTTTAGTTTCAGCCCTTCTGTATGGTCGTACGAACAATCTATACATTAAAAAATTAAAAAATAATAATTTGCAGGGGCACCGTCGCGGCACTACCTAGTGGCCACTGTGGGGCTGCCCACGCACCACTCCCCAAGTGGCTCTCCCCAGTCTGCTCCGCTAGCACACCTCCTGCGCTTTTCCTATTTTGGCCACCATCTGCTTTGGTAGCTTCGTCGGCGGTGCCTCCTGAGTTCTCCACTCAGCCTTTGGTCACTGCCAGATCGTGTTGCCTCCGCCCCAGTCCCCCGCTCGTCTCTAGCTGTTTGCTCTGTCTGTGCTCCGTTGGAACAGTCTGCAGTGTCAGCCAATGTAGGGGTGACACGTGGCCTGGGTGCCATGTGGCACCTTGCCACGTGGACCTGCCACGTCACCCCTGCCACGTCAAATTTTTACCACGTGGACCTGCCATGAGGCTTCTTTTTTGCACCGATAGTCTGCAAACTATCAAATTTAATGGCGTGAAATACTGACATCACCATGATGCCAGTCCTACATCATCCACCTTCTTACACATCTCCTTCTAGGTCATTTTGGACCTACCTTTGATTTTTTAGCCATAACTTGAACATACGGAGGTATTTTTTCGATTCGAAAGAAGTGCCAAAAAGCTAGTTCCAAGATGGAGACATTGGTGCAGGCATTTTTAGGTTTTGATGCACTTTTTTGCCTTTTTTTTAGTTGAAGTCTAAAGTTTTATTTTTGACTTTGACAAGCTTATCTTTTGCATCCCATGTCAGTTTTTTGAAAACATTATATTTTTGGAAAGCTAGTTTTGTCACCTTTTCAAAAATGTGGTCCTTTTTCTTAGATTTTGGCCCATGCTCTTTCTATCACATTTTTAGCATTTTTTCTCTATGGTGGATATCTTGAGTGTTTTAGGCCCGAAGATCATTTTCCTGGCATTGTTTCTTTTGTTTTGGACTGTACTTTGTTTTGTTGCAGCATTTTTTCAATTTTAATTGAATTGTAGCTATCATTTTGAAGCATTTTTATATATCACACTGAGATAAAGTGCCACTCTTGCATTCTGATGGTCATGAACGTTGTTTTTGAGTCAGTTGTACATGCACTATTTTTATAAAGCACCATGAGGGGCATAGTTGTTTGCTATTTTAGGCTTTCTCCCTTTGTCAAGCGAGTGTCCCTTCCATGACATTAGCCCCATGCAACATCGTTGTGACCATGTCTTTATGAGTGTTTGCACCTCTTTCCCTCTCTCGTCGTTTTTGGTTCATCTGCAGGAGACTTTGGCCCGCCTTCTCAATTGCCTATCATCTCACCCTGTTTGAATTAAGGGGGGGTTATGTTGTTGTTCTAATGCATCCTTGGTTTGATGGTTTATTAGTGTGAGCTATGTATTCAGTGGTTGATCCTATATACAAGGTGATTGCAGTGGCTAGCTACCTATGCATTTTGGTGAGATGGATCATCTACCATATAGACATGCTCGGTTCGTGCCTTCTTCTTCCATGGAAGTTCTTCAGATTAGAAGTTTTCTTTCAGATGACAGATTTTGCAGCTTCTTCATGCTTCAGTGATGCTCTTCATGATCATTCCTTGTTCCTATTTTAGGAGACATTTCCCTAGTTGGAGGCTTTTTCAGTTCTTCACTAGGTTCTTACCTCTTTTTGGGGGAGGGTTTTTCCCACGTGGTTTTCTCTCTTTCCCCATTTTTAGAGGTTGCATTTCTTTCCATTATACATGGGTACCTAACATGGCCTCATTGCCAGGACCCATTTTGCCATTATGCATTCTGCATTTCTTAGTTTTGTGAGCTTAAGGCATTTCCCTAAGTTGCACTTAAGGGGGGGTGTTAGAGTAAATAATTAATTATTTACTAATTATTTATTCTATTTACTTAAGCTTACTTAGGTAAATGCATTTTATTTATTAGTTGTAGCCTAGGAGTTTGTTATAAGTTGTTGACAATACGGGAGTTTGTCCTCTCCTAAGTCATACTTATCCTCTCACATTGTTTGAGGACTTTCCACCTTATGTGGATGTATGCTTAGTTGTCACACTTATCTCCTAGCGTCTTCTAGCTTCTTCTAGGAGATTCCTTGAGGCCTTTATAAACAATCTCTCCCTCATTGTATTTCATAACAACATCACTTCTTGCATATTGTAAATACATATTTTCTTGTGTTGCAATATCTTGTGGTCTCTCATGTCCATTTAGGGTTTTTCCCTTGCTCCACGCTCTTCCTTCCTTGGCTTCCCTTTGATAGTTTTTCGCATGTAGGTGATCTTGGGCGTCTTCGAAGTTGGATTTCATCAACTCCAACAATTATTCCTTTCTTGTGTTTTCTATGCTATTTCTTCAAAAACATTTTAATAGAATTAACTCCATTACATAACATAACTCTTTCAGTAGTTTTACGTGCTATTTTTTTCATGTACCTTCATTTTTATGGGTCAAGTCAAATGACAATAATAGAGGCAAATAAAACATTTTTTTGTTTTCTAACCTATCATCTATATTAAATTCCAATTTTTATCTATATATAAAGAAATCAATAGTATGTTCCTGAAATTCAATGATATGTCATTTTCTTGAAGAATATTTATAGAAATTTAGATATTTTTAAATGTTTAGAAAAATTATCAAATTATTGCCAAAATTTTAAATGAATTGTTGTCAACTCCAACCTTTCAAACGTTGAAGCTAGCAATATGATAGAATTTTTATTTTTTATGGGAGTCACAGAAAGAAATAATTGGTATGCATTCTAAGCCATATTATTGACCATTTTAATGATGATAAAATTGCATAAGATTTTTAAATGTGAAACATAGGTTAATATGTACTATAAATTTTGCTTTTATCTCATATATAACACAACACAAAAACTATGAAGTTAATAGAAACAAGACAAGTGATTTGCATAAACATATTGTTGAAGTAACGCTTACAAATTTGTGTCAAAAGATGGATTGTGGAAAGATTTTGAAACTATGGGCTGTTAACATTATGCTTTTTGAATTGTACGCCAAAATCTTGCCATAGAATCATTATGATTAGCACCAATAATAATACAAATTGTCAGCCAAAATTATTTCCTTTTTGTTCATGTTCATATTAGGTAGTTTATGTGTGTTTTGTTGTGATTCTTGAGGTTGCCTCTTCATCTTGTGCAATCCAGATAGCTTGTTCTAGACATCATATGTAATGTATGTTTGGTTTTCATCTAGATTGGTTCATTCCTAATGGAGATTTCTTAAGATTGGTCAGCGCTTACTTATTCTACCCGTTCTTGCAAACAATTGGTGGTTTTTGATAATGTGATGCTAAATCTTTCTTGAGAGTGCTATCTTGCACACATCTAAATGTCATCAGATCACATGTGGACTCATGTCTTGAATCACAAAGGTTTTTATAGTTTATGCAATGAGATCTATATGATTTGGATCCTGACCTATATGGTGCAATATGTTTCCTACTTTATTGGTGAATGCAATCGGTCTGGCCTACTTGTGGCTTGCAATCTTGTATATAATGGTAGTAGCAGTTCCTTATTAGAGAGTAGTCTTAAGAATAGGAGTTGGAGGATTTTAATTGATAGCTTTCCATTGCAATTAAGCATGTGTGCCAAGGGAATGCAAACTAGATGTTTTAGGCATACTTAATGTAAATGAGAATAACATTTTAGCCACTTGCCATTAATCTGGTAAATTCACTAGTGATTTCCTCTTAGACTCTAGCCCTTGCATCATCTAGTGGATCAATTACATCACTTTCGTCTGGTCCTCTATCGGAATTATCAGGTTCTTTCATGGCTGATTTCTGTAAATCACTTGACTTATAATCCAAAGGTTTTACAGAAGGTGGTATGTCAGTGATAGACTTACTTTCAACCACAGGATCTGCATTTGCTGATCCAGAACCGACCGATTGTTCGGAGCTCATTCCATCATTTCTCTTACAACAAGGCAGAGGAAGATCTACATATTTCCATTTTATCTGTTTACCTGTCCATGAAACATAGCACCTTAGAACTCGTAGAAATAGTTAAGAAAAGATAACCGTGTCTTACTAGAAGTCTAGACATAGGTTTATTAGCCTAATCTTTCCAAGATTTTCTTTTGATACTAAATAAAATTTTAAATTTATATTTTATCCCTATTTTGACTTAAACTTGAGCAAGTAGGATGGTTGGTTTTCAATTTGTATGTTTATTGTGATTGACTACAATGCAACTGCAGCTCGATGCAAAAACAAGATTGTTGTAATCTATCCCTACTATTATATGTTATTTTTATTACTTTTAGCATTTGGTAATCATAAGACCACGACAGATTCAATGAAGACAAACTGCATTGTTTATCACAAAGTCTACAACCACCTTTTCTACTTTTCATGCCCTAATGTATGCATTATAACGATTTTTAAAATTGTGTTTGTTGATATTCAAAAGCTAAACTGTGGTTATCAGGAAACCTCTATTGAAAATTGGGCTCCAAAATGGATATCTAAGATGCAGATGGTTAAAGTCACATTTGATTTCACCTCTTTCCATAGAGGTTTGCATTTATGGTTTCTACAATGTCTGTTACCCTTTCATGTTGTTTATTGCTATTTCTGCTTTATCAGTTGTTAATTGGAATACACTCTAAATTTCTTCTCTATATATTGAATCTATCTATGCTTATGAAGTTATTTAAATTATTCTTGAGACTCCTTTTTTTAGATTATATGTATCCATTTTATTTTTCTTGCTGCACTATCAATAGCTACATTTATGAAATGTGGTATTGGAAAGGCTCATAGACTAAATTTTTAAAATTAAGTTATTTTTAATGCTATGAATTACTCTAACTTTTGATAATTGGCCCTTCAATAGATGTATGACTGGAAGGCCTCAAAAGGCCTCAAGAGTGTGTTGAAATATGTCTATCATTAATTTGCTTGTCTGTGAATGTTATTTATTTGGTTTGCATATTAGAGAGCTTGTGTTTCTCACTATTTTAAGAATCTGTTTGACAGGTAGCAGAGTTGCCCAAAGCAAATGGAACTCATTTGTTGTTGGATGATTGGAACAAGTACAAATCTATGCGAACTCCTTAAGTTTGGATGATTGGATGTTTGCAGCTTACACACTTCTACATGTTTGGCTTGTGAACATAAAGGAAAGCAAAATTTCAAACAAGGACACATTTTTCTACCCATTAAGGTCTAACTCAAAATTAAAGGTGCACTTGCATCAACTTGCCTTATAAATTATAAGTTAAAACATGAATATGTGTGGCGATGGACACTTTTAGTTGTTGCTATTTATGTTTCTAATTGTCAAACTCCATAGGCAATGATACAATGGCTCCGAAAAGTGAGAAAACATGAATTAGAGAAAGTAGAAGGCTTATTTTTATGAAAAATTGGATCATCATTACATACAAGAGCATGAAGCATTGTTTGTGCTATGAGATAAAACACAGATCCATTCATACCAATCAAGAAAATCTAATATTCAAAACCATAAATGACTATATGAATTGTTTGAATGAATCAAAATCAAATGAGAAACAACTAGGAAGTGCAATTATATAAGTATTTAGTTGCCATCCATTAGTGGAACAAAATATAGGAATAAACATCAACCAAGATGCTCGAAAAGATATTGATATAAAGCATAATATCTAGCACTAGGTTGGATTATATTGTAGTGGACATTTATCTGTTGTTACGGCAACACAAAGTGTATGAATAAAAATGTTTGCTAATATAATTTAGTACTGTGCATTAGGATCATGACTACAAAAACTGCAGTAATTTATATTTATGTATTTAAGCTAAGCTATTAGTAGGCTAGTGACTATAAACATGTTAATGATATAGCATTCTTTGTTTGCAGGCTTCTTTGAATTGTTTGGTATAACTTGTTGTACTAAGGAAGTGGACAGATTGTTTATTCCACTTTAGCCTACAATATTTACAATAGAAACATGTTAGATATCAGTGGCTCACATTTTCAATTTTTTTCTAAACATTCCTCTTTGTAATGTAGCTTTGACTGAATTGTTTAGCTTACTTTTTGACTTGTTGGATTCGTCTACACCTAATTTACATGCTTGATTGCATTGACTTGGGTGAGTGTAAAAGTGCCTTGAATGGAAAGCTCTCTTATTATGAATACAACCTTGGATTTTTCTTGCATATATTCCTCATACTTGATGTGGTGGAGTGATGGGATTAATTCATAAATTAATGAGCCATGAATGAAGCATTGGATTGGCTTTTTTTATCAGTAAGAAGCAATATCTTTAGATGTAACTTGTGCATATAGATGACATCCTGGTTGCATCCGATGTAGTGAGTAGTTTCTTCATTGAGGACTCCATATCCTTAAAATTTGTGTTTGTGGTGTGGGCAAAAGGCAGTAAATGGACTAGAAAATGGATTTGCAATCTTCAATATTCCTTGTACCTATTGCATAGTGTGTGTTGTAAGTGTCGGCTATATTTGAGATTGAGAGTTTTTTTCCATTTGAAAGATGGTTGTAGGGTAAGTGCACCAAGTTGTGGTGCCAAAAATATGACACCTCTTTTTCTCATTCTAGTTTTGCAAAGCACGCACATGCTATAGTGTGTACGCACTATAGTGCGCATGCACTATGGCTTGGGTGTGCCAAGCCATAGCGCGTACGCGCTATAGTGTGTACGCATTAAAGTGCGTGCACACTTTTCAAAAAAAAAAATTTACAAATCGCGTACGTGCTATTTAAAAGTAAATTTAAAAGGCTTTAAATAGTGCGTGCGTGCTATAGCGCACACGCACTATTTAAAGCTTTACATTCTACCAAGCCTAATGTTTGACTTTGCCTTGGGGATCCAACCCAAAGCTTTGGAGTCTATAAACTAGTCTGAGACGTGTTTTTCTGCAAACATACAAAAAATGATTGATTTTTCTTATGTGCTCTCCTTCTAGTTTCCTCGTGGTTGAGCATCGATAAAATCAAGTTACATGACATTGTAGGTCTTTGTGTTAGCTACACAACCATATAATTTATTTTTTATTTGAACTATTTCAAGCCTTTTATCTATAATTTCTTTTGAATATATGTCCATTTTTTGTCAAAAACCAACATGTACTAATTGGGTTGTAGATTTTAGCTCGTTCATCGAATTTTGCAACAACTTAGTTTTTTAGAAACTAGACTCCATTCTACACACTTTGAAAAAAAGAAGTTTTGATTTTAGATTAGTTTTCAATCATTTCTAGGGGGAGCACACAGATATTTCACGTTTTTGGGATATGTCTGATTAAAAAATTCATTAAAAAAAAAATACACATTATAAAATTACCCAAAAAATCTGGGATAAACTATGTAGTGTTAGGTAACTTTTGACTGGAGCGATTAAAGATTTTCAAAAAAAAAGTTAAAATTTTAGGGGGCCACACTTTGTACTATGTTATGTTTTTCTAGAATAAACAGTACCACTTTTTGTGGCCCCCTTTTTTGAGGACCTAAAACTAAAACATTTTGAAAAAAAATTAGTAGTTTAGAAACTAGATTCAGAGGACTATGACTTTTATATTTGTCATATCTTAAAATTTTGAGCGTAACCATCTTGAAATTCTTGTTGAAGTCCAGAAATTGCTGATTTCAGGAAAAAGGTGTCCACTTATACCCCCCTTTTGGCACCACAACTTGGTGCACTTACCCTGTATATTACCTCTACTATTTTTTGCATTATTTCATTTAACACTTGCAATGTAATTTTGTTGTTTAGCTTGTAGATGAATGTTGACAGGTCTATATGAAGTGTTTTTTCTTTGACATTTTTTGTCACAATATTCCTAAAAAGCAATGTTGGTGTTTCATTTTGGGCAAGTTGTTCTTCTGCAAAATTGTAATGGTGAAGAAAACTAGGATGGATTTCTAGCTGCCAAAAAACATAGATACAAAGTTGTGAATATTTTGTCGAAACTGTATAAATGTAAGAGTGAGTAATTGCAATAAGTGAAAAAGAAATGAATATTGCAACTTTATTTTACCTGTGCTTTGTCTTCCTCAGAATGACCATCCTTGATTTGTAGAATATTGACATTGCCTTGTTTTTGTGTTACAACCACCAATGCCCCTATTCTTCCAATAGGATAGTTGCTTGTGCTATTGAGGAGGTCCTCTATTGTAGTGTTGGGAATGAAATTGTACTCATTGCATATGCAATTGATTGTTTCAATTGTACTAGTCTCCTTGAGCTGAAGAATATAATCACAGTCACCTCTATCATAATATGATTTTGGTGCAATATCAAAACCTTTTATAGAAACTCCCTTGCCTATGACAATTTTGTCTTTGTATTGATGTACCAAATCTCCATTCACAGTCACTATTACTATCATCTCTACTTTATGATCTGTCAAATCTACCCATAGCACTTCACATGTTTTGTTGATCTTGTCAAGGTTTGTTTTATACACAACTAAAACATCTTCTTCAATTGTGTTTCCAATATTTCTTGCATTTAACTCTTCTATGGAAATGCAACCACCACTTTAAACTTTTGTCCTGTAGCGTGTTCTTTGTTACTTTATTTTCAAAAAATAATGAGGAAGATTAAATAATTCATAACAAGAAATTGAGGTTACCTTTTTGTTGATTGCTCTTGCCTTATTTGTGTAGCTTTTCTCGTTCTTTTGTTTGCATCCATATATTCTTGTGAGTAAATTGCAGTTAGGACAAATTTGCGTATTATTTTGTAATTGTTTTAAGTATGAAAAATATTTCCACTTTTGTAGGGATTGTTTATCAAATAATAATGTTTAATGTTGAAGCAATAGAACAAGGATATTTTTTACCAAAGAAACTTTTATGGAATAATCAGTGGTTTCTTTTTAAAAGTTGGAAATGGTAATATTACATATTTTGTTTGCTCAAATACAATGGTTTTTAGCATCACAAAATGTAGAGTAGTTGTATGATTTTGTCAAGTTATTAACATTATACTAAAGAGAATAGTTGGTTGTGGGAAATGTATTAAGAGGAATGTAGAGAGATGATCTGACCAATATGCTTCTGTTTTATAAATGAAGCATACATTTGATGTAGCATTTGACCAAATGTGATCAATGAGTGGGTTATTCATGCTATGTGTATCAGTTAGTAGGAATTTGAATTGATGATGCTGCATATAATTTGTTAATTTTTTTTTTACTTTTTTTTGCTTGTTGATAACATGTCTATGTTGAAATCTCTTGTAATATAGGAGAGTACAATTGGGTCCATTTTGCTTGTTAGAATGTTTACAGCATTTTCAATCTCTATGAAGGGAGATGTTGGCCTTGCATAGATATTAAAAATGTTGAATATATTATTTAATTTGGCTATTGTCAATGTCATTCCCTCAACATTTTCAGAGGTGTGATATGTTGTTGCAATTACATTGATGGTATTTCTTACTAGTGTCAATATCCCATGTATTTCATGGATGAAGTGAGCTATAAATTCTTCATAGAGGACGTTTGTGGTGAATGATTTCATATGATGTTCTTGAAGACACAATATGTCTGATGACATAACGTCAATGTCATTTAGTAAATAATTTTCATGAGCGTTTAGACTACGTGTATTTAATGTGCAACGTACCAAATGTCTTGTACTATTTTTGCATGTAGGTTCATTGTCAAGTGTCCAACATGCATTTGTTTGTAAACGTTCCATCTCAATATTTATTTTTTGTTTTACTCATAAATTATTCAGAGTAAGAGGCTTACCCAAAAATAAATTTTCAATTGATTTTGTACATGATAATGATGTGTATGTTATTCCATGTTATCTTATGGCTGTTTGATCAAAAGCTAGTGCTTCCATTGTCAATCCTTGTGATTTGTGAATTGTGCATGCACATGCTAGTTGTATTGGAAATTGTTTTCTAATAGTAATTTTTTTGTGTGGTTACATCAATATTTTTTGGATTGGTCTAGCAATTCATACAATGGGGATCCAATCTTTGTCAATCCATTGGTTGTAGTGTTGTGCATATTTTACTTTTTGTTGATGACCAACAGTTCGATCATTAAATTTGATCCAGACTATGTCGAAATTGTCATGATTTGTGTAATCTTTGAATACACCATCTAAACCGTTGACTAATCCATCCATAGTATTGTAGTTTGCCGAGTATAACTCTACAAGCATGTTTCGTTTCATTTGTATTTCAACTAGAAGAGTTGTTGTATGGTGATAGAGTCTTATGCCATCTATGTTGTATTCATATTCATCTATTTCCTTTAGAACAATAGTTTCTCTAGACATGAGTGTTACCATTTTCATGTTGTGAGCATGTACATCACTTTTCCTATAAAAAAAGGAAAGGGAGTGTTGGGTCATTTGGTATTGGTCACAAACATTTGTGGTTGAGATCATTTATGTCATCTATTGTTTGATTTTCCTTATGAGATCTATTTAAAATTTGAATAAATTTTTCATCTTTTTGACTCATTATCATATGTAAAGTATAACATGTGACATTATCTTTCCAAAATTTGTAAGGTAACAGTTCTTTGTCTATAGCCCTATTCTCAAACACATTAGAGTCTAGTACTGGTTGAGCTTGGTACAAGTCATCATAAAAGATTGTGTCCAGATTTCCAAAAGAAGATGTTGGTGTGCACATAATTTCTCGTAGTCTTTTGTCTATGTAGCACAAAAAAGTTGAACCTACTAAAGAGATCTCATTGATTAGTATAAATTTAAGTTGTGCATAATATTGTGACAATTTATCAAGTGTGTCGATGTTCATTGGTAGAAATTCAAATTTATTAAAAGAGATATGTAATGTAGAATTTATTGTCACACCTCTAATATTGTATGTTGCTTTTCCTATATATGCTACAACTAATCCTTTCAGTTTGTCAGGATCGTTCTCTATAGTGTTGTTATATGTACACAAAAGTGCTTGATAGATGATATTTTTTATAAAGGTCTTGCTAGTGCCTCTACCACCAGTAAGGAATAGGTGAATTGGACTGGTGTTATTTTTAATTTTTTTGGTGACCATGTCTTTGACAATTGCTTGTTGCTCCTTATTTAGCATTTGTCTAATTTTAAAGTATTCAAAATTATCAAGTAGTTTTGGGTACTTTCCTATTTCAAATCCTACATTTGATGTGGTTGTCATTTTGTTTATTATCCTTCCTTCAATATCACTGTGTATGTCATATGTATCCTCTGTTGTAAATATTTGTTTTGTTTCATTGTTGAAAGTATCTTATAATATTTGGTTGTTGATTCCATTGACTTCTTTATCAATGTCGCCCCATGCCAAATTTTTTTCGTAGAAGAATTTAGATTTATTTCTTCTTATTATATCTTCGTGAAAACTAAATGCAGATTCCTAGGTTTTGAAATTTTGTCTGAGATTAGATTCATCTTTTACGAATGGTACAAAAAGAAGGAGTTGCTCTCTACAGTAGTTTTCCAAATCACTATGTCTATTGTAATTAATGAATTGTATGATACTTGGTTTTTGTTTTGGCTTTTTTCTATCTCCTCTTATGTTATACTTTGAGACAAAATTAGCTAAACAGATTTCGTGTATACTTTCATCTTGGTTTTTGTAGTGGTTTACTATGGAGTTTGCTATAACATTTTCTGATTCATCTAGTTCTTGGTTCAATTCTGTGCTAGATTTTAGTACAAATATGCGATCATTGTCTGATCTTGTATCAATGAAAATACATCTTCGTGAGCTTTGATTAAGGGGAAGTGATAGAACTAAATGAGTGGCTTGTTGTGCTGACATTTGTTGCAAATCTAGTAAAGTGTTTCCTAGTTTACTTATCATTCTTATTGCATCTATATTTTTACTTTGGTGATCATTTCATATTCTTTTGAATGCATGTGTCATAGACTTGTCAACCTTTGCCATATATGAGCTACACTACATGGTTGCAACATATGCATTTAAGACAAATTGGGCATTAGTGTTTGCTCTCCATAGTTCTGGCATTTTCTTGCAAAAATTGTTGTTCCATATTTGTGAGGGTTTCCTTTGAAGGAATAGGGTTGGCTTTTGTATTGTTGATTGCAGTGCAATAATGTAGTTAGTCTCTGTTATTTGCAAATCATCTAAGAACATTTGAAATGTGAAAGAGTTCTCATATTTTATTTTTTCAATGGTAAAAAAAAATTCTGATGGAGTTTTTGTAAATGTGGCTTCATCACTAGACAAGGGGCTCAAAATCATTGTATATGGAAGCAGAGGAATTGAGAAATTATATTTGCACTTTTTTTTCAAAGTTTTCTTGCATTTTCTAGTGTGGTGATGTTTGTGTAGATTAGCCATATCTGATCTTAAGTGCTCAGTCTTGCATGTTATGTGTATGTTGACAAACTTTACAATTTCCTCATTACTTTCTTTGCCATATATTGGTGCATTTTCAACCCAAATTAGCAAGTGGTCATGTCTGTTTCCCCTATTTTGAAATTCTATAACTGAGAAGTAATCTATTACATGTCCAAAAAATGTATGTTCAACAAATATTAGTTTTCGCATGGCGTTAATCCTATGTTGATAATATTGTGCACATGTAATAGGGTCTTTCCTCATGAGTAATAATTTGTCAATGTCATTGTATTCAAATTTTTCTTCTTTATGCATTCTTTGTTGCCTCAATTTATGAAATTATTCAAGAGTTGACATGAGAGCATCCCATTTCTCTTTGACACTTGTAAAAGTGAGGAAAAATGTAGGTGGGCCAAGCTATCACATCATAACAAACACATTTTTTTTAAATGACTCATATAATCAGGAGATATTCGGATCCTTTTGAAATCTATGTATCCAATATCAGATTTTAATATTTTTTCCAAATTTGGCTTATGCTTGACATCTCTTGCAAGTAACTTTCTTTCTTTTAATTGTCCTTTTCTTATGCGTACCCACATTGTCGATAGTACTAGTTGTATAAGTATTTTTATTGCTTTAAAGAATATATTTGTTGTATGTAGTGCAAAATCTTGATGAAAATGTAGTAGTTCCCATTGTGCCAATTTTTGATGAGTGAAATTTTCCATAATGTCAAGATTTTGTTTCTCTCCAAAGAAAAGTGTTGGAAAGTTCATCTCTTTTGCATATTTGTCCTTGAAAATTCCAATAGGGTAATAGTCCTTAGTAGCAACAATTTCTATGATTTTGTCCTCCATATTACAGATACACCTTGAGTCTGTGTATTCGTGTATTAGAGAATTGTTTGTAGTGTCCAATTCTACATCGCTTTCAAAATCTGAATCAGAAGAGTTGTTGTTTCCAAAATTGTCATCATCGTCCTTCATTTCTAATGTTTGTATCCAATCTTTATGAATTTTAACATTATGCTTTTTATAAAGAGTTGTGTTGCTGAGTTCAAGTAAAGATTGCATTATAATGTTTGGATGCACCATTCCTTTTTGGAAAGCATTTTTATATTGCAATCATCTTTTTAGAGACACGACAATTGTTGTAGTGTTTGATAGTGAAAGTGGTAAGACATTCTGAATATTGTTTATGTTTACTAGAACATTTATGATGGAACTAGTTAGGCCAAGCTGAGATTTCTTGTAACCCAATTCCCAAATTTGTCCAAATGCAATTCTTAAGGACACTAAACATTCCTCAAGTTGTGAGTATTTTTACTGTTCTTATTAGTTTATTTTTAAGTATATTTTGAGGAACAAAAGATTTTGGTAGTTTTTTTTTTTTCAGATCACCTTCACTTATTTTACATATATTAGCATTACATAATGAAAAGGATGATTTTGTCAAATTTTAGTATGCAACTTTGTGTTTTTCTTTAATTTGTTTTATATCTTTCTTGAAATTGAGAAGTTGACAAATTGAGCAGGAATATTTGGGTGTATCCTCTATTGCAATTAAGTATTTCTCAATTGGTCTGATAGTTTTTTTTTCTTCACTTCCTCTTATGAATAATTGATTGATTTTGTTGTGTTTGCATTTGTATGTTATTTAATTCCATATTTTCAAAAATTTGAATGGATTGATTTGTAATTGTTTTCTAGGCCTTATTTTTATGTTGCATCCTAATAAGTTGCTTCATTACATGCAAGTTTATATTGTGTTGACTGTTAGCAATATTGGTTGCTACATTTGTACATAAAGTATCGCTTGTTGGATCATTTCCTCCCCCCCCCCCCCCCCTCCCTTTTTCTTTACGGTCAAATATGTAGTGGTATTGTTTCTAAGCATCCTCTTCAAAGTGTGTGAGGACATGTTTGGTTTTTTTTGCGTACTCATCGCAATTATTACCAATGGCTCAAAATGTCCACACAAAGGGTTTGGATCATGAAATAGGATATTTTATGGGATCGAATCATTTGTCTTGTTGAAGTCTAGATATTGTTTCCCTGAAGTTGTAGACCAAACACAGACAAAAATTTTAAACCACTTTGATAGCCAATGAATGCAAAATATATCTCCCCATAATCCTTTTTCTTCATCTTTGTTAGTTGGTTGTGCAGGTAGGCGCATTCTTCGTATGTAAGTTGTAGTGTCTTCTAGATCGTGGAGCTCTTTCAAAATTTTGAGATGCAATTCATGGTTGTAGGAAATGATTGCTTCCTCATTTCTATTTTGTAGGCTATTGACAAAGAAATCTATTCTTCCTTCATGAATTTCAATAGATGTATACTGGAATTTGAATAAATGTTCAAATGTATCAAACAAACAATCACCAACATTGTACTTGAAGTCATGAACCCTATATAATCCATGTTCTTCAAGATTTTTGTCAATGTTAGATGTCTGTGAATTAGATTTGCATTTTTAATCATTGATTTCCATTGCTTCTAGAGATCTTGACTAGCAATTTTTAGATGTAGATTATATTATTGATTGCAATTTATAGAGTTAGTGGTATGGTGGATTGCAATTTGTTCTTTTTATTTTTGATAAAGTTTGACTTTGTAGATAGTTGTGTCTGAGGATTTGATTAGACAATTAAAGTTAGACCTTATGCAATAGTAAGATATACTTATGCAATCTAATTACTCAACAACCTACATTGATAAGAAAATAATGTCTTGTTAGTTATTCATTCATGTCAACACAATCTATATTAGGCAAGTTATAGTTTTTATACATCAAATTTGTCCTTCAAAAGAATTGAGATGGTCAACTTGTCAAATGAATATGCAAACCTACTATAGTTGTAGAATGTTGTCCAATGTGTCGGGTACTATTGCATTGAAACAATTTCATTTATACTTGAACTACTATACCATTCAATTAGTTCAACTTAGAAAGCATTTACACACATGCAAGACAATATTCTAAGTAATTGATATTGAGGAAGACTTTAATTACTTTGAAAATCATACAGTATAGATGATATTTTATCATACTATAAATCCTGTTGAATTTGTGCAGTTCAAAAATTTCCATAGATTATGTAGTAATTTTTTTTTTGGTAATTTATCATAGATACCACATTTTTCCTGATTTAGATTATACATCTTATGGTCAGACATTGGTACCTTCTATGGTAGATATGAAGCTACAAAGATAGATTCTACTAAATCTATTATTTCATGTCATGCAATAATATATATAAATGAAAGCAAATAATTCATAGGTGATGCATAGATCTCGATACATTGTTCAACAATGTGTTTTCAAGATTAGTCATCACCTCCTCAATTTTAGAAAGCTTGCACTTTAAAATACCAATTTCAAAAATTATCTTCTCATGGAGCGAGAAGTGTTTCTTATCAACATTATTTGTAGATAGGAAATTTCCATACTTTGACGACCTTGTATTTGTTTTGCAAGCGTTGGCATAATTTCTTTTATAGTTGTTTGTTTGTTTCATGTTGCACAAAGTAACATCATAATTGCTTGGATGAGACTGTGTGCACAAACTTTTTAGTTTCCCTGGAAGGAGTTCTTTTCTGTTCAACTTGTTGATGCTGTCATTTCCTACATTACAATGTGAAATGATATAATTAGAAATATTTCAAATTAAAAAGTTTATTTTGACATTATATTTGTGTACAATGGTGTAATTACTTGACTACAATGTGCTTACTTATCCATTCACTACAATTAGAAAAGCTAATACAAATGGTAAAGAGAGATACCATTGTCTCCATCTGCTTCTGTAGATTACAAGTTTTTAGATTTCAGTTTTCCAACAACGGTTTGGTGAACATTTGAATCTTCAAAATTGCACTTGTATGTTGAGGGTGGATTTGTTTGGAAACTTGAATGAATACCTGAAGTATTGTATAAGTCATAGATTGGTTCTTTGCTATAATTTGCATATGGGTATTAGGTAACTATATTGTCTAGTAATCCTGATGGTGATTGACTATATGATGGAACAAAATCGGTTTCATACTAGTTTGGCAATATTGTGGAGGATTCAAAATGTTTGTTGTACTGGGCTACAAATTGGTTTCCCATTGTAGACATCATTACACATTGTGCATATGGTACCACTCTATTATTGAATGGGATATCATCTAGGGATGGAGTTTCTGAAAGTATGCCATCAAATAATTTTGACAAAATTCCATAGTGAGGGCTTCTATTGTTCGCCTCAGCCACAAATGTCTGATTAATGGAATTTGTCATGTGAAGTGATTTGGTGTTGACAAATGTTTCATCGTTGCCTCTCAAAAGTTTAGCATAATAGTCCATGCACTCTGTTATTCCTTCCATGGAGAGTGCTACTTTTTTGTATGCATGTGCAACTTGTTCTAGAGTTTCAAATGTTTTAAGCCATTGCCAACATTTTTTTCTGGGTTCCTTATCTCTATAGCATAGCGACTGCATGGTTGCTTCCTGACACCCTTGTATTTTCTATGCTTGGAACATTTAGCTCGTTTGGTAGAGGGCATATTCATTTTCTTATAAGTGGACATATCTTCATTCTCCAAATCAATAATTGTTCTCTGTGTGAAATTAGTCATGGTTATAAATGTCTATGTAAAGAGAGTTAACAATTTAGATACAAAATATGAAATGATTACATGAAATGAACAAGGTAAATATTATGAATTATTTCTACCAAACTTATATGTTGAAGAATTAAAAACATGGATTATGATATGGCTAATTTGTATTTAATAACAATTGTTATGGTATAAAAGTATGCTTAAAACTGTGTTACATATCAACAATAAAATAGAGCATGGCTCATCATAAAGTAGCATTCAAATTAGTAGCAAGATGCACATTTGAAAATGCTCTAAATAAATATTGTTATCTTGGTGTTTTTGATAACAACATCAAACTGTAATAAATTTAAAAATTGAAATGTATAGGGCTCTTTCCTATGTATCTATTTAACCTCTTGCAAACTACATATATTTCTCCATTATGTACAGAATCACATAGAAGACTACTACATTGAATGTCAATAGGAGAATGAACAAGGGTGTTTCCTTCACAGTGAAGAACAATAGAAGGAGAATGGAAAACTCCACCAACATGACTAATTCAGGTAAATACATTGTTCTCTCACAAATGACTAGAAAGATTTGTGGTGATGAAATTCTTTGTATGTGCAAGCATCAACCTTATGTAGCAGGATTATGTCTTTAAAGCATGTCCACCTTGTCACACGAATATTTAAATAAGCATGATCATAAGATATCCTAATAAGTGACTAATTAAAAGGATTTCCAGATCATATTGAATTACCAATTGTTGCATTTGTCAACTTTGTTGGAAATTGAAATATGTCTACATGCAAGGTTGCCATAGTTATAGTAGACATCAACGATGGATTTTGTCGCAAATATGGCCAATTGGACGACTGTTCAAATATGCTTTACTTGTGCAACCATTACAAGTGACCATTTCAAAGCATACACATCTTATATATAGTCCAATAAAATGAAAGCTTCATGGACTGCATGATGTTTACATTTATTCACTTCTTGCAAACTTTTACTATTGCAGTTGCTCTTTGCTCCAACATAATGGAACAACGAGCAAACAAAACATAGTCTACTGGAGACCTGTACTAAGAGGTGATCATTATTTCCATTAGATAAGGAATAAGATACTCTAGTTCATGAGATTGAATATTGGATCATATATTTGTATATAAAAGCTATATAGAGAAATGGGGAACAAACTATTATTTGAAACCATTATAGATGAGGCCATAGATACAATAAAGAAAACTATTTAAAAGTTGATTACAACTTTTATAGTCTGCAATGTTTTCCCTATTGTAAGGGTTATAGATTTCAATTTTATTAATTGAGATTTGAAAATTAATATTATTAATATTATTACCATATTGAAATGGTCACCTTCTCTCAATTGGTTGAAGTAAAGGTCATGGTGTTGAAGGATGCAGTAACATGGTTGTTAATTTTGTAGGGAAAATTACTTTCTTCTAATTGACTACCATGTTTATAATATCATGTAAAGTTTTTGTTTTCCTTTGTAATAGTTTGCATGGTCCATAATAGGTTTCTACTTACTACTTATAGCAATTTTTAAGGAGTAGTAAACACAAGTAGTAACATTACATGAACTTAGATATTAAAGGGAGAACAAGCGACCTAGAAGGCCACTATTCATCTCTATCACATATGCATTAATGTAAGCATCGTAGTCTTTGGCAAGTTTGAAGCAATGTTTCACATATGCATTTGCCAATTGCTTTACAATTTCTAAATTTTCTAAAAGAACCATGCAATTCGTGAGGAATTTACAATCAATGTCTAGTTAAACAATTTAACAAGATTTATTTTTCAATAATTTTTTCCCAATTACAATGCACAATGTTCTCTCAACATTTTGGCATCTAATGACAAATCCATGCTCCAAAATCTCACTTTCAATTGAGCCAAATATTGGAGGAATTTGAAAAAATTGTGTAAATAAAATTATTAATTCATATAAGTTGAAAGAACTAATTTGAGAATTTATGTATAGTAATAAGCAAGAGTAGGTGTGGACAAGATTATGTCTCTATCTACAAGGGAACTTTGCATGCTTCTGATTTAATTAGAACAAGACTCTGTTGCAACTATATTAATTTAGCAAATTGCAATCAGATCTATCACAACTGTAACTATAATAGTTGACCTTTTCAATGCATTTATAATTTCCATATGGTTGTCACAACTAAGTAATGGAATAGACAGTGCATTATTTGTAAATTGTGAGTTTTTATAAGGAAAAATTAATGTATTGAAAAAAGATCACAGCCTTCCAAACTTACAAGATTACTAGCCTTCCATGTCAAATGCAATTGATGAAATTGCTACTATTTCACATTTTTAAAAGACATAGTTAGCTAAACTAAGATATGTACACATATTATTCAGATGCAAATGGATAGATACATATTGTTTTAAATTTTTTCAACTAACAGAAAATGGAGTCTAATCTTATACATGATTAGTATTTACTTATGGTCATTGTCATGTTGTAACAATTAATTCATTCATTTAAGATGCACCATCTTCCAATATATGCTACAAGATGAATTCCAGGTGACATGTCATTATTTGCAAATTCAAACAAATAATGGTATGAGTAATGGCGCTTTATGGTTTTAGTTGCTAGGGCTCTTGTGTCATCATCATACCATTGTCCTACAAGTTGTATATTGTCATGTCTTATAATCCATTCAAGTGAAAGATTTGAAAATGATATGAGAAGGTTTATTATGCATATAAGTGTGTCACCTTCAATAGTAGCCCTAAATGGGGATAGCTGACAAAGCAATGTTTTGCATGCTGGATTGAAAATGTAGTCAATTCTTTTGCAGTGTGATTTCTGTGAGGCAAATGAACTATAATATCTTGATAATGAATTATGATATGAGCTTCCCTATATACCCGCACCAAATATTTTAGTTAAATCAATTCTCCATTTGTCATGAATGAAGATAGAACACAAATATAATTGCTCTCTGGTATCAGCTGAATGTTTGTATAGCCATTGTATCAAAACATTGCAACATGGTTGTCATAAAAATAACTTTACAATATATTTTTTGGCATTCACTTGGAAGTTGTAAAATTTTTTCAATGACACTAGATTGTGGACTTTTAAGGAAATCATTAGTTGGCCGGTTTATTATTGTGAATGCATTTAGAGTATTCATATTCATTCAGTGTGGAGAGAGAAAACGTGTTGACAATGAGCAACATTTCTTAGATTTTGGTAAGCATCATTGAATTCTAAGATATATCACTACTTCAATGTTATTCCTTTTTGTGAAAATATTCTTGGTGGGAAAGTAATATGTATCTAATTTATGTGTATCGACGTATACATAAATCAAACAAATATTTAAAAATGTAGAATAAAGACTGAAATGATGCAACATGAGGTTGTACATTGTTACTATTTACATACATTTAGTAATAGACTGCATTGCACTCTAGAATGTGATGTGTACATATTATGAAACTATAGTGGCAAATATATGCATTTGGAGGAATATCAATGCATTGCAAACATTTGAGAATCAACAAGGTATAAATGCATTTGAATTCTATCAAAATGTTACGAAAAAGAAAGACTACCTTATTTTAAATTAACCATAAAGATATACGAATATTGTCTACAACATTATAATTACTAGTTTACAAAGACTATAAAAATATATAGTACTTGGATAATATTGCCTACATCAAAATCTGACTATAACAGTTGACCTTTTCAATGCATCCATAATTTTCATATGGTCGTCACAGCCGGGTAATGCAATAGATAGTGCATTATTCATAAAATAATTCATATAATATTCCAGGGCTTTACGGCCACAAATAAATAAATTAATGACCTGCATTGCAAAGTATTGTATTGTATGGCAGATGTACTAAATATTCGGTGCAAGGCAACATTTCCAATTTTGCAAAATAAAAAATACTTCTTTCATTTTGTAGAATGTTACCAAATTCAACCTTGGTTTTTAAATAATTTTCTTGAATTTTAGCTGCCGATGCTGTCCTGCAGGGGCTCATGTATTCGGACACAAGCTTACTATGCTCTACGTAGATAAAAAACAATAAGTCAGAAGTACAATGTTTTAATATTCTATAAGATTTTTAATTTCTAAACAATGACATCAAGGGAATTTGTAAGGTGGAAACCAAAACCACTCACATATGGACTAAAAGGCTTTGTATTCATAGTTTGCACTTTCAGTTGACATGGGGATTGATGTGTGTCATGATACCAATATCATGTACAAACATGTCAAGAGACCAATATCATGTGCAAATCAATAACTTTGACATTTGTTATTATACATGTTTGAAGAATAAGGCTAGAACAAATATAAGTAATAGCTCAGGCTTCTCTTTGAATGCAAGGTAAGAACAAAAGGTTCAGAAGGAGAACTCTTTAAAAAGGGAGCATTTGGCATTACAGGCAAAAATATCAATATGTATATCAAAGAAAATCTTTTAAAGTTCACATATGTTTGTTAAGGTATCGTTAGATTACCAAAACTTCGCTTTGATCATAATGAGAATGACTTCATCTAGAACATACTATAACTAATGGTCATGTATGTGTGTCTGAAATATTCGCTAATTACGTAATGGAATTAGAATTGCAGGAAGCCGAAGATGAAGGACTGGGTAATGCAGGGTGCCTCCCAATGATAGAGGAAAATATTGAGATATTGGGAGTAAGGCAAAGAGCCTCCCGATGGTAGTGGAAAATGCTGAATGGTTGGGGCAAATTACTAAGTCGTCTTCAGCTCAAAGTCCACAGAGTACATTCGAAACCAGGCTGTAATTGAACCATTTTGAAAGGAAAGGTAAAAAATGATATTAAACAATCATCTTAATTTATTGTTCCTAATGAATAAGGTGTTTGACTTCTAATCAGGCGATTGTGGGTTCGAGTCCCACCAAGCGTGTAAAATATTTTATCTTCTATTGTTAACTCCCCAGCGATGAATTCAACACATGTTCATTTGATGATATGTTGAAATTTAGGTCAATAATTACAGCTTGCTCTTTAATCCTTCAATTGTTTCTTTGTACTGTTGTTTTTATCACATTAGAAAACATTTATGTTCTTATTCTAATTGTCCATATATATAGACATATCAGATTAGAAAACTTTTATGTTCTTATTCTAATTGTCCATATATATAGACAGTAGGATACATTACGTGAGTCACATGCTACCAACAGCTGATGCAAAATCATAATTATGGTAATGGTTTGTGGCATTAGATAGACTGTAGGAACAAATATATTATTTCCTAGTGGTACTGAAGCTAAAAAATGAGCAATTTGTGCAGCTAATAAGAGGATGACAAGTGTAAAAAGTTACCTCTTATATATGTTGAGGAGAGCGGGAGAGTTCAACTCAAACATTCTAGGCAAATATGGATTTGTTGGGAAATGTCAACCATGGAATCAGCTACTTTTATAAGTTGAAACTCAAATTTTACCAACTAGTTTTGCAAACTGAATCCCAAATTTACTAGGAAGTGAATACTATCTCTTTTTTTCAAGGCTTCAATAAATACCTAATTATGCAGCTTTCTCCTAGATCTTACAACATTGACAATAAAAAATAAAAAATTTCCGATTCATATAGAAAGTGCTTCCAATCCAAATTTGGAGTGGAAACAAATTTCTCTAAAATTAGTTGAGCATGAAAATTGGGCATTTGAACTACATAGCTCTTTTCAAGAGTAAATTAAATTAAATGTAGATGATCCCTACTTTTCTTTAACCTAAATTTCTCTATTCAATGGGAGTAATTTACTAATCAAAAATTAAAAAATAGTGTAGACATAAAACTAAATAGATAAAGAGAAAGAAAATGTAATTACAACAGAGACCATGAAAAGAAAAAGGGTTTCCAAAAACAAGATCACATTGATCTATTACCTAACTAGTGTAAACCAATTCTTCAATTCCTCCCTCCAACAGTTCACTATATATAAGGAAAAAAATACACAAACAATTAGTAAACTAAACATACCAGGAAGCCGATAAAAATGTTAATCGAAAATAATACAATCCCTGAAGATTGTAAAAGTCAGAGGAAATATGCTAAATCCAAATATGATTCCACTAAAATGCCACAACAAAGACTGGATTTTTACCATTGTTGCCGAAAGGAAGAATGAATAAATAGAATTTGCAAAAGACAGAAATTCAACAAACGAAATGAATGTTGTCGGCCTGACAGCGATAAACATTGTCCAAGATAATAACTAAAAGACACGCAAATGAATGGAAACCACATTTTCCCCAAAGCTTGTTCTTGTCTGACAAGTAAACAATACAATTAGTAAATGTAGTCCACATTACGGAAGATCTTAAAAAGACTTACTTCTGAAAATTGCATTCAACTTATGAATCTAACATGACAATTGAAAAAAATCAAACAAAGCATAAGCTCTAGCAAATCGTAAGAGCAATTATTGTACAACAAAATACTGTACAAATAGAGGAAATTGTACCATAATATAGTCTCTGAAATAAATACAAAAACTGAAACCCACAGGTGTCAATATGCACGCAAAACTGTGCTCCATAAATTGTAAAGTGGACTGACAAAAGGGAACTCTATCATGTGAAGTACCAAACAGGATGTCAATATGCACCCTAAATTGTGTAGGATGATTATAAAATTGACTCAAACATCATGAGATCCCTGAGATCCCTATTGAATGATATTCTAACCAATTAAAATCGTTCAAAAATGAAATATCAAAAATACTATACAAATATTTAAAGAAAAAACAATACACAATAAACTAATAGTTAAAAAATAAAATTGCAAAATTAGAAATAGTATCCTGCCATTCGGTAAGAACTAAAAATTGCCAACATATCTTTTTGACACTAAACAAGCATATTCACATTACCATAGAGATATATTACTAATGTTTGAAACGTGGACAATAAGGTACTCTATTACAATCATCTCCACATACGCTATGAATCAAAAACTCTCCAACAAGAAACTCGGTAAGAAAGGCACTCATGAATTCAATCCCTGCACTAATAAGCTTTATAGCTTTTTTCCAATCAATCTACTGACTTAATCGTTCTTAGCCAAGCCCACTTTCTGAGCAACTTTGTGCAAATCTCTCTTTGCAGCTTCCTTAGCGACGCCGACCAAATCTTTGATTTCCTCCTTGGTCTCCTTTGTCTTCTTAGGGATATTTTTCACCATATCCTTGGCCATTTCGATCTCCTCCAAGTGCCGCTTAACATCCTTCAACACTGAATGATCGTCGCCTCTTCCTTCGTCCGGATCTTCCACCGGCACCTCCCATTTCTTTTTGCTGCCCTCGCTTTCCCCTGTTTCGTTTCGCTGCACCGCCACAACGAACCTTAATTAGCTACAAACCCTAATCAGATGTACTGGCAAAGAAACAATTTTTGTGTATTTAAATCCAGGCTGTGTGCAGTAGATATAAACCTTAAGTAGATGCGTTGGTAAAGATATAGATTTTGCGTATTCAAATTTAAACCTAAGCGCAATAGCTATAAACCCCAATTAGATGTACTGGCAAGAAATCAAATTTGTGTATTCAAATTTAGACCTGCGCGCAGTAGCTATAAACCCTAATTAGATGCACTTGCAAAAAAATAAATTGTGTATTTAAATTTAGACTTGCGCGCATTAGCTATAAACCCTGATTAGATGCGCTGATGAAGAAACAAATTTTATGTATTTAAATTCAAACCTGCGCGCAATAATTTTGGCATACGAAAATATGAGCTCGTGACTTCCTAATTTGGAACGCTTGAGTTCCTCTATTGAGCAGCTATTTTATAGACATTCTCATGGCTTCTTTGCTGTTCCTCGAATTTGCTGGTGAATGTTTGGCGTTGGATTAAGGATTTTGAATTTGAGTTGAGGGCTTCTGTGATGGTTTATCGATTATGTAACTGTGGGAGAGGCGGTAGCAATGGAAAGTATATTTGGAGTACCACGTGGAGAAGTAAGGAGAATGTGCTGGCTAGCAATGTCTCTCCATTTAACACCGTATGTTTTTAATTGACTAAAATTGAAGTTTATGATTTTTGATTCATCAATAATTAATTGATAACTGATACTCTATGATGCGGTGGACTCTCACCCAAAAATGATTGTGTCCTTGTAGATTATGTTTACAGCTGCACAAACTTTTATCGAAAAATATAATCCCACTGCGGGAATCAGAAATGCCAAGCTCTACCTGAGAACAAAAGTGCTTCAAAGTAATGAGAGCGGTGGGCTTATTGTTGCCGTAACGTGATCGGATAGAAATGTGAAAAAGTGACCGATTCGGTTGCCTCAAGCCACCTGCATGACTATTATTGCCATTCCGTTTATAAAAATAGAGTTTCTTTTGATGGCAGGTAAACACACCTGCAACGTCAGAGAAAATCCAATCATATTGAAAACCTGAATTGTATTATATTTGACACTGTCTGGAGCTATTGTAAATAAATGAAAATTTGGCACCCAACACTTGGAACAGGTTATTTTCTTTCTGTGGGTCTGAAGACCCCTCATAACACAAGACTGTATCCATAGGGGAAAAAGCTCTACAATGAAGTCAAGGTACCAATTTCTAGTATGTCCTTCTATTTAAAATTTTTCTTTTGGACTGAACATGGGGATATGTAAGTAATCTTATTCAAGTTCTGAGTTTGTTCCTTAGAGTGGGCTTCAAATTTGTGAGAGAAGAATGTATATGTGGTGATAGGCTAAAGAATATAGTGTAGCTCTATGATATGTAAGATAGTGAAGCGTGAATAGAACTCATTCAAGAAAAACCAATATATGCATTAGTGTATGTTGTCTCCAAAATGTATCTGTACATGGATAACTATTGTAGGTTCATGTGACAAATTACCAAGTTTTGGGATGTGTTTCAATTTTCTCCCCAAGCTAATAGTGTTGATCAGCAACAGGGGAAGGGAGCTTATGATGATATGGGGATAGAAAATTTAAAAAAATCGAGTAGTTCTAAGTCCATCATTTGCATTATGTATTTGCTTCTAATTTAGCATATATATCTTCTGATTTATATGTATTTTGTATGTGCTGGTAATGCAGCTTATATATCTTTTGGTTTATTTATATGTTAGTCCTTTGAAGTTTTAGAAGGATGGTCTAAGATTTAGTGGGGTTGTGTTTTGGACTTCTTACAGCTTTATCTTGTAAACAAGTATTGAATCCATATGTTCCTAGCCTATTGTAAATAGGCTTTATCAAAAAAATTTCTAAAGAGATAATTTAATTTCAAATTACACTATACATAGTTCACACAGTCACATTAATCATCTTCTTTGTGAAATTGAAAATTAGTATTAGAGAATAAATTAATCAAACTAACAAAACTAAGGAAAAATAATCAAGACATGAGATAACAGTGTTTTAACAGTAATAAAATAACAGACTTTTCAGATCCTAATTTGGTTTGTTAATAAATGGAATGTGAAGAACCTCCTTATAGCAATATCGTGAGAATGCTCGAAATAACAGAATACAAAGTGATAGCAGAACTCAGAATGAATCTACTGATCGCAGGCCACTTCGAGGGGGTAACCTCCTTTGAGCAAGCTCAATACAATAAATTCGTCCGTGCCCATCAAGGGCCTCAACCTATTATTATATACTGGGTACAATCTAGAAAAGTAATACTACCTATGCATGTGGGATAATAAAATATACTCACGGGACGACTTACAAAGCATATGCGTCCAACAACACTACTCTAACAAAATAAACAGAAGGAACACACAGGTTCCTAACATCCCCTCTCCCTTAGAAAAAAGCTTTGTCCTCGAAGCTTAAGGTGTGGAAATTTTTGTTGAATCTGAAGAAGGGGTTCCCAGGTAGCATCCTCTGGTTGCATGCCATGCCACTGAATCAAGACCTCAGAGATGGAGCGAGAGCGAAGCTGGCGAGTGCGCTGGTCAATGATTGCCACCGGCTCCAGGATAATGGATCCTTCCGTATCCATTTCAGGGAGAGTAGTTTGTGCTCTGACAGTGGTACCCAGAACTTTCTTTAGACAAGAAACATGAAAGACTGGATGAATGCGGGAAGAAGGAGGAAGTTCCAGTTTATAAGCAACTGAACCAATCTTCTGCAGAACCTTATAAGGCCCATAAAATTTTGGGGCCAGCTTATGACGCCCTTTCAGCTTTAGGGAGGATTGTTTGTATGGCTGTAGACGAAGAAAAACCATATCCCCAACTTGAAATGAGCGCTCAGAACGGTGTTGATCTGCTTGCTGTTTCATCCGATTATAGGCCATGTGAAGATTATCCTGTAAGGTACGAAGAATCTGATCCCTGCTGCGGAGAACTAGGTCAACTGCCTGGACTGGTGAGCTGTTGGGAGTGTAGGGAAGGAGCACTGGAGGTGCCTGACCATAGACTGCTTCATATGGAGTCATTTTAGAGGCAGTGTGGTAAGAGGTATTGTACCACCATTCAGCTAAAGGGAGCCACTTGGCCCACTGATGTTGCTGTTCGGAAGTGAAGCAACGAAGATAAGTTTCCAAGCATTTATTGACAATTTCAGTTTGACCATCAGTTTGTGGGTGATAGCCCGAACTCATCTTCAGTTTGGTGCCAGTTTTCTGAAACAGTTCAGTCCAAAAATGACTGGTAAAAGTTGCATCACGATCAGAGACAATGGAAGAAGGGAGTCCATGAAGACGAAATATCTGGTCCATGAAGATTTGTGCAACAGAGGAGGCAGTATAGGGGTGGCTGAGGGCACAAAAATGACTATATTTCGAGAGACGATCAACCACAACCAAGATCATTGTCTTGCCACCGGATTTAGGAAGCCCTTCAATGAAATCCATAGAAATATCAGTCCAAATCCGTGTAGGGATGGGCAATGGTTCGAGCAAGCCAGGAAGGAGGGTCGTTTCACCCTTGTGGCGTTGGCAAGTATCACATTCAACCACCATCTGTTGAATCGTCTGTTTCATCCCTTTCCAAAAGAAGTTTCTCCTTGCTCGCTCATAAGTTTTGAGGAAGCCTGAGTGCCCTGCTGAAGGAGAAGCATGGAGTTCATAAAAAATAGCCTGATGTAGAGCTGGGTTCTGAGGAAGCACTAGCCGACCCTTGTATCGAAGAGAAGCACCATCCCAAGAGTAATGTGGTATAGCAGAAGGATTATTGGCTAGCTGGTGAATGATTTGAGATAAAGAAGAGTCACTGTCATAGCCCTGCTGAACAGACGCTAACCAATTGGGAATGGGCATAGAAATAGCGAAAAGGGAAGCTTGATTATCAAATGTGCGAGAAAGAGCATCTGCCACAATATTCTCCTTACCCTTCTTGTAGGTGATCTCATAATCATACCCCATGAGTTTGCTGACCCATTTCTGTTGTGTAGGAGAGGATACCCGTTGTTCCAGGAAGTATTTTAGACTTTGGTGATCGGTTCTGATGCAAAAATGACTCCCTAAGAGGTATGGCCGCCACTTCTGTACAGCATGCAAAATAGCCATCATTTCTTTTTTATAAGTAGAGAGGGCTAGATTCTTACCAGAGAGGGCTTTGCTAGTGAACGCAATAGGATGGTCATCTTGCAGGAGAACAGCACCCAATCCATTGCCGCAAGCATCACTCTCAATAGTGAAGGGTTTGGAAAAATCTGGCATCGCGAGAACAGGTGTACTGCACATAGCCTGTTTCAGTTGTTCAAATGCAGTCTCAGCAACAGGGGTCCAGGAGAAGGCATCCTTTTTTAACAGAGCTGTCAATGGTGCTGCAATTTTCCCGTAATCTTTGACAAACTTGCGGTAGTAGCCAGTCAACCCCAAAAAACCCCGAAGGCTCTTGAGAGTTTTAGGATGCGGCCAAGTTTTCATGGCATCTATTTTTGTAGGATCCACCCGCACTCCATGGTGTGCAACAATATGCCCGAGATACTCCACTTCCTCCTGGCCAAACACACATTTAGATAGTTTTGCACAGAGTTGATGATCAGAGAGAAGTTGCAAGACAAGCTCCAGATGATGGAGATGCTCAGCCCAAGTTTTGCTATATATGAGGATATCATCAAAGAAGACCAGAATGAATTTCCGGAGGTATGGTCGAAATATGTTATTCATCACTGCCTGAAATGTTGAAGGAGCATTCGTGAGGCCAAAGGGCATGACTAAAAATTCATAGTGACCATCATGTGTGCGGAAGGCAGTTTTAGGTATATCCTCCTCATTAACCCGAATTTGATGATACCCAGAACGAAGATCTAACTTGGAGAAAAAATGAGCCCCATGAAGTTCATCAAGAAGTTCATCAACAACTGGAATGGGAAACTTGTCCTTTATAGTGAGATGATTAAGTGCTCGGAAATCAATGCAGAGTCGCCATGACCCATCTTTTTTGCGAACAAGCAGAACTGGAGAAGAAAAGGAACTGGTACTAGGGCGAATAATACCTTGCTTCAGTAAGTCACGGACAAGTATCTCGATTTCGGTCTTCTGATGAAATGGGTAGCGGTAGGGCCTGATGTTGGGCGGAACACTGCCAGGAAGGAGCTGAATACGGTGGTCCTTTGGACGAGAAGGAGGTAATCCCACAGGTTCAGCAAATATACCAGAATACTTGTCCAAAATGTGTTGGAGATCGGCAGGAGTGCTAGAGACTGCTGATGGCTGCATCTGAATGGAATGGAGCTGAGCGATGACACCATGTGAATTCTTCTTAAGAAGTTTTTCCATACGGTGTGAACTGGTGATGCTGAGAGACCCTGGTTGTAAGCCTTTCAAAGTGTGTTGGTGCCCCTCGGCTGAAAACTGCATCCAAAGTTCAGCAAAATCCTAGAGAATGGGGCCAAGAGTGCGTAACCATTGGGCACCCAAAACCACATCATAGCCACCTAAGGGTAAGGCAAACATGTCAGAGCGCATGTTATAATCTCCAATAGAGAGACGCACATTGCGACATTTCCCTTTACAAGGTAAAGTGCCCCCATTGGCAATCATGACTTCAAAGCTAGAGCAGGGATGGATAAAGCAATCAGCCTGTTTGGCTATTCGTGGATCAATGAAGTTATGAGTGCTACCAGAATCAATGAGTATAGTAAGAGGGATCTTCTTGAAGAAACCCTGGACCCGCATGGTTTGTGGAGTAGTGACTCCTGCCAAAGCATGGACAGATATCTCTGGTGGAGCTTCTGGTGAAGGAGGTTCAGGCTGGTGAGGCTCAACCTCATCATCCACTGTTTCCTGAGCATCTACATATTCTTCCAGTTCTGGTGGAGAATCCACATCCAAGAGATAGAGCTTTTGCTGAACACATCTATGGCCCCGAGACCATTTCTCATCACAATTATAACAAAGCCCTTTGTCTCGCCTGACTCGCATCTCTGTTTCAGACAAGTGCTTGATCGGAGTAGTTCTGGGAGCTGGTATGACTGGAGGGTTGTGAGAACCTGTATTTTTGAATGGAACAAAATTAGATCTGGAGCGTTGTAGAGCACTAATCTTGTCTTCCGCTAACTTAGCCAACCCAAGGGCTTCCATCATTGTAGTAGGTCGAAACATTTTGACTTCTGAGCGAAGTGCATTCTTCAGACCACTGACAAAACAACTACGGAAGAATTCATCAGACAAGCCCTCTATGTAATTAGCTAATTTTTCAAACTCTGTCTGGTATTCTCTTACAGTGCCTGTTTGACGCAGTTTAGTGAGTGCTCCTGTGAAATCATCAAAGGAACTAGGGCCAAAGCGCTCCAAAATGAGGGTGCACAATTCTCTCCACGTTGGGCCTACATTAGCCTTGATGTACCAACGGAACCATTGAAGAGCTTCATGTTCCAAATGAAAAGATGCAAGGGGGACTTTGTGGTTATCCAAAGTATTATGCAAGCTGAAATACTGCTCTGCCCTATAGATCCATCCAGTCGGATCAGAACCATCGAAGCGTGGAAAATCAAGCTTTGGTCCACGGAAATTGCCAGAAGAGGACCCAGTATCTCCTGAATGGTTTCGGCTCATGGCTGACTGCTGAAAGTTAAGACCCAGAATTTTGTCATCCAGATCTTGAAGTTTGGTTTTGAGGGATGCAATTTCCTCTTCCATGATTTTTGCTCCTGTACGCGTAACAACCATAAAACAAGGTTTTTTTTTTTTTTTTTTTTTTTTTTTTTTTGGAATGGGTAGAAGATGAGAAACAAAAACTTTTTTAGTTACGGCAAACTTGGATTTGGGTAAAACTCATATAGGAAATGGGTGTTCGACGGGTGGTGGGAGACTATCTGGGGACAAGGGAAAAAGAAAAATGAGGGTTTCAAGGGTAGGGAGGCGAAATGAGGCGAACAGTCCAAGAGGGATAAGGGAGCAAAATGAGGAATTGAATCTTGTGGCTCAGTTTGGTGGTGATTGGATGAGAGGTGAAAAAGATAGGGCAAACCCTAAAATTAGATAAATGAGGGATTTAGGGCTTTGATATGTAAAATTTGGGGTTGGGTCGCCAAGGAAGGAAGTATGCAAAATGATATTGCAGACGTTCTGCGGAAGTATGAGCAGAAACAGAAAGCAAACAAGGAAGCTACGACTAAAAAACAGAAAAAATTTTACTTTTCTTTTTTTTTTTTTTTTTTTTTTTTTTTTTATAATTTTTATTTGAACAGTCGACTTAGAAAAATTCACTCACAGACAGAACAACTGAAAAGAGTTATTGCAATAACAAGAGATATTAGAAGTGAGAGGAACCTGAAGGCCACGACAGAAAAAAAAAAATTTGATGTAATTTCCACCCAGCGAGCCCAAGAGAGTGCTCTGATACCAGATGTGAAGAACCTCCTTATAGCAATATCGTGAGAATGCTCGAAATAACAGAATACAAAGTGATAGCAGAACTCAGAATGAATCTACTGATCGCAGGCCACTTCGAGGGGGTAACCTCCTTTGAGCAAGCTCAATACAATAAATTCGTCCGTGCCCATCAAGGGCCTCAACCTATTCTTATATACTGGGTACGATCTAGAAAAGTAATACTACCTATGCATGTGGGATAATAAAATATACTCACGGGACGACTTACAAAGCATATGCGTCCAACAACACTACTCTAACAAAATAAACAGAAGGAACACACAGGTTCCTAACATGGAATACATGTTTCAGATCAGAGAATGTCTTTATAACAAATTCTCACCTGCTTTCTTTCGGTTTATAATGATATTCTGGGGCTTTTGAAACAACATTATGAATGCTAGACTATTTTGTAAACAAAGGTCAATGATCAGGCCAATCTTATAAGTATTTCGTGTTCTTTGTTGCAGTGCAATGCTCTGTACTCAAGGTCCCTGTTTTCATATATATATATATATATATATATATATATATATATATATATATATATATATATATATATATATATATATATATATATATAGTTTTGCAGCTTGGACTATGTTATATGAAACCATCCACTGTTCGTATCTAACTGCTGACCATGGCTATCCAAATGAATCCAAACATTGAATGAAATCACATTTAGGATAAGCATTTTGTCAAATGTTTTATGGGATTCCTCTATGCTACCATATTACCAAACCCATTTTCAGCAAAGATGTCAAATTTATACTTGCTTCTAATTATTTAATCCTGAATTTCTTTGCCATCGTTTAACTCCCCCAAGCCAACATATGTATAAAAAAGTTTAACCCAGGTAATCAAATTGGGCTTTACGGCTGTAAGCTGGATTTATCTAAAAGAATCGAAAGATTCATCGCATTGCCTATTTTGAATATATCCTGAAAATGATGCAGTCAATGCAATCACATTTGCTTCTAAATTCTGTTGAGATGAAGCACTAAAAAAAAGCATCTATCGTGCACATATATCGATATCATTGAAGTCCATGAAGTTGTGTTTAGCTAAGACATTTTGTCAAACACTTTCTATACATTTTCTTAGATTGTCTTATTAGTCCTTGCCTTGCATAAGGAATAGATGAAGCACTAAACAAAAGCATTTATGGTGCACATATATCGATATCATTGGAGTCCATGAAGCCATGTTTAGATAAAGACATTTTGTCAAACACTTTCTATACACTCTTTTCAGATTGTCTTATTAGTCCCTACCTTGCATAAGGCAGAGTACTAATGTTTTTAGTGGTGGTTAGAATTAGTTTTTTATTACAATCAAACTTAATGACATTCTAAAGTTGAAAAGGCCATTTTATTTTTTAATTAATTTTGAACCAAGAATTTCTAATTTCTGATTGGCTGGTGGCATTTATGCTGGAGTAAAAATCATTTTTTAATACCAAAAATTAGAAAATAATTTCTGGAAACCTCTTTTCTTTCAGGTTTTTTCAAGGGAACTGTAGAATTTTCTTTCTTCCAATCTAGCTTTCACAGAAAGCATAGGCTACTAATGGTCCACTGCACTAATCCTCCACATCATCCATTTGCTATTTGGTTTTGAATCCATTGAAAAGGCCAAACAAAATTGATTTCAAAAATTGCAGGCCTGGACTCTAAAATTGCGTAAATGGTGAACAAAAATTGCTCTTTCATTCTTCTTCAAAATCCTCCCAATCTGGTTAGCAATGGGGTTATTTATTGTTCCTTAAATTCAACATCATCTGCCTGGTAATTATTAGAAAATTGGTTTCAAGAGGCAGCGATTCAGATAGTTTGGAGGGTCACGGGTGGAGCGAAAAAGCTGCAAAGGAAACAGAGGCGACAACGCAATACTTTTGCTCTAGCCATGGATACGTTTTTGTTGATATTTTTCAAGACAAAACTCTCGCTTGTACAAACAATGAGTTTTATATGGGATGAAATTACGTTGAAATTGATCATGATTGCATAACAAACGTGGAAAGATTAGATCTAGCTATTCTTTACCATGTGTTCTTTTTCCCAATTTCTTATTTCTGCATATACAGGCTTCAAGAAGTCTATTCATAAATAATTTGTTTTCTATCTAGTAATTTCTTGTTTTAGATCCTAAAACACTAGATATTGAACCATAAATGTTTCAAATACGAATCGAAAAATAGAGAATTAGATCTGGATAGATCTGATGATGTATTCTCTAATTTGTCGCAGCACCTTTAAAGTTTTAAACAGGTAAGACCTTGCACTTTCATTACCTGCTTTCTCAACCTTGCATAAGGCAGGGACTTGTTCTTGCCAAGAGCTCTCTTGTTTGACATAATTTCAGATTGTCTTATTTGACACAAATAATAACAATTTGGCATTAAGTAGACACGGCATATAAATTTTGTGAGATTGGAGTGGGTATAACTATCTTGCACATCACAAATATGAATTTGTGATACCAATTTCTAAAAATTTTACACTTTAGTAGGAGTGATGTTTGAGAACCCAAGGCATGAGGCATATGCAAATTGGATACTTGCAACATTTAAAAGAAATCACTATAATATTAGAGTGTGTTATTATATAGAAGCCTAATTCTAATTTTGGGTTTGATTATTGAATTATGTATTCAGGCACTTACATACCAACTAGGTTAACACTCAACATCCAATGATTCAACCAAATATTGTAGAATAGATGAAATTGAGCATTGGAAGATGAAAAATGATCATTTTTCAAGGTAAGTGGTTAAATCAAAATAATTGGTGGAATGAGAAGGATGAATCAAAAATTAATGAATGAAATAAGAAACAAGGTGATATGAGGAGTTTACATACTGTTTTTAAAGAATTTTAAAGTTTTCAATGTTCTATAACTGCTTTTGGACTTGGTTTTGCTCTTTTGCCTTTTTATTTATTTATATTCAATTCTATCACCTAAGTAATTTATGAAAATCATATTTTCTTTTTCTGATCAAATTTTACAAGGCTTTTAGATTGTTGAGCACATAGAAAATCTCTTTTTTGATGTATATGATAAAGCTCCATTAAATCTTTAGGAATGAGAAAAAGAGCTTCATGAAATGATTGCACAACATTAAGAAGATTACTCAAGTAATGTACATCTACAAGGGAAACAACCTAGTAGACGCTCAGGCTAACTTCACACACCTACAGTTCTCAACATGTATGTTGAAATTTGCCATTTTTTGGGGAACCTCCATAGGTGTGTGAAGAGCTTAAAGTTCACCTTTTGGCTTTCTTGCATTTATAGAGCGCTCTATAGAACTCAAAGTGCAAGGTGGTCTAAAAGTGTCATTTTAAAATATTTACCCAAAACCTGCCACTAAGACCCCCCAATAGCCACTCACCCCAAAAATACTACTTTTTGCACAAATTGACCAATCAACAACCAAGAAATAAAAAATGAACAAGAATGAATGACTATTGGTGTTCATGATGATTTGTTTTATGTATGCTTGTATGGAGGTATCAAGGGGATCTATGGGTGGTAATTGGGGGGGCAAAGGTAACAAACAAAGTGGCAGGATTGCCTACATGAGTGCCAACTAGCTCGTTTCCCCTAGAAAAAGAATATGAATAATATAACTCTCCTCTTTTTGTGATATTGCTATTAGGATTTAACTATGTGATTTTGAGTTGAACTCATTAACCCATATTTCCTGTAGTGATTCAACATGAATCCATCTCTCATGAGAATAAATGGAACACTTAACACTCATTAGATCTAGGTCATGCTCACAAGGGTGAAGCACTAGGGCTTCCCGAGAGGTCACCCATCCCAGTACTACTCTGGCCTGAGCATGCTTAACTACATAGTTTCCTCCATGGTCAAACCCAAAGCTTGCAACCCCATTTGTAAAACCTTCACCGAGTGTTGTGCCTCATCAATTGATAAGTAGGAGATAATTTCCACAACAAGTCAAATTGTGATATTGCTATCAGGATTTAACTATGTGGTTTTGAGTCAAACTCATTGACCCATGTTTCATGAGTAGTGATTCAACATGAATCCATCTCTCATGAGAATAAATGGAACACTTAACACTCATTGGATCTAGGTATGCTCACAGGAGTGAAGCATCAGGACTTCTTAGGAGGTCAGCCATCCCAGTACTACTCCAGCCTAAGCACGCTTAACTATGGAGTTTTCTCCATGGTCAAACCCAAAGCTTCCTGGGAAGTCTCAGTGTTTCACCCCTATGAGCATCACCTAGATCTAATGAGTGCTAAGTGTTCCATTTATTCTCATGAGAGATGGATTCATGTTGAATCACTAATCATGAAACATGGGTCAATGAGTTTGACTCAAAATCACATAGTTAAATCCTAATAGTAATATAACAATTTGATTTGTTGTGGAAATTATCTCCTACTTATCAATTGATGAGCTTAAGGGGCTTTCTAATGAATGGTTCGCAAGGCACAACACTTGGTGAAGGTTTTGCAAATAGGGTTGCAAGCTTTGGGTTTGACCATGGAGGAAACTCCATAATTTAGCACGCTCAGGCTAGAGTAGTACTAGGATGGGTGACCTCCTAGGAAGTCTCGGTGCTTCACCCCTGTGAGCATCAACTAGATCCAATGAGTGCTAAGTGTTCCATTTATTCTCATGAGAGATGGATTCATGTTGAATCACTACTCATGAAACATGGGTCAATGAGTTTGACTCAAAATCACACAGTTAAATCTTGATAGCAATATCACAATTTGACTTGCTGTGAATATTATCTCCTACCTATCTCCTCTTTTTCCCAATAGAACATGATTCATAGATCAAGATTGCCATGAAATAAAGGAATGATTGTACATTTGATGGATCATTTATCTAATAGCTTTTATAACCAACTTAACTTTATAATTGCATATATTGTGGCATAAATCATAAATTTATATTGTGGCATAAATCATAAATTTAACCTTGTGCATTTTAAAGTTGAATTGTTGTTTCAATAAAATAATAATTTATTTGAACTACGCAAACTTGAAACAATGAGAGTTTGCTAATTTCACCAATGGCTATTGTCGTCAAGTTATAAGCACTACCTAATGAACTATCAGAAAGTTTGGAGATATAATCTCTTACATGAAAACCAATAGTATAAACTTTGAATTTTACTGATTTTGTTAGTGCATCCATTTTTTGAATGCAAAACTAATAATTGGTTTGCATTGTAGTTTATCAAAAACATTGAAGGACCAAGATGAATGAATGTGGCATAAATCCATTTGATTTCTAATGGCATGACCATAGTTTCAATAGGGAATCCCATGCAAATTGGATGTTTATTTTCTATGGATGATATGCAAAGCTGATGTTCATAATGCATTACCTTTTACTTTTAAGTGTATGAATGTTCTAATCATAGAGAGAGTGTAATTCGAAAAACTTTGCATATCTTGTATTGTAAATTGTAATTGATTATTGTCATCAAACAATTCCACAAAACATCATGCTCAAGATAAAGTAAAAGGGAGCTATATGTATTACAAAATTGAACCATCTATGTTCTAGGGTGGTACAAAATTTCTATTGAAAGGGTGAATGCTACAATTTTAGGTTCATTAACATATATGCAAATTAAAAATAAATAAGAAATGTCATTTAGAACACAACTTGAGAAGGGAAAGAACGTGTTCTCTGTGATGGTTTCCAACCCTCTACAATCCTTATCAAAGGCAATGCTCTTCCCTGTCTCCTTGTTCACATGATTGAATTATGTCCTTCGTTAAATATTGCTAGAAGCAATAGGATCTTTCCACGGTGCATTTCATATTTTCTCAAAGCTACCTCCTTTTGGTTATAAACTTGTAATCCCATGCATTTTGCCTCCTCTGAGGTGATTGTGTAGATTCTTTTTGTACCCTATGCCTATTTAGCTTTACGGATGGTTGTAGTTCTTCTTTTATATCTATTTTATCATGGTTCACTATGATGCTAATCTATTTTATCATGGTTCACTATGATGCTAATATTAGGTTTGAGGGAAAAAAACATAAACAAAAAAAAAACTTAATTAGCAATATTTTATAAAGGCTTGAATGGGCCCATGATGGATAGATACTAGTATTTGAAGTGTGGAGTATCAACATATCTTAAAGGCTTTTTCATGAGAGATAAATAAAAAGTAATGTAATACTTGTACACAATAAGATAGAAAACTAAAATTTATGCATCCAATGGTAAACAAATTTATGTAATACTTGCATGTCATTATTTTAATGTACAATACACTGAGATACAACAAAATGCAGTTTATTCACAGGATATTCTGGACACAACATTCAAATTCAAAGGATTAAATGTTTGAGAACTCAAATGCATCAAGATGAATCTAGCATTCCAAAAAATATCAAAATCATTCTTATTTGACATATGACGAAAGATCAGAGTCATTTGTATTTCAAGAGGTTGATATTGCAAAATGTAGTTTATTTACATGGTATTTTGATGATTGAATGTTTTGAAACTCAAATGTATCAAGATTCATCTAAAATCGGAAGAGCCTTCAATCTTAGCACTACCATGACGAAAGATGTACTCCTCTTCATTTGCAGAAGCACGTGAAGAATTTACTTCATCCTTCTCAGGAGTAACAACTCTTTCAAGTCCAGATTCTTAATTTTTTATTTTCTTGCAAACTTCCTAATGATATGGCATGGTGACACTAATATTTTCAGAGAGTTCATCTACTAAAATTTCTGGAAGGTATTTTGACAAGCTTCATGTTTCTCTTTTTCACCCTCCAGCAACTTCATTTCTTTACCCATGCATTGTTTCTTAAGCTCCCAAGTTCTTTGCATGAGAAGAAAAGTTTTTTCTTCTTCTGAGTTTATTTCTGTTGCGTTCATTATCCACAACAATGGAAGAATTATTTCCTTTGTCTCTTCTTACTTTCCAACTAATAAATGACGATCCATCATCTCTAGATTCTATAACTAAATTGAGATTTTTCTAATATTTCAAGAACATTTGCAATATTTATGTCATAAGCTCCAGATTAGCCTTCATCATTTTTCTGTTTACTATTCTGAACACCATAGGTTTGAAGGGTCTGAAATTTGATACTATGTAGAACTACCTACCAATATGCTATTAAAATTTTGCAGTTTTCCTTGCTATAATATTTATTGAAGGATATCTAGTCAAACAGTTGTCATCCAAACATATTTGAAGAGCTTCATTCTGAAATAGTTTATGAACATCTGTTGATAGTTTTTGGAATCATGTTCCCATGAATAATCATGAGACTCAAACTGATATACACAAGTTTTAAAATGTACAAATATCCATAGTTTGTATCTTGAGAATTTTAAATTGAACATAATAAGATGTTGCTATTACAAGGTAGACAAATTACAAAAATAAGTAAATACAATTTTCTAACCTTCATCATTAGCAAATATTAATCTTAAAATAGTTGCATCCTCCTCTCTTATTTTCTTATCTACACTTGCAGTCTCTTTGTGATTTTTTTCCTTTTTGCTGGATGGAATAAGGTGGCTCATTATAAGGAGGCTTATAACCTGGGCCTTGTTGTGGGTTACAGATGGAACAATTCTTTTGATTGGCCGCTAGGTGGCTCTTTGGGGGATCGGTTGGAACTATCTCAAATATTGGCTTCTAGGGAGTGTAGCTCTCTGCAGGAACCTAATGTTTTGGCTTGGGGAGGTGCTTCTTCTGGCAAGTATTCTGTTTCTTCAGGGTACCTTGCATTGGCGAAGCAACTTTTTGGCGAGGTGGAGGTCTCTTGGTGGAAAAAAGTATGGAATAGTTTTTCATGGCCTAAGTGCAACTTTTTCCTTTGGATTATGGTTTACAATCGTTGTTTTACTTGGGAGAATCTCTGCAGGTGAGGCTTCTAGGGGCCTTCCATTTGTGTTTTATGCCGCAATAGTGAAGAGACTGTTTCTCACCTTTTTTTGCAGTTCCCCTTTGCCCAATAGATTTGGCACTTCTGGTGGAGTGTGTGGGGATGCACGTGCTGGCATGTTTCCTCTTTGTCTGAATTTTGGGACCGTTTGGGCCATCCCCCTTCCAAGACTTCTTTTCTTCAGGTTGCTTGGACTATTGGCCCTTCCCTTATTTTATGGCATGTTTAGCTTGAGAGGAATAAGAGGATCTTTCATGATGTGCAATTTGAGATCTGACACTTGTGGGGGAAAATTGTTAATTCTCTTCATGAAACACTCCTAGCTAAATGTGACATTGGTGGAGGTTTGGATCCTAGAGATGCTGGTATTTACTCATGCCTTTCCTTTCCTCTTCAAGGAAGCACTCCCTCAGTCCCCCATAGCCACCTTGGGAATAGAGCTAGGCAACACTCTTAGCGTGTTAATCGTGAGGGGCATTGGTCTCCTCTCGAGGCCAAAATTCTTAAAATCAACACTGATAGTTCTTCTTGGGGAAATCCTGGTCCGACTGGTATAGGGGGAGTTGGGCATGATAGTTCTAGTGATATTCAGTTTCTGTTTTCTATATACATGGGTTACTATACTAATAACCTCATGGAAGCCCTGACTATCTTGGTTGCAGTGGAACAGTGTTGTCAACGTAGCTAGAAAAGAATTATCTATGAGACTAACTTGCAGGTGGTTGTGAATTTATTGAATAGAAGGAACCTTGTGCATGTGGATTGGCATTTGCCTCTAGTTATTCAATAGATCACTCAGTTATGCAATTCTCTGAATTTTGTGTCTTTTATGCATATCCCTCATGAGTGGAAAGTTGTGGCTGATTGTTTGGCTAAATGGGCTTCTGAGCATGGGTCAGCTTGGAACATTATTGATCATAGGATGCTTCCCCTTGATTTATCTCAGATGTTGGTTCAACTTGTGGACTAGGATAAAGCTCTGTAGTTCTCTTTGTTTCTTGTGTTGTTATGCTTTCTTTGGTATTCAATAAATTTTTTACCCCTCTTTTAGTATGGTCACAATGACCAACTTGGACAATAAACAGTCTTCAAGCCAAATGCAAGTAAGATGTTGACTAGAAAGGAATACCACAACACTAAAAAACTTGATCCAAACATCCATGTCTAGCCAAATTATCTTATCACCCAAACACACAAGCAACATAAACTAGCAATAACACCAAATTTTTGACTCAGTTCTTACCAATATAGGGGCTCATGAATATGGAAATATTTATCACTCAATGCGTCCAAAATTCATTTAATGCCACCAATCTGCATAAAAGCTGACAAACAAAGATTGTATTGCCCAAAGATGAAGATGTTATAATGATTTGGAATAACTGAGAGGGGGGTGAATCGCTTATCCTCAAGTCCAAATGTACCAATTCAACTTTCGATAAATTCAAATAGATTAATCAAATCTCAAATACTGACTCAATCTATATAGCACATCATCAACAATTTAACATTTCATGCAATTTATTAACTCTCTATTTCCTATATGTGTCGTCTTCCAGTAAATAAACTATTATAAAATATAGCATGCATAACAATAACATCGACACATGAAAATAACACTTAGACACAAGGATTTAACGTAGAAACCCAATTTGGGTAAACCAAGTAACATGCTAGTGGCTCATTTGCAGAGAAAGTTTTGGGTATTTCCACGCCCCCTCCTCCCAAGTTTAAAATCCCTTGCTTGATCTCAAGCCATACGATTTCTATTCCTAATGAGATCATTGATGAAACAGTAAATGGTTTAGGGCTCACTCTTATGGGAAAATTCCCATTGTTAAGACCTTCATTCGAACAACTTAGGAAATGGGTGGCTTCAACCTAGTCCTTAAAAGGTAGCGTTACAATCAATGCCCTAATCAATGGCTTGTTTGTGTTCTCCTTTTTCTACCATGAGGATCTCTCCAATGTTCTTACGAATGGATTGTGGTCGTTGGATCTGAGTTTTAGAAATATCCTTAACATCCGTATGTGGAAACCTAAGTTGGATTTGACTATTGACTTGGGAGCTCATGCTCCTACATGGGTAAGGTTGCCAGGGCCGCCTCTGGAGTTCTAGAATAACAAGGTCTTTAAAGGTATTGCTTACTCCTTTGATTCATTGTTGATAGTTGATAAGGTCACCCAAACAAAAGGTTGTCTCTTGTTTGCAAAGATTTGTGTCAATGTCCAGTGAATCAAGTTCTTCCATCGAAGGTTACTATTGAATCCAAGTTGGGGTCCTACGTCCAACCCTTGCACTATGAAAAATAAGATTTTTTTGGCATGAGATGTAAAAGGTTTGGACATTTAGATGTGATCTGTGCTACCTAACAGGTTAATCTTAGGGTTCCTTCAAAGACCTTGGATAAAAGGGTTGGGAATCTAGATCGATTCCCATTGAAGCAGAAGGAAAATCATTGTGGTGGCCCTTTAGTGGAACAGGGGATGGATATCTCCCAAGGCTCGGATTATAAGGTTTAGGAGAAGGCCCTTCCTTCCACAATGCCTCCAGTTGATCTACGTTTCGAGCCTAATGGCCCTAGGATTCTTACCATTACCAAGAGGGTTGATAGTCTTTCATATGGGGGTAGTGGTTCTTTATTAACCCTGGCTCAGTAAAAGATCCTTGACAAGCCAGTGGGGGATTCCCAGACTTTGTTCTCTAGATGTGTTGGGGTGATCAACCCCTCATCCCCAATCCAGCCTTCCAGAGAAACATCATGTATTTCAATGGTTATCCCTAGACCAACTTCCTCTTATGGTGGGTCCACTAGGGGACATGATCCCTCAAAAATGGCTGCTAGTAAACTTGTCTCCCTTATGCCATGTTTGGGTTTAGAAGGGGATTATGATTCAAATTTGATCAAAGAGATGGAATGGGTAGTGGTAGACAATAACAACAAGAAAAAGAATAAAATAGATTTTGGTAGAGATAAAAAAGTGAGTAGATCGTCTAGGGTTTTAGGAGGAAAAAAAGGAAAGAAGGCCCTAAAAAAGATTTTGGAAGGCAACAATGCTCCTTTAGGGTTTTAACCAGTTTCCTTGTTGTTGGGTTATGGTGTGTTTGAAACTAGAGTGATTTACCCTTAGTTTTCTATGTTTAGAATATTTTCTTGGGCTGTTAGAGGACTGAGCAATAACCTTAAGCAACATATGTTGAAGTGTGCCTTAATTGAATCCAAAGTTGATATGGTTCTCATTCAAGAAACAAATATGAGTAAAGATAATTTGGACAAGGTGATGTCCCACATTTGGCCGAGTTCCTATTGGGTCTCGCATGAGTCCAATGGTGCTTCTGGATGGTTGGTGGTTGCATGAAATGCAAACAAAATAACATGCACTCTTTTACACTCCAATGAGAACTCCATTATTTTAGCTTTTCATGATATTATTACTAGGTGGTATTGGAATGTGGTTAACATCTATGCTTTGAAATCAAGAGGAAAAAGAAAGAAACAATGAGATTTCCTTGAAAACCTGATGATAAATAGTCAAAAAATTAAATGGATGATAGCCAGAGATTTCAACACTCCTCTCCATCCTTCACAGAAATTGGGTGGCTCTGAAGATTTCTCTGATAGTGTGACAGACTTGGGAGATTTCTTCAAATCTACTGGGTTGATGGATCTAGACCTTAAAGGTGTGAAGTTTACTTGGTCAAATATGAGACAAGGGAAATTCCTTATCTGAGTTAGATTGGACAGGTTTTCTCTTTCTTCTAACTAGAGTAATATTGATGACTTCACCTTGGAAGCAAAACCTTGAACGGGGTCAGATCATTTTGCTATGCTTCTTGAATGGAAAGCAGGAAAAAGAATCTTTGGCCCTTTTTAGATTTGAAATTATGCTGAAATCCAATGGAAAATTAAGAGACTTGATATGTGAATGGTGGCAAACTACATATAAGTCCTCTCCTTTGATTAATTTAAACTTTAAGCTAGGAGTGATTAGAGACAAGGTTAAGAAATGGAATGAAGTTTCCTTTGGTAACATATTTGATAAGAAAAAAGATTTAGAAGGTAAACTAGTGGTTTTTCAGAAGAAAGCAGAAGATAATCTAAAGTATTTGGACTCTCAAAAATTGGAAAGATTTTATTGGGACCAATAGGTCTCCATCTCTACTCAAAAATCCAAGATCCAATGGCTCAAAGAAGGTGACATGAATACAAGGTTCTTCCATCTTACTACTCTAAAATACAAGAGTACAAACATGATCATATCTCTTAAAGTTGCCAATGCTATGGTGGTTTCAGAGGAATATGACATTAACACTGAAGCTATAAAATATTTTAAGTCAAGAGGGAGCTATTAATGATGGAGTTGATGACCCTTTTGACCTATTAGGATACATTCCCATGCTTGTCTCCCCAAAGGACAATGCTGCTATGTCTAAAAAGATTGACAAAGAAGAAGTTAGATGTGTTGCCTTTTCCTTCGAAGGTTTCAAATCTTTGGGTCCTAATGGGTTCCCCCTAACGTTGAATCCAAGAATATTGGGATATTGTGGGAGATTTCAAAGAGGTCTATCACTTCTTCAAAATAGGAATAATGGTAAATAAGACTAACAAAACCTACATTGTGCTCATTCCTTAAAAAAATGACCTCATTTGTATAAAAGACTTTTGTCCTATCAGTCTCTACAATACTATTTAAAAAATTATAGCCAAGGTCTTAGTGAACAAAATGAAGCCGATCTTGGAGAAAAGTATCTCAAAAAATAAAAAAGGCTCTGTTGATGGGAGGAATATTATGGATGTGTTCATTTCTACTCATGAAATATTACATTCTATGAATGCCAATGAAAAACTGACCATGGTTCTCAAGCTCAACATTTCTAAAGCCTATGATAGGGTGAAATGGTCTTTCCTTGAAAAAGTGCTAACTGAATTTGGTTTTCTTGGAAAATCCCTCAAGATTATTATTAACTATGTTACCTCTACATCTTATATTGTTCTTTTCAATGGTTCTCCCTTGAAGTTTTTCACTATGGGTATTGACCTCGGGCAAGGAGACCCTCTCTCCCCCTATCTATTTATAATTGTGGCAGATGTCCTAAGTAGGAACATGAACATACTCTAGATCTCAAACTTTATTTGTGGTGTCAACGTTGCCTCTAATATTTCATCCTCTACTCATGAACAATTCATGGATGATATTGTCCTTTTTGGAGAAGCTATCTTATATGAGGTAAATGCTTGGGAGTCCCTGATATCTAACTATGCCAAATTATTTGATATCTAACTATGCCAAATTATTTGGTCAATATATCAACTTTCATTAAGTAAACTTTTATTTTTCAATACCTCATATATGTATCATGGCCTACCCTTCTTTCCAGAGAAACCTAGTATCCTATACTAGAATAGTGTTATTGATAAATTCCAAAAGAAACTGGTTAGATGGAAAGGAAAACTATTAAGTTTTGGGGGTAAGCTTCTTCTCATTAAAGCTTTTTTCCAAACTATCCCAATGTATCTCATTTCATTTTCCTTAATGCTTGCGAAGGTGGTAGATTCATTGCAGAATATTTTTAAAAAAAATCCTATGGTTTGGAGTGGAGGAAAAAAGAAAGAGGACCCTTGTCAACTAGAATCAAAGTATGTAAATCCAAGGAGAATGGAGGCCTTAGTATCGGGAATTTTAAAAGTATGAAAAATGTCCTGATCTCTAAATTGGGCTAGTTAACCTTAGAAGGAGCTAAAGATTGGTCTAAAATACTTATGTTATGGTCCTTCAGGTTTATACCTTAACAAGAATAACTATAATGGTAGCTTTTTCCTTTGGAAGAATGTATTGAAAACCAAAGGCTTGATTAGATGAGGAAGTAGAATGCAAATAGGAAATGGTAGAAGAAGCTTATTATGGGAAGAAATAAGGAAAGATGAGGTTCCCATCAAGGAGGTGGTAAATAACTTTTAACGCCCTGCCATGTAACCCAAAAGAAGTTAACCTAAAGTTTTACTAAGTTTTTCAAACATTTTTTTTTTAAAGAAAGAATAACATACACATCAATGATAAAGTAGCGGAAGCAATAACATACAATCATACAAAAGCAAACATAATAGATTACATTCCTTAAGGATCCCAAGACGTTGAATCACATTTAAATTTAATTAATACTAAGTCTAACAACTACCACATCCACATGAAAGAATAATTAAAAGTCCAAAGTCCAATTAAATAATATACATTTGTTTTGAATGCCACTTGGCCATAAAATTTGGAATGCTCAATCATCCACTATAAATGTCACAAGGTATGAAAGGCTAAACGAATATACATTTATAAAAATAGATTACATTATCCCTTTCGCATCCATGAAACAAAGTACACTACAATAAATGAAATCATCCATCATAAAGATATAACCATCCATCATAATATGCAAGAATAGAATGAAAATAAATGCAGACAAAGAACTCTAGCCACAGAATTAACAAACAGATCTCAATGGTAAGAGTAAAAAGCACTACCACCTGACCGCATGGTAACCCAAAAAGGCCCACTCCCACCGCGCTAAGGAGATAGTGTCAAGTCCTAAATAGGATATCAATCCAAATATTAAAAGTAATCTCTAAGTCCACGGAACCCTAAAAGTAATCTAACTGAAGGTTCCAAGATAAATCAACATCTAGACCTAGAGGCAGACAAAGACATGTGGGGAATCTACTATGTAAGCAAGCAAGTGTCATTGCACGAATCAATGCTACAGTTACCCTAGCAATCTAACTTGACCTTGACCCCCTAGTGATTCTATGCGGCACTAGTATCCTTTTGTACTGACATGACATGCGAACGATGCATGGTTGCAACCAAGTGTTCTCTCTACTCCCATCTTAGTCTGTATTAGCACTCAAGGCATGGGTGAGAAAATACAAAGACTCTTATTAGATTCATTTTATTCCCATTTAGTGTAGCCTTTTCACTTAATAAACAACTTCCAATGGGTTACCTTGGCAACCACTTTGGGCCTGACCTCCATTGCAAGCCACTTCTCGACATTACATATAGATAACCTACCTTGGGCTCATAAAAGTATAAATCAAAAAATCACAAATTTCACCTCAACCCTATACAAGTGATTGGAAAGCATCAAAAGATAATTCAAAATAACACATCAGTTCTCTATGACCAATTGGAAAGCATCCCAAAAATATTGATCGAAGACTCAATGGTTAAGTCAAACATGTCATAATATGACATCACCAAGAACAAATTATACAAACACCTCAATCCTATAAAAGTGATTGGAAAGCAATCCAAGTACAACTGATCGAAGACTCAAAGGTTATATTAGATAGGTCACACCATTCACCTCGGTTTCACAAAAAAACACTGCAAAGCAATAACAAACAATAGATCAACACACATCATAGAGCATACCAGACACATTACCATGGTTGAGTTTTTAAAAAGATCGAGATCAAAACATAATAATATCACAAACACAAAACTCCCAAGCCTCTGGTAGATGTCCTAAACTGGTCAACACTCTAGTCAACTCAAATCCCAAAACACAAACAACATGCAGATAACAGTGTAGGTTTCATAGTTTGGTTTGATTTTGAAAACACATTGTTGAGTTAATAGTAAGGTTTCAGTTTCTAGTTTAATATATGCTTCAAGTAGATAAGATTCACAGTTCACCCTTACAATTAACCCATTCTTATATTTAAATAATTGCACAATTACCCCTATTCAATTTCAAATCAATTATTTTAAATAATTTAAGGATAATTATTTATTTAAATTATTAAAATAATAATTATTGATTTTTTTAATAAAATAGTTACAACTTTATTAAAACCAATATTAATAATAATAAAAAATAAATAAATTTGTAACTTCTTTTAAACAATATTCATTATTAAATAATCTTAATTAAACTTATTTTAATTAAATTAATTAATAATTATGAAAATAAACAACTAAAATAATATCTTATTAGTTAAAATAACTAACAAATTTATTAATAAATTCATTAATTAAAATTAACTAAATTTAAATACATTAAAAAATTTATTAATTAAAATAATAATTTAAAAACAAATTTATAAAAAAAGCTTAACACATAACATGTGGCATTTTGTATTAAAAAGGCTTGCCAGCCTTTAACACCTGCGACAATAGGTGTTACTGTTGCTGCAGGCCGCAGTACCACCTGTGTACGCAAGTATTAAATGGTCGACGGTCGGGAGGATGGGAGTGTGGAAAAATAATGGCCTTGCCCCCACCTCCAAAAATTTTATTATATATATGTTTTTATTTTTATTTAAAAAAAAATTGTATACCAATTTCGTTTTTAAAATTTTAAAAAAATTTCTCATGTTTATTTTTAATAAAAACAACAATTTCCCCTTCTAATAAATTTCGTTTTTAAAACATATAATTTTTTTACAAAAATTCTATCAATACTTTGATAGGAAAATTACAGCAAACCAATCAAATTTTTAATTTGAAAATTTCATTTCATTTCAAACCCTTCCCTATTTAATTTTCACTTTTTAAATCTACTTGTACAAGGATTCTAATGATATTTCAATCATCCCGTATACAAAAGAAACCCACATGCATACTTGAAATTTTAAATTACAATATTGAAATATTCATCACAAAGAAATTCAGATATACAATTCGCAGTTATGGAGAAGACAAGAAATAGGAAATAACGTAATTAACTGTGTGAATCAAAACACGAGAATCTCGCTGGATTCTGATGCTAAAATCGCACACACCAAAAAGATTTGTGAGAGAAATTTCTTCTCTCAAAACTTTCTCTCTTCAAAAATTCCTTCTCCAAAATTCACAGTCCCTCGAATATGGACCCTTAATTCTGATAAGGAGTTCTCTCCTAAAATCAGGGCACTCATTGTGCACCTAAGAGGACTCTTTTCTCACAACTCTTAACTCTTTATTATCTTTTTTTTTACATTTTCATGCACGCTTTATGAAAATTAAAATATCTTTATTAAATTCATTTGACTTCTCTTTTTTTTAATTAATTTATTAAATTTTAATCTTATGCATACTTTATGCAATCTTAAAACTTTTTAATAAATTAATATCTTTTCCATTCTTTAATTTATTTTTGAAGCATTAATTGATAAAATATTTATTAACTTAATCAATAATAATATTTAGCATTTATTTAAAAATGGTCTCCTAAATATATTATTATTAAATTAAATTAATATTATTACGCGCTAAAGTTAAACTCATAATTTTATATTTAAATTTAATTCTTTTTGTTTAATTAATTTCCCAATTAATTAAATATAATTAAATATTAAAAGTATCATAATAATTCTCTATTAAATTAAATCATTGATTTAACCATTTAATTTGACTTAATTAATAGAAAAAACACCAAAGACTTATAGGGCGAAATACGAAAACCCATAATAGAAAAACACACGCAAGATCAAATTAAAGGGTTATAATCACGAATTTATGTCATACAACACATTCAGAAGGTAATCAATTCAGATACTTATCCTAATTTTCTAGGACAAATGGGTTTAAAGGTTAGGATTTGGACTTAAGAATTTATCTCCCCTCTCTTACCATTGAGATAATGCGATAGGGTATGCTCATCTTGGCAATTCAAGGAAGTCAATACTTGGTACCTGCAATTTGCATAAAATTTTATACTGTACAAACACATATATACTAAACTAAATAGGCAATGGCAGGAAGCGGTGCATCATGTAGATCCTGACTAGCAGGTGACTACGACTCCCTTCCTTAACCACATCTAAAATGCCATACATAAAGAAAACATACACACACACCATACAAATGCAGTATGGGGTAAGTATCCATAAGAAAACGTGTATAATAATCCATCTAACTAATCATCACCAAATAATTGAAATCACTGTAATAATCATCATGCATACATGAAGTATAGAGTACTAAGTAGTCTCATCATAAAATCAACTAAATATGAAACAATATCTAATAATCTCAAAAATAATGCTACTAATCATCAAGCATAAAACTGACCTAAAAGAGTTCGACAATAATAACAAAATGAAAACTAGGGGCAGGCACTACATAACCAAGGATTGATGGACTGGTTGAGAAGGTGGAAAACTATCTCGAATGGGCAAATAACGAGGGAAGATGGAAGGACTTAATTAGATTGTGGCAAGTCCAAAGAGATGCCAGAAGAATTAGGAATATTAGTAAGGAAGTGTTCACATATCTTATGTATATGCTCCCTAACCCTAGTCTCTTTAACCAATCTCAAGAATATAAATGGAACTGGAGATATAGCAATGGTGTCTTCTCGGTTAGTTCTGCCTATGGGGTGCAAGAAGACAATCTTGTGGGAGAAAATTTCTGGAAGAACATTTGGATTCATAAGCTACAACCTAAAATAAATTGCTTCTGGTGGGTAGTGGGTAATAGAAAAATCCTTATGCTTGACAATCTATCTAAACATGGTCTGAAGTTAGGTAATAGATGTGCCCTATGTGAGAAGGATGTTGAGTCTATCAATCATCTACTATTACACTTCCCTTTCACAGTTGAGATTTGGAATCTGGTGCTCAAGGATTCTCATCTATCCATGGTGTTCCCCAAAGATGTTAATGATCTAATTATTTAATGGACATTATCTCCTTTATCTCACCCTATCTTTGTTAATACTTGGGAATTAATTCTTGTTGTTGTCAACTAGTGTGTTTGGAAAGAAAGAAACAATGGGATCTTTAGAGACAATAAGAATGATGCTGCCTCCACTTTCTACATCATCAAGGATATCATCAGAGAAAGTATAAATTGTGCTTGCTTCCCAAAGAACCTCATGTTCTCTATTTTGCTAAATCTAAGGCTAAAACAAAGCTAGAACATTAATCAAAGTTTGATAGATATTAACTAGAAAAAGATATGGAAAAGAAAAAAGTGCTAGTGGATTCTGTCTGAAAGGGGATGGATGAAATGTAATGTGGACAAATGCTCTAAAGGTAATCCTAGTGTCGCTAGAACAATAGGAATTGCTAGAGATTGGAAAGGTGAAATGATCATTGGCTTTGTGAAGTTGCTAGGAATAAGATCTAACAACTACGTTGAGGCTATTGCAATGTGGTTTGGTATTAAAACTCTATAGGATTTAGAAGTGGATAACATTGAGTTGGAAGGAGACTCAAAGCTAATTATTGATTTACTTCTAAACAAAGTTAATTCCCATTCGAGAATTGCCTCGATTATAAATGATTGTAGAAGACAATTCTTATCCTTGAAGAAAGTTATTATCAAAAACACACTTAGAGAAGGGAATAAATTACTGACTAAGTTGGGATTTAAACTACTAGGAGTGGAAGATGGTGACTCAAATGGAGTGCACCCAAGAGTTAAGTCTAATTGATTTAAATGATAATAAAAAATATCATGGCATGTAATAGGAATACCAAAGGTGACAGGTGGATTGTTAAGTTGCTAAGTCATCATGTGGTTCATTTTCTAAGAGTATTAAAATATATAATTGTATTGCATAAAAATGTAATCAAGGAAATAACACTAAGCAACTAATGCATATTCCTATATGATTATGCAAACCTCAAAATATGAAAGAAAACAATCTAAAATAAAGATAACATGAACATCAAAGTAGCACTATGCAAACCTCACAAATCACCAAGTGGTTGATGATTTCCTTGCTCATGGGATGTGGTTGCTTACAAATCCAGCAGTATAACAATGGGGTAGATACTGCTTGTTGAAAATGAGGAGAAGGCTCTCCTTTTATAGGAAAAAGGATGCAATGGATGGCTAAGATTGAATGCAAGATGGAGGGCTAGGATTCCTCTAGATTGATGAGGTGTCTATGAGGTGAAGCCAAGTAGACTCCAAGTGGATTAGGTTTTTGACCATTCAAAGGGGGCAATATGCTCACACATGTATGAGCAACCTCTGATGGTGACATGTTCAAGAGGTGTGAGACAACTTGATTCTCATGCAAGAGGACAAGTGTACAAGAGGTGTGAGAAGGCATGGCTTCTCACACATGTATGAGACACCTTGATTCTCATGCAAGAGGACAAGTGTGCAAGAGGCATGCAAGACATGAGGGGTGAGGAAAGTGTGAACATCTCTTACACATGTGTGAGGATTCCTCACACATGTGTGAGCACACACTTAGGATTAAAAGGTGATTATCAAGTTGATTATGCAAAGCACATATGATTAGGGAAGTGGGTAGGTTTAGCAAGATGGGTTAGTTAGGATAGTGGGGTTAGGTGAGGGTTAAAGGTAGGGACCATGTGCTCAAATAGGATTAAATTTAGTATTTATTTCCAAGAGGGATTAGGAAAGGGATTAATTAAGTAAATGAAGTACTTAATTAAAGCGAATGAGTTAGGATTTAAATAAACCTTAGTTTATTTAAATCAAGGAATGGCTAGGATTTAAATAAACCTTAGCTTATTTAAATCAAGGAAAGGCAAATATAATTAAATAAATGTGAAATTATTTAATTAAAGATAGGGTAATTAAATAAATAATAAGTATTTATTTAATTGGTCAAGGAACGGGTTTTGGACAAATTTAGGTGTCTACAATAATATGACTAGGCCTTTGTTGAGTATCAAGCTAAATAAATGCATTAATAATGATTTTAATCCCATGAATCCAAAAAGTACTTCCTATATCATTTATTTACTTAACAACAACATAAAGTAACCAAGAGCAAGAATGAAACATCTAAACAAGGTAATATGAATAGAGAACATGGCTAAACTCACATGTTCACCTACACCAGTAGAAGTCTTACAAACACTTCCAAAGGTCTCCAATAACTAAACCATAACTTACAAACCAAAGATCATAAAAAACATTAGAATATACCAAGGGGATGTTCCTTTTAAAACCCAAAGTAAAAGCTCCTAGCATAGTTAGACATAAAAGTCCATTTCCAGTAATCATAACATAATCAAGAATTACAAGAAGAGACCAACAACGAGCATGCACAAGAGGAGGGATCAAAGTTACAACCACTCATTTATAGGACACCATGCTAAAAGCCAAATGTTGAATCCTAAAATTTGGCAAGTCTAAAATCTGGCTAAGTTTGAATTCTTGAAGCCCTAAAATTTTTTAGAATCTTTATCTTAACTTGGAGAGGTCTGGAACCTTATAACTATTAGAATTGCTTTAGAATAACTGAAGGGGGGGGGGGTGTGAATCAGTTATTCAAGGTCCAAATATCCTATTCAAACTTTTCTTCAAATACAGTGAACTAATTCAATCATTCATTCATTCAAGCTTTAACTTATCTAATCAGCAAGTTATTGTAAATCAACATGCAGGTATGACACACAAGAAATCTACACATGACATAGTGACTTATGTGGAAACCCAATTTGGGAAAAACCACGAGTAACATGCTACTCAATTCTCACCCTTCTGAAGTGATGCCTTGTGAAAGGCGTGACCTATTAAAGGCTTACAACACACTGTTAAATGTGACCTTGTTAGAGGATTTAACCACCCTATTAGAAGTGGTCCTGGTAAAAGGACTTTAGAATATTCACTTGGAATGCCACCCTGTTAAAGGATTTACAAATGGCTGTTAGACCAACCTAAGTCCATAGGATTTTCAGATCTAATACAATTTCTAGAGAGTATTAGAAAACCTTGACCTAACTACAACATACAACTTATCTTGTAGATTTCAAATCACTTCTCAACTCATACCCTTGCCTGGCCTTCAATCTCTACAACTCTTGACAGCTTGCCCTCCTTTCAAGCTTTGTCTCCTTGAGTCTCCATACTCAATGTACCTGTGCAATCATCTCATCATGACCACTCCTAGAAGCAGAGCCTTTGTGCTCTTCCTTCTCCTAGATGTCTCCTTCTTGACACCCTTTCAACCACTTCATAGATTTTTTGGCACTTTTGTAGCAACAGTATCAGCAGCTCTTTGCTTCTTGGTCTATGACTTCTTATATAGAAGTCTTGGAGTACCTTTTCTCGCTTGATTCTTCCATCTTTCAATTTCAATTCGCATGGATTAGGTAGGATTCATTGCATCTAACCCATATTCTATTTCCTCTAGAAACTTCTTGAATAATCCTTTAGAATTTTCCCAAAAATGATTTACATAGGATTCTATCCACTAGCTCATCATCCTTATCCTCCAACTTGTTCACAAAATTCAATGCAACAACTATGTTGGCTTAGATTTGACAAATCTCCATCTTTTGAAATAATGCAGCAACTCGGCACTATTGAAATATTGGTGCTCAGTACATACTGTGTTACTCGGCATCAACTGTGTTTTTGATGCTCGGCACCTAAAGATCACTCGACACCATCTTTTTTTTTTTATACTCGACACCTGATCCTCACTCGGCACACACTTGAAATACCTGTTACTCAACTTCTTCTTAGAATTTTCTTGGCTTCAACTAACTTGCTCGACACCCACTAATGATTTGAGTTTAAGATTTCTAGTCAACCTTGTTACAACTTCTTCCTCCAATGTTTCTAAGTGTGACCAACCTCTGTATCCTTGAGTATGTCATCAATACATTACTTGACCATTGTCTTAACTAATCCTTGCACTTCATTACAACATCATAACTCAACCTTTTCCTTAGGTGCTCTTGTTACATCTTGTTGATCAAATCCTCTTCATCAATCAACTAAGTGATAGTTCATGAATCTTATAAGCAAATATCATCCCTACACATATAAGGTTTGACATCAATGGAAAAACAATGATTGAAAACAATCTTTCACAACAATATCCCTCTTTGATCTTCAACAACAATGAGCTTTTCAATCAGATTTCCAACAATAACTAATTTTTTTTAATATGGGAAGATGCAGGACACAAAAGGGTAATCAAAATCAGCTTCCAAACTTTCCATGACCAAGTGTAAATGCTCATTGTTTGCCACACAAGAAAAATCTATATATAGGCTCATGTGAGACTTTTCTTTTCTATGTGTGAGACTTTTCTTTTCTGCATGAGAGAATGCATTTGGTCACGCAAGACAATACATTCTTTCACACGAGAGATAATACATCCTCGTGCAAGAGAGTACATCCTTGCATGAGACTTTACTTAGTCTTGCAAGAGAATGCCCTTCCTAGGAAATGAATTAATTGACAAATAATTGAAAATTAAAGAGAAAGCATAAAAATGTGAAACCTTTACACTAGGGAGTAGCAGATCCACATAAATTGAGGAATGATTGCTCAAGAGAATAAAAGTAGATCTAATAAATCAACCTCTAATCCATAGTATCCAATGTAATCATGCGGAAAACAACATGGTAGTAAACATACATGTGCATAAATCAACTATCACAAGAAAGAAAGCACAAGCAATGAAGCCACCAAACTAAAAACAATCATGCTTGTTTCCTCCATACCATAATGGCACCATGAGACCTCAAGGGCACTAACCATACCCCTGAGCATGAATCTCAAGTTTCCAACAAGATAGTTGGAGTTGTCTTATGAGATCATTCTTACCAATAACCATCCATTAACATCATAAGAAAAAGTACATCCAACATGCTAATCTACCAATATCATCACTAATCAAAAGCAATGGTAAGAAACATCATCTAGCAATATGATACAACATCATGATAAAGAAATGCATCAAGTAACATAATAATCATCATCTAAACATGATATCAAATGCATCCAAAGTAAAACATAAATCACAAGAGAACATACTTCGGACACACTGAAGTACCAAGTGAGTATCTAGTATTAGCCTCAAACTAGAAGTAGACTATCCCTCTACACTAGTCCCCAACAATGGTATAGGTAGCTACGCCTCTCAACCATGTGGTAATTGTAGGTCCACACCCACTGTGCTCATGGATGTAAGGTGTGGTTGATTCACATAAGGGGAAGGGCTGCTTCTGGGTTGAGACGAAGGTCTTAAGGGAGTTGCCGGCTATACGGTTGATTTCTCATGTGGAGTCAACATTGCATTAATTGCTAATATGGGTGAATAAGAGTAACCCAAATGTTCAAATATGAGCATTCTACAGTGATTGTTCTTATTCACAAGCCAAAGTGTCATGGTGGAGAAATCCAAGGAGGCACACAACAACATTCAAAGTTCAGAGAGTGTAGAGTAGTGAAGAGGAGCAGTGTAGTATTAGTGTACGATGAGCAGTGAAGTGTGAGTTGGAGTCCCCCATCAAAGGGTGGGGACCTATGTCTTATTTGTGTAAATTGATCGGGTTCAATTTGAGCCAAGGTCACCTTGGCAAGTTCCAATCACACAGGGTGTTGGGGGTGTGGAGTCTATGTGAGGAGCAACAACCAAGGAGGTGAGGTGCATGTGGAGTGTGTCAGTTTTCTAAGAGTGGATGCACATCTAGGGGTGGGGACTTGTATAGAGTGCTTGAGAAGTACTCGGGAAGTGATCAACAACATAGTTGAAATTGATGTAGATTGGACTAGGGTCCATTTTTTCAAATCAATAAAGCTACTTGTTACCCCAAGGTACTCTGTTCAAATTGTGTTGAGTCATTTTTTGTTGTTCAAGTTTATATTGTGATTGTGTTGTCCAAGGTGTGTGAAAGTGTTAGGCTTGGAACATTGGAGACAGGCGTAGTCTGAGATCATCCTACCTTGGGAGATCATCAGTGTCGCGTGGGGTAAAAACCTTGCCCTATGACAGTTGGTATCAAAGCTTAAGGCTTGATACTCCAAGCTTGACACAGTCAGTACTGAGTAAAGATGTTTGAGGAAGCATCATCGGAGGAACCGTCATCGGGATGGCCTCTGAGGGTCAATATCAACATAGGGCCTAGGAACACATTGAGGATAGATGATAGAGTCAATGACTTGGAGAGTCAGTTAGAGGCAATAGAGGACATAGTAACACCTCACAGGATAGGAAGAGTAGAGGTAGATGTCAAAGATCTACAGGATGACACTAGTAGATTGACAATGGAATTTCAGAACCTTACACAAGAGCATAACTCACTATCTGACGATCATACTCTTTTGGAGAAGCTCACAAGAAGTTGAGAGATGATCACACGACATTGTTAATAGATTACCAGACCTTATCAGGGGAGCATAATACCATGATTGCATATTGTCAGACTATGGAAATAGAGGTTTAGAGGTTGACCAAGGAGGTTGGTTTCCTAAAGGCAGTCTTCACTCAGGGAGGAGGAGGAGGCAAGACTGGGCATAAAAGGAAGCCCCCAAAGCCCTACGATGGGAAGAGGGATGACAAGGTGCTAGAGAATTTTGTATTCGACATGGAGAGATTTTTGAAGTCTCTAAGAGGTTACACTAATGAGGAGAAGCTTGATGAGGTAGTGTGTTGTCTCACAGGTGAGGTCAAGTTGTGGTGGAGAACCAGGTTGGAAGACTAGAAGGCAAGGAGGCCAGTTCCAATAGTGAACAAATGGGAAGATCTGAGTGCACTGCTCAAACAACAATTTAAGCCAGAGAGTGCAAACCTAGAATTGAGGTATAAGTTCAGATATATGAGGTAGACGGGGTCATTGAGGGATTATATCTAGACCTATCAGACATATATGCTGTAGATGCCAAAATTGGTAGAGGAAGAGAAAGTGTATTTCTTCATATCCAGCTTGAAACCAGGTCTAATGCTTGAAGTAAAGAAAGCTATACCTCAAATAGTTGAGGAAGCCATTGCCATTGCAGCCATTCTAGATGACCACCAGTTCAGTAAGGATACCAAAAACAATGGGCCTTATTAGAAAAGTGAAAAGAAGCAGTTCCAGAAGAAGAATGACGAGAAGAGTAGTAGCACTACAAAGTAAGCTGAATCTTCTTTGAGTACATAGTTGACAGGGTCATCAAAATCAACACACAAGAAGGACTCAGGTAAGGGTAAATCTGAAGAGACTAAGACCAAGTCTAAACCTCCGAAGACAAAGGGGTTCTTCATCTATGGAAACAAAGGCCATTGGGCTAAGGAGTGTCCAGAGAGATAGAGGTTATCTTCAATGCAGAATGATGATGCAAAGAAGGATGGTTCAGCTTCAGTGATGGGAGTGATCCAAGGTTTGAATGTAGTGAAGTGCCTACAACAAAAAAAGGCTACAACAACCAAGCCCAAGAAATTGAATAGGTTGTGTTATGTGGAGACAATGATGAATAACAAGATAACCATGGGGATGGTAGATTCAGGTGCCACACACAACTATGTTTAAGCTAGGAGAGCTCTAGAACTGGGAATTAAGGTGCAACTAGGCACAAGTTCCTTTAAGGTGGTGAATTCACCTGCTAAGCGAGTAACTAGCATAGTGAAGGGCACATTGGTGAAAGTAGGGATGTCGTAGGGCCACATACATCTTATGGCGATTGAAATGGATGATTTTGAGTTGATTTTGGGCCAAGAGATCCTAAGGTTAGGAAAAGTGGCAGTGATGCCTCATTTGGAGTCAATTTTGTTCTTAGATCCGTAGTGTTCATGTATGGTGAAGACATCTGAGAGGCGATAGTCTGGGAAGGCTCCAATGATTTCAACATTGAGTATGAAGAAGGTAGCTAGGAAAAAATATAGGGAAGAACCTGTGTTCTTGGTGACACTACTTGGAGGTTGGGATGAGTTAGAAGGATTCAAGGAGACACCGATTCCAATAGAAGTAAAAGAGGTCATAATGGAATTTGAGAATCTGATGCCAATCAAGCTGCCCACTCAACTCCCTATTAGAAGGGCCATAGATTATAAGATTGAATTAGTACTGGGGGCAAGGCCTCCAGCTTAGGCACCATATCAGTTGTCAGGGCTTGAGATGGTTGAACTTAAGAAGTAATTAGAGGAATTGCTAGAGGCAGGGTATATCAGACCATCTCGTTCTCCATATGGAGCTCCAGTGTTGTTTTAGAAGAAAAAGGATGGAACATTGAGGTTATGCATTGACTTCAGAGCTCTAAATAAGTTAACCATCAAGAACAAGTATCCCCTACCTCTCATCACAGATTTTTTTGATCACTTATCAGAAGTGAGGGTTTTCAACAAGCTTGATTTGAAGCAGGGCTACTATTAAGTGAGGATTGTTGCAGGGGATGAAGAGAAAGTTGCATGTGTGACAAGGTATGGGTTATACGAGTTCATGGTGATGCCCTTTGGGCTATGCAATGCACTAGCAACATTTTGCACACTCATGAACGATGTGTTTCATCCTCTATTGGATAAGTCTATGGTGGTGTATTTAGATGACATCTTGGTCTAAAGAAAGAATATGGAGGAACACAAGCAACATTTGGCAGAAGTATTTGAGTTTCTCAGGGAGCACAAACTATTTGTGAAGAAGGAAAAGTGTTCCTTTTCTCAGGAAGAGGTGTTCTTCTTGGGTCACATAGTTGGAAAAGGTTTGATTCATCCATAACTAGAGAAGCTACAAGCAATCAGGGATTGGGAGCCTTTGAATATTGTTCATGATGTGAGGCAGTTTATGGGTTTGGCAAACTACTACAGGAAGTTTTTTGAAGGGTATTCCAAGCTTGCGGCCCCTTTGACAGATCTCTTGAAGAAGGATAGAAAGTGGAAGTGGTCAAATAAGTGTCAAACAACATTTGAGGGACTAAAGGAGAAACTCACATTGTTGCTTGTGTTGACATTGTCTAATTTCACAAGGCCATTCGAAATCCAAAGTGATGCTTCAAATTATGTAGTTGGGGGAGTGTTGTTGCAAGATGGACATCCAATTGCATATGAGTCTAGGAAGTTGTAGGACAGGGATCATACATTTTCTCAGGATGTGGAGACATTATCTCTTAGGGACATAGTTCAGTGTGAAAATAGACAATGTCTCCTCAACTTCAAGACTCAAGCCAAGCTAACACCGAAGTAGGCTAGGTGGCATGAGTTCTTGGTAGAGTTTGACTTTGAGGTCCTGTATAATCTAGGAAAGCAAAATGTGGTTGTACATACTCTAAGTTGAAAGGGACAATTAGCTGTAGTGGACGAGGATCAAGTGGTTCAGCCAGGGGCTAGCCGAGTGACACTATCTGGGGAGGTCTTGGAGACTATCAAGGAAGGGTATCAAATGGATCCTTAGGCTACACAATTGTTCAAGCAAGAATTAGAGGGTAGGACTCACAAGTTCAGTATCAAAGATGGGTTATTGGTCTTTACCCATGATTGAGTCTACCTTCCAAAGTGGAAGAATGTGAGGAAGGAAGTCCTACATGAATGTCATGATAGTCCTTGGGTAGGGCATTTAGGGCATAAGAGGACCCTTCCATCATTAGAAAGGGGGTTCTACTGGCAAAATACGAGAAAATATATAGATGAGTATGTCAGGAGTTGTCTCATTTGTCAGCAGGATAAGGCGGTAACAAAGTCTCTAGGAGGCTTGTTGCAATCACTACTCGTGCCAGTAAGACCATGGGCAAGTGTAAGTATGGATTTTATCACAGGGTTGCCTAATGTGGAAGGGTATACAAGTATTATGGTTGTAGTTGATAGATTCTCCAAATATGCCACATTTGTAGCATGTAAGGCACCATGCAAGGCAGAGGATGCTACGGATTAATTTTTCAAGGATGTGGTGAAGTATTGGGGTGTTCCACTGAGTATCATTAGTGATCAGGATGCCTGTTTTACCAGTAATTTTTGGAAAGAGTTGTTCAACCTAATTGGGACAAGGTTGCTCATGTTGATGAGTCATCACCTAAACTAAAAGGATCAATGGGATTCTATAGATTATCTAAGGCACTTGTTTGGTCAGACCAATCCAATTGGCCAAGGTGATTGGATTTAGCTCAGTTCAGCTACAACATGCAGAAGAGTGCATCGAGTTAGTTCTCACTGTTTGAGTTGGCAACAAGCCAACAACCACTAACTCCTCATATAGTGTTGAGTGGATATATGGGAGATAGTCCAAATGCAAGGAAAAGTTGTAGGAGTGGCATGACCAAGTTGATCTTGCTAGGCATAACTTGGTTAAGGTTGTAGAAAGAATGAAGCATTATGTAGACTCAGGGTGGAGCAGTGTGGATTTCAAAGTTGGTGATAAGGTCTTTTTGAAGATGGATCCAATTCAGTTCAAACCACCCAAAGGATTGAGTACACAACTAGGTCATTGTTATGATGGGCCATTTTCAATTGAAAGAAAAATCAAGAAGGTGGCATACAAGTTGAAGTTGCTAGCCCACATGAGAGTTCACAATGTGTTCCATGTTAGCCAGCTCCATCCTTATCATCATGATAAGGAGGATGACAACAAGAATGTTCCAACTTGAGGACCAATGTTTGTCAAGGATAGACCAGGGTTGGAGGTGGAGGAGGTGATTGTTGTTAAAGATCAGGGATATGGGAACAAAACGTGGAGGGAATTCTTAGTTCATTGGCAGGGCTAGAATAGGGTGGAAGCGACTTGGGAGTGAGTTGAGAACATGTGGAAGTATGAAGACAAGGTTTTGGAGTCCTTAAATAGGGACTCCAACCTACCTCTTTAATCATCCAGCTTGCAGTTGGGTACCTTCACAGCATTGTATGGGCAGTGTTGCTAGTGTTAGGGGCATCATCTATTTTAGAGTGGGGGAGGATGTAAGGGGTGGTTGATTCACATAAGGGGAAGGGCTGCTTCTGGGTTGAGACGAAGGTCTTAAGGGAGTTTCCAGCTGTATGGTTGATTTCTCATGTAGAGTCAACATTGCACTAATTACTAATATGGGTGAATAAGAGTAACCCAAGTGTTTAAAGATGAGCGTTCTATAGTGATTGTTCTTATTCACAAGGTGAAGTGTCATGGTGGAGAAATCCAAGGAGGCACACAACAACATTTAGATTTTAGAGAGTTCAGAGAGTACAAAGTAGTGAAGAGGAGTAGTGTAGTATTAGTGTAGGGTGAGTAGTGAAGTGTGACTTGGAGTCCCCCGTCAAAGGGTGGGGACTTGGGTCTTATCCATGTAAGTCGATCAAGTTCAATCTGAGCCAAGGTCACCTTGACAAGTTCCAACAACACAGGGTGTTGGGGGTGTGGAGTCTACGTGAGGAGCAACAGCCAAGGAGGTGAGGTGCATGTGGAGTGTGCCAATGTTATGAGAGTGGATGCACATCTAGGGGTGGGGACTTGTATAGAGTGCTTGGGAAGTACTCAGGTAGTGATAAAAAACATAGTTGAAATTGATGTAGACCGGGCCAGGGGCCATTTCTTCAAATCAATAAAGCTACTTGTTACCCCAAGATACTGTGTTCAAATTGTGTTGAGTCATTTTCCACTGTGCAAGTTTATATTGTGATTGTGTTGACTAGGTGTGTGCAGGTGTTAGGCTTGGAACATTGGAGACAGGCGTAGTCCGAGATTGTCCTACCTTGGGAGATCGTCGGTGCTGCAAGGGGTAACTATAATGTCCCCATTTTTTAGAAACTAAGTGGAGTTCTTAGCCTTCACGTTCTCCAAAGGCTAAGTGGAGCATAAGAGGAAATTAAATTAATTTCTTATAAAGTCATTAAATAAATTAAAAATTAAAAGGTGACTTTATATTTAATTAATTATTATATTAAACGAGAGGGAAGCTTCTAGAGTGTGTATTAATTATTGAAAAGGGGGAAGCCTCTAGTAATTTAATTTTCTAGAAGCACAATTAATTATTGTATTGCAAGGGAGGAGTTTCAAGAGAGTGCATTAATTATTGGAAGGGGGAAGCTTCTAGCACTTGCAATTAATTAATATTTGGTATCCTTCTAGAAGGGTGTAGGAAAAGTATAAATAGAGATGGGAGAGTCATTGTTGAGCATCAGATTATTGTGAATTGCATTTGATAAAAGCTTGGAGGTGGGTTAAAGATTTGGTCTTGGCATTAGAGGACGTTCATCCTCTCTTCTAACATTCTAGATGTCATTCCCTTGGGGTTTGGCCTTTGGAATACATTGCTATGTATTTGATTTTATCATTTTGAGAACTAATATTATTTTCAGTAGTAGTTCAATCTTCAATTTGCATAAATTCCTTCTTGCTCATGTTATGTGGATTGAAACCTATGCAAAGACATTAAAATGTCTTTCAGTAGTTGGTTCAATTTTTGGGCATTTCTAGGGTGCCCATTACAGTGGTATCAAAGCATTTTTTGGGCATTTCCAGGGTTCCCATTACAGTGGCATCAGAACATTTCTTGGGCATTACCAGGGTGCCCATTACAAAAACCCAGCCCTGTGACAATGGAGATAATGACCAAGACACAATCATAGAGGATAATCACCCATGGCTAACACACACACCAATCAAGAACATGAAGACAATACAGTACATCAGGTCATTGGTTAGAACCTCTATTGGATAACTATGTAAGAACTCTAGTGGAGTGTAAGTCGCTTGTCACTAGAAAGCCCAAGCTATATTTGGTGCAGAATGAATCCCTTAGGAAACCATCACATCAATGTAGAAAAAACCCTTAGGTAACCATCACACCATGCCCTTAGATTAACTGTAAAGGCCACACCCTTGAATTAATTGCTCAGGTGTTCACTTATCTGATATTAAGTTTTAGTACCCGTTTATTAATTTAGTTATCACTTGTTAGAACTTCTTCATGCTATGTTGTTAGAATATACACCAAGATATACAAGAGAAGCCACTCCAAATGTCTACCCTATATACCCATGCTCATCACATGATGAGTCCCCAAAGGCAATGCAAGTTCCCAACCCAACCCCAAATGAACAATCCCTCAACCAGCCTATATCTGAGAGCTTGGGTCTCACAAGATCTTGTCAAATACACGTGCGTGTGCTCATGTGTGGGCACAACTAACTACATGAAATAATCAAGTAACCAATGCAAGGGTTGGATATGAGGAATGCAACAATCAAACAAATACAACAATTCACTCAACCAACCTATATCTGAGAGTATGGATTCTCCATAAATCCCAATGCAAACACAATAAAACCATGGTAAATTTGAAAACTTAGTGTTCATTCCAAATCAACGACCCAAAATTAGAACCAAGAAATACTCGAGAAAATTGGGTGGCACACAAAATGAGGTGATGCAAAAATTTCTCAAAACTAAAGGTTGAGGAATCTCAACAACATTAAAACCCATTATCCTAATGGTTACAAAACAACCAAAAATCCAATAAAAATCAGGTTCCAAGCTTGTATGCAAAAATGACCAGCATAACGGCTTAAAACTTACAAATTACAAAGTCAAAAACCCTCATATGCTCACACACACCCAGTCGAGCCAAATAAACATACGACTATAGAGGGGGACACTAGTTCTCAACCTCCAACTATAAATCAATTGAAAACAAAAGCTAAAACAGGCCAAAACTATTTAAATGAAAAAGCCCTACCTCACAGCCAAAATAGAGAATGGTGCTATAAAATAATTAGAGCACATACGTTGACAAAAATTTTGGCAAGGGAAGAGTTTCCCAATCCGAATCCAATGCACCTATCCTCATGGAAAAACCATGATCACATCTCACCCAATGAGAAAAACACCAGAAATGCACATTGGGGTTTGGAGGATTTGCTCCAATTTCTTGTGTTCCAAATTGTGAGAAGTGAGTTTAAACCCACATTTTAACCAATATATGCACTTTCCTCAAGTGACATAAATTAGATTAATTAAATAAAACAATCTAATTAGCTCCCTTAACCTCATAAATTTGGCAATCCAATTGCTTGGGATTAAAACTACAACCAAATAGCTGGTAATTAAATTAAAGATTAAATGGAATAATTAAAATCTCTTGAAGCTGATTGGCGGGGTGTTATTTCTGTAGGCAACGTCGGGGGTGTGTGTGGAGTTGTGGGGGAGTTTTTTGTGTGGCTGTTTGGGGTTGGGGCCAACTGGGGCTAGATGGGGAGTGTAGGGCCTTCAATTTGTGGCAGTGTGGGGTATACAGTAGGGTGAGGGTGTTTGTAGGTAAAAGATTTTGGCTTGGAGATAGGGTCTTTGAATCTAAACATGGGGCAGTTGGAGATCCCTGCATCTTAGATATTATTTGATGATTTGGTGATGGTTGATCCCTCTATTTTGATGCGGGGAGGGGTTGAAGGCTAGACTGACAATCCCCCATCTTGGGTGAACACTTCATTGTTGAAGGGTTGTTTTCGTATTAAGAAGATGGATGGGTGTTTGGAACGATCTAATGATCAACCAGTGTTGGTTATTCAACCAGAGCAAATTTTAGAGGATGTGGAGTACTGGGGCAAGCATGCACTCATCTGTAAGTTTTTGGGTCTCCGACTTTCTCTCCCTATGTTGGAATCATGGGCACATTAGATTTGGAGCTTGGAAGGGGTTATGGAAATTCTTCTAGCGGCCAAAAACTATTTTATGGTTATTTTCTCAAATATATCAGACAGGAGCAAGGTATTCAAAGGGGGCCCATACTTCTTTAGCTAGGTTGGGCTTTTCATCAAACCCTAGCACATCGGATTCAACTTTGCTAAGGAGATCCCATCTCATGTCCCAGTGTGGGTTTGGCTTCCACAACTGCCTCTAGAATTTTACAGGGAGGATATTTTTCATTCGATATCACTTCTACTCGGGAAACCAGTTGGGTCAGCCACACAAACCCAAGACCAAAAGGTAATTTCATATGCACGAATTTGTGTAGAGGTTGATCTTAATAATCCTCTGCCTAACTCTATAGAAATTTTCTTGGTCCCTTCTTCATGGATTCAACAATTGGACTATGAGACTTTACCCTTTAGATGTAGGATTTTCCGTGAGTACGGGTACTTACAATGCAAATGCCCCCAGAATAAATTTTCTCAATCATTGACATCCACTATGCCGACCCCTAAGGAGGACAAGGGTAAGGCCCCTATGCCAGAAGGTCCCTCTGGGGACAAGGAGGGTTTTATCCTAATGAAGCTGTGTAATAAAGGAAAGGGGTAGAAGAGAACTTGGATGGATAGACAAAGTGATGGCACTTTTAACAGGTTTAATGTTTTGGAGAATTTGGTACAGGAGTAAGGTATACTAGTTGAGATATCCCCGGGTGATGGTTCTTTTCTAAGACCCCTATTGGAGGAGGTCGAGAATCTAGCCTAGGTTCCTAAGGAAGAACTAGGTCAGCCAGTTTGTTTAGATGGATTGGTTCAGGAGAAAAGTTGTGATATTCCTAGTGGGTCTCATCCCTGTGACGCCCCAAATATCATAGCTTCTACCCTTCCTAGCAAGAAAGGGATGCCTGACAACACAAAAGGCTCTAAAGTTGCTTCCACTTTAGGCTTACAGCAAAAGCCCTTTAAAAAAGGGACCTTAGAGAAGTTTTCTTAGAGTGGAAGGAAGACAGATTAGGAGAAGGTTAAGATGATGGGAGAGACTTTGGTTGAGGCGGGGTTTGTGAAGCCCGTTGACTCCCACTTCTTGCAATCTTCTAAATGATTATTCTTTTGTGGAATGTGAGGGGGTTGAACAACATCCCTAGACAAAAGGCTATTCATAGATTGATAGACTCTCATTCTCTAGATGTTTTTTTCATTCAGGAAACTAAGGTTACAGTTGATGAATTAGATAGCTATGGGCCAAATTTATGGCCCCATGGTAGCTAGCAGGGAGTGGGTGATCAAGGGAGCTCGGGTGGTCTTGCTTGTCTCTAGAATCCTAAGAAGGTGACTCCCCTATGGTGGATTTCGAGTAGGTCTTCCATCTCTTTTATGGCTTCTCACTTTGAGAGGTGCTTGTTCTCCAATATTTATGCTCCTAGTGATTTGGTAGGTAAATCTCTTACGTGGTCACATATTATATTTGTCCAATCCTTGGATCCTTTCCTTCCTTGGATTGTGGCTAGAGATTTTAATGTTGTTACTAATTTAGAGGAAAAGAGGGGCAGGACTTCTTGATTGGGCCCTTCTTCTAGTATGTTTAGAGATAATATTGGTTCTTTGAATCTTATTGATGTTAAACTTGGTTCTAGTATATTCACCTAGAATAATAGAAGGAGTGGGATGGAGTCTATTTCATAAAGGCTTGATAGGTTCCTAGTTTCTTGTTTTTGGATGGATATTAGATGGTCTACTAGATTAGAAATTCTTGATTAGAGGGGACCACTGGCATATTAAGCTCTCTGTCACTCCTTTCAAGACTTCTAAGAATCCCTCTTCCAAGTTTTAGCTGATGTGGTTGAGGGATCCCTCCCTGCAAGATCTTACGGTAGCCTAGTGGTATGAGGGTAGGCCTCCTCATAGTACTTCCATGTACACCTTTGAGAAGAGGCTTTAGGATGTGAAATTCAGGCTGAAATAATGGAATAAACAGTGCCTTAGGAACCTTCAAAAGAATTTGAGAGAGGCCCATACCAGGTTGGATAGTGTCACTCGCCAAATTAGGGACCAAGGAATGACTCCAGATTTAATGTCTGAAGAGTCCTCAATTTTGAGGGAGGTTGAGGAATGGGAGCTTTGGGAGGAAATATTTTGGAAGCAAAAGTCCCAGGTGGACTGGTTGCAGGAGGGAGATAGAAACACTACTTTCTTCCACAACATAGTTAAAGCTCATAGGTCTAGAAATTCTATCACTTCTCTAGTTTCTACTTCTAGAGATTAACTCTTTTCCAAAGAGGCGATTTCTCTAGAGGCCACTAGATACTTTTCTCAACTCTTCTCTAACGAGGAACCTAGTTCTTTGGTGGAGACAAGGGCTATTTTAGATTGCATTCTTCATCTTGTGTCTAGCAATATGAATAGGGATCTGCTAAGGCCTATTGTGCTGGAAGAACTAGAGAAGGTGGTATTTGGTATGAAGAAAGGTAAAGCCCTAGGCCTAAATGGCTTTCCCATTGAATTTTTCCAAGAATTTTGAGAGATTATTAAATTTGATCTTCTAGAAGTAGTCCAAGAATCATATCAAAATAAACAAATGCTCAAGTCTTTGAATGCTACTTTCTTGGCTCTCATTCCCAAGATTGATGGGGCTAATAGTTTGGATAAGTTCAGACCTATTTCTTTATGTAATGTCATGTACAAAATTATCACAAAATTAATTGCTGAAAGGCTCAAGCCTTTTCTTGCCACTTTGATTTCTAAGGAATAGGGAGGTTTTGTTGGTGGTAGACATGTTCTTGATTGGGTGGTTATTGCTTCAAAGGCTATTCACTCTATGGCCACATCCAAGGAAAAGGCTATATTTATTAAGCTGGATTTAGAAAAAGCTTATGACTGGGTTAGTTGGGAGTTCCTAGGTCGTGTGCTTCTCGCTTTCAGATTTGATATGGAATAGGTGGATTGGGTTCTCAGTTGTGTGACTTCCCCATCCTTTTGGGTTCTTATTAATGGAGAACCCACTAATCTATTCTCTACTTCTCGAGGACTTCGATAGGGGGATCCTATCTCTCCATATCTCTTTATCATTATGGCAGAGGACTTGGGGAGATTTATAAAATTTCAAGCAGAACAGGGGCTTGTTCAAGGGTGGAAGTGGCACAATGATATTCCAGCATACACGCACCTTCGATTTGTGGATGATACTCTACTAATGGGCTTGGCTACTATTAATGAGGGAATAACTTTAGAATGATTTTGGATACTTATTTTAAAAGCTTCTGGATAGAAAATTAATGAAGGTAAATCTCTATTTATTTCTTTAATACTCCTCAATCGATTCAACTTAGGATTGCTAGGATTCTCAGGTTTCAAGTTGGATCTCTTCCTTTGATCTATCTTGGAGTACCATTAGCTCTGGGGACTTAGCTGAGAGAATATTGGCAAGGTCTTTTGGAAAAATTTTGTAGCAGGGCGAGTCGCTGGACTCATAGGTGGCTCTCTTCTACTGGAAGAGTTATCCTCCTCAAGACTATGGTTTAGGCTCTTCCCATGTATAGGTGTTTGATGCAAACTCCTCCCATTAGAGTTATGAAAGATTTTGATGCTTTGTCATGAAAATTCCTTTGGTCAAGCAATCTCCTCTCTTCTAAATGGAGCTTAGTCAAATTGGACACTATTTTCTTGCCTAAGTTTGCTGGGAGACTAGGCCTTAAATGTATGGCTCTTGGCGTCAAGGCTCTAGTGGCAAAGTTATACTAGAGGTGGTGCACGAATCAAGATTGGGATTGGGCTAAGATTCTAGCCCAAAAGTACTTCTCAGGAGCGGAGTATCAGGATATTCCTAAGCTAGCGCTAGATGGAAAAGGTTCCTTTATTTGGGACACTCTTAAAAGGGGTGCTCCTCTTATCAAGGAAGGCCTTTTCTGGATATGTAATGAGGGGTCAAGTGTGTTATTCTGGCAGGACTCTTGGGATGGCCATCCTCCCATTCTCTCCAGATACCCCCACCTCCAGCCTCTATGTTAGATTTTTTCTATTGTAGGATGGACCAAGGTAGCTCACTTCAAGACTATTAAATGGTGTGGATTGATGGATGTGGCTAGTTGGAAGGATCCACATGAATGGCCCCTAGGGGGCTCCTCAAAGATTCGAGTTGAGCTGGCTAATCTTCTCTCTGTTAGGTTGTGCAGTTCCTCTAAGGACAAAGACATCCTTGCTTGGGGTCCCTGCCCTAAAGGAAAGTTTAGTGTGGCCCAAGGCTATGCTCAACTAGATAATCAATGTAATGAAGTTCATGAGGTTTTCTCGTGGAAGAAGGTTTGGAATAAATCCTCTTGGCCGAAATGTAATTTTTTTCTATGGTTGGTTGCTCAAAAGAAGTGTCTTACTTGGGATAATCTCCAAAGAAGAGGGTTTCAGGGTCCTTCTTTCTGTTTCCTCTATATGTTGAATGGAGAGGATGTTTCTCATTTATTCTTCTTATGCCCTCTCTCTAGAGAAATCTAGCATAAGTGGTGGGAGGTTTGGTGTCATGGATGCATTCATGTTGAATCTCTTCTTGAATTTTGGGATAGCCTTGGCAAACCCCTGGCAAAAACTTCATTCCTCCAGGTGGCTTGGGATGTTGGACCTACTTTTATTCTTTGGAATCTTTGGCTAAAACGTAATCGTCAAATTTTTTGTAACTCCAGTTTGGGAGTCACTAAAATATGGCAACTGATTTTAAGTAGACTTTAGGAGACTATCTATGTTAAATGTGATATGACTAAGCTTGTGGATCCTGGTGACTTCAGTATAGTTAGGAATTTAGGATTGGTGGACAAAGGATTGGGAAGCATAAGTGGTAAGAGATCTTAGCCGCTCAAGAGAAAGGTTTGTAGGGTCAGGAGATGGAGACCTCCACTAGATGCAATCCTTAAAATTAACACAAATGGTTCCTCCTGTGGGAACCCTGGACAGGTTGGTGTGGGGGGGATTGGGAGAGATACAAATGGCAATTTTATTTTCATGTTCTCTATTCACAAAGGAGTTCATTCCAATAATCTGATGGAAGCCTTGGCTATGGAGCGGACTTGCTCTCTAGGATGGAGGAAAATGGTTTGTGAATCAGATTCTCAGATCATTGTGGATATGATAAATAACCAGAGTGTGGATGACTCTAACTGGAAAATTGCCTCTATTGTTAGAGAGATTCTTCACTTGAGTAGCTTTCTGGATTGGATCTCCTTTTGTCATATTCCTAGGGAATGGAATGGAGTCGTTGATGTCCTGGCAAAATGGGCATCGGAGAAAGGAGCTAGTTGAGATATTTCAGGTAGGGATGATCTTCCTGTTGATTATGTTGGGACTTTTGAGCAATTAGTGGAAAAGGATAGAACTTAATTGATCTTGGGTTTGTGTATTGGATGTTTGGGCTTGAGGCCTTTTGTAATTTGGCTTTGATTGAATAAATTTTTACCCCTTTTTTCAAAAAAAAAATCACTTGAAGCCATTAAAATAACATTTAATTAGATCTCTTCCTCGAGAGATGGAGAATCCTAAATGCACAGACATGCTCATGGGTCTAATCACATAACACATTATGAATCTAGATTTACTAATTACCAAAGGATTAAAATAACAATAAAAGATACATATTTTCACCTATTATTTCCCAAGGTGCTTAATAATACCGATGTTAGGTATTTATGGAGATGAGTTGGAAAGTTCTCTTCTCAATGAAGGCTATACGTATGGCATGCCATCATGATTTGTTACATTTTCACATTGATGGTAGAAAAGGACCTAGCTATGTGAAGCGATACAGCGCAAGGATTGAGAGAAAGATTTATGACACGATTTTAGACATAATAACTCCAACGTTTTATTTTTTGCATCATCCTTATTTGGAAATGAAATTTCCTTCTATGCCCTCTAAGTTCCTCAATAATATCCATAATCTTCAATTGTCGAAGGAAGTTGCCATGATGAGTGATATTGCAAAGAAAAATATTGTCAATCTGAACTTGGGTCCTGAGAATTGTAAGTAGTTGTTTGAGAAGGAGAACACCATGGGAGGCCCATTGAAACTTGTTGAACCTATAAACTATAAAGAGTTGGAGCAGAATAAAGAAATTTAGGGGTATTCTATTAAGGAAGGTCTACATTTGTATATCCATGTGATGAAAGGCCACAACACTATTCTCTCTATTAAGTTTGCTAATTCTTGGAACAAAGGACTGATGGAAATTGGTAGCATCAAATTTGTGGTGATGCTAGAACTGATTGGAGAAGCCACATGCTAGGAATGTGTTGGCGTTAAAGTGGAAAGGAAAGGTAGGTTGGACTAAACTAAATGTAGGCATAAGTTATTTGAAGGAACAAAAGAACCTATTTGTGTGAGTTCTAGAAATGGGTATGATAAGCTCTCTCTCTCCCTAGCCCTTTTGGTGCCATTTGTTATTGGTTAGTAAAATATTTTACTCTTGAAGGTTGTTACATGACCTATCATGGCTATCATTTTTCTACTACTTAATATGCTTAGACATGGGGAAAATGTTAATATGTCATTCTTCATGTTTTCCTCTCTGGTCAACAGTATTGTCATGGGAGAAAACCCTCTTATTCACCAAGGGCTCATTTTTGTCCTTTATCACCATGTTTATGCTCACCACCTAGGTTTTGGTTGATGTCTCACACCCATAGATAACCCTAGAACCCCTAAATCCTCTATGGTTATCAAAGAAATTTGTGCTGATAAGTCCCAAATGGAGTTGCTTCAAATTTTGGATAACCCCCATCCCTATAAATCTAAGGAAAAACATATACCTTTGGAACAATCCCTTTTGATTGAGGCCCCCAAGCAATGAAAAAATGCTTCTGTAAAATCCAGCCCTACTAGTACCCTTAAAAAGGGGAAAATGGTGGAAGATATAATTGATATCGATAAAAATGAAGGGGAGGGAAATTATGCTAATGAGGAGGATAGAGCTACAGACTTCAAAAGGCAAAAGGGGAACTCTAGCTCTAGGGAGAGAAGATCCACAAGGTTGAAAAACTTAAAAAGGGACAAGTTATAAGGAAGAAAGCAAGGACTCCCACAATTCCTAAATGGAGAACAAGGCGAAAGATACGAAAGTGGAGGAAACACTAGGGAAAGCTAGATTTTGCTCCTCTAATGAAGCTGATTTTGATGCAGAAGCAGAAGAAACTAATGATGAAACCCACTTTCCTTAAGATACAAAAGTGGTCGTGGACTTGGGCATTATAGAAGTTGAAGGGATTAAGATGAGTGAAAAAAATAAGGTTGGAGAAATGATGAACTCCCTTTCCAATAGGTAGAGGAATTTGGAAGACCTCAAGAAAGACTGTGATAATAGATTAGATCCAGAATAAATGAGAAAATTGAAAAGCTTCATAAATAGTTCAAAACTGCGGTTACTAGTCTTGAATTGGGGGTGGTCGTTTCATCTATTTGCAAAGTGTTGAAAGAGATGATGAGAAAGGTTGTGTTTGAGGTCATCAATGGTAAGAGAAAAATGAGAAAGATGAGCCAAGCCAAGGAAACTAATTGCAAGGAGATAAAGAGTGCCACCCAGATCGAGAACTAAACTAAAGAGAGTTTGGTTAAGAGCCTACGTTGTTAAAGGTTGTACAACACATTGTTAAATGTGACCCTATTAAAGGATTTAATCACGCTGTTAGGAGTGGCCTTGTTAGAGGAATTTGTATAATTCCATTATAATGTTGAACCTTGATTAAAAGATTTGAAAAATGACGGTTATGTCAACCTTGATTAAAGGATTTTCAGTTCAATACAATGGTTAGAATGTAATAGTAGGTTTGATCTGTAAAGTACAACTCACTTTGCAAATTCAAATCTCCATTTGCTCATCTGTTGGTTCATTGACTGGCCTCCATTGACATCTTCATCACTGATCAGCTTGGCACCTCCTCAAGTAATCACTTTTTCACCAAACTCTTCACACTTCACTTTTGATGTTCTGCTCTTCAAAGCTTCTTCTTAAGATCACCAATCAACTTGGGAGGTTTCCATGTACAAGGTCAATCATATCCCTTAGGAGGGCAATGTGCAAATAAAAGTGGAAATAAAAGAGGGTAAGAATTTAATAGACCACTAGGAAATCCAAACGGATACATACAATTAGATTTCAATATCTACCAAGGTCACCCTAATCTCGTGGATGATGAAGTGAGAAAAGTTATTTTGATTTTCACTCGTAATAATGCATTATCTTCTGAGAATCATTACAGAGGTCAATTATTCAGTAAATGATAACCAGTTATTTAGTAAATGATAACACAAAAATTGACAACTTTTCTTAAAAAGCACTGTGTCTCCTAGATAACATTTACTAAATGATTGTTTGCATAACGACAACCTCATTAGAGGGCCTTCGTTTTTAACCATGAAGATAAAGCTATGCATGCACCCACTCATTCAGTCATGGTGTCAGGGGTGGCTGATTCAAGCATCACAAACATTGAAGAATTCAAAAGGGACTTCATGGAAAGGTCTCATGAGAATAAGTTTGATCATAGATTCCCAACCAATGAATTTAATAGCCCATTATTCGTCTCTTACGCTGTCATTGACACCGCCTACGAAATTCACCGTCAGTTGGAATTAGTCGTCTTCGAATCTTCAACCTCTACACATGCCCTTACCATAAATCACCGGATATGATGGGTCGACTTGTGCAGAAAATATGCATAAAAGGAAATGTTCATAACACAGGCTGTCGTCCACCCAATTTACGCGTCCGGTCACGTCGTATTTCCGTATCTCTCTATTTTTCGCCCACTCCCTTCTTTTTGGGCCTATAAATACATTGTAATTTACCTTCCCCTAAACCCTCTTCCATTGCTTTCTATCATTTATCATTTCTGTGATTAATTTGAGCGACAATCCCCATGGCATCCACGCACTCATCAGCTTCTCCTTCTGAAGAATCATTTCTCAGATACGAGCCCCACTCTACTAAACTTTCCTTCCAATTAAGTGACAAGAGGTACCACGTGTTTCTGAGTTTCAGGGGACCAGATGTGAGGAAGACTCTTGTTGACCATCTATTCGAGGCCCTCTCCGTTGCTATTGGAAAAGGGAGAAAGCATTGACTTGAGTTTGGAGAAAGCAATAGAGAGCAGTGCCATCCGAATTCCTATATTTTCCAGAGGCTATGCAGACTCAACTTGGTGTCTCAGAGAGGCTGCTGAGGACACCTGGCTTGATCATTCCTCTGTTTTATCATATGAAGTCAACTCAAGTTAGATATCCAGAAAAGGAGGACAGTCCTTATTGCCCGGCATTTCAAACGCATCGCGGCCATTCAAATCGATACGAAAAGGAGGAGATTGAGCGGTGGAAGAATGCGCTTCTGGAGATCTGTAAACGCTCTGGCTGGCCCATGGATATCACAAACGGGTAAGATATCAACCTCAGTTTTTGTGACATTTTATTTGGTGGAATTTGAGACTTCTTACTTCTAAAGTTTAACTAAACATCAAAACACTATAGACCAATGTTGGTGATGGACCTTAGTTTCATTGGGCTTGTATTCCTGGAGATAAAACCATTTCCCAATTGCCGCTGGATGAACGTTAGGGAAGGGAGTTGGACTGCAATTAAATGAAGGAAACGAGTATATAATACTCTAACATTTTGATGTTACATAATTTTGATCCGTTTGACTATATAATAATCTAATTATTTTGGTTTGTTATTTCATGGCAGCTGAACAATGGAAAATGCATATGTATTCAATTAGTTAATTATGTTTAAATGAGTTAAGATAATTTTTGCTTATTTTATTTCATGGCTGTTGACTGAGGGAGGACAGATGTGTATCTATTTAATCAATTATGTTTGACTAAGAATTATGAAGTTTATATAGTTTAAGAAAATATCTAGTGATTTTAGAAAACACATAGAAAAATTAATATTTTATATAGTAAGATAGAGAGTTCTTACATTATAAATCAGTGAAATTAATTAAGAATTATTTGATTGGCAAAACAAATGGGGTCTTATACCTAGAACATTTTTAATCATAAAAGTTATACAAAACTAATGATTATTCATTCAAGACATATACCAACCTCACTTTTTATTATTTGGATATTCCAATCTTATATTGAAGAAGACTTAATCTCTCTAGCCTTCCAATTTCATCAATAGACTAAGAACCATTGACTTTATTTTATATTTTATTAGTTTTGACCTGATCTCCTTTGACCGTTGCAGCTTCGAAGCTCGGATGATAAAGAGGGTGGTGAATGACCTCTTTAGACAGAGTGCCATTAGCAGTTGCCAAGCATCCAGTGGGATTGGAGAACGTCAAGAATGTTCTTATTCAGAAATTATATCTCAAAGTAGTGGATGATGTAACTAAAATTGGAATATGGGGTCTTGGGGGTATTGGCAAGACCACAGTTGCCAAGGCCGTGTACAATCAACTCTGTGTAGATTTCGAAGCGTCTTCTTTTGTTTCTAATATTCGCACCACTGATGCAGAGACCTCAGGCCTCACCAAATTGCAGAAAAAGATTCTCAGAGATTTAGCCAAATATGATAAAGAAGTGGACAGTGTTGATGAGGGCATTACTCTGCGAGAGACCGTTTGGGAGGAAGACGCGTGTTGCTTGTTCTAGATGATGTTGACTCTGTTAAACAATTGGATGCTCTGGTTGGGGATTGGTTGGACTGTGCTAGCAGAGTTATCATAACTTCTAGAGACAAACATATCTTCAATGTAGGTGGGATTCCAGCCCAATGCATCCACGAGCTGAGTGGATTGGAGATTAAAGAAAGTCTCCAGTTATTTAGTTGGCATGCATTTCTCAGAGTATCTCCAAGTCTAGGCTACGAAGATCTGTCAAGAAGAATAGTAGAAGCTTGTAAGGGGCATCCTCTTTCATTGGAAGTGATTGGATCCTTACTGTATGACAAGAAGGATGACAAAGATTGCTGGAAGGAAGCTCTTCATGACATAATTCACAACTCTGAAATTTATGAAATACTTTATATTAGCTACAATGCCCTCACTGATGAAGAAAAGGAGATATTTATAGACATTGCTTGCTTCTTTATTGGAGAAGATAAAACAGTGCCCATTGTTTTTTGGGAATCTTTGTACAAGAAGGCACACACACTGCTGTTTCTAATCTATCCCTGAAATTATTGATAAAGATTGATGATGATGGATTATTCCAGATGCGCGACCATTTGCGAGATATGGGGCAAATTATTGCTGAGAAAGAAAGACAGGGAACCCGCAAGTGGAAGCCTACCCATTTGGGCACCATATCCAACAATTTATCCGGACTTCAGATCATCAGAGGGAATCCACAAAGTCTTGAAATGCTTTATACAGATGGGCTTCACTATCTCCATTTGGAGAATCTGACCATTGAATGCATGTCAAGAGACGCGCTATTCGTGCTTCCCCTAAGTTTGAAATGGTTAAGGTTGACAAATTGCACCTTTGAAATTGTGAAGAATTTAACAGTCAAGAAACTGCGTCACTCTAGAATTGTGGATAACATTTGGCAATGTAAGGTTCTTCAACTAAATGGTTGCTTTAAGTTGGATAGCCTTTCTGTCTATCCCCCGATTTCACTTAGCTTTTCCTCATCTCCACCCATTACTTCGATTCCACTTCCTCTGCTCCTCCTTGATAGCATTGGCAATTTGTCCCAGCTGCAGAGATTATACTTGGCAGACTGTGACAACTTAAATAGCCTTTCTGATAGCATTGGTAACCTGTCACATCTGCATGATTTGTACTTGTCAAGGTGTGGGAGCTTAAGAAGCCTCCCTGATAGCATTGGCAAGCTGTAACTAGCATTGGCAACCTGTTACAGCTGCATGATTTGAACTTGTCAGAGTGTGGGAGGTTAAGCAACCTCCCTGATAGCATTGGCAACCTGTCACAGCTACATAGTTTGCACATTTCAAGATGTAGGAGATTAAGAAGCCTCCCTGATAGTATTGGAAACCTGTCACAGCTGTAGAATTTGGACTTGTACGGGTGTGAGAGCTTAAGAAGCCTCCCTGATAGCACTGGCGACTTGTCCCAGCTTTGGAACTTGGACTTAAGGAGGTGTGAGAGCTTAAGAAGCCTCCCTGATAGCACTGGCAACTTGTCCCAACTTCGGAACTTGGACTTAAGAAGCCTCCCTGATAGCATTGGCAACTTGTCCCAGCTTCAGAAATTGGACTTAAGAAGGTGTGAGAACTTAGACAGCCTCCCTAATAGCATTGGCAACTTGTCCCAGCTTCAAAACTTTGACTTAAAAGGGCGTTAGAGCTTAAGAAGCCTACCTGATAGCATTGGCAACTTGTCCCAACTTCAGAACTTGGACTCAAGAAGGTGTGAGTACTTAGACAACCTCCCTGATAACATTGGCAACTTGTCCCAGCTTTGGAACTTGGACTTAAGGAGGTGCGAGAGCTTAAGAAGCCTCCCTAATAGCACTGGCAACTTGTCCCAACTTCGAAACTTGGACTTAAGAAGCCTCCCTGATAGCATTGGCAACTTGTCCCAGCTTCAGAAATTGGACTTAAGAAGGTGTGAGAACTTAGATAGCCTCCCTAATAGCATTGGCAACTTGTCCCAGCTTCAAAACTTTGACTTAAAAGGGCGTTAGAGCTTAAGAAGCCTACCTGATAGCATTGGCAACTTGTCCCAACTTCGGAACTTGGACTCAAGAAGGTGTGAGTACTTAGGCAACCTCCCTGATAGCATTGGCAACTTGTCCCAGCTTTGGAACTTGGACTTAAGGAGGTGTGAGAGCTTAAGAAGCTTCCCTGATAGCACTGGCAACTTGTCCCAACTTCGGAACTTGGACTTAAGAAGCCTCCCTGATAGCATTGGCAACTTGTCCCAGCTTCAGAAATTGGACTTAAGAAGGTGTGAGAACTTAGACAGCCTCCCTAATAGCATTGGCAACTTGTCCCAACTTCAAAACTTTGACTTAAAAGGGCATTAGAGCTTAAGAAGCCTACCTGATAGCATTGGCAACTTGTCCCAACTTCGAAACTTGGACTCAAGAAGGTGTGAGTACTTAGACAACCTCCCTAATAGCATTGGCAACTTGTCCCAGCTTTGGAACTTGGACTTAAGAAGGTGTGAGAACTTGGACATCCTCCTGAATAGCATTGGCAACCTTAGCTGCAGAATTTGGACTTAGAAGGGTGAGAGATCTTAACATCAACGCAATGCAGCTCTTTGAATATTAGATAGTGTGAAAGCTTAAGTATGTTAGGATAAACCATGGACAGAAATAAAAACTACATGCAAATATAACCAATAACAAAAAATAATAAAACACACAAAAAATGAACACAAGGCACCAAGATTTAACGTGGTTCACCCAAACCCTGGGCTACGTCCACCAAACAGCAAGTCCGATCTTATTACAATCCAGTGATTACAACCTGATTACAATCCGTAATCCCTTACAGCTCAATACCGCCGCAAGAACCAATTTCGTATCACCACATATAAAAATACCCAACCCTAAGCCCTTTTTATACAAGTATTAAACTGCTTTAGGGTTATAACATGTCGGCCATATGTCGGCTACCATGTACAGTACTTTCCTGATCAGTCACCACAATCTAACAAAGTATCCTCCTGAAACCATTGTCAAACTATCACAATTGTAGCACTTAAATTTGAGCAGTTGTAGCATTGAAACTTAGAATTGATATATGGGCTTATATAACTTATGGCATCATTGGCAACTTGTCACAGATCTCTAATGCTTTTTCTTTGACATGCTTCCTCACCCGTTGAGGAATTCTTATAGGGACACTCATAGTCATTTGAAGTGGCCACCCTTAAACATCACACACTAAGGGAAAAATTAAGCTCGAAAAAAAAAGTCAACTTTGACTATTTAGCACTTTTGGTCTAGGAATTAAGCTTAGTGTATGATGTTTAAGCCGTTCCCTTTTAAGTAGGATCTAAATATTAGTTACATATATTTTACTAACATAATTGAGCACTGATAGGCATTAAGTAGAATAATTTAGTGACAAAGTTGAGCTCAGAGAGAGAATGAAATAGAGTTGCTCGAAGATGCAAACTTGATTAATAAGATGCTAGTTTATTGATCTGATTGCATGTGAATTGAGGCGATTTATCGTTACATGAAATCACAAAATAGTGTGTTGTATATGAAAACAAATCATGTCTTGTACTTCAAATAGTAATGAGGACGATGGACTTCTACGATTTTTTAAAAAGTTTAAGATTTGGAGAGGGGCAATTGAAGTCCATGACATACTATAATTGTCATAAAGTTTTATTTTTATACAAACTAATAAAACAATATAAGGAAATGCAAATATAGTCAATTTAATTTTTTATGAGTTTATATACATATTTTGATTTGTCCTATTTCATGAGTGGATTTTATTTATTTATTTTTATTTTTATGTTTTAGGAGATTTTAAGGTTATGAAGATTTTTATGATGTTAACACTAATGCATTTAATTTTAAAATTTGAATCATAATATTCAAAGATTTTCATAATCTCTAGAATGCTTCTTTCATATTTATTTATTATCTATGATCATATTTAAATATCATTGACATGACGTTACAAGAGTTCAATGAAATAACAACATATTGTCAATTATTAGCAAGCTTCTAACCACACAATGTTTACATAAATTCAAAACATAGACAACACTACTAACACCATTGATCTTTTTAGAGGAAAATCTTAGAAATTAAATCCTACTCAATTTAAATTGAGGTATATTCCTCTTATTGACAAACTTCCAACCACACTATATTTAATTTAGGCTCAAAACATATGTCAAATTTACCATTAATTTTTTTTATTGAGTCAAAATCTTAGAAGCTAGAATGGATCTGCAATCACATAAGATAAATATGTAAGTGATCTAGATATATATATAGACAACAAATTCTATATTTGACAATATTCATGCAAATATATCACTAATTTTTATACATATTAAGGAAATGAAGGAAGAGTCAATTTTAGGTCTCTACACCAACATACTAATCCACCCTGGGACTTTATTGCTATTAAATTTTCATTTATAATGAATAAGACATGTAATATATCTCCAACATGTTGTTTATTCTCACACTCTTTCTTTTGTTTTATTTCTTGATAACTAATCAACCTTTACTAGAGGAGTTATTTAGCCTGCACCCGATCACCATAACCAATATATTAATAAGTTGCACATAAGATCTAGAGATTTATTTTTTCTTACAAGAAATTACAATAGAATAAAAAAATCTAAAGTATAAATAGAGTAAACAATCATAATTATTGGAATTATATATATATATATATATATATATATATATATATATATATATATATATATATATATATCGGTAAACAACCAAGGCCTTGATTATCTTTATTAATAAAATTTGATAATTTACAATAGTGTTTCTCTGTTCAAACAGGTACCGGTAGGAAAGAACGGAGAAGAAAACCTCCAGTCTAACCTAGGACCAAAGTCCTTTATTATTACACCATAAAAGGGGTATACCCCAGTCAAATTGCTTCATATTTTATGATTACAAAAGAGGATATTGTAATACAAATTAATACAATCGTCAGGGATTCTGAAATTTCACTAAGACCAATTAAGTTGAGCCATTCCAGCCATTGTAATTTAAACCCTTCTATTACTAAGCTAAGCGCTCAACCCTGCCTTCTTGACTTAACAATCAGATTGGTTAGTTACAGAACTGCGTACATCTTTTTAAGTAATGGATCCTTGGAAAAAAATAGTTATTACTTTTTCTTTTAATTATTTGAACTATTTCCTACAATACTAAAAAAGGTATATGTCATAATAATTATTTTATTCCTTTACTATCAGAATCCTTAATTCATCAAAATTATTAATATTGAATGCCTGCCAAGCAATACCTTTAACCTTGTATTTTAAAAGATGATTTTTAACTTTTCACTATTGTACTATGTTATATTAGTTCAATATGTTCATTAAAATTCCTTTAATATTCAAGTACCAAAATGAAAACCTACATTTCCTTTGAAAAGCCAAATGAGTTAGTCTTAATCTACCATGAAGACAGAAACAACACCTTTAGCTAATCTCGAAATGAATCATCAGAACTTAAATATAATTAATTGAATACATTACTACTTAATACCAATCAGCACCTCTGAACTCAACACCTCAGACCCAAATGCCATTCTTAAAATTTTGGCATTTGAGTTGACCTAGATTCTGAATCCTAACTTGAAAGATACATTCATTTCTATCTAACAGGCTTGATCATCGAGATGATTAGTTATAATACTGCATTAACTTTACTTAAAAGAAATGACTGAATTATTACTTCTGCTTATTGAAATATTGCTCCCTTCTTCAATACTAAAATAAAACTTACGGGCTTATCTAAATGAATAATTCCCCTACTTTATAAACTAAATCCATAATTTTATCAATAAGAGTATCAAAAAACATTAAAATTTTAAAATTATGATGTTCTCTAAAATCTACCTTATTATACTAAGCTAAATCTAAATTCTGAGATCTCATTACCATTCCTATGGAGATCAAATACCATTATAGTACCTAAGCTGCCTCTCGTGAGCCACATGACAGAGTTTCAACAAAAATGACAAACACCTCATAATAATACTAGAAGGAAACCAAATACAAAATAGGGCTGGCTTGGATGCCATTAATGCCCTCCAAGCCCTCAAAAACTAAGATCCTCTACCCATTATATCTTTCTCAAGCATCAAGAAATAGAAATGAGATGATACAGAAATCCAAACTAGCAAATCCCTACAAATTAAGGGTTTTAAAGCCGAAAGCCCTACTAAGTGTACAAACTCATTTCACCATAATGCTAGATAATTTTGAGTAAAATCAGTAATCTATAATTAAAAAACCGAATGCCATACTAGTGTTTACATAACGGTTCTACAAAGACTACAACATGAAGTATAAATATCAAACTTATTACAGATAAAGAAACCTGATACCATAGAGACTTGAAGCCACCAAAAGAGTAAAACACATCAAGCTATTATTATAAACTTTGATCATTATAAATTTAGATAATACATGTATTCGCAGATATCTAATTATTTAAGAAGAGTCTAACTTTCAAACCCAAAGCAAGATTCGTCATCGACCTTCGAAGCTTTATACATCCAAACCAAAACCCTAGTAATAAAAAACTTAGTAGATAACTGTCTAAAACATTATAATAAAAGCTTTAGGTATGTAAGCTAATGACATATTGTCACTAGGGAACTCTTACAAAAAAAACCCCAGTCACTGGAAGAGTTAAATACAAAAACCGCCATCAACATTGAACAAAACAAAATCAAATTCTGTACCAAAAAATCATGAAACACTTTACTTCTTCCAAAACACCATAATAACTTCTGCAATGTCATTCAGGTTTTTTGACGAGAAATGTGGGAGAAATTCAAACGAAGACCTCTCTTTGTTGGATTTCTCAATATTGGGAGTGTAGAAGTCCACCATATCTAGGTTGTCAAATCTCACTCCCAGGTGGATATAAGCCTAAAAAAGGCCCAAATAGTTGCTTAGCCAAACGATGCCATTATCCATCGTGATCCTTCTCCAACGAACGAGGAAGTGGAAACATGATTACATCTTCAGCCAGGCCAAATTGAAAGTTGACAAATCCTTAATAATCAAAGTAGGGCTCCTCGGTAAATTTGCCACAACCAAACTTCCTGGAGGATGATTCATTACATCTCAAGAAGGGGCACACATAAACTTTCATCCAAGCTCATTATGACTTCAATGATACCTTGACACCAAACAAAATAAAAAATATTTAGGCATAATCTTACCATAGCCCATTTGGAAATTCTGGTTTTGGCCATGCATCTAATGAATGTGTCGATAATGTCATTGTTAGTCCTCCAGGTGTATTCATAATCGAAGAGGCCTTCACCAATTGCCCTACTAATTGCAATCCATATCATCCCATCAACATGCCTGAGTATACGATTCCACCTCTCAGATTTTATGTTACCTTGGAAAGCCATAGTGCGAGCCTCGTCAATGTGAAAAACACAAATATTTGTATCCATGTCTTAGTCAAAAACCGATTGACAGAGACAAAGCACTATAATAAAAGGGAATAAGCCAAACTTGTGAAGTTTCTAGAAATCCTCAATTTTCTAGCACTAACTAAGAAACAAGACGATGGCACAAAATAATGATATGGACAATCATTTAAGGGCAATACATACATCACTATAATAACAATGAAGCCTACATATCTATGAAGGCCTAATCGTAATATGATAATCTAACTTCAATATTAGTAAAAAGAAACCCAAGATAGATAGAATGCCATAATAACTTCATAATGATTAGAACCTAAGCCACCACTCTACTCCATAACCCATAGGGGGTTAAAGAGAAAAATGAATTAAAGTTTATTAAAGCCCCCTACTGCTACTCCTAATCTCAGTTTAGCTTGATTAGCTATCCTTATTAATTCTAATGGAAATACTAGGTGACCTTAATATGACCTTGAAACTGAAAAAAAAAACCATAATTACAAGTTATAGTTTTAAAGCTAGTCTATAAAAACCAATAGATTATCACCATCTGCTCCTCTACTAGCCAAGAGATCTGCCTTTTGATTTCCTTCTCGAAAGATATGGCAGATCTTGATATCTTCAAACTTATCTAGTAGATTTATAACTTCTTCTAACTTGGAGTTGAGGACCCAATTTGGGGTAGCTCTATTCCTAATTGCATTTAATGCAATCTAAGAGTCACCTTCAATGAAGATTTTGGATAAACCTTTAAAATGATAGAGCTTCAAGCCTTCTTCTAATGCTTCAAGCTCTACCAAATTATTAGACGTTGGACTAATAGACTTGGCTTTTTTAGCAATCCACTGACCTGCATTATCATTAATAATGCATCTGACACCTATTGTCCCTAGACTTCTTCTAGCTACCCCATCAAAACTAAGTTTTACCCATTCCTTTGGAGGGGGGGTCTATTTACACCATTCCCTAGCCTCCTTGCTTTTCTTTAAATAGATGAGAGGAGGATTGATCAATTTGGTCCAAACTTTTTTAATTTGGCCATCCCATATAGAGAAGGAGACTTCTTCTATTCTTGTTCTCCCGAGATGAGAGTTAGTTGTTTCAACTATACTAGCTTCTATTTTTTGGATTAGCTCTTTTGATTTCATCTATGTATCACAAAAAAATTGTCTATTCCTTTCTTTCCAAACTTCCCACACAAGAATAGGACAAATATTCCATAGTTTACTACAGATTACCTTGCATAGATTAGTTGGCCAACTTTTGAGCAGGTTAGATAAAGAATTAGGAAAAGGAGAAAACCAAATTAACCTCTGTCTAAGCCATTCCCAACAGACTTGAGAATATGGGCAACTATATAATAGATGATTAGCCTCTTCACTATCATGTTTACAAAGAACACACCTCAAAGGACCTGTGGAACCTAATTTTTGAAGTCTATCTGTTGTCAAAATCCTGATTTGGAATGCCACCCACAAGAAAAATCCTACCTGTGGAAAACATGCAGGGTCCTAACAAAGTTTGAGTGGGATTTCCACCTCATCCCATCTCTTAGAATTTATCATTGCTTTATATCTATTTTTCACACTATACTTACCATCGTTTGATGCTGCCCAAATAAGCTTGTCATTCCTTTCAAGTTGTTTAACTTTCTTGTCTTGAATAATATTTTCACATGCCTTCATAGTGGCTTGATCAATCCCTACATCTTTTAGAGGTTTCCAAATCCATCTCAAATATCCTTCCACAATGATCTTAATTTTGTAGTCACTCACTCTGCTACCCCATAGATTAATTAATTTCTCTTTAATGTCTCCTGGGATTAGACTGCTATCTAGCGGGGCGTGCCCATCCGAGGAGTCTTCCCAAAAAAGGGCTTCATCCCCCTTACCAACATCCCAAGTAAGGTATATTCCCACAAGGTGGCGACACTTGACCATGAAGTTCCAACTTTCTGATCCTTTAGGAAGGGTCTTCATCCTAAATATCGAAGTGGGATCTTCTACCTTCAAGTATTTATTATACATGATCTTGGCCCATTTTTCCTCTCTTTCAGTGTAGAGGCACCAAACTAATTTAGCCCCTAGAGCTTCATTTTTCCATTGTAAATTCTTAATTCCTAATCCTTCACATTCCTTAGATTTGAAAATGTTGTCCCATTTAATGAGGGCCAATTTTTTGGATTCCTCGCAATCATTCCATAAAAAATTTCTTAGATTAACTTCTAACTTATGATGAAGATGTTTGGAAATAGGGAAACAAGACAACGGATACGTGGGAATAGCCCTCAACACTGATCTTATCTTGGTACTCTTGCCAGCTTTCGTAAGCCACTTGTCTTTCCAACAACTAATCCTAGCTTCTAGTTTCTCCGTTATATTATACCATACCTTGTCAGTCTTGACGCTCTTTTCTAACTCAAGGGTATGTGCAGGATCATGGTCAACCAAACTATGGCCTTAAGTGCATTGAAAAACCAGCAAATCAAGGTTATGTCAACTTGACACATAATTTTAAAGTGGTTTTGGAATTTATATCAAAAATTTGTAAGAAAATAATCTATAGGAAATTGAATGTAGTTTCTAAACTACTAGGCCTTATTTAGAGGGGGGGAAAATTGATAGGTCAAAAGTTTGATTTTTAATGCAGTACTACAAAAATTTAAGGGCGAAAATAAAAAGTAGGTGTATGTCTGACCACATTAATCAAAATCAAATGATAATATTTTTTAAATATAATTATAGATATTAAAAGTAGACTCATGCCCAGATGTGACACATATTTTTGGGTATTTTTATTCCAAATAAATAATTAAATATGAATTTTCTACTAAAATATTTTAGGAAAAAAAAACTCTTGTGTCTAACCACCTTAACTAATAGAAACTTTACCAATTTTATTTTTAATTTTATTTTTCTTATACTAGGCGAAGCATAGAATGTGATGCAACTTTTGGATTTAAAAAATGTTATATTGTTTGAAAGTTATAGCTATTTTTCAATCAGTATGTCAATCAACACTTTACAATCATCTTCATTGAAAATTAACTAATAAATACTTATCGAACTTAGAATTCGATAGCAATTATATCGATGGAATCTTGAGAGTGTTATAAAAAAAACCTTTTCATTCCATTCAATTTTGATAAAAATAACATTGTCAGATGGCTACTCAAAGTCTGAGTGTCAATGAAACCCTTCTCAAACATGTTTTTTGGGTTGACCAAATAGGCTTGGTAAATACCAAGCCTAATCGGATACCTGAAATCAAATCGGGTATCTGATCAGGTTCGCGATTTTTCAATTGAAATTTTGGAGGGAAATTTGAGAAGAGAGATTTTTCATTTGCAATTTTGGAGGGAGGGAATTTTGAGAGGAAATAAATTTGAGAGGGAAACTTTAGAGTGTTTTAGAGGGAAATTTATTTGGGGGAAGTGTGGACATTGATATTATTATTATAAAATATTATTATTATATATGATTATAATTATTAGTATATTATAGTAATATGTATGATTATTATTATTAAATATAATATAGTTATAAATATTATTATTATTATATATATAGTAATATTATATGACTATTATTATAGATAATAATATATGGTTATTATTATTATTAGATCTATAATCTAGTAACATATGTGGTTATTATTGTTATATAATCTAATAATATATTATTATTATATTAAAATATACAATATTATGTTATTATTAAACATAATATTGTCATAAAATGCATCAAAAGGGACGCATTTCATGACAACACATGTCCCTAGGGCCCCTAGTGATCCCTTTCAACACATTCTCAATGGGCCCTAAGGATCCTAGGGGTCCTAGGGACATACATTGTCATGAAATGCGTCGAGAGGGGTCATAGGTCTAGACACATTAGAACCAACCACATGCGTCCCTAGGGACATACGTTGTCATGAAATACGTCGAGAGGGGTCATAGTTTAACCTATGACCCCTCTTGATGCATTGAAACAAACCACATGCATCTTTAGGGGTTCTAGGACCTCTATAGACATAGGTTGTCATGAAATGCATCGAGAGGGGTCATAGGTTAACTATGACCACTCTCGATGCATTGGAACCAACCAAATGTGTCCTTAGGTGCCCCAAGGCCCCTAGCGACATAGGTTGTCATGAATTGCCTCGAGAGGGGTCATAGGTTAACCTATGACACCTCTCGACACATTAGAACCAACCAAATGCATCCGTAGGGGCCCTAGGACCCCTAAGGACATAGGTTGTCATGAAATGCATTGATAGGGGTCATAAGTTAACCTATGACCCCTCTTGATGCATTATAACCAACCAAATGCATCCCTAGGGGTCCTAGGGCCCCTTGGGACATACGTTATCATGAAATGCGTCAAGAGGGGTCAAAGGTTCGACACATTATAACAAACCAAATGTGTCCCTAGAGGTCCTAGGGCCCCTAGGGACATACGTTATCATGAAATGTGTTAATCAAGGTCATAGGTTAACCTATGAACCCTCTAGATGTATTGGAACCAACCAAATATGTCCCTAGGAGTCCTAGGGACATAGGTTGTCATGAAATGCATTGAGAGTTTAACCTATAACCCCTCTCAATGCATTATAACTGACCAAATGCATCCCTAGGGGCCCTATGACCCCTAGGGACATACATTATCATGAAATGCATCGAGAGGAGTCATAGGTTAACCTGTCACCCCTCTCGACGCATTATAACAAACCAAATGTTTTCGTAGGGGTCCTAGGGCCCCTAGGGACATACGTTATCATGAAATGCATCGATCTCTAGATGTATTGGAACCAACCAAATGTGTCCCTAAGGGTCCTAGGACCCCTAGGGACATAGGTTGTCATTAAATGCGTCGAGAGGGGTCATAGGTTAACCTTTGACCTCTCTCGATGCATTATAACCAACCAAATGCATCCCTAGGGACATATGTTATCATGAAATGTGTCGAGAGGGGTCATAGGTTAACCTATGACCCCTCTCAATGCATTAGAACTAGCAAAATGTGTCCCTAGGGGTCCTAGGATGCGTAGGGACATAAGTTGTCATGAAATATGTCGAGAGGGGTCATAGGTTAACTGATGGCCTCTCTCGATGCATTGGAACCAACCAAATGTGTCCCTAGGGGTCCTAGGGCCCCTAGGGACATACATTATCATGAAATGTGTCGATCGAGGTCATAGGTTAGCCTATGACCCCTCTCAACACTTTATAACCAACTAGATGCATCTATAGGGGTTCTAGGACCCCTAGGGACATACGTTGTCATCAAATGTGTTGATCAGGGTCATAGGTTAACCTATGACCCCTCTAAACACATTGGAACCAACCAAATACATCCTAGGTTGTCATGAAATGCGTCGAAAGGGGTCATAGATTAACCTATGATCCCTTTCAATGCATTATAACAAACCAAATGCGTCCCTAGGGGTCCTAGGGCCCCTAGGGACATACATTATCATGAAATGCGTCGATCAGGGTCATAAGTTAACCTGTGACCCCTCTAGATGCATTGGAACCAACCAAATGTGTCCCTAGGGGTCCTAGGACCCCTAGGGACATAAGTTATCATGAATTGCATTGAGAGGGGTCATAGGTTAATCTATGACCCCTTTTGACACATTATAACCAACCAAATGCGTCCCTAGGGGCCCTATGCCTCCTAGGGACATACGTTATCATGAAATACATCGAGAAGGGTCATAGGTTAACCTATGACCCCTCTCGATGCATTATAACAAACCAAATGCATCCGTAGGGGTCCCAGGGACCCTAGGGACATACGTTATCATGAAATGCATATGTACGTCTATTATGAAACACAATAATAGTTCATTAATTTGTCTCCTTTCTGCCTAGACTATTATCTTCTATGTGATGTCACAACGTGGATTCTATTATTTTAAAACATACTATTGGAGGATAAGGTTAGTTGGAGAGAGGGTGTAGGGATTACAAGCATGCAAAAGGTATTATGTCAGACATATAATGTGGATCATTTCCAATGTTTATGGAAGTGATGGCCATGGTGTGATGACATTAGCAATCAATCAAATTATTTACTCAAACATGTTATGCATTGTTTGCATTCAAAAAATCCTTGACTTAGGCAAGCATGTGATGGTAGAGATTGGCTTTGAGTATGGGTGATAGGGGCATTCACTGCATCCAAACATGATTTATAACAGGCATGCACAATCCATAAAGATCCATAGGTTATACTTTGGTGATCGACATAAACAATGATTTCACATTGGTTGAAAACTCCTCTTTTTGATATGTGTACCTACTCTGTATGTTGTAGATGCATGTCACTTTAAATGAGACTATCATTTTGTCTTTGGACATTAAGTCAAATAGTTGAATGCATCTCCATCTATTCAAAAGCTTCCATTCTCATTCTTGCATTGCTGAGAGTCGGTGTTATACTTATCTGATTATACTTCCAACTGAGCAACCAAGAATCAATAAAGATAACCACGCTATCAAAAAAACTGAGTGAGATACTCTATAAAATAGTTCACATGTGTTATTACTACTGCTACTAGAATTATCACTATGAAACTGTAGGCGTTTCATTCACAATATGCTTCATGAGACACAAGTCTAATGATCCTTTTGTATCTACACAAGGATGTTCACAGGGACAAAAAAAAGGTCGACGATTCATCTCTCCATCTGTGATCATTCTCATGAAGTCATCAGTCATGGCATTTAAAGAAGATGGAAGATTCTAGAAAGAAATATCAAATATCATTCTTATTCAGACATTGAGACAAACATTTCTCATACGCTTCTTTATCTGTGAGTGTGCCTTTACTAAAATCTCACTTTACTTTGGCATCGAATATATTTTTTGTCTGCATTCTTAATTCTTCATTGCTTTCATTGATTTCACTAACTTCAATATTCTGCCAAAGGAAAAGCAGACATGCATTGAAGGAGTTTTAGCTTGATGAAGAATTTCTGATTTTTATTCCTCCACTACCTGCATCTTTACATAGGCTCCATATACTAGTTATTCAAAGTTGGTGTTTGGCTTCAAAAGTTTGGGTTAGGATTAGGTTAAAGAGTTAGAGTACATAGGGAGAGAGTATATTTAGTATGTGGAGAGAGGAAATTTTGTGTGAGAGAGAGCAACCCAAACTTGAACTTCTCTCTAGAAGTTTTGGTACGTAGAGAGAGGTGGTACGGGGAGAGAGAAAAGGTTTTGAAAAGAAGGAAAATAATCTCTCTCTCTCTCTCTCTCTCTCTCTCTCTCTCTCTCTCTCTCTCTCTCTCTCTCTCTCTCTCTCTCTCTCTCTCTCTCTCTCTCTCGCTCGCTCGCTCTCCATCTTTCCAAAATTAATTTAATTAACTATCTCATAAAAATATCTAGGTAACAATTTACTTTGTTTAAATCTAGTTGCCGCATCCAACATTCAGAGACTGTATTATTTTCTTTCATTTTCATATGTTTTCATTCTGATTTGGGTGGGGTTTGGCTATCAAGTGGGAGAAAGAACATTTGAAAATAACATCATCATGATAGAGACCATCGACTGATGGGAGCGCCACATGAGTACAAATGACAAAGGATAAGACAATTTACATTAACTAAGTGTACATTGGTTCATAATACCATTGATGCATCCATGAATGAAATTGACTATGGTGCAATATATTTGCACCAAGCCGCTGCCTGTCTGCATTTCTTGCCCTGCCTCTACTGTGGATGTGCTATCCTTTAATTGACAGGGTAAAAAGAGAAAAAAAAATATGCTTCCCTTGCAAGATAGTAACTATAAAAAGCAATTAAAAAGTGATTATTTTATTCTTTTTAAAACATCATTTTTATATATTTTAATAAGTCATAAAAGTAATACCTAAACTCTTTTTAAAATCAAACCATTTTTTATATATTTTAAGGTTCAGTTTAATTTCTAAAATCATAGATAATATTTTGTAGATAAACATTTTTAATGATATGTTTAAAAAAATATTAATCTTCAATTATTTTAATATAAAGACTATTAAAATCATTTTAATTTTTTGTTATAAAATATTGAAAACAATAATTATATTAGAAAAAAATTAATTTAGTTGTATGATTATCTACACTAATTTTTAATTATATTTTGACAAGAATTTTCTTTAAGTTTAATTCATATTTTTTTATATATTGAAATAATTATATTATTGATTAAAAAATAAAAATAAAAATTTAATACTTTTTATTTTAATATGCATAATAATACTAACAATTTAATTTAATAAATATGTAAACTTAAATTTCTAAAAAATATTATATTTTTATAATATTACACAGTAATAAATTTAAATAAGCTAAATATTTAATATTAAATAAATTATTTAAAAGTTTTAAAAAATAATTAATTTAATTTTAAGTTTATATATATAGTATTATTTTTTAAAAAATTATTGTTTTGTATGATTAACATATTATAATATAAAAGAAAAAGACAACCCGTGGGTTGTTTACGAAATAATACTGTGAAAACAACCCACGGGTTGTACACTAACAGATATCGGGTATCTGATATCAAATTGGACATCCAATATAATATCGAGTATTCGATATGAAATCCAATACCTGATAAGGGTTGGGCCTTACTTTCTAGGTTTGGTACCTGGATAGGTGAAAAAAAGTCAGAGTGGATTTTGAAACGCTTTTAGACATTTTCAAACTCTATTTTTTTCACATTGCAACTTTTTGGCACACCATGATCCTGCATATACCCTCAATGCCAAGGTACTTGCATGGGAAAGAACCTATTTTATATCCCATAATATGACATTTTTTTTCCACCTTAGGATCCGTATTAATAAAATATATTTTTGATTTTGAATCATTCACTTTCTGACCGAACACCTTCATTTAACTTTCTATGATGGACTTTAAAGTCCTCGCTTCTTTCACTGAGCTTTCACCTGGCAGAATTGTATCATCTGCATATTGCTAATGAGTTATATTAGGGATATTCCTCGCGACAATTATACCTTAAATCTTTTGATCGTTATAAGCCCTTGTAATGGATCTTCCAAAGGCTTCAGCCATGATAATGTATAGAAATGGGGATAATAGGTCTCCTTGTCTAATTCCCCTCGAAATATCAAAAAAACCTTCAAGGGATCCATTCACAAGAACAAAAATCTTGGTAGAGGATATACATTTGAAGATGAGATTAATCCATTGATGGGAGAAGCCGAATGCTTCTAGTTTTTTACAAATGAATTGTCAATCCACTATATCATAGGCTTTTTGGATATCCAGCTTCATAAACATACATGCCTCTTTATTATTTTGGGCCGAGTGGATAGTTTCTTGGATGGTAAGAATACCATCCAGAATAGATCTACCTAGAACGAAACCTGTTTGTTCCTTGGAGATAATCTTCAAAAGAATTAATTTTAATCTTGTAAATGGTATTACAAAGCACAATGGGCCTGAAGTGTCCCAAACTCTCGAGCTATAACTTTTTGGGGATCAGAGTAAGAAAGATATAATTAATTTCAGATAACATGGATCCACCCTTTCTAGAGGCTTCAATTGCATTCCAGAGATCTATCCCAATAATATCCCAACATTTCTGATAAAAAAATGCCTGAAATCCACTAGACCTAGTGATTTATCAGGATTCATGTTGAATATGACCATTCTAACTTCTTCTAGCATTATAGGACTATTTAATGCTTTGTTTTCCTATGCTAAAACCAATTCAAGGATTACTTCAAGCAAGTAGGATTGAGCCTCTATGTTTGACCTTTCAAAATTATTAAATATTTTCTAAAAATGATCCACAAATTTTTTTGAAATTTCATTTGGTTTATCAGTTGATATACCCATATGGTTTTAAATACTCGATATTTTACTTTTGGCTTTGTTATAGAGGGTAGAATTGTGGAAGAACTTAGTGTTCCTATCTCCCTCATCCAACCACCTTTCTGGAGACTTTTGTCTCTAGAAAATTTCCTCTTTGGATAGAATATCCTCTTGTTTTGCGAGCAATTCTTTTTCTAAAAGATAGTTATCATTATTCATGCCTTTCTTAATGATTTCTGAATTTAATTCCTTTACCTTATCTTCAATGTCCAATTTTTCTTTAAAGATGTTGTTGAAGTGTTCTTTATTCCATCTGAGAATCTCTTCTTTGAGCATCTTCATTTTAGAGATGAAGATAAACATCCTAGACCCTTCAAAATTACCTTGTGACCACCACATCTTAATATTATCTAAAAAACTAGGATCTAAAAATCACATTTTTTCGCATTTAAAATAACTCCTAGCAAGTTTATGAGGCTCATGAAATTCAATTCTAACTGGGAAATTATCAGAATCAGAAATCAGAAGAATCATAGATTGGATATTTAAATTATTTGCATCTAGGTCTCCCTTAATGAAAAACCTATCTGATTTTTCTGCATTATAAGTAAAATCCTTTCGCTTATCGTTCCAAGTATAATTCCCATTCTTAAATGGGATGTCTATCAAATTGTGGAAGTCACACCATTTTTTAAAGTCTTTAGAGGATTGGGGAATCTTTTGTGAGTCCCCTACTTTTTCATTTAAGTTTAGAATGGTATTAAAATCTCCTCCTAACAAGATTGGGTTGTTCTAATGATTCTTCAAAAAATGGTTGATTTCTTCCCATACTACTCTTTTCTCTATATTGTTGGTAGGACCATAAATGTTAATTAGGATAAACTTAAGGTTAGATTTCAGACTAATTACTGCACTACTAATCCAATTATTTTTCATACTTAAAATTTCTAAGGTTACTTTCCTATGATTCCAAATAAACCCTAAACCCCTGGAAGCGCCTATAGATTCTTGCAGAGAAATATTCCAATTGCCTAACTGCTTGTCTAGTTTAATACCTTCTATCCTATTTAGTTTTGTTTCCTATAGTAAAATAATTTCATATTCAAATAATTTTAGATTTTGTTTTAATAATCTTTTTTAACTAGGGGCATTTAAGCCCCTAGCATTCCACGTAATGATCTTCATGGCTCTTTCGGAAGGATCTTCCCCTTCCCTATGTTAAAAAGCTAACTGATTTTTTGCTATTCGCATGCTTGACCATCCACTTCTCTGAGTTCCTTGAGGAATTTTCTTCCTCTTTTTCATTTTATTCTACCAAAATTAGGGGATTTGATTCCTTCCTAGTTCATCATTATGCCAAGTTGTTCCAAATTCTCATGTGCACCTTTGATTGTTTCTGTTTGAATGCTCTCCATAATCTCCTCTTCTTCATTAACCAACTCCTGTAGAATCTATTCTGCTCAAATTTGGTGATCAAAGGATGTTCTATCCTCAACCCTACATAACCTATCAGCTACCACATCATCAGTGTCTTTTTTTAACTGATTTTCTTCTTCAAAGATAGAAGGTCCCTTCTGAGATCTTCAAAAGTATAGTTGTCTCCTCCTAATTGTAATACCTGTTGTAATAGTTGTTCTTTTTCTAAAATACTGTAGTTGTCTTCATTTTCCCTGTCAAATACCCAGATTAATTCCTTTGAGAGCCTTTCTAAATTTTCCTTATCATCCTCCTTTAAGGCTACTACTTCAATGTTTTCCTTCTCCTCCAAATCTTTGTTTAAGAAATTCTGGAAGTCTAGGACTAGGATGTCTTTAGACCTAATTCATTCTAAAATTGTTGTCTTAATATTGTCTTTAGGAGACTCTCTCTTTGGGGTTGGAGTCTGCCAAAATTTGGTTAGCCACTTTAGAGACTTCTTATCAGGATGTGGGATCTCCAATGATAGATCTTTGGTCTACTGCTCTTATGCCTTCAAATTATCTTTAGTATGTTTAATCTTCTTGGAAACTGGGTCTCCTCCATGCAAGGATGAGACTTTTTTTTCATCGATATCTTTGAGGGAATTTTCTATGTTCTTAACACCCACCATGTTATTTTTTGATTCCAAAATCCTCTATCCATATATAGATTTCCTAGAGCCTTTCATTTTCTTCACTTTATTTTATTTCCTTCTGTATTTTTTGTTGTTAACTACTACACTCTGTATATTGGGCTGTTTGTCTGATTTGGGAAACTTTTCCGAACTCTTGGTGGACACTTTCTGCTTCACCCTATCTAGTGAATGCATTTTGTCTATGCTCTTATCTATGCTCACTTGGAGATTTTGTTTGTTGTTCTCTTGAGACCTCATAATTCCTTTCTTCTGATTTCCATTGGTTTGAAGTGTCTGACTATTATTGCTCTCTCTTAAAGCCTTATTTGACTTTTCTGTTGATTCCCTGCCTAAATGATGTCTTATGCTTGTTAATATATCTTCCCCATCTAGGCATTCCTCCTACATCAATCTCTCATACCCTATTCTGATCATGGGAAAGAAGACATTGAGATCTGAAGTAGCTTGTTGTATTTTTAAGGATGTTTTCCACTCATCACCAAGCCTGATAATCTTTGTAACTTTTCTTTCATATCTTTGAAAGTTTAGTTTGTATATAGATCTATTGGTGATAATTTTGATTGGTTTGAGAATTATATTATTACTTTACAATTGATTAAGAGTTTTATGTTATTACAACACTCAAAGGAGGCATCTAAACCAATTAGGTCTCCCATTGAGCATCCAATATTTTTGATAATGGCTATTTGATTTAACTCCAGGGGGATAGGGTTTATAGAAAACTAGATAGGAATTAAAAATTAAAAATTATCTTCATTATAGTTGGGCATCCAATCAGAGAATTTAACCGCATGACCTTTGAAAAAGTAGACAGAATTATCAAGAAAATATTTTTTTACAACCTCCTCACAATAATGAATGTAAATAAGTCTGTCAGAGTAGTGAGAAATACCTACCTGATAGCCGCAGAAGTCATCTAGCCAACCAATTAAATTATGCAACTCTGCTTTGGGGCCATTCTAGAAAGCAAACAATCCAACCTCTTGGCATTCCTACCAAAAATCTTTACTAACTTGTTCATTGATAATAATAACCTCATCACATGGATCTGAAGGGAGGGGACAATGTGGCAAATGGGGGAAAGTCGAAGACTGAAAGGGGGGGTGATGAAAAGGCATCCTACGGTGAGGAGGGACATAAGTTTTCGAAGAGTTAGAAGATAAGAGTCCCTAAATAGAGATTGATGGACCATTGGGGGGATGAATGGAAAAATCTATCTATTTCATAAAAATAGGGTTAAGGTTGGACTTTGCATATTTGGTTAGATTAAAAAAATAAATTGATTTATCTAAGCTGCTTGTGGAGTGAATCAGAGGAGGGCCACTATCTGGGAAATGAAGCGAATGGGGATGTTTGCCACAAACATTGGCTTCCCATTTAACAACGAATTCATGAACATTGTTTACCTCTGCCTCCTACATGCAATCTAAAGAGCTGAAAGGGTTCAAAGTCTTTACTGCAAAGAATGAAGAAACTTGATGACTACCTACCAAAGATACTAGCACCTACTTGCTTCCGAATGTGGTTTTCTTGGAACTGTTAGCTAGTAGTGACTCGGGGCATAATTTTGAAGGCCCTACATTTTTTGATTTTGCTTGTGTTTGATTGTATGGATAGTCTGCTTTTGAATGGAAAATATTCACATTTTTTATTTTTCTACTTTTCACTCTACTCGCCATTTTTTTCAATGAAACACATTATTGTAGATAATTATTGGAATTATATTGTTGACAATTACCCTCCTTCAATAATATGATGCAAATTATTTTCCAAGGTTAAAATGACATAGCCTGTTAGTAAATATAATCTAGTAATTAATTTCATATTTTACCCCAAAATTAAATTAAATACCTATGATTTATATTTAACCATGTGTAGCATAAAGTTGGTAAAATTAAACAATAACGTAAGGCTAGAATACGAGATAAAATAGATAGAGGTAGATGCCTCTCTTTTGTGGCCCATCACAATATAGTCCTACTTTTCTAGCTATTGCTTTGTTGCATAATTTTTTGCCTTTGTCATATGCATTTGGATGGTGCCACATTTAGTTTGAAAATATTTTATCATGTCATGTCAAGTTTCACTTGGTTCAGATTTATAAAATATCATAATAGAGATTTTGAGTCTATCTTATTAAGTCTCAAGTTTAGTTTGACATTCATTAGTTACATTTACAAGTTTTGATATAATTTACATTTTAATAAATTTAAAATTTTATATATATATATATATATATATATATATATATATATATAGTAAGAGGTTGAAGCTAAGGTTAATTATTATTATTTGTTGTGGTTAATTATTTCAATTATTAGTTAATCTTGAGTAGATTCAAACCCAAGACCTCCCAATTAAGAGGCTCACAATTCACTATTGTGTTGTAGGCTCTTGCCTAAATTTAAGATAATATATATTATGTTATATTTGGGAGATGGCCTTCAAATGGCATTTGAGTATGTGAATAGTTGAATAACACAGACCAAGGTGTGATCCATTTGACCAAATGATATCACCTGACCAACCTCCCCTTTCCACTTCAGTGAGCTTGACTACTTTTGCCTAAAAATCAACCCATTTCAAGGGTATTTCTTAATCTATGAAAAAAAAGCTAATCTAGATCAAAGATCAAGACAAAGGTTCAAGATTTATTCTTACACTATGAATAAACTATGCTAATCTATATGAGAGATCAAGAAAAGAATTTTAAAATTATATTGAATCTAAAGTCATTGAAGTACTTCATTTTTGTATATGATCTAGAAGACAACTCTAAAGATGTCAAACATTTGAATCACAAGATTCCTCTATCTTCAAAGGAGGACATTTTAGATATAAATACAATAATTTTCATTGATCAAGCAATAACATTTGTACAACCAAAAGAACATTTAAGAACATATTCTTTCAAGATAAAATAGTTCAGTTCATGACAATTTTGTCTCACAATTTGGAGTGAATAATGTTAATTATAAAATGTGAATAAAAAAATTACATAATTAATTTGAAAGCCTTATTAGAAAAAAGATATGAGGGTAAGTGCACCAAGTTGTGGTGCCAAAACAATGACACCCATTTTTTTTCTAACTTTCAATAGCGCGTACGCACTATAGTGAGCACGTGCTACGGTTTGAGTATCCCAAGCCATAGTGCGTATGTGCTATAGTGTGTACACACTTTTTAAAACCCCAAATTATTATAAATGGGCTACATACTGGCAACCCATTCATTTTTTCCTCATTTTCCAACTTTCTCTCCTCACAGCGTGTATGCGTATTGAGCAAATTGAAGATTTTTGCCACCCGCCTCATCAATATGCATCCTTGTCGTTGAAGTTCAAGATCATGATCATGCCGTATGTTGTCTAACCTTCTTTTTGCATTTTTTTATATGTTTTTTGTATTGTTTTCTAGATTTTTTTCAAATTTTTTTTTAAAAAATTGTTTATTTATGTAGATTGCAATTGGTTTCTTATCAGGGAATGTGAATAATGAACTGGAAAATCCCCAACAAGATCAAAACCAAAACCTCAACAAGATCCAAAACAAAACCCTCAACAAGATGAGAATTAAAACCTTCCACAACAAGAACAAGAAATTCCACAACCTGCACTGATTGGAAGACCTCCTCCTGGCACACAAGAAAACATAATAAATGAAATAGAAAGAGGAAAAAATGAATTAGAAGCACTCACTGGTAGGTTGAAAGATTGTGGACAAACCAATCCAATAAGAGCTCAATTGGCATCCTCCTTTGAGTCCATTATGACCCACGTAGCTTCTATTAGTGGTCAGTTAGATATTTGGTGAGTTAAGAGGGATGAACAAAATAGATATTATGCAAACAAATTATCATATCAAGATCTAAAAAATATATATATACCAAAAGGTAGCATTTGTGCATTATTTAGAAAAACTGGTGAACAAAATATTGTTAGAGAGACAACTAAATGGTTCCCCATCCATTGGTGCATACATGATGGTATTGGAAATAATTTTTGGGGTGGATGGTGGATGGTTTTTGATGCCCCTCCCTACAATAATCACAAGGTCCCAATGTGTTTCTTAAGGAAATTGTATTGTGAGTTTGTCCTTGGGGAGATCCCCAATTATTTTGATATATTAGAATCTTAGGGTAGAGGTGGGGGGTCATTATTTGAGAGGTTGGGGGCACATTGTGACTCTAATGTAGTTAGGGCACATGTGGTCAAGCCACAGGGTGAGCATGTGACTATTCCTTTAGTTGTGAAGGAACATGTAGAGGCCAACACTTTAGGGACTAGTAATGCTTTGACGTAGACCCTCATTCATTGCATGAGTCCATTAGTTTAGGAGGAGCATTCTGCACGTCGCAGTCACATGTGCACATCATGCAAATCCTTATACACATTTGGCAGTCATGCTAGAGATGGTGCAGATGATGGGCTAGTCACTGATCAATTCCTAAATGAAACATTTGGCATTGAGACACATGTAAATTACAATTATAATAAACTAATTTGATCACATTTCATATGTATAGTGAATGACTAATTAATTAGCATGTATTGACATTGTTCAAAATTCAAGGTCAAAGTGTTGGCGGCCCTAGTAGAGATTCCCTGGCCCCATTTTTCGTTCTGTCAACGAGTCTAGAGGTATGTATCAATTTAATCATTCAAATTAATACATATATTCATTAAGTAATCATAAGAAGGATTGACAAAAAGAATTATGCATGTGCATCAGTTCTCTACAAGACCATCGACATTCACTACAGACTCTGAGCCTAGACGTGATACGAGCTTCGTAGAGGTACATTTGTTTCATGTTAATTTAATTCATTTGATTATATTTGTTTCATGTTTCATGTTACATGTAATGTTTATTTTATGACATGCAACTCTTGACATCTAAGACTTCTCATCTTCGACAGTCCGTTGATCGTGGAGTGGCTACAGCTATGGCTAGTTCATAGTCATTGATTGAGGTATGAAAGAATTTTCTTGGTTTTAGTTGTCATTTATAATAGTTAGTATCAAAATTTCTAATGTTATTTATAAGTGATTATATTGATTGAATTTTTTGTAGGGTCTTGTTACACCCGATCATCCACGAGCCTTTGAGGTGGATTTACAGATTGACTATTTGATGGTGGTAAGAAAATAATTAATTTTGTGTGTATATATATTTGATTTCAATGTATAATAATTATTGATTCATATCTACTTTGTTTGTATCAGCTCAAGTTAGAGAAGAGCCTCAAGAAGAGGATGAGCAAGCATGTGAGGAAGACCCCATCATCACCATCATCTCCCTCCACACGACGACCAAAGACCTCTAGAGATTTGTTTCCTTCCCCTCATGGAAAAGAGAAGATATAGTTGATAGAAACACATGTATAGGCATCAACAGATATAAATGTTGGATTTTATGTCAGTGGACATATTTGATATACATTTGAGGTATATATGACATTTTATATTTGATGTATGACATTTATTTGATGCATGACATTTTTAGACTTATGCCATTATTGGTTAATATATGATATGTTTGTTCATGTACAAGATTATTGGTTATCATAATATATTATGTGTTTGTTAATGCATGACATTATTGGTTATCATTTTATATTATATGTTTGTTCATGTATGACATTATTGGTTATCATAATATATTATAAGGTTGCATGGGTACTTGTACCCATACCCTTAGTACTCGTACCCATGTACCCAAGTGTCAGGTACACGTATCCCAAGTACAGGGTACTCGGTGGAGAGCATCATAGCTAAGGACCTTGATTGAGATTTCAAATTATTTTTTGGGTTTTTTGTTTGTGTATAAGCTCGTTGTTTATCAAGCTTAATGCAATAGGTCTAATTAGTTTGAAACTTTGATAGAATATTGATTAACAATCAACTTTATCATTGTTTAAGCATAAGTTTATCATTTCCAATATGTCATCATCATATAATTTATGATATTGTTCATGTTTAAAGTTTTCCTTCTCGGTTATTTGTTTATCAATATTAATTCAATACCTAATCAGTTTGAAACTTTGATACAATATTGATCAACAATAAACTTTACCAGTGTTAAAGCCATAAATTTATCATTTGCAATATGTCATTGTCATACGATTTATGATCTTCTTGTTCATGTTTAAAGCCTACCTTCTATGCTATGCATCTAAACATTTATCATAAATTATTATTATAAACATATAACAAATCTAAAACTAAAAACAATACATTACATTTGCAAACTTTATCACTGTTCTTGATTTGAAAAATCATTGTCATGACTCATAAATTTAGTTTTTCTATAAATATAAAAGTATAATTAAAAATAAATTTTGATATACCCAAGTACCCCCATCCCCTATTATAAAAAATAGTTGTACCTATACCCGTACCTTAAGTACCCCAAGTACACCCATCCCCGTGCAACCTTGTATATTATATGTGGATCTTGGTGTTTTCTATACACCTATGTGGTCTATAGGATCTCTTGCTACTTAGAACATCCCCTAACCTTACCCAACCTCCTCACCAAGTTAACTAATCCAAACTTGTAGCATCACTCCCTTACTCTTCTAGGAACAGTATCCCTCCAAAGGTTTGATAGGTCTACTAGGGTACCATAGCACTCCCTAGTCCAAACAAGGTTTCTATGATGTCCTAAGGTGTTACTGGAACACTTGTACTATGCTTGAATGGATAACAACAATGGGTTTGTACCTGATTTCAAGATTTCTTCACAAAAGGGATATAAGGAGAGCCCCTAATTAGGCCTCCACCCGGATTTCTAGGGCCAATAGCTCCTTTGTGTTAGATTTTCAACACCTTTTTCCTTAAAAAAAATTGATACATAGGATCCATTCTCAAGGATTTTTAGGGTCTTAGGGTGCGTACAAGTCGTACAACAAAAATAGCAAAATTGAGGGTTTGGTAAGGTTTTCTTGGCTGCCTCCTGTCCCCACTTTTAAGACACCTTCCACACTTCATCAAGACTCCTCCTCCACATGTTAGAACCTCCTCATACCCTTATTCAATCCCTAAAAATGGAAAGTCTTCATTTTTCAAGCTTTGCTCTTGAGAGCTCTTTCTTTGCTGACAGTCCCTAGCTGGGCATTGCCTAGCTTGCCTAGGGCTTGGTCAAAGAATTCTTTGCACTCACTTTCAGGGCCCTTGCTTGCAAAATATAATACATTAGGGATTTTAGCCTTGAAATCCATACGACCATGGAATTTCCACAATGGAGACAAGACTTACAACCCTTTCATGATAAACAACTCCAAAAATGGTAACAAACATGTATCTTTGAAGAAATTTACAAAACCTTTCAAAAATTGGCCACAAACTATAACTAATGCACGGAAAATAGAAAAAAAAACAATAAGACAAGTACAAAATGCAACAAAATGATAATAGCCACATGATTTTCCTTCAAACAAGATTAAAAACCAATAAAATCTATGCTAAAACAGTCACAATCTGCTGCATACATTCCAACAATACGGATTTGTACAAGAAATGAGTTTCCAACCCTTGATTAGGGTTCCTCCAAGCATAAATAGGTTTCTCCTTAGGTTAGAGATATGTTTTAGGGCTTTTGAAAGGTTCTTTACAAATTCATGAAAATATTATACCTATGTTGGACAAGAAAGAAGATATTCTTAGTTAGTTAAATATTTTTGCTTGGTGGTCTAGGAGAACTCAAGAAGATTAGCATAGAGCTAGTAGAGTTCTTATAAAGGAAGAATATATAGATGATATTCTTATAAAACTACAAAAACAAAGACAAAGACAAAACTGAATAACCTCTAGAAACCAAGAATCTCAAATATCTTAGTCTGTGAACCGTTGTTGGGAAAATTGGAGTTTGTATTCTCTAGACAATTCAATAGATCTCAAAAAATGGAAGGTATCCCTGATTTAATATTTCAATAATTACAAGACCTTAACTCCTCACCAAACCTTACAGGGTCTAGGAGAAAAGAAAAAACTAGACCTTCATCTCCTTTGAAGGAAACCTAGTCAACTCCCACCCTACTGTTTGGAAAACTTAAACTTTACATGGGAAAAATCTTCCCTCTAAAGTCACTATCTCAACTCTAATTGCTGCAATGGTTCAACCATGGGGAGCTTCTACTCTTAAGTGCTAATCTAAACAACCTACCCAAAGGAGCTAAGGAAATCTTGCCCAAGTTCAATGGTAATTCCTATCGAGAGATGGTTGAAAATATAGGAAATCCTTAAATGTTTATTGACTCTGTAAATTTTCATCTTGAATATAAATTTGATGTACAAAAATAGTGCAATATTCTAGTAATTCCAGAATATCCTTCATGCATTATTCCAAAAAGAAGCCAACGGATCCTTAAGAGTCAGGGTAATACATTGTGCCCAAAGTAGTTGAACAAAGGTAAACAAAGTAGATTTTCTTCTTGAGTAGAAAATCTACTCAAGAAAAAAAAGATTCAAGTGCCAAGTACTTCCAAGGATTCAACTCCAACCTCTTCAAAAGGTAAAGGTCAAGCACTTATGACAAACACAAGTTCTTCAGAATGGATACTTGACTCAAGTGCCTCTTACCACATGGGTTCTTCAAAGGAAGACTTTTCTTCATTGAAGCAGTCAAAGGTACCACACATCTTCGTGGGAGATGATAGTAAGATGGAAGTTGAAGGGAAAGAACATGTGGAAATGGAAAATGGGGAATTCAAAGATGTTCTCTATGTTCCAAATCTTAGCTCCAATCTCCTATTAGTTTACCAAATCACTCACCTTGGAGATGGTCACAAAGTTGAGTTCCTTCTAGATTATGTGATGGTGCAAAGTCTTAGAGATGATTCATTGGTTGCAATGGGAAATTCAATGATGACAAGAGGCTTTATTCTTTCTCTCACTTTGTGCCTAAGAGTCCTTCCCAAGCCTTGTTGACTAACTCTACTTCAAACATCAACTTATGGCATGAGCGGTTTGGTCACCTTGACTTTCGCTCTCTTCAACAACTTTGCTCTAAACATATGGTCAAAGGTTTACCCAATATTAGCTTTTCTATGGGAGGATGTTCATCTTGTTTAGTGGATATCAATCTCAAGGAGAAGTATGATAAAGGGAAGTCTTCTCGAGCTCCAGTTGTTCTTCAGCTAGTTCACATGGTATTAGCAAGACCCTTTGCAGTGACTTCAGTCAGCCAAGGCCACTACATACTCACATTTTTTGATGACTTTTCAAGATTCACTTAGGTCTTCTTCCTTCATCATAAGAATGAAGTGGTTCATAAGCTTCAAAATTTCAAGACTCATGTTGAACAAAAGTCAAGGAAAGCCATCAAAGTACTAAGGGTGGACAATGAGAATAAATATGTAGACAGAAGACTTAAGAACTTTTGCAGACTTAGAACTCACCAACATTTAGTCCGCACAAGACAGATGTTGCAGCTATGAGGATTAGGACTCTCAATACCATGGCAAGTTGCATGATAAAAGCCAAGTCTCTTGATCTTACACTTGAAGTTGAAGCCATTAGTAGTGCTACTCACATACTTAACAGGTCTCCTCATCCAGCCTTAGACAACAAGACTCCTTTTGAGGCATGGTGAGGCAGAAAACCAGTTGTGAGTCACCTTAGAGTCTTCGGTTGTCCAACATGGGCAAACCTATCTTCCAGGAGTTACAAGGCACCAACATGTAGGCCTTGTACCTTCATCGGTTATGAAGACAATGCAAAGGCTTATAGACTTATGGATCCAGAGACTTATAAGATCTTTGTGGAGAAGGATGTACATTTTGAGGAGAGTTCACCAAGCTTATCCTCTACTCCTCTCTGCACATCATACACAATGGAAACTGATAGTGACACCAGTGATAGTGCTTCAACAGGTTCAGACACGTGGGGTTCTATCGACAGTTGCAGTAAGAGGTCACATTAGTCCAGTCCACATGCTTATATTGCCCCAATGAAAGGTCCATCAAATCATGGTACATCTCGTCTTCCAGCTCCAGCTTCAGTTGACTTGGGAGACATACTTGAGGACTTACATCTTCTCATTGATGAAGGTGATCCTTCTACAGTTGTTGTGAGGGCTCACTCTAGCCCTCACGTCCATTCTCTACATGATCAATCTTTACATGTTGGCATGATTATGGATCCTTATGAACAACAATTAGTGGAGGTCTCTTTGTCAGTTGAGGAGACAAATGGTTCAGTGGAACAGGTTCAACAGACATCCTTGACCGATCTACATTCATTCTTGTAAGAAATGATAATGTTGAGCAAGGAACGAGAAACAATCCAAGTAAGTTAAGTGTGAAACAATGTTACCATAAGATAAGCAACTCCAAGAGCATACACCAAGATGGTTCAACAATGGAGACAAGGATTTATAAGGGGAAAGCAAAGAAAACCCCTTGTGAGTATTATGAATGAAGGAAAATGCCTAGAGAAGAGAGAGAGAGAGAGAGAGTTGGAGCAAAAGTAGCTCAATACAATAACATCAAGTGCTAAGAGTGTTGTGAAGAAAGAAGGAGGAGCATCTCTTATATAGAGATGAGAGAGGAGTTGCATTTGTAACTCCCATTTCTATGAATGCCACATTCATAATATGTGTGTGCAAAGTGTCACAATCCTCTTAAGGAGGATAAACTAAATAAAGAAATAAACAAGAGTTGTCCTTACATGTGGAATAAAGGACAAACAATGACATGTCCTCCACATGTGTACAAGTGGACAAACTACATGTAGGGACCCTTGGAATATCCCAATTAAAATATATATCCAAGGAAATATTAACCTTTCTAACACCCCCCCTTAATCTTTACTTGGGGAGTTTACTTCAACGGGTTGTAAACCCAAATTTTTACAATGGAACTGAAATCTCTCTTTAGAAAGTGATTTGGTTAAAATATCAGCCACTTGATCTTCTCCTTTACAATAAAGAAGAATAATTTGATTGTCTTCAACTTGTTCTCGAATAAAGTGATGTTGAAGTGAAATATGTTTGGTGCGTGCATGATAAACTAGATTCTTTGCCAAGGCAATAGCACTTTGATTGTCACAATGTATAGGTGTAGGTGATTGTTGAGGTAGACCCAAATCGTCAAGAAGTCTTCGAATCCACAAAGCTTCCTTAGCTGCATTGGTACAACCTTTGTATTCAGCTTCAGTTGAGCATAGGGAAATAGAGTGTTCTTTTTTGCTTTTCCAAGAAATTGGACCTGAACCAACAAAGAAAAAATAACCACAAGTGGATTTCCCATCATTGGGATCTCCACCTAGATCGGAATCAGTATAACCATGTAAAATAAATTCAGAGTTTGCATCATAAAATAATCCCATATTAATAGTTCCTTTAATGTACCTTAAGATGCGTTTAGCAACTTTAAAATGAGTTTGTTGAGGTTTAGACATAAATCGAGAAACTAAACCAACACTATAAGCAATATCAGGTCTAGTAAGAGTTAAATAATTTAAACTTCCTACCAACTGTCTATACAAAGTTTCATCAACAAAAGGAGTATTCATATCATTCATTAATTTAGTTCCTAATTCACATGGAATTGAAACATGGTTAGAGTCATTCATCTTAAATTTTTCTAAAAGATCATAAGCATACTTGCTTTGAGAAACAAAGATACCTTTAGGAGTTTGAAAAATTTGCATACCTAAGAAATAATGTAAGATACCTAAGTTTGTCATTTGAAATTTTTGTTTAAGTTGGAATTTAATATCAGAAATCAAAGTGTCTGAACTAGAAGTGAGTATTAGATCATCTACATAAACAATAACAATGATAATATCGTCGTTAGTATGTTTAATATACAAATTAGGATCATTTTTACTTCTAGTAAAAACTTGAGAAATAAAGAAAGAATTAATTTTAGAATACCATTCTCTAGGTGATTGTTTAAGACCATAAATAGATTTGTTCAATTTGCAAACTAGATTTTCACTACCTTTCTTAACAAATCCAGGAGGTTGAGCCATATAGATTTCGTCATGTAAATCACCATTTAAGAAGGCACTTTTAACATCCATTTGATGAATGGGCCAATTCATTTTAGATGCTAAAGCAAGAACTAATTTGATAGTAGGCATTTTAGCAACAGGAGCAAAAGTTTCATTATAGTCTAATCCTTCAATTTGGGAAAAACCTTTAGCAACTAGTCTAGCCTTGAATTTACTAATTTCATTATTAGTATTCAATTTTGTTTTGTATAACCATTTACATGAAACTAGATTCTTGCCAGGAAGTAATTGGACTAAGTCCCAAGTTTGATTAGCAAGTAAAGAATCATATTCCTCTTGCGTGGCTTTCTGCCAATGAGGTTGAGAGTTAGCTTGATCAAAAGACTTAGGATCGTTAGAATTCATAATAGTAGTCATCAAAGCATAATTACAATAATTAATCCTTCTATGTTTAATTCCACCAGATTTAGAAATATAATCATCAGCTTCATTGATTAGGTTTTGAGCCCATTTAGGTTTACGTTTAGTTGTAATGGAATTATCACTAGAGGAAGAATCATGAGTAATAAAAGTATCATTAGTATCTACTTGAGTATCATGAGATGTAGGAGGAGAAATAATCGGTGGTACTTGATTTGAAGGATTAAGAGAAAGAGTAGGGTTAAGAGAAGGAGGTTGGTCCTCCACCAGCACAATTTTAGTGCCACTGAATTCTTCATCCTGTGTAGTAGAGCAATCATGAACTCCATTTTCTGCAATACAAACATCTCTAGCAACTTGAACTTTGTTAGTAGTGGAATCATAAACACGATAACCCTTAGTGTTTTCATCATACCCAACAAACATATAAGGAGATGACTTAGCATCTAATTTATGCCTTTTCTATTTAGGCGTATGAACATAAGCAATAGAACCAAATATCCATAAATGATGTAAATTCGATTTCCTACCAGACCAAGCCTCTTCTGGAGTGATAGCCTTGAGAGCTTTGGTAGGAGTCCGATTAAGAATATAAGTTGCACAAAACATGGCTTCAACCCAAAATTTATAATGCAGATTCTTAGCATGCAACATGCTTCTAGCCATTTCAACAATGGTGTGATGCTTTCTTTCCGCCACACCATTTTGTTGTGGTGTATAAGGAATAGTAAGCTCGTGCTTAATTCCACATGATTTCAAATAAGAATGAAAAGCAGTATTTACATATTCCTTCCCATTATCAGTTCTAAGAATTTTAAGTTTATACCCAGATTGCCTTTCAACATATAACTGAAATTCAATAAATATATCAAGAACTTGATCCTTGCTATGCAAAAAATAGATCCAAGTTCGTCTAGAAAAATCATCAACAAAGGTAAGTGCATACCAAGAACCTTGGATGGAGGTATTCTCCATGGGGCCCAAAAGATCACTATGGACAAGATGCAACTTATGAGTTGCTCGCCATGATTTTCCACTTGGAAAGGGCTCCCTATGCATCTTACCACTCATACAACCTGTACAGGCAATCTTGGAAGGAATAATGTGAGGCAAGCCATCAACCATATTATGCTTTTGCATGAAAGTAATATAATCGGAATTTAAATGACCAAGTCTTTCATGCCATATATTGAAATCAATAGAAGTATGTAAAGAATATCGTGAACTAGCAAATTCATGGAATTTAAACAAATTGTCATTATCCATTTTAGCATGAGCAATCACTTTGAGAGTTTGAGGATCTATGATATAACATGTATCTTTGTAGAATTCAACTTTATAGTTCTAACATAACTGTGAAACAGAAAGCAGATTAGTTTTCAAGTCAGGTACATATAAAACATCATGCAATTTACCATTAGGAATAGTAACATCACCTAGTCCTTCAACTTTACAAGTCTGATTATTAGCTAACCGAATAGGAATGTTAGCAATATCAGGTTGTAAAGAATCAAAAATTTCTTTATGAGAAGTGACATGTTGTGATGCACCACTATCAACAATCCATTCTAAAGGTCTACAAAGATTAAAGCTACAAGTAAAAGCATGACGAGGATTAGAACTAATCGAATTACCTTTTGTATGGTTTGAGGTTTGATGATTGTTACTATGATTCATAGGTTTTTTATCATTTTACTTTTTAAAACAGTTATTGACAAGATGACCATCTTTGCCACAATAAGAACAATGAGGTTTGGAATTGGAATGATTCCTTTGATTATTAGTATTACGAGTATTATTAGGATGATTGGTATTATTATTATATTTGGCATGAAATTTATTGTTGGAGTTATTTGAATTAGAATTTGATTGTTTGTAATTATTATTAGTGGAACGAAAAGTATTAGTTGAATTTCTAGACACAAATGCATGTTCAGTTGATTTGAGGGTACCAAACTGAATTAGCTTAGCTTCTTCTTGTCTTAATAAAGTTTGAAAAATAACATAAGTTAACTGAGAAGTTAAAGTAGGAATAGCAAGTTGTGCATGAATATTAGTTATAAATTGTTGAAACTGTCTAGGAAGACATTTTTTAAGAATAAGATGAATTAAACGAATGTCCTCTAATTGAACACCTAAAGCCATAATTTGACTTTTAAGAGAATCAAATTTTAAGAGGAATTCATCCATACTTTTAAAATCTGCATACCTGAGATCTTCGAGTTGATCTTGCAATTGTATTTTGCGGTATTCATCGCCACTGTCATACTTGGTTTTCAAGATGGACCATGCATCATGAGCTTTAGAACAGTGAGCATTTAAGACATATAAATCTGGAATAATGGAAATACCAATTAACCCTAAAGCTTCTTCGTTTTTAGCTTTTCAAGTATCTTTCTCATCTTGAGTAGCCGCTGAACCGGGCTCAAGAGAAGGGTCAGTGGCTATTTTGAAGAGATGTTTAAAACGAAAAATAAATGAGATATGAGTTTTCCAAGAATGATAATTAGAATAATTAAGTTTGATTTCTGGAATTAATGTTGACATGATTAAGAAAAAATTGTTCTTTTTTTTTTTTTGGAAAAAAATTTCCTTAATTTGAAAATCAGATTAATTGAAAAAAATGATGTTAAATGAGAAAAATAATAATTTTAATTTTATTAATTGAAAAAAATTTGGTTTTTTTTTGTTTTTTTTTTTTTTTTTTTATATAAGATTAAGAATATTTTTTAATTTCAACTTATTTGTGTGAGAGAAAATTAAAAATTTTATTTGTTAAACAAATAAAAACAGTAATATAAAACAGGTTTTATGAGTTTGATTTTTTAATAAATAAAACAAAATTTGAAAAACATAAAAAAGTGGGCAAAGAGGGGGAAAATTTAAAAATAGTTTAGAAGGGGGAGCGGAGCTCAGGTGGTGGCTGCCGCGTGGCCAAAGGGCGGCCCTGGTCGGTGGTTAGAGAAATTTAAAAAAAATGTGTTTTGGATGAGGATGCGGGCTCTGCCCGCGCAGGCGGCGGTTGCCGCGTGGCCTGGACGCGGGCCGCGCGGAAAGGTTTGCGCTTAGAGTTATGGGGGCGGCGGAAGCGGTGGTCAGGGCTTATATTGCGAGCGGCGTTGCAGACTGGTGGCGCAGAGGGCAGAGTTGCAGATCTGGGGCAGAGTTGCAGAGGGCGTGAGGGCAGACTTCGCGCAGACTTCGCCGGGAAGAGGGCGTCGCCCTCTTCACTGCCGCGCAGACTGGTAGCACACAGCAGTGCGCAACGGTGCAACAGGTTCACAGCGGCGAGAGGGTGTCACGCGGCGGAACGGCGTCTCTGCAGTCTGCAACGGTTGCGCGCGGTCTTTGCAGTCGATGGCGGTTGCGCGCGGCGGCGCGGGGGTGGCGCGCGGGTGGCGCAGCCGCCCGACAAAATTCAAAAATTATTTTTTTTATTTTTATAAAATGAAGCTTTACAATATTTTTATAAAAAACACAATATAGTGAAATATTTGTTTTTTTTTTTAAAGTAAAAAAAAAAATGTATAAATGAAGTAAGAAAAAGTAGAGAGTTATATAAAACTTTACTAATGTAATACTTTTTGTTTTGGCAGCATGCCGTCCAAAACAAAAAAAATTGAAATTTACCAAGAAAACCCTTTGGTGGCAAGCCTCCAAAGAGGGTTAGTAAAAAAAATATGAAGCTTTACAAGAAAACCCTTTGGTGGCAAGCCTTCCAAAGAGGGTTAGTAAAAAATATGAAACTTTACAAGAAAACCCTTTGGCGGCAAGCCTTCCAAAGAGGGTTAGTATAAAAAATATGAAACCTGCATACACAAGATTTGTTAAAAAGAGTTAAAATCACAACACAAACTTCTTCTCTCAATAACGTCTCCAAATAAGGTGTGCTCCAATGAATGGCAACCTTCACCACAAAACTTAAAACAAGGATTAGATAACCAAGCTCTGATACCATGTAAGAAATGATAATGTTGAGCAAGGAACGAGAAACAATCCAAGTAAGTTAAGTGTGAAACAATGTTACCATAAGATAAGCAACTCCAAGAGCATACACCAAGATGGTTCAACAATGGAGACAAGGATTTATAAGGGGAAAGCAAAGAAAACCCCTTGTGAGTATTATGAATGAAGGCAAATGCCTAGAGAAGAGAGAGAGAGTGTGTTGGAGCAAAAGTAGCTCAATACAATAACATCAAGTGCTAAGAGTGTTGTGAAGAAAGAAGGAGGAGCATCTCTTATATAGAGATGAGAGAGGAGTTGCATTTGTAACTCCCATTTCTATGAATGCCACATTCATAATAGGTGTGTGCAAAGTGTCACAATCCTCTTAAGGAGGATAAACTAAATAAAGAAATTAAACAAGAGTTGTCCTTACATGTGGAATAAAGGACAAACAATGACATGTCCTCCACATGTGTACAAGTGGACAAACTACATGTACGGACCCTTGGAATATCCCAATTAAAATATATATCCAAGGAAATATTAACCTTTCTAACAATTCTTTTCAGCACAGTTGGAAGGGGTGGACTTCAGCATCAGTACAGGGATACTTGAGCAGGTTTTAGGCGAGCATACATCTTCAGGAGTGTACCTTTGACATTGTTTCTTCCTATGGGGAGGAGGGGGGGGGGTCTTGATTACTCCATCCATCAATGCATCCTTATTTATCTCTCTTTTTGGGGGAGGGTTTTTCCCATGAGGTTTTCCCTCTTTCCCCACTTTATGAGAGATTTGCATTTTCATTATGTACATGGGTACCTAACATGGCCTCGTAGTTGGGACCCATTCTACATCTTCATCCTACTTTCGTAAGCTTAAGTGCATTCCCCTAAGTTGGACTTAAGGGGGGGTGTTGGTGTAAATAAGTATTTACTTATTAGACTTACTTAAGTTTACTTAGGTCAATGCATTAGTTTATTATTTGGCATTATTTTATTTGTGAGACACTTAGGAGTTTGTGCACTCTTGTGTGTTGTCATGATGACATCATAGGGGTCTACACCTCTTTTAAGCACATGTTGTCTACAACACAGGAATCTTCTACACACATATGACACTTTGTCATTCTTATCCATTCATCTAGAATGTTGGATAAGGTGCTTAGTTGTCTTATCTTCTGGTTGTTTCAAGAGACATTCTAGGTGCTTCCTGAGAGGCCTTTATATACAGGCACTCCTAGTGTACTCTTAATCATGGCATATAAAATACATTGTCATTTTGATCATACTCTCTCTCTCTTTGGTCTAATATGTGCTTGTGTTCGAGTTTTTAGTTCCTGGGTGAATTTTTCCCTTAGGCAAATTCTTACACTTTGGTTCAAAATTTTAAAGTTTAATGACTCCAAAATCTCATTTGCTAAAAAAATCCATACTTTTGTAAGTCATCCAAAAGTTAAAAAATCCCCCCTGTGAGTACCTTAGATCGAACCCTAACAAATTGGATAAGTTGATTGAATATGTCATAGGTCATCAATTTGTGCCTAAAGTTGTTGATAAATAATTAACTAATGTTTTATCTTTAGAAATCAGTCAAAATTATGGAGTTCATTCCTCCATTTTTAAATTTGAGGCTAAAGTTGGTTCATATAAAAAATATGTCTCATTAAATATGAAGCTCAAACCATTCTATATTTCTATGTTCATACACAACCATAAGATCAATAATTGTATAATTAACTCTAGGGCCTCTAACAACACAATGCCTTGTATGTTCTGAAATCCTTAGATCCACCACCCTCCCCCCTAACTAAAATATTTGGTAAATGGTCTTTTATGAATTATAAGAAGGCCCCCCTAGTACAACAAATAAAAAATGCTCAATTTGCATTAGCCACTCATCCAAGCAAGACACTAAAGATAACTATTTTGGTTCCTAATATCCTAGTTAGTAATGACATGTCAAGAAAGAGTTTTTGTAGGGACTTAGGAGGAAAATTTAAACTAGATTGGTACCAAGATACTATACTAGTGGGTAAGGAAATTGTGACACTCCAACCAAATGGAAAGTCTATGTACATTCCTTTCATCAAAAGATCCTTGAGCCCAAATTCTATGCACTAGGTGTTAAATTTCTAACTACATTATTTTAGGAGGGAAGAGGTTGTTGAATCTAAACTTAATAATAAGGATTCCCTATAGGATATCACAAGTCTCCATCATTGGATGAGATGACATATCCAGTTGCCACAGTCAAAGATCACTGCCCTATGGCATTTAGTGACCCTTAGGGATGTTTCAGTTTAGCATGCCCGAGAATGTTTGAGTGCTCAATGAGACAAGACGATCTTGGGGCTAGTGTTTACCTAGCCACTTGGAGCTAATAGAATAGATAGTTCAATCCCACGATGAAAGCTGAGAGGGATTTGGTAGTTGGCAACTTTGTACTAGCCAACACTACAAGTTTTAGCATCACCTGAGATGGCGATGCAAAATCAAAACAGAGTAAGATCTCCAAAAAGTGAGAGAGGTTATTGTAGGTCTCCACAACATGATCCTATAGGACCTAGAATCGTATCCATACCTCACACGAGCTCTGAGATATGCCCCGTCAAAGATCACTACCCTATGACATTTAGTAACCCTTAAGGATGTTTCGGTTCAGCGTTCCTGAGAATGTTTGAGTGCTTAATAGGATGGGACAAGCTTGGGGCTAGGGTTTACCTAGCCACCTATAGCTAACAGAATAGATAGTGCAATTCCACGATGAAAGGTGAGAGAGATTTGGCAGTTGGCAACTTTGTACTGGCCAACACTACAAGTTTCAGCATCACCCGAGATGGCATCGCAAAATCAAAATAGAGTAAGATCTCAAAAAAGTGAGAGAGGTTATTGTAGGTCTCTGTAACATGGTCCTATAGGACCTAGAATCACATCCATACCTTGCACGAGCTCTGAGATATGCCCCATCAAGTATCACTACCCTATGCCATTTAGTGACCCTTAGGGACGTTTCGGTTTGGCGCGCAGTGCAAAAACAACAGAGACCATTCGTCAATAGTTCTTTTCACCAAACCTACTTGAGGCAAGTAATTTGGTTTTGACCAAAAATTATTAAATTGCCAAATATGTCATACTTATAAACTTAGGTTTCCATAAAGAATTACTATTTGTAATGGTGAAGATTTCTATATCACTTTGCAAACATTTTCCCAATATTTTTTTGGAGAGTGGGTTGATAAGAGCCAGGTATCTAATGCCTCTCATTGGATTGACCTTGGAAAGATAATTTTCTATTGAGTGTTATTATGTTGATGTGGATTCATTTGGAAATGATAATCTATTACATTCATATCACTTTGCAGATTCCTACTATAGGACTGGTTGCATATATAAATCCATTTGGTGTAGTTCTCTCGGTGGTATTTTCTATGTATCTTCTTGGAAATAAAAGTTAAAACTATATTTTAAAATTTGATAATTTAGAGACCAGTTCTTTTTTTCAAGATCTTTGTGTTTTAAATTACTATTTTTACATTACACAATGTGTTGAATTCTCATCTGTCATAGATCTAGTTATTTTGATTAATATATTGTAATAGACAAGTAGGATTTATAAAATATTTTTGGACCAATGACTAGTTGAAAACATTATGCTAATTAATTAGAGAAAATACAAATGTTTAAATGTTTTTCACTATAGAGGGAAGGCTTTGTGCACTACGACAGCCTTGTTTGGTGGCAAGAATAGGCATCTCGTATATTTGAAAAGATGGTAAACTATTTGTACTGCATCATTTTCCTGTTGGTAGAATTCTAGTTCTAATTTTATTGATTATTTTCTTTATCATCTTTCTGACAAGAAGGTTGCAATTTATGGTGGAATTTTGTTTGTTGTTTTTGGGATTCAGTGTTTAGTGACAAAAGTGGAGAATGCATAAGTATCCACTCATTTGTGAATGTTGAGTAGAGATGATGCTTCTTGTCATTTCTTGTGATTATTTCTACCCTTCAAAGTTTATTTGTTGGGAATGCAATGCTTTTTTTTCATGGCTAATTTTTCCATTGAAGACAATATTGCTAGGTATATTGCTGCAATTATTGCAATAAAACACTTTGATTTTTTTTTCCCTAATTGAGCAACTCTTCTTCCCTTCATAAATTGTCATAGTGTTCATGTAATCTAATTCGCATTGGCGAGGTAGGCAGATAGTTTTTTGCTTGAGATTGACAAGTTTAACATTTTCCCTATAATCATTTTTTGGAAATATTGACCTTTAAGTCTTGTTGTTAGAAATTTGGGAACTAGCATCAAGTTCATCAGAATCTTTTTGTGTGCTTCCATTTTTTAAAGAAGATTGTTAATAACATTTTTTGTCTCTTTTTGCATACCTTGCACGAGCTCCGAGATATGCCCCATCAAGGATCGCTGCCCTATGTCATTTAGTGACCCTTAGGGATGTTTCAGTTTAGTGTACAGTACAAAAACAAAAAAGACCATTCTTTAGCAATTCTTTTCACCAAATTTGCTCGAGGCAAGTAATTTGGTTTTGACCAGACATTATTAAATTACCAAATATGTCATACTTATAAACTTAGGTTGCCATAAAGAATTACTATTTGTAATGGTGAAGGTTTCTATATCACTTTGCAGATATTTTTCCCAATATTTTTTTGGAGAGTGTGGTGATAAGAGCCAGGTATGCAATGCCTCTCACTGGATTGACCTTGGAAAGATAATTTTGAGTGTTATTATGTTGATGTGGATTCAGTTGGAAAGGATAATCTATTACATTCATATCACTCTACAGATTCCTACTATAGGACTGGCTGCATATATAAATCCATTTGGTGTAGTTCTCTCAGTGGTATTTTGTATGTATCTTCTTAGAAATAAACGTTAAAACTATATTTTAAAATTTGATAATTTAGAGACCAGTTCTTTTTTTCAAGATCTTTGTGTTTTAAATTACTATTTTTACATTACACAATGTGTTGAATTCTCATATGTCATAGATCTAGTTATTCTGATTAATATATTGTAACAGACAAGTAGGATTTAAAAAATATTTTTGGACCAATGACTAGTTGAAAACATTATGCTAATTAATCAGAGAAAATACAAATGTTTAAATGTTTTTCACTGTAGAGGGAAGGCTTTGTGCACTACTATAGCTATGTTTGGTGGCAAGAATTGGCATCTCATATATCTGAAAAGATGGTAAAGTATTTGTACTGCATCATTTTCCTTTTGGTAGAATTCTAGTTCTGATTTTACTGATTATTTTCTTTATCATTTTTTTGACAAGAAGGTTGCAATTTATGATGGAATTTTGTTTGTTGTTTTTGGGATTCAATGTTTAGTGACAAAAGTGGAGAATGCATAAGTATACACTCATTTGTGAATGTTGAGTAGAGATGATGCTTTGTGTCATTTCTTGTAATTATTTCTACCCTTCAAAGTTTATTTGTTGGGAATGCATTTTTTCATGGCCAATTTTTCCATTGAATACAATATTGCCAAGTATATTGCTGCAATTATTGCAACAAAACACTTTGATTTTTTTTTCCCTCATTGAGCAACTCTTCTTCTCTTCATAAATTTTCATAGTGTTCATGTAATCTGATTCACATTGGTGAGGTAGGTAGATAATTTTTTGCTTGAGATTGACAGGTTTAACATTTTCCCCATAATCATTTTTTGGGAAATATTGACCTTTAAGTCTTGTTGTTAGAAATTTGGGAACTAGCATTGAGTTCATCATAACCTTTCTACGTGCTTCCATTTTTTAAAGAAGATTGTTAATAACATTGTAGAATGGTATTTATGCAATGCTTGAATTTTCATGTATAATAAAATTTGCATTGTAAAAATACCATGCAAAGGCTCTGTTCTAAACTTCTAAGATGAGCACGAATATAATGAAAAATGAAGACCATTTTCAAGGCTCCAATTTTTGTCTCTTTTTGCATTGTTGGCTTGTTGGTAGTACAATACTGATCTCAAAAAAGTGAGAGAGGTTATTGTAGGTCTCTGCAACACAGTCCTATAGGACTTGGAATCGCACCCATACCTTGTACGAGCTTTGAGATATGCCTCGTCAAGGATCGCTTCCCTATGTCATTTAGTGAACCTTAGGGACATTTTGGTTCAGTGTGTTATTTTTTGATTATGATCTCTAATGAAAAGAATTGTTGAAGAATGGTCTTTGTTTGCTAAAATGCATGCCTTGGGGGTTGAGCCAAGTCATGAAACCTTGGAATCCTTCTATTTATGATCCAATCTAACTATTCCTTATGTTGGTTTTGCATTACACTTCTTATTTCTAGTAGTTCCTTTGTAAAATAGACCTAATTGGGGCAATTAGGCTTGTCATGAAGTGTTGTTTTGAAGGACTAAAATGTAATGTTAGAACTTGTCCTTTTGGAATTATGTGTGACTCAATAAAGGGTGCTAAGAATGGTGATTTTTTCTTAGGGTCCTTTGGAGGATTTTGCACTTAAGGAACAATTTGGCTTTAGGAGGGCTACTAGGCCTTTGCTACATTATTAGGACAAATTATTGGAAGTTGGGTCTAACTTGTTGCTGGGTAGTGATTCCTTGATCCTTTGGGCATGTGTTCAACCCCTATCATGTTGATAGGTTCTAAATGTGTGAATACACCATTTGAGGGTGAAAGTCAAGTTTTGTCAAACCATAGATGCATGGGTTAGGAATGGTCCTTTAATCTTGTTATTGTTCAAAGGTGCAAAAGTTTGGGTGCTTTACTAGTCATGTTGGATTAGTGATTAGCATAACCTAGGTTTGTGCTTATTAACCCCTTACCTCTACATCAAGTGGTATTAGAGCCTTAAGATCTCTAAGGCTTGAAGTTTTTCCATCATGTCTAAGGAAGAAGGAGATGGATTGTCGTCAAGGATGACAAATGCTGAGATTGTGAAGTACTTAAGGGAGAAAAAAAAAGAGGAAACTAACAAAAGAAGTAGGGATGATCTCAGCAATGCTGAGATAAGGCAGATGAGGGATGAGATAATCAGACTTAAAGTAGAGCTTGGAAGGAGCAGTAGGAACTCTGGTGAATGTGAACAAGGGAGTGATGATGAACCCCTTTTGGAGGAAGAAGAAGAAGAATTCCCTCCAAATCAGAGGTTTCTTGTGAAGACTCTAAAGTCCATGGAAAGAAGATCCTTGGATGCTAAGTTTGATTTGCCCACTTATGATGGGAAGATGGATCCTGATGCTACTATGGATTGGGTGAATGCCCTAACTAGTTTCTTTGATTGTGAAACTATCCCTGAAAATCAAAAAGTTAAGATAGCCAAGTCTAGGCTAAGAGGATTTGCATTGGTATGGTGGAACTTTATCCAAGATTATAGGGTAAAGTAAGGTAAAAATTAGGTCTCCACATGGAAAAAGATGGTGGCCTTGCTCCGAGAAGCCTATGTACCTACAGATTATGAAGTGTAGCTCCATAAAAGGAGGATGGGATTGAGACAAAAAGACATGGATTTCTCAACATACATTAAATAATTTCACAATCTTGTGATGAAGTCTAGTATTCTAGAACCAAAGAACTTGAAACTTGCAAGAACTCAAATTGTCAATTCAAGATGAATTGAGCCTAGCCACCATAACTACTATCCAAAAATGTTTCATGTTGGCTTCTAAGGTAGAAGAAAAGTTCAAAAGGAGGAGTGAACAAGGTGGAAGAGTAGAGGAAGGAATGATAGAGCAAGAACTAATTCTTGGAATAAAGGGAAGTTAGACAAATCAAACAAGTCTCTTGATCAAGAGACCAAAGAACAAGGAGAATCTAGTTCAAGAGGACATGCAAGAGGTAGAAGACCCTATGGTAGGGGTAGAGGAAGATCAGATAGGCCTCCAAAATGTCACAACTACAATCAAACAAGACATTACTCCAACAAGTGCCCTGAGAAAGCAAATAAAAATGAAGGTGAAAGGATAGCACAACTTGTCCATGAGGAGAGAGACCTTGAAGCAAAAAAGGGCATAGCACTAATGATGAGGCAAGCATTTTTGCAAGTGCCACACACTTAAGAACCTCCACAAAGGAATAAATTTTTTAGAAAAAGAGTCAAATGCCAAGGGAAGGTATGTAACCTATTAATAGATTCTGGTTCCACTAAAAATCTAGTTTCTAAAGAAATGGTGCAAAAGTTAGAATTAATTAAGACTCTTCATCCTTTCCCCTATCATGTTTCATGGCTTACTAAAGGTCAAAAAACCCTTGTGACTGAGAAAACAATGGTGGAATTCTCCTTGGGTGAGTTTAAGGACATTTTTTTGTGTGGTGTGGTGGAGATGGATGTCTGCCATCTGCTACTTGGCAGACCCCGACAATATGACATGGATGCAACATATGGCTGTAGGAAGAATACCTATACCATAATTAGGGATGGTAAGACTTACACCTTGAAACCATTTCCTGATCAAAAACAAGAAAAGTAACCTTTAGTTGTTGTGAATGAAAAGGAGATGTTTGAAGCAATTAAAGAATCAGATGAGGGGTATGTTTTGATACATAAGCCTAGAGAGGAAGTAAAGTCTGAAAAAGACAAGCCAATTCTGAAAGAGGTGCAAAAACTTCTTGTAGAGTATCATGAGGTAGTAGCAACTGATTTACCTACTTCCCTGCCACCCATTAGGGATATAAGTCATCAAATAGACTTTATACATAGTGCTTCTTTGCCTAATAAGGCCCCATACAAAATGACACCTGCACAAAATGTTGAAATTGCTAAATAAGTCAGTGAATTGTTAGGAAAGGGTCTGATTCAAAAAAGTCTTAGTCCTTGTGCAATGTCTGTTGTTTTGGCTCCAAAGAAAGATGGTAAATGGAGATTGTGTACTAATAGCAAGGTAGTCAATAAGAGAACCATTAAATATAGGTTTCCAATTCCAAGAATAGAGGATCTGCTTGAACAATTAGGGGGTGCTTCCTACTTCTCAAAAATTGATTTAAAATCAGGTTATCATCAAATAAGGATAAAGCTAGGTGATGAATGGAAAAAAACAGAGGGTTTGTATGAATGGCTTGTTATGCCATTTGGATTGAGTAATGCACCTTCAACCTTCATGAGGTTAATGAATGAGATCTTTCAAGACTATAATGGAAAGTTTTTGGTTATGTATCTTGATGATATATTGATATTTAGTTGCAGCTTGGAAGAGCATCTCAAACACTTAAGCATGGTATTTGAAAGGTTGCAAGAACATAAGCTGATTATCAACCTTGAAAAGTGTACCTTCTTGTAGAAAGAACTCGCATTCTTGGGATTTGTGATCTCTCAAGGAACTTTGAAAATGGATCCTTCAAAATTTGAAGCAATAGTTAACTGGCCTCCTCCTAAAACCCAAAGTGATGTTAAAAGCTTCCATGGGTTAACCACATTTTATAGGAAGTTTGTGAAAAAATTTAGCCATGTGTGTGCTCCAATATTAGATACTATTAAAGGTGGAAGGAAAGTTAAGTTTGTATGGACAAAACAAGCCAATGATGCCTTTGAATACCTTAAATCTAGAATTGTACAATATCCTATACTAACCCTCCCTGATTTCAATTAAGTTTTTACAGTGGAAACAGATGCTAGAAACCTAGCTATCTAGGCAGTCCTAAGTCAAGATGGAAAACCAGTTGCATTCTTCTCAGAGAAACTAAATGATGCCAAAAGGAAATACTCCACCTATGACCTAGAGCTTTATGCTATGGTCCAAGCTCTTAGAAAATGGAGAATTTGTAGTTTTCACTGAAAACCATGCCTTGAGCTATCTAAATTCACAAGACAAATTGAATGTCAGACATCTCAAATGGATGGAACAATTGCAGGCATATTTTTTCAGCATTAAACATAAGAAGGGTCAAGCCAACAAGGTGGCTGATGCATTGAGCAGAAGGATCACTTCGGTGTAGCAAATACAACTCCAAAGCATTGGGATAAGTACCCTCAAAGACCTCTACAAAGATGATACTGATTTTGGCAACATCTATCAGGTATGCACTACATTAGTGAGTAGATATAACACTAATTTCTCTGAATATCTCATTCAAGATGGCTTACTTTTTAAAGGACATCAGTTATGTATCCCTAGGTGTTCAATGAGGGGTAACATAATCAAAGAAAAGCATTGTGGGGGAACGAGTGGCCATTTTGGTCTAGCTAAAACATTAGAAGTAGTTAGGAGGTATTACCATTGGCCAAAAATGCAAAATGATGTCAGAAAATTTGTGGAAACTTGTGTCATATGCCAACAAGCCAAAGGTACATCAACTAATCAAGGTCTTTATCAACCCCTTCCTATACCTTCTAGGCCATGGAAAGCTATTTCAATGGACTTTATTATGGCACTTCCAAGGACAAAACAGGGCTATGATAACATTTTTGTGGTGGTTGACCATTTTAGCAAAATGGCATACTTTATACCCTGCAAGAGTACTCATGATGCATCACATATTGCACAATTATTCTTCAAAGAAATTGTTAGAATCCATGGTTTGCCTGAGTCCATTGTGTCAGACATGGATGCTAAGTTCCAAGGTCACTTTTGGAGAACCTTGCATAAAAATTTGGGTACAAATTTGCAATTTAGTTTTGTTTATCATCCTCAAACGGATGGGCAGATAGAGGTTATAAATAGATCTCTTGGTAATCTCCTTAGATGCTTGACAAAACAATATACACAAAGTTGGGACCTCTTGTTACCTCAGGAAAAATTTACTTTTAATGACTCCTTAAATAGATTCACAGGTAAAACACCCTTCCAAATAGTCTATGGCATGCACTCCAAAGGACCTATGGAGCTTAGGGAACTTCCTACTGATTTTAAAGTCAGTGCCAAAGGGAAAGAATTGGTAGAAATGATAAAGTAGGTGCAGGAACATGTCAAGGACAGTTTGGAATAGTCATCACAAAAGTACAAAGCATTGGCAGATAAGAGGAGAAGGGAAGTTCACTTTAAGGTAGATGACAAAGTGTGGGCTTACCTAAGAAAGGAGAGACTTCCTAAGGACTAGCACACCAAGCTTCAAATGAAGAAAATAGGACCATGCACAATCTTGCATAAGTTTGGTGAAAATGCTTATGAAATCACTCTCCCACCATCCCTTTCCATTTCTCCTATTTTTAACAGTACTGATCTAACTCCTTTTAAATGAAATGCAGATATGACAGGTGTAGACACCTAAAAACCTTTAGAAAATAAAGTATTTTTATTTTCTAAAAAAAATTTGATGACATCATCATTTATTAATTAATTAATTTTTTATTTTTTATGCCATTAAATCCCTTTATCTTAATTAAAAATATTCAATTAAGGAATCCCTCCCAAAAATGTTTAAATCTTATTTAAACATCATTTCCTTATTTATTAATTATTTAATTAATAAATTGACCAAAAAACCCAAAATAAATTAAAAAAAAAATTTTTGCCCAAAACTTGGCCAATTTCCTTAAGACCACTAACCTCTTCGAAAATTTTCTAATCCTTCTTTAATTTTGATTAAAGGCTAATCCCATCATTTCCTACCCCTAATCCCAACTCAAAATATTTAATTAAGATTAAATATTAATCCTCATGTTTATTAAAAAAAATTTGATAAATATCTCCTCAACCCAAACCCTTGAAATAAATAAAACTTTATTTATTTCTTAAAAATCTAATTTATCCTCATCCTAAGAAGTTCTAGACTCTTCTAGAAAGTCTTCATCCTCATCCTAGGAAATTCTAGACTATTCTAGAAAGTCTTTATCCTCATCCAAAGTCTAGACTCTTCTAGAAGATGTCTTTAAACCTAATCCTAATCCCCTTCTAACCTTGTCACATTCCCTAAACATGGGTTAAGACTTACTAACCCAAGCCAAAGTTAACAAATATCTCCTCCTTCACCCACCCTCATTAAATGCCATCCACTTGCCTATCCCTAAGCTAATCCTAAACCATCCTCTAATCATATGCACAAGCCTAAGCAAGCTTAAAACCTTCCTAATCAAGCCCAAGTCGAAATTCCTCTCATCTCCTTCAAAATATCTCAACCATAAAACTTTATGAAGCCCACTAGGCCATAAATGACTCTTCCAAGCCCTTTTATTGCTCTTACAAGCCATTATGAGGGTCTTTATGAAGATTTTATCCCTTGAGCCTCCTTTGTTGACTCATCCTTCCCCTTTCCTCCATCCTCTCACCATGTGACATGTGTCACTCCATAATTGGTTGTAAGGAAGCACAATCCATGTGCTCTCCCCTCATGCAATCTGAGCCCTCCATGAGCTTTTTCCCATCCTTGCATCTTAGCCCTCAATCCCTCAAGCCTCTTGCCTATAAATTAGATCATTCCCCTTTGCAAAATAACACAATCCATGAAGTAAAGTCATAATTCCATTTTAAGAAGCCATTTTACATCAAAACCATACACTCACACCCAAATTCCAACTCCATTTGAAGCATAAGCTTGAGCATACATTCTATCTATTTAGACAAAGCCACTCAACAAGAGAGATTCTTATTGAGAGAGCCCATTAATGGCTCATATTCTCAATTAAGAGTTCGTCTTAGTCTATCTTGAAGTTTATGAATTTTGTTTAGTTTGTAGAAGCTTTATTTAAATTTGGTTTCTATTAGCATACTAACATTGCTCATATACATTTTGGCACGCCTGGTGGGACCCCGCATGGGTCATCTTCACTAACTTTTTTAGTCAAGTTTTGTATGTCATTTGCTAATTTTGGCTAATTTTTCTTATTTTGTGATTGGTAGGATTGTATAAATTGGTTTTGTAGGTCCACGTGAGCATGAAGAAGACAAAGGAACTCATAGTCTATCTCATAGTATTTGCAGATTTTTCAAGCTTATAGGTGGACAAAGCACTTGAAATTCTTCTTCCTCTTCTTGTCTATATTCTTCTTATTCCATCTACTACTTCTTCTTCTTCTTGTGGGAGATCTTGGCCATTTTTTTTTTTAAGGAAGCAAAATCATACACACTTCTTTTTAGTGCTTAAAATGAACCCCCAAATCATACTTAAATCCATTAAAAAATTAAAAATTTGCAAAAAAGAAAAAATCTTTTAACAAGTGAAACTAAACCAATCCAATCATTTGCATCCTTGCAACATCAAGGTTTTAGATGCATTCATGCAAAGCTAGGAACACTTCATTTTTGGGAATTTAAAAAGAACTTCAAGTTTCCATTTCAAAAGGTTCAAAATCAACACTAAGTGCACACTAAAATCTAAATCAAACTCAAAGCATCAATCAAGGATAAAATGAACCTCATTTGCAAATATTTTAAAGTTTTTTTTAAAATCTCATGAAAACTAAGAGTCCTAAATGGTTGCCAAAAATTGTCCTAAAAGCTTTGTTATTTGTTCCAAACAAATGTCTTGTTGCAAAATCTTGAATGTTTCTTAGGTTTTTCATGCATCAAAACAAACTAGGAATATCATTTTTGGGCTTAAAATATGCAAACTAGAACACAAAATCTTGAATGAAAACCAAAGTCCAAAGAGTCATTTTCACTTTTGAGTCCAAAACAATCTTGAATGATCTAAAGTTAAAACAAAGCACTTCAAAGTTCTTAAAACAACACACAAAATCTCAATCTTGAATGCTCAAAGGAAAAAACTTGAATGTTTAATCACTTGTCTTTGAATGCATGTTGCTAAAATCACTCTTGAGTGCCATGGATTAAAATCAAGTTTATTTTTTTAATGAATGCATGATTAAAACAACAAATCCAATCTTGAATGACATAGATCAAATAATCATCTTTTGGGGCATAAAAAGAATCCACATTTTTGAAATCTTCTAAGTTATAAAAACTAATAAAGACGCTTTGAGTAAGTTTGTAGTTGGACTCACCCTCTTTAATCACCCATCAATTTAACCATTGGTTGCAATCTCAGCGCCATCTATGGGGATGGGTCTACCTAAGAGGGTGTTAAGTGCTCCACAAAGATCAAACTCCACTCACTTGGGTCTTTAGTGATTTTTCTAAGTTAGAAAATTCTTTGAATGTGCATTAATCTCAGTCACACTTCATTTGGGCATAAAAATTGGACAAATCTTGACGTGGAGGGCCTTCGGGCGTGTGCTTGGCAATCGAGTTTCACACATCTTTATTTTGGGCTTTTTACAAACTCACGCTGAATCTTGAATGCCTAATAATCAATGAACATTGCATGGTTTGAACGCATTTTCAATAACGCTCGCATTTCTTATGTTGACGATCTCTCGACTTTCATTATGCTGATGATGCTGTCAAATTGGAATGAACATTGTATGCCATAATCACAAGTGTCTTCAATCATAGCTTACAAAATCTAAATCATCAATTGGAATAAACATGTGTCTTTTAAGGCCCAAGATCATATATGTGGTCTTGTTTTACAATTTTTAGGAGGCCTACTTGGGGATTTTATCACCCCTTGGGACGACCTCAACTCCAGCGTTCCGACGGAGTATAAAAATCAGGAGGTGAATCCAAAGACACCTCTCTTGGAATCAAGATTTTGTCACTCGGGCTAAGCCTCAAGGAACTTTATACCCTTGAGAAGTGAAAGAGGAGAAGCGGGTTATCGCTCCTCTCGGCTGTGTGACATCTTTTTGGTTTCATCTACGGATTTGGGCCTCACGTACCTTACATATATCGAGGACTCCCTAGCTATAACAAATTTCATCCTTGTAGAAAGCTTCCTAGGATGTTGGTGTGTTTGACGTGCTTGCTCCAAAATTTTGTCTGCTTGTTTGTTCATAGCTTTTGAATGAATGTTTGCCAACTTTGGTCAAAATCCCAAAAAAGAAAAAATCTCCCAGCTCAAGGCATACTTAGCGTAGTCACTGCCTCATCAAAAAATCATCCAAGCTCCCCCGCTGCAACCGAATCTATCTAGTTCCTTGCTTTAGAACAATCCCAAATCCAAAGTCTCTCCAAATCATCCCCCCAGCCAGCTAGCAACCCAATCCAAAATCACACCCAAGCCTTTAGAGAGTTGTTGTCATTCTACTAGAATTTTCTATCCAATCAATCCGACCAATCCACCAACCTCACCAAGGTTATCCCTTTGACAGAGCTTTGTCTAGGGTAATCTAGCTTTGTCACTTGTTATCCCTCATCACCTTGAGCTAAAGGTTGGGATCCACAAGTGGTCAATCTCGTGTCATGCCCATAGGATCATTAGTCTATCCTTAAGTTGACACAATCTCCACCAATCCAGCGCATAGGAAAGCAAAACTCTCACTTTTTGAGAGCATGCCCTTGAAGTCTTCCATCCATAGGAAAGCCAAAAATCTCCAGCCAATCCTCTTTAGGTCTGTCATACAGCTTTGACTCTCCCTAGGAAATCCTTCATCAGCCAATCCAAAATCTGTGCTTAATCCAAAATCCAACCATGAGCTTCCGTGTTCATCCATATGCAAGACCCCATCCCCATCTGACTCATCATCAAAACATGAAATCTCAAACCTATCATGATGTGTTCGATCATATTGTCCTTGCTCCCGCCACCTCCTATTCCAATGATGATGAAAATCTTGTTGACTATGACGGGTTAATTGAAAGCCTTAGAAACATTCCCCCAAGCATCCCACAAAATCCATGCATTCTTCCAAACTATCTAGTCATGCCATCTGATATCCCAGCTTCTCCTCTATCACCCAATCAACCAAGCTTCCAATCTTCCACCCCCATCACACTAGCTATTCCTGTCAATCCACCTCCACCTCCGACACATGTTTCTCCAAGGAATCTCCTAGAGGAAATACAAGAAAAGCTGCCTCCAACAGTCAATAAGCCATGTCATCTAATCCAACCATGTGAAGTAGTCAATGATGAAGCTTCCCCATCTATAATATCACCCCCATCTCCCATAGCTATCATCCCCATACCATCCATCAAATTTCTTAAAATCCTTCCACTTCCTGCAAGCATCAAATTCCCACCACTCATCGAATTGCTCCAAATCCCATCCACATCTCCTCCTCCAAGCATTATCCAAATCCCATATAATGAACCTCATGCATCCACTCCCATCCATTCCTATCAAGATCTTGTCCAAAAGCATGTTGAAATATCCTCTGACAAAACAACAGATCCCGCCATCCCACTTATTCCCCTACATGATCCACTTTTACCATCCCCTCCATATCTAAATCCTACCATCTTACTTACTCCATCTCAAGATCCCTTTCCCTCAGCCCACCCAACTCAAGATCCTATCCTCCCATCTCCTCTGCTTCATGATCATACATCTCCCATAATCCATGATGATAGATCCATCGAAAAAGAACTAATTATCATATTCGAAGCTCCAACTCCTTCAGCTAGTAATGGACTCACATCTTGTGTTCCAAATAATGAACATCATATTGAAAAAAGAAATGAAAATGTATTTCTAGATGTTGGTATCCCCGCTATTCCTGCATGGTCCCAAGTCCTTCCATCTCCACCCCAAAGTTCCCATCCATCTTATTCCGCATCTATTTTGGGCCCTCATCCTACTCCTTATCTCCAACCCTCCATTTTGGGTCCATATATCCCTTATCTAAATCCCATACCCTTTCCATCCATTTTGGGTCCTTACATACCTAATACGAATCCTTTATCCCCTCCATCTATTTTGGGACCTACACCTTCCCCATTTCCATCTATTTTGGGCCCATATCCTTCCTTCCCTCCATCCATTTTGGGCAATTATATCCATCCATATCCTATGTTCCAATCTATCCTTCCATCCCCTCAAATCCACCAGCTAGATCATCAAAGGCACTCACCCTTGAATCCCTTCCAACCTTTAAACCCTATCACTCCATCAATTATCCCTCCATCTCCTCCATGCTCTTGTTCCCATCCCATGGCTAATAGAAGCATATTGGATGCCAAAATACAAAAGCATAAATCCAAAAATCCACAAAAATCCAAGTCTCAACATGTCCCTTCTAAAATACATGTTCAAAACAAGAAACATTTAATCCCAATCAAAGAAAGAGTCAAGAGGCCACAAAAGCCCAAGCTAAAAAAGTCAAAAATCATGTGGATACCCAAGATGCTCATAAAAGAAATGCATCTCAAAGAAAAATCTCAATTGGCATCCATTCATGCTACTCAAAAAGCCTCATCCATCCATCCTTCATCCAAATCCCCATATAAGCATCCTCCATCCCCCCAATCCACTTTTAGTCCATATGCTTCTTATCCTAAATTTCCCATCCTCCATCTTCCAACTCTACTTTTAGTCCTTATCTTTCTCTTCCTCCATTTTCTCCACAACCTCGCTCAAAACCATCTTTCCCACTACTTTATCACCTCTCAAGGTGTGTGCCAATGATGATCGTTCCATTTTCCTCATCCATTTACCCACAAGCCTTATGTCTTCGCATCCATTATCTGTCAAACTCCCACCCACCATTCCACTTGTTCAATCCAATCCTTTTTCATCCATCCTACCAACATCTATGAGCCAAAAATAGCTGAAGAAAGCCAAAATCATTCCAGCTAAGTCCAAAGTCAAAAAGTCAAAAAAAAAGTAAAGAAAAATAAAGCGTCCACTGGTGAAAACTTGGCAATTCAAGCGCCTTGGACAAGTACCATGATGAAAACTTGGCAAACAAGCGTCATGCGTAATCCAGCCATCCCCGACTTAGCCTATCATCCTCATGCTTTTGGTCACATCTTGCCATCCAGCTCCATCTTCCAATTTATCCACCTATCTTTCATCCTCCAACTTTTATCTATCACTATCCACTGATCTTCTGCAGCTTTAGCCAATCATCCCAGCTATCATCCATCTCCCTAGTGCCTTTCGCTTTTTCATCCTAGCTTGAATCCTATCACATCCATCTTAAGACCTCCTTCCACATGTCATCTTCTAACTAGGGGCACTGTATTCCTTGGAGATCTTGTCTTGTCCATCCTCCCTTGTCATTAGGATCCCGCTCTAGGCTATCCTCATGAAAATCCAATGTCATCCTCTCATTAGCCATTCACTCTAGCGCCATCTATCCGTTCAGCTACCACCAACCTTAGCATTGTCCCCATCATCATCATTGGATGCATCTTGTCAAATCCATATCTTTCGTTATCACCTCATCCTTAGCTTCTGCCTGTTGCACCAACTTGAGCCATCCCGCTATCCTCTCATCCTGAGCTTTTTATCCATCTGTATCATACCTATCATTGGTCCGTTAGCTTGTACCATATCTTGATTAGCCTGTTTGTCAATATCTTGGTCCGTCAGCTTGTACATCCTCTTTAGCTTAGTACCATTGTATCTATCCAGCTTTCATGTCAGTTCCTCCTTGATCAACATCTTGCACACATCGCACAACTCTTGGTTAGCTATTCCAATGCATCATTTAACTAGATCTCCTGTCACCAAAGTGTTATCCTTCTTAGTTCAGCTTGCGAGACACATCACTCATCTAGATCCATTAGCTTAGGTGCTCTCTAATAGATCCTTGCAAGATATAGCTTTCCTCATGTCTGATCTTGGTCCATTAGTACCTTGTCCTACCCATCTCGTTGGCAAACAGTTCTCTTTTGGATTTTCACTTTCTTTTGATTTGGACTCTTCCCTGTTGGGTCTTGAAATATCTTTTCCAAACAATCTCCTTGTTCCCTCCTCAAGGTTGCCACGATCTTCCATATCATGGTATACTGCGAATGGGGCAATCAGAGCATAAGGTCTTGATCATGTCTTTTTCTTGTTTTCTTTTTTGCTTGTGGGTTACCCAGTGTCATTTCCACACTGCTTCCTCTGGGATTCATGTGTGATACTGGGGCAATCCTTGTGTGTTTGTTTTCAGTCAGTTCGTCAGTCCTCTGGACAGTTGGTGAAAAGACCTTGATGTTCTTAGTAACCTTGGCAATTAACCAACAGTCCTATAGCAAATCTAGTGCTCAACTACCTGTTGGTACTTCTCTTTGAAGTATCCCCTTGCTCAAAAAAAAGCTTCAATGGTTTCCCTTCATCTCCATTATCCCCCATCCATAACCAGCATCCGTCTCTCCTACCCCAGCTTATGCATCAGTATCTCTTTGAATCACTCCTCACCTTTAGCTTTAGGGATCCACAATCCTAGTCTTAGGGATCCACCAATCCAAATCAATCCACCAAGCCTCATCTTTCGAGATCCACAATCCTAGTCCTAGGGATCTCCGAAACCCATCTTCCGCCAATCTGACTCTTTGAAATCCTGTTGCATCAGCTTTTTAATCCCCTCATCCATCTCCCCATCCTAGATTCCTTTTATAGCGCTCCGCTCCTTCATCCTCTGCAATCCCTGAGATCTTAATCTTGCTTCCTCTTGTGCCTCTGATTCTCCCTTTATCATTCTCCCGTAGTGAGATTTTGAGCTAACTAAATCTCCTCTTAAGCCAATCTGAGTCTTCTTGCTCATCTCGGATTCTTGTACATTTCAAGAAGTCGTCGAGCCTCGCTTTCTCTCCCTGCCGCCTTCTTGAGGGGGCATCTTGCAGTCCATTCTCTCCTCTTCTGCTCTAGCCTTGGGCATCTTATTTTCTTATCTTTGATGCCATGCCACTTGCGGCATCACATCAAAGAGGGGCAAAATGTAGACACCTAAAAACCTTTAGAAAATAAAGTATTTTTATTTTCTGAAAAAAAATTGATGACATCATCATTTATTAATTAATTAATTATTTAATTAATTTATTTATTTTTTATGCCATTAAATCCCTTTATCTTAATTAAAAATATTCAATTAAGGAATCCCTCCCAAAAATGTTTAAATCTTATTTAAACATCATTTCCTTATTTATTAATTATTTAATTAATAAATTGACCAAAAAACCCAAAATAAATAAAAAATTTATTTTTTGCCCAAAACTTGGCCAATTTCCTTAAGACCACTAACCTCTTCCAAAATCTTCTAATCTTTCTTTAATTTTGATTAAAGGCTAATCCCATCATTTCCTACCCCTAATCCCAACTCAAAATATTTAATTAAGATTAAATATTAATCCTCATGTTTATTAAAAAAAATTTAATAAATATCTCCTCAACCCAAACCCTTGAAATAAATAAAACTTTATTTATTTCCTAAAAATCTAATTTATCCTCATCCTAAGAAGTTCTAGACTCTTCTAGAAAGTCTTCATCCTCATCCTAGGAAATTCTAGACTATTCTAGAAAGTCTTTATCCTCATCCAAAGTCTAGACTCTTCTAGAAGATGTCTTTAAACCTAATCCTAATCCCCTCCTAACCTTGTCACATTCCCTAAACATGGGTTAAGACTTACTAACCAAAGCCAAAGTTAACAAATATCTCCTCCTTCACCCACCCTCATTAAATGCCATCCACTTGCCTATCCCTAAGCTAATCCTAAGCCATCCTCTAATCATTTGCACAAGCCTAAGCAAGCTTAAAACCTTCCTAATCAAGCCCAAGTCGAAATTCCTCTCATCTTCTTCAAAATATCTCAACCATAAAACTTTATGAAGCCCACTAGGCCATAAATGACTCTTCCAAGCCCTTTTATTGCTCTTACAAGCTATTATGAGGGTCTTTATGAAGATTTTATCCCTTGAGCCTCCTTTGTTGACTCATCCTTCCCCTTTCCTCCACCCTCTCACCATGTGACATGTGTCACTCTTTGATTGGTTGTAAGGAAGCACAATCCATGTGCTCTCCTCTCATGCAATCTAAGCCCTCCATGAGCTTTTTCCCATCCTTGCATCTTAGCCCTCAATCCCTCAAGCCTCTTGCCTATAAATTGGATCCTTCCCCTTTGCAAAATAACACAATCCATGAAGTAAAGTCATAATTCCATTTTAAGAAGCCATTTTACATCAAAACCATACACTCACACCCAAATTCCAACTCCATTTGAAGCCCTTTTTGAAGCATAAGCTTGAGCACACATCCTATCTATTTAGACAAAGCCACTCAACAAGAGAGCTTCTTATTGAGAGAGCCCATTAATGGCTCATATTCTCAATTGAGAGTTCATCTTAGTCTATCTTGAAGTTTATGAATTTTGTTTAGTTTGTAGAAGCTTTATTTAAATTTGGTTTCTATTAGCATACTAACATTGCTCATATACAACAGGTACCATGGATGATGAAGAGTCACATGTTGATTGGTTGCAAGAAATTCCTCCAAGCCAACCCCTTCAATTGGAGAAGATCCTTGACACAAAAATCTACAAAAATACTAGGCATAAAACTTATTTGCAGTACCTTGTCAAGTGGAAAGGTCTTCATGATATTGATGCCACTTGGATGACTAAGTAGGACATCATCAAACATGGCTACACTTTGGACCAATTAGCCTCAAGTGGGAACTTGAGTTTCAAATAGCCTGGGCAGCATGGCGTAGGAGCACCCGATCAAAACTAAGTGGTCTTAAGGTCTTCTAGGTCTTCACACCTTTTGATTCTAGCACTTTTGGTAATTAGGCTCTTTCTTGCATATTGATCCTATTTGTGTGATCCTTGAACAACCTTTGGTGTTTATATAAACCAGTTGTTTCATGAGGTCACAAGGATCTAGTAGTCTCCTAGGGTCATGTTAAAGGTCTTAGGAAGTGTTAGAGTCTTTCAAAAGTCATGACAGAGTCATAAAATCAAAATAAGTTGCATAACTATGACAATAATGCAACATTAACATTATATTAATAAACTTTTTTTTGTAAAAGTCAGCTCCAATGGTCACAACCTTCAAATTTTAGTTGGACCAGTTGGAGGAAGGTCTTCATAAGCCCTTATAGGCGGGTGGAAGACACAATGATGTAATATTTGCTTGTGAATCAATAAAATACTACTGTTTTCCTACAAAAGTTTTGGTTTTCTGCTCATTGTACAGATTGTACAGAGATAGGGTACTAGAGGATTAGGTATCATTAAAGCTTGAAGGGTCAACTTTCAAATGAGCCCACTCTGAGCCTTTGAAATGCCAAGGGATTGGAGTTATAAGGGTTTTTGCAAAAACTGGTTACAAACCCTAACCACCTAGGGTTTTGGTGAGAAATGTCAATATCTCCCATTCCCACTAATGGAAAAATCTAACTTTTAGGGAAATGGGATATTGGCAAGTGTACTTTATGATTTTGGAGGTTTTAGGATAGGAGTAGATGGTGGTCGTACAATACAAGCAAGAATGAGTTGGCATCTCTATGTGACAACTCTGTTGCATACTACAATTTGCTAAAATGCATGCCCTGGGGGTTGAGCCAGGTCATGAAACCTTGGAATCCTTCTATATATGATCCAATCTAACTATTCCTTGTGTTATTTTTGCATTACTTCTTATATCTAGTAGTTCCTTTGTAAAATAGACCTAATTGGGGCAATTAGGCCTGTCATGAAGTGTTGTTTTGAAGGACTAAAATGTAATGTTAGAACTTGTCCTTTTGGGAGTATGTGTGACTCAATAAAGGGTGCTAAGAATGGTGATTTGTTCTTAGGGTCCTTTGGAAGATTTTTCACTTAAGGCACAATTTGGCTTTAAGAGGGCTACTAGGCCTTTGCTGCATTATTAGGACAGATTATTGGAAGTTGGGTCTAACTTGCTATTGGGTAGTGATTCCTTGATCCTTTGGGAATGTATTCAACCCCTAGCATGTTGATAGGTTCTAAATGTGTGAATACACCATTTGAGGGTGAAAGTTAAGTTTTGTCAAACCATAGTTGCATGGGTTAGGAATGGTCCTTTAATCTTGTTATTATTCAAAGGTGCAAAAGTTTGGGTGCTTTACTAGTCATGTTGGATTGGTGATTAGCATAAACTAGGTTTGTTCTTATTAACCCCTTACCTTTGCATCACCCTCTCCCATCCCCTTCTCTCTCTCTCTCTCTCTCTCTCTCTCTCTCTCTCTCTCTCACACACACACACACACACACCCTCTCTCTCTCTTGCTTTGCCTCTATTCTTCCCTCTCTATGCACTATTTAGGTCTCAATAGTGTGTGTGCACTATAGCGCACACACACTATTGAGACCCAAATTTAAAAAACTTTAAATAGTGTGTGCACACTATACTATAGGGCATACGCCCTATTCAAACCTTTGCATTCTAACAAGCCTAAGGCTTGGTTTTGCCTTGGGGATCCAACCCAAAGGTTTGGAGTCTATAAACTGGTCTGAGACATGTTTTGTTGCAAACATACAAAAAATGATTGATTTTTCTTGAGTGCTCTCCTTCAAGGCTCCTCGCAGTTGAGCATCGATAAGATCAGGTTACACGACATTGTAGGTCTTTGTGTTAACTATATAACCATTTAATTTATTTTTTATTTGAACTATTTCAAGCCTTTCATCTATAATTTCTTTTGAATGTATGTCCATTTTTTGTCAAAAACCAACATGTTCTAATTGGGTTGTAGATTTTAGCTCGTTCATTGAATTTTGCAACAACTTAGTTTTTTAGAAACTAGACTCCATTCTACACACTTTGAAAAAAAGAAGTTTTGATTTTAGATTAGCTTTCAATCATTTCTAGGGGGAGCACACAGATATTTCACTATTTTGGGATGTGTCTAGTTAAAAAATTCATTAAAAAAAAATACACATTATAAAATTACTTGAAAAATTTGGGATAAACTACATAGTGTTAAGTAACTTTTGACTAGAGCAATTAAAGAATATTAAAAAAAAGTTAAAATTTTAGGGGGGCCACACTTTGTATTGTGTTATGTTTTTTTGGAATAAATAGTACCACTTTCTATGGCCCCCTTTTGTGAGGACCTAAAACTAAACCATTTTGAAAAAAATTAGTGGTTTAGAAACTAGATTCAAAGGACTACTACTTTTTTTTGTCATATCTTAAAATTTTGAGCGTAACTATCTTCAAATTCTTGTTGAAGTTCAGAAATTGCTCATTTTAGAAAAAAGGTGTCCACTTATACCCCACTTTTGGCACCACAACTTGGTGCACTTACCCATGAGACACAAAATTTGTAATGGTTCATCAATATGACTACATCTACTTTTAAGTAAGGGAAAAAAATTTATAACTTTATGTTCTAATTTTTTTTATATTAACAACTTACTCTTTGTTGTACTGCTATGTTTTTGGATTCGATTGTGTTAGATTTTTACCATCAACATTTTGAATCACACTACGTGATCCATCATTAGGATGAAGAGCAAGAGATGCAAAACAAAGTGAGCATAATGAGCATAATAGCACTATTTAAACTATCATGAGACAGACAAAAAACATTAGAGGGAAAATAATGATTGTTGGAGTTCAAATCCAATGGTTTCACACTTGAAATCCAACTACTGGTGCAAGCCTTCAAAGATGTCTTCCCACTTCAGACGTATTATGAGAGTTTGACAATATCAAAAAAAGCCCTACAAAAATGAAACTTCTCCCTTTTAGCTATCTTTTCAACGAATCTACCGAATTCACCTTAATATCAATCTTTTTAGCTTGCAAACTACTATCCTTAAGTACACTCATGAAATGATATCTCAGCTCAATATAATTATTGCAATTTTGAAATGCAACATTATTAGCCATATAATAATGTTGTTGTTATCACAAAACAAGTTAAAGGCATGTTATTTGCAACCTAATTCACCCAACAACCATTATAACCATATCATCTTGTTTTTTGCTTCTATGTGAACAATGTATTCAACCTTGACAGTGGAGGGACATAACTATTGTTCAAATGGGAGGTTCACCCTAGAAAAAGTAAAAGCATCCCTTGTTTGTCTTAATAATTGGACACATTAGAGTTAAGAAGAACTTCCAACCAAGTACCTTTTCCATCAAAGCACAAAACATAATCATAAGTACTTCTCAAATACCTTAGTATCCATTTGACAACCCACCAATAATGATTTACTTGGATTACTAATAAACCTTCTCACTGCTCTCATTACATGAGCAATGTTTGGACAAGTGCATACCATTACATACATTGGGCTCCCAACTACGGATGAATACATATTTTCTTTCATTTCTTCTTGTGTTTTAAGACATGTGGTGAAAGATAAACAAAAGCGATCAGCTAAAGGAGTATTGACATCCTTATCATCCCTCTTACTAAATATATTTAAGATATTTTTAATATGTTTCTCTTGTGACAATCAAATTTTATTCTTCCATTTCTCAAATTATAGTCATCCCATGTATCCTCTTCACTGCCCTTAAGTCCTAAATCACAATCTTTTTTACTATTTTCATTTTTTAAATATGAACAACTCTCATACTATTACTAGTAACTAACATATCATCAACATAGAACAACAATAAAATGAATTCACCATTCCTAACAATTTATAAGAAACATATGTATCAAATTTGCATAATATAAAATGATACATAATCGTAAAGCTATCCACCTTAAGAAACTATTGTCTTGAAGCTTTCTTGAGCCCATACAAACTTCTCCTCAACCTACAATGAAAACACATGTGTCCTTGTTTCTAAAAGCCTTGGAGTTGCTGCATATAATACTTCATTTATGTCACCATTAAGTTGCTCATATTGTTATTAAACCCAAAATGTCTCAAATAGTTATCTTTACAACTGGCAAAAATTGACCATAAATATTTTCTTCCTTAATCTTCCTCTTTCAGTCAATACACCCTTCAATTCTTCAAGGCTCTTTGATTGGGTGGATCCTTCACTAGTCTCCTTCAATTTGACATTGGTTGAGTCTTCATAAAAATCCTTGAAAGTTGAAGATCTGATAAAAAAAAAAAATTAACTTTACTTAAGGTTTTCTCTACCTAGAGGACTCTCTTAACTCAAGAAAATGGCTTGATACATATTCCTCAACACTGGGTGCATATTTTCCTTCCTAGAAAATTTTCAACATCAATGAGAATTCTAATATTTACTTGGTATACCCTACATATTGGTGGCAATTTTTTTTGACTTAGCAAATATAGGTGGTAGATTTAAAGTCCCTACAAATAATTCCTTCCACTTACAAACTACAAATAAGACATTAGTTTTGGGATCTTGAAGGGAATAACCTTCTTCGTGCATTTCTACTAGCTACATGGGATGAATTTCTCCCATAATTAGATGAACATGAGATAGAGAAATTATCTCATTAACAAGGGATCTTTTAAAATATCAGATAATTCATTTTCTAAATTAGGTAGAGGTATGCATTTCTTTTTTTTTCTTTCCCTATGCGAGTAAAAGGTTGTTGTGGTTTAGAGCTTTTAGTCTCTCCACTCATTTCAATTTCTCAGCTCCCTCATAGCATTAGTAACTCTTAAAATTTAAGTAGCCCTGTGAAACCATTGTTAATTTGTCACAGCTACAACATTGAAACTTTAATGGATGTACATACTTAAATAACTTGTGACATCATTGGAAATTTGTCATATCTGTAGTGTTTTATTCAAGATTCTTCCTTGCCCATGGTGTTGAGGGCTTCTAATGATACATTTATGATCATTTTACACAGGAGTAAAATATTAGTTCATGTATTTGTTACTAATTAAATTGAGCTCTATGATAGCCATGACAAGTTCTCAATGCTAACATGGAGGCTATAAATAATGTCAAAATCTAGTTTTAAAAGTAAGACACACTCCTTAAAAGAAATTCCACAATTAGTTCATATTGATTTATGTAGACCAATTAATGTGCAAAGCTACAAGGGTGAGAACTACAATATCCTATTTGTTGATGATTATTCTAGGATGATGACAGTTATGTTTTTGAAACAAAAATCTAATGCTTTTTAGATATTTAAGTGATATCTGGCAAGAGTTGAAAAGGAAACTGGAAAGAGCTTGAAATGTCTAAAATCTGATAGAGGTGGAGAATTTAAATCAAATGAGTTTGAGATATTCTGTAATGATAGAGGAATCAAGAGATAAACTTTTGCACCTAAGACCCCTCCACAAAATGGGATTGTTGAAAGGAGGAATTGATCTGTAATGGATTGTGCTAGAACATTGATGATGGAGAAGAATGTTTCTTTGAAATACTAGAGAGAAGCTATCAGTACAACTGTATATACCTTGAATCAAGTACAAGTTAAGAAAGGTACAAATTCCACATCTTTTAAACTATGGTATGGATACTCACCCAATGTAAAATATTTTAAGGTATTTGGAAGAAAGTGTTACATTCTTAAGGATAACAAGAATGCCAAATTTGATGCTAAAAGTGAAGAAGGTATATTCCTAGGTTATTCCACAAGAAGTAAAGCTTATAAGTGTTTAAATACTAACACTAACAAAGTTGTGGAAAGTGAAAATGTGAAGTTTGATGAATATACAGAGGTAAATGAAGATGAACCTAACAAGGAACCTGAAGAATACAAAAATTTTGTGTACTTCTATGAAGACATGAATGATGATGAAGCCGAGAACCAAGTTGTAAATCAACAACAAAATTTATCAGTGATTGTCAAGTCATATACAATGAATGTCAAGTTTCATTCAAGAGCTGAGTTGCTGTTAGAAGCTAAGGTACATTCTAATACTAAGATCAATGTACATGAAAGGAATGTCGAGTTACTTGATAGAGAAGTGCACAGTGCTTCTAAAGTTGATAGATCCATTGTAGAAAGTAGAGTAGAACTAAGATTATAAAAGTATGTTAGAAGACATCACCTTGTTGAATAAATTATTGGAGACAAAGAAGCCAGTCCAATGACAAGGAACAAGTTGAGAAGTGATACATGTTTTTTAAGCATGCATGAGCCTAAGTCAATAAAGGATGCATTAGAAAATGATGATTAGAGTAAAGCCATGAAATAAGAGATTGGTCAGATTGAGAAGAACAAAACCTAGTCACTTGTACCTATACTAGAGAACAAGAATGCGATTGGAACCAAGTGGGTGTAAAGAAATAAACTAGATGAGAATGGTGAAGTCACAAGGAATAAGGCAATATTAGTTTGCAAGGGGTATATGCTCAAGAATAAGGAATTGACTATGGAGAAACATTTGCCCCTGTTGCAAGATTGGAAGGAGTAAGAACTTTTCTTGCTTATTCTACATACAAAGGTTTCAAAGTTTATAAAATTGATGTTAAATCAACATTTCTGAATGGTATATTAGAAGAGGAGGTTTACATTGAATAGCTAGAAGGATTTATTGATCCAAACAACAAGAACATGGTATGTAGATTACACAAAGCTTTATATGGTTTGAAGCAAGCTCCAAGAGCATGGTATGAGAGGCTTCACAATTAACTTATGAAGATTGGTTTAAAGAAGACTGATGATAACAACAATCTATACTTGAAGACAAAAGGAGGTAAAGGTATTTTACTAGCTGAAATATTTTTTGATGATATCATATTTGGTGGACAAAATGCATTGTGTAAGACATTTGCTAATGAGATGATGAAAGAATTTGAGATGTCTATGTTTGGAGAGATTAAATTCATTGTTGGATTGTAAGTATACCAGATGAAATATGCTATTTACATCACTCAGTCCAAGTATGTGAAGGAAATATTGAATTTTTTTGGTATGGAGGATTCAAAACCTATTAGTAATCCTATGGTTATAGGACACAAACTATCTAAGACTGATGATTTTGTTGAAGTAAATCAAACATTGTACACGTCTATGATTGGAAAATTGCAATATGTAGTGCATAGAAGACCTGACATTGCACTAGTTGTTGGGATTGTTGCAAGATTTTTTGCAAATCCTAAGGAGAATCATTTGGTGGCTATCAAAAGGATTATGAGATATCTTAAAGGGACATAAGAATATGGTCTATACGACAAGAAAAATGATAAGTTTGAATTGAGAGCCTATATAGATCCTGATTGGTCTAGAAATATTGATGACAAAAAAAAAACCAGTGGTGGAGCATTTTTCTTAGGAAAAAGATTAGTCTCATGTACCAGTAAGAAGCAAAACTGTATATCACAATCTACTACTGAAGATGAATATGTGGCTATTGCAGTGAATTGTACAAATGTGGTATGGATATGAAAATAGTTACTCAAAGGAATGAATGAGGAAATTATTAAACCTGTGATACTCTACTGTGACAATACAAGTGTTATAAACATATCTACGAACCTTGTGATGCATACAAAGACAAAGCACATTGCAATCAAGTATCATTACTTGAGAGAGTTGGTTCAAGACAAAGAATTGCAAATGGAATATGTGAATACAAAATAACAGATAGCTAATATATTCACAAATGCTTTACCTAAGGATGCTCATGAGTATCTAAGAGGTAAACTGAGTTGAATGTCATATTTTAAAATTTGATGCAATGGATTTTACTTTAGGAGCTACCTAATGCAATTAAGGAGCTGGAATTGAAGATTAGTCATAAGCAAGGTGATAGAGGGAGAACTTGAATTGATAATATCGACATGTTGAGATGACAAGTCTTTGGCATTGTTGTGAAAGAGGGAGATAGAAAGAGAAATCCACATGGAAAATCTTAAGCAAAAGAGGAGAGATAAACACTATGAGGGAGATATAAAATGAAGTCAGAAAGAGGGAGATATAAGAGATCTTGATAAGGGAGATATAAGGGAGATACATTGAAGGAGATTGACAAATCTCACATTACCCTATACAGAGGAAGGAAACATACTAATAGAGGGAGAGATTTCAATACAAGGTATGAATTTTCTTTTTGGTAGTGTTGTTGGTATTGTTTTGCCATCAATGCCAAAGAGAGAGATTGTTGAAAAGAGATTGCTTGATGTATGGAATCTATCATGGAATAATCATTATTTTGTCAATGATGTCAAACCTGCTACTTATTGGTAAGACAATTGCTTTTTGGTCTGAATGTTATCATTTGTTTGATTGATGAAGAGGGCTTGAAAAGATAAGATAACAAGAGTACCTAGAGAAAAGTGAGTTATATTGTGTATAAAAGGAGCACTAAGACCAAGTAAGACATGGATAATATGATATATTGTTTATCTACTTAAGGCTAAAATTGATGGATACACTAGCTAAGTCTAGAAGAAGAAGCAAAGCAAAATGTGTCTGCTAAGCTTGACTGAGTGATTATTAGGAGTTGAGCAATGTTAGTTCAAGCCGAGCAAAAAATTAGTTAGTGTCAAGCAAAGTGAAGAAATAGTGTATGCTGAGTAAATTTAGTATATGCCGAGTGATAGTAAAAGGACGGTGTGTGCCAAGTGAAGTGTAGTGGATGCCAAGCAACCTAGTGTGTGCCAAGCATTAGAAGCAAGTTATTGTTGAGTGACAACAATAAGAGTTTGATCAAAGATTCACTGAATCTAAGCTGACAAAGTTGATTTCTTGAATTATGTGAAGTGTGTGGAAGATAAGCATGATGATTTGGTGGCACATAATTCAAGATAAACCATTTTGAGACAAATTCAAAGAGAATTATAGAAGAAGTTTCTAGAGGGAAAAATAGAAGAGGGAGGATTCAATAAATTTAACCTAACCCTAAAATGGATGATTGTGGTTAAATGAAAAAAGACCTAAAGGATACAAGGCTAGAAGCAACTATTGTAATATGCAAGAACCTAAGGAAGACAAGGAATCTAGGGTGTTACTTCATATGGTGGCTGAATAGAAGAATCTGCAATTGGCATACAAAGCAAGAAGGCTTAAGGGAATGAATTCTTGAAGGGTGAACAAGTTGTCAGAGATGAAGAGTATGAATGCCAAACATAATGGAGGATTGAACCAGAGATCTGTAATCTACAAGTGAGTTGTGATTTGTTATTAGATCAAGTCCTATTATTACTTTCTAACAATAGTACCAGTTTGGATAAATCATTTGGATTAAGGTTGACCTAATGGTCATATGTAAATCCTTTAACTAGGTGACATTTTAATAAAATATTCTAAAGTCCTATAACAAGGCTCACTCCTAATAGGGTGATTAAAATCCTTTAACTAGGTCACATTTAACAATGTGTATTGTAACCTTTAACATGGTTGGCCTTTTACAAGGTACCACTTTAGAAGAGTGAAAATTGGTAGCATGTTACTGGTGTCTTTTCCCAAATTGGGTTTCCACATAAAATCCTTGTGTCAAAATGTGTGATTGATTTTGTGGTCTTTAATGTTTACATTTCTGCAAGGTTATTCTAACCTACTAAGTTATGGAATTATTGAATGCATGCATGATACATGATAAGGATATATGGATATGAATTTGTTAAGTGCCGAAATTTTTTATCTAGACATTTGGACCTTGGATAACTAATTCACCCCCCTCTCAGTTATTCTAAAGTATTCCAATACATTCTTGTGTTGATCTCTAGTTCTATCTATACAAAACTAGTAGATGAACAATTGCCAACCTTGAATTGATGGCAACTATAGTATAAGGAATAATGTTGACCATCATGTGGATAATGAATTGTTGTTTCAATAATTAGGTTTGAAACTTGGTATCATGTACCTCCTTAAAACCATTTCTAGATGGTGTAATGTATATATAAGTGAGGCTTGTGTACATATTGCCTCTCATTCTTGGGTAATTGTAAACAAACCCCATTCAAACCACATTTCTTGCTCTAAAAATTGTTTCTTTAAGGGTAATACCTTGATAAAATTCAAGACCATCAATTGTCCCCAAAACACCTTAAACAATTATCAGAATTGGGAAATTTTATAGTTTTGTAAAATAATTTTATGATCTTTCATATTCTTATGTTAGATCTCCTATCGTGGTAACTGAACATGAATATGATAGGACATAAATCTGGACCATCACGTGGCATCAAATGATGTAACAAAAATTCGTAATGCTACAAAAAACAAACTTAATACTTGAAAAACCACACCTATGGTTGTTCCATGGCAAGGTGACCCTAGAAGGTTGTTCTATTTAGAGGGAATTTGGGCACAACCAATCCCCATTTAATCTTCAAGGATACAATTCTGTATGGTTGAATTAAGACCACGCGCAAATTAAGCACATTGATGTTGCTTCTATAATAATTGTTGTAGGTGTTTTATGATTTTTTGCAAATAGAGAATAGACTAAATATGACAATGATAATACTCTTGTTGCTAAAAACACCCCAATTTATCTTGAAGCTGAGCTGATGAATATTAGATGTGCTACCTTGTAATGGAATAGATGTTTTCCTAGATCTTTTTGTATAGGTTGGGTTTATTGCTATTCATGATTCCACTAGTACAATAACTTGTAAACTAAGTGTAGACTATAAAGGCATAATTACTAGTAAGTGATAGGACTCATTATTTTACCAATTTTGAGAAGCCACAATTTAACGATATTTCTTGGGTTAAGCAACATTCAATGACATTACGTATAATGCTAAATGGATTTGTCTGTATTTCACATAACAAACACATAGTCTTTAGTGAAATTCAAAGTTGTATTGATCCATTACTCAAAGGTCTGTTATGAATTCTTTATCTTCTAAACAAATGGATATTGTGTATATTCAAACCCTTCGTAGATAAATTCTTTTAATCTAAAATTAAAGAGTTCTCACTCCTATTGATTAGGCAAGAAACTGCTATTCAGAAAACCAACTCTAAACTGGATGATATCGATTAAATGCATGCATTGATACTTATTTACTTATGCAAGCATGTCTCAGTTTATGCCAATGTGCAATTAGTGAATTAAAATTTGTTAAAACTAGAGATTACTATATTCGTGAAATATATTGTTATGATGAATGCAATTGAACACATTCTTGAATTATTATGTTGAATATAGATAAGTACATTATTGAGACATGCTATTATTTCATGATTGTTGTCATGAGTATTTCTTTTAGACTCCTTCATGGGATGGGTATAATGTGGCTTATCTGGAGGGATAGAAATGGATACAATATGTTTTATTTATTTCTATATGCTAGTTTTGTTTAGAATGAATACATTATGTTTTGTTTCTTCTATTAGCTAAATTCGGCTCTTAAAGTATTTTGGTCAAAGCCATTTTATTTTATTGCATATGAGTATATATGTTGTTATTTCTTTCACTACATATATGTGTAGATATGTTGTTGTATTATGTTTCCCTATCACATTTTGTGTTAGGCTACTTAGACATATGTGGAAAGTAGTATGTTTCGTGGCTGCATTAGATCCATGCAATCCTCTTTTTCTGAGTTGCTAGGCTTCTCGTGCGACCTGGATCAGGGTGTTCTTCATGTCAAGAATGACCCTAGGGGAGCTAAACACTTCGTGGTTGGCGTGGTAAAAGTGCATGGGCCACATTCTCATCTCAGATAGTGGATGGACGACGTCTGATGACTGTGGAGACTAGAACTTGCAAATGGACACATGTTCAAGGCACCCTATTTTAAACATTCTCATGGTGTAATGTAATCAATCATCTTATGATGATCATTTGGATGTAATTATATACCATAAATAATGTATCTGTAATGATCTTGAATGTATTTATTAATCATGTATTTTGATGGATGGATGATGTATAGGTCAACATCTTGGATAATGTGATGTAATTACATTCTATAATGGTAAACTATTTGTTAATCCTTGATTATGATTAATGAATTGAATGTTGACTATTCAAACCAAGGGTTTCTCTTGTTTATTTTTCACAATTCTAGCAATTTGATGATGTGGCAATTTCTTAGTAGGACATGGTTCTTACAGCAAGGTTTTTGAACAAGTAAAGGATTTAAATGTGGATATGATTGTGTGTGCTTGTAGGATGAGGGAGATGCAATCTCAAAGTTGGTTACGCCTTATGACCATCCACACAATAGGGCTTTGAATACAGTAGGAATAAAATAAAATAAATTGAATTGACCTATTTGATATTTGATTTTGTTTTTTGCTTGGTTTGTTACATTTGTATAGAATTTTTTAAGGATTGAAGTGGAAATTATTTATTATTTAAGTGTTTATACAATCATTTATATTTGAATGGACAAGTTCAAACTTGTTTGAAGTTTTTATGGTTATTACTTGAAACAATGACCTCTATTTCAGGGTTTTATTAAATTAGAATTCTTCTAAATAGAAAGAGTACATGTGATGAATTACAAAGATGCATTGATTGATTTAGGTATTATAATTGTATTTTCCAACTATTAAAGAGATAGAACATGAAAATAGTATTATATGTTTCTTTATAAAAAATACAATAAATTATTCATTGAAAAAAAAATTAATATAAAATAAATACTATATTTATAATATGTATTAGTTTTATTGATTTAATTTATGGTAATATATCTTATGTAATAATTGTTTTACGTCTTTTTGATTATTTAACACATTTTAAAATAAATATTTACACAAATAAGCTTGACTAAAATAATATATTCATCTGAAAATATTAGTGGAAGTTTTTATATAAATTCTAAAATAATTATTAATTAAGTAATTAATACAAAATTCTAAAAATATTTAGTTTAAATATATGATAAAAATATATTAAAATTCATAAATTTTTTTAACAATTTAAGCATTTAATCATTAAATAAAAATTTAAGAATCTTGAACTCAAAAGTTCATATTGTTTTTGAAAAATATACTTATAACAGAATTTTAATTTTTTAAAAATCTTAGCAACATGTTCCCAATTAATTTGACTTTTGCATTGCTGTGTTGCTTTCCGCCTTTCAAATATTGAAAAAAATGGGGGAGATGGCCCATTAGCTGCCCATGCCCTAATGATCGTATATTGTAAAACCTCCAAAAAAAAAAGACATGTACTAATTGCCAATCGTCCATTTGTACAAAAAGTAATTTTTTTTGGTGAAAGACTATTGGGGGGTGAACATAATGAAATTTGGACGAACTTTTTAAAATGACACTTTTAAACTACCTTGCTCGCTACTAGTTCTACAAAGACAAAAAAGTTGAAATATTAGCTTTAAGCTCTTCACTCGCCTACAAAGGTTCATTGAAAAAATCAACCAATTTCAACATACAAATTAAGAGTTTTAGGTGCGCAAAGTTAACTTGGACAACTACTAGATCTCTCTCCTAATGAACTAAGGGAAACAACCTAGTAGTCGCCTAGGCTAACTTCGTGCACCTACAGTTCTTAATCTGTATGTTGAAATTTGCTGATTTTTTCGGTGAACTTCCATAGGTGAGTAAAGAGCTTGAAGCTAAACTTTCAGCTTTCTCATATTAATGGAGCTCTTTGTAGAACTCGTAGAGTGTGAGGTGGTCTAAAAGTGTCATTTTAAAATGTTCGCCAAATACTCGCCACTAAGACCTCCCAATAGTTGTTATAGTATTTTTGGACAAATAGACCAATCGACAATCAAGAAAACTAAAAAATGTAAAAAAGTGAATGACCACCGGTGTTCATGGTAACTTGTTTTAGCATGTTTGTGTGTAAGAACTAATTTTTTTTTGAATGGTAATTAAGAAGAAATATAACGAATAACATGACAACATTGTGTACATAGACAAGAAGTGACTTGTTTTCCCTAATTACATAAGAAGACAGAAGGAACTCTAACTCAACCAAAACACACTTTTGATAAGTGCGTAGATTATGGGATGTTGGGCCGGTACTCCATGTGTACAAGAAGTTTCCTATCCGTTTGAGCTCATCTTCTTAGAATCCAACACCTTTACATGTGCGCTTAATCGCACCTTCCCTCCACAATCTAGAGAAATTATTGGCAATGATGGGTCATGTCATGATAGGAAATTGCTAAGCATAATTGCTCGGCACCGGCTACGGTGCAACTTATTTGCACCGTCCGAATGCGAGTCCTTCATTCTAACATCAAGTACTGTCAGACTTTCCCAGCAGCGTAGTAATCTGTAATCCTGGCCCCAAATCTAACTTTATTTAGAGTATTAAGGTGGTTGTAAATAATTTTATTTTAGACAAGTAAAATGTTTATACATGTGAGAAAGAGATTAATTTAAATGATTGTAATTCTTTATTTTTTAAAAATAGCTTATTTTGTCTAAGTAATATATTTTAATACTATACAACAATACAAGCACAAAATATTTATATTATATACTATATTTTATAGGATATTGTGTTTGTATCGTTGTATAATATTAAAATAATATTTTTTGTCCTTAATTTTAGTTATGTAAAATTTATAGATGAACTTTTATAATTACTATGAAATAATTTGTATTGTTGTTTTAATTTTAAATTTTATAAGTAAAATATTTTAAAGAAAATTTAAATATATTAGTTATAATAGAGGATGACATTAAATCTAACAAAGCAATTTTATACATTATTAGAAATAATTTGACACATTGCTAAATAAATTAATAAGTATATTATATTTTAACATTTAAGAAATTTTTTAATGCATTATATATATATATATATATATATATATATATATATATATATATATATATATATATATATATATATATATATATATATATATATATATATTAAAGAAGGTTTTAAGAAATTTGTATTATTTTATGATCTGAATTTTATTTATTACATTTGATTTTGTTTCATAATAGTGATAGTGTAAATTTTTCCACATAATATTTCTTAAATATATTTTTTAATTATATATTTAAAATAAAAAATATCTTCAACGCTAAATATATTTATTTTTAACAACTTTTGTAATGTTTTATCATCTAAAATTTATATTTTATTTTGTTGAATTAGAATAAGATTTGATTTGTTTGTGATAACATTATTAAAGATTTCTTTTGATAATTATTATATTTTAATTTTTAAAATTGGTATTTTGTTAGATCTTTTGACATATTAATTAAAATTATTTTATTAGAAAAAAATAGTGTGAATATAAATGTAAGAATAAATCCATACTACTAAAATCTTGAAATAAATTATGAAGTCTTTCTTATTAAGTATGAATGAATATCCACAAAAAGTAATTATAAAATCTCTAAATAAATTAGAAAATCATTCATAATTTGATTTACGTTTTTTTATTTAAATACCTCATATTAATTAAAATATTAAAATACATTTAAGTAATTAAGAATTACCTTGATCATCTCTTTCTCACATCAAATTTCTTTTATGAACTTTTTACTTATCTAAAATAAAATAATTTACAACAATCTTAATAATCTAGTAAAAATATAATAGTCTAAATAAAGTTAGAGCCAATCCAAGTTTTGGGGTCGGGATTACTGCGGCACCAAAAGTTTAGATGATAAAACATTACAAAATTTTTTAATAAATAAATAAATTTAGCCTTGAAGATATTTTTAATTTTAAATATAAAATTTAAATATATAATTAAAAATTATATTTAAGAAATATTATGTGAAATTTTTTATACTATCACTAGTATGAAACAGAATCAAGTGTAAGAAATAAAATTTCAGATCATAAAATAATACAAATTTTTGAAAACTGTAGTGCCTGCCCCTAAGTCGCATTTCTGTCATCCTTGCCAAACTCTTTTAGGCCAATTTTATGTTTGATGATTAGTATTATTATTTTAGAGATTATTAGATGTTTTACACTCAGTTTATTATATAATGAGATTACTTGGTACTCTATATTTCATGCATGTATGATGATTATTCAATGTTTTTAGTTATCGATGATGATTAGTTAGATGGTTTATTATCGCATGTGCTTCTTCATGGATACTTACCCCATACTGCATGTGTATGGTGCGCGTATTTGTTTTCTTTATGAATGGTGTTTCTGATGTGGTTAAGGAAGGGAGTTGTAGTCACCTGCTAGTTGGGATCTACACGATGCACCACTTCCTGCCATTGTCTATTTAGCTTAGAATATTGTGTTTATACATGCGTGAATTTTATGTAGGTTGCAGGTACCGGGTATCGACTTCTCTGAATTGCCAAGATGAGCGTACCCTATCGCATTATCTCAATGGTAAGAGAGGGGAGATAAACTCTTAAGTCCAAATCCTAAACCCTTTAGCCAATCATCCTAATTGATAATTAGGACAAGTATCTGAGTTAAGTACCCTCCGAATGCATCAAATGATGTAATTTCGCGATTATAACCCTTTTGTTTGATTTAGTATGTGTTTTTCTATGATGGGGTTTCGTATGTTGCCTTATGAGTCCTTGATGTGTTTTCTATTAATTAAGTCTAATTAAAAATATTAATTAATGATTTAATTTAATAGAAAAATTATTATGACATTTTAATATTTAATTATATTTAATTAATTAAGAAATTAATTAAATAAAAAGAATTGAATTTGGAGATAAAAGTTTTAAGTATAAATTTAGAACGCGATAATATTTATTTAATTTAATAATAATATATTTAGAGTTCATTTATAAATAAATGCTAAGTATTATTATTAATTAAATTAATAAATATTTTTATCAATTAAAGTTTCTAAAATAAATTAAAAGTGGAAAATATATTAAATTATTAAAGGTTTCTAGATCGCATGATCTAAGCATGAGTTTAAATATGAGAAATTAATTAAAAGATAAAATAATAGAAAATAATAATGTTATTTTTAATTTCATAAAGTGCACATGAGATTAAAGTAATTAATTAATTTAAAATAGAAGTCAAGTGGAATATTAAATAAAGTTATTTAATAATTCAACTTAATGTGTATTAAAAAGATAAAGCAAAGATTAATACAAGTTATTTTAGAGTTAACTCAGTGGAGCAAGGAGTCCTCTCGGGTGAATGCACAATTAGTGCCCCGATTTGAGGAGAAAACTCCTTATCACAACTTTGGGGTTCATTTTTGAGGGACACGAATTTGGACGGTGAATCTTGGGGAGATAGAAATTTTGGGAGACAACTTTTGGAAGCGAATTTCAGAAGGTGAATTCTAAAATTTTTTTTCAGAAAAAGGTTATTGAAGATGAGCGAATTCTCTTACAGTTCCTGGGGATTGCATAATAGCATCAGGCTCAGGTAGGGTCTTGAGTTTTGATCATTGATTAATTATGCAATTATCCTTTCTTGTCTTCTTTGTGCCTGTGGATTGTATGTCCAAATTATTTGTGATGAAAGCTTAAATATTTCAATATTGTAAATTATTAAATGCTTGTCAATATATTCGGCATACTTAAAAATTAGAAGAGTGATCAAAAATTCTTATTTGATAGATTAAAGAAATCTGAATTTAATCGGGAAAGGGTTAAATTTTAAACTCATAAATGAAAATTGTAGATTGAAATTTGAATGGTTAATATTATTTTCTCTATCAGATTATATTTGTGAATGTTATAAAAAAAATAAAAAAATAAAATAAAATAATTATAAATAATTATTTATAAAATATTTATATAATAATAATAAACATATCTTATTAAATTTTAAATAAGAATGAATTAAGAGATGATTTTGATTGAATTTAAAAGTTTCTTACTTTGAAAAAAAAAATAATAATAAAAAAAAAAATTTTTATAAAACGCATGGGGAGGGGTCTTACCTTTTCCCCCCCCAGCAATTTGAAATCGCCGACGGCGACCTGCGTCAACAGGGGACCGCACGGCCTTTAAAGCCTGCGGTACCCTATGACGGGGCCGCACGGCTCTGTTTTAAAGGGCGTCAGTTATGTTAAACATAATTGTATTTTATTTTAACAATGTTTAATAGTATAAATTTGTTAATAGATATTAACAATAAAAATTTCTTTAATAAATTTTAATTTATTAAAAATTGTTAATAATTTTATAATAATAAATGTTTGTATATTTAAATAAAATATTAATTTATTTAATTATATATGGTTAGAGTAATATCTGAAAATAGTAAAAGAGTTATTATTAAATGAAAATAAAATAATTGATTTTAATAAAATCATAGTGATTTTGTTTAAAATCATTATTGATTATTTTTATAACTTAATAAAATAAAGATTATTCCATATTGATTTATTTTAGGAAATTTGACTTTAAATTTGAGAATACTTGTATATTCATGAATAAATAATTAGGTTAAATTATAAGGGTAATAGTGAGAAACCTTTACATTAAAAACGTTCATTGAAACTCAAACTGAAAATTTCAACTTAAACCTTAGTGTGTATTATAGAAACAAACCCAAAACTATGAACTGTATTATACTGTTCTATTTTCTTATGATATTATGTTTGGGGTTTCGGGTTGATCAGATGTTGACCAGTCTTACGTCGTTACCAGAGGCTCGGGGGTTTGTGAATGTGAGGTGATGATGATTTGTTCTCGATTTTTTTTCAAACCAACCAAGGTAATGCGATAGTATGCTCTATCATGGAGGTATTTACTGTTTGTTATTGCTTTTCAGTTTCCTTGTGTGACATTGAGGTTTATGTATTTGAGTTACCTGACTTAACCAATTTTTGAGTCATCGATCAGTTATACTTGGGTTGCTTTCCAGTTGCATTGATGGGATTGAAGTGTTTTGCTATGCTTTTGATGATGTCATGTTGTGACATGTTTGACTTGACCATTTTGGAGTCTTCGATCAATTTTGTGTTCTATTATTGGGATTCTTTCTGGTTGCTCGTTGGAGAACCATGGGATATTGTGATTTATCATTTATGCCTTCAGATGCTGATAGAGATTTGTTGTGATCATTATGATTAATATTTGAGGCTATTCAGTTGCTCATGGAGAACTGATGTGATGATTATGGATTATATTTATGATGTTTTCAGTTGCTTGTATAAGACTAAGGTGATTTTATTACGATTCTTGATTTTGTGATTTCATGAACCTAGGGTAGGTTATCTATGAGTAGTGTCGGGAAGTGGCTTGCAATGAGGGACGGGAGACCCGAAGTGGCTCTGGGCATGACTCATTGTAAGTTGTTTGTTTTAATAAGTGAAAACATCTCACCTAAATACTGACTTAAATGAACCTAATAAGATAACTGTATGTTCTCTTCCATGCCTTGAGTGCTAGTACAGACTAGGATGGGGTAGAGAGAACGCTTGGTTACGACCTTGCATTCCGTAGTATGCCTCGTCAGTACGAGAGGATACTAGTGGCCGCAGGATCGCAGGGGACCCAGGATTCCTAAGGGATTGCTTGGGTAACTTCTGACGTGACTTTTGCAATGACACTTTCCTGCTTGCATACTAGGTTTCCTACGTGTCTTTGTGGTGCCTCTGGGTCTAGATGTCTATCTATGTTGGAACCTTTGAGTTAGTGTACTTTTAGGATTTCCTAGACTTAGAGAGTACTTGTGATTATGTGATTTGATATCCTATTTGGGACTTGAGACTATCTCCTCACCGCGGTGGGAGTGGACCATTTAGGTTCCATGCGGTCGAGTGGTAGTGCTTTTTACTCTTACCATTGAGATCCGTTCGTAGTCGCCGTGGCTTGAGCTTTCTTGGTTGGCATTTACCTTCACTATGTTCTTGGATTATTATGATGGATGGTTAGATTTTATGATAGATGTTTTATCATTATGGATGTATGGATGTATCATGTATGGTGAATGGTTTCATATATTTTTACTGTACTTTGTATCATGGATTCGTGGAGGTTGATGCATTTCTATTTTTACATATGTATATTCTTTTAAGCCTTTCATACCCTGTGACATGTACAGTGGATGATTGAGCATTCCGATTAATTTGCTAAGAGGCATTCGAAACAAATGTATATTGTGGACATTGGACTTTATTATTATTCTTTCATGTGGATGTGGTAGTTGTTAGACTTAGAATTAATTAAATTTAAAAGTGACTCAACGTCTTGGGACCCTTAAGGAATGTAACTTGTTATGTATGTTTGTCGATGATTACATGTTATTGCTTCCGCTACTATGTGTTTGATGTGCATGTTATACATTCTTACTTTAGAAAAAAAAATGTTTAGCAAACTTAATAAAACTTTAAGTTAATTCTTTTGGATCTCTTGGCGGGGCGTTACAAAAACCTTCTTATATATATATATATATATATATATATATATATAATGCATTAAAGATTTTTAAACATGTTAAAATATAGTATGCTATAGTATTAATTTATTTAGTAATGTCTTAAATTATTTCTTTTTATTATAATGTATAAAATTGCTTTGTTAAATTTAATGTCATCCTCTATTATAACTAATATATTAAATTTCTCTTTAAAATATTTTACTTATAAAATTTAAAATTAAAACAACAATACAAATTATTTTACAACAATATAAATATATAATTATAAAAGTTCATCTATAGTTTTTTTAGATAACTAAAATTAAGGGAAAAAATAAAATATTTTAATCTTATAGAACTATACAAACACAATATGCTATCATAGTATATAATATAAATATTTTGTGCTTGTATTGTTATATAGTATTAAAATATATTACTTAGACAGAATAAGCTATTTTTAAATAATAAAGAATTAGGATCATTCAAATTAATCTCTTTGGCACATGCAACTAACTTTGGACTTGAAACCCCCTCTCCCAATAAAATTTAAGTCTTTACAATTGACTCCCATTGTAAAACTCGGCTGCTTGAATAGGTAAACATGAACAAGAGAGTGGGCATACTTGGAAAGAGCCTCTACCGAAAACTCAAAGACCACTCTTACTTGTTTAAAATAAAATTATTTACAACTATCTTAATACTCTAAATAAAGTTAGATTTTGGGCCAAGATTACGGATTACTACACTGTCAAGAAAGTCTGACAGTACTTGATGTCAAAATGAAGGATTTGCATCCGGACAGTGCAACTTATCCAAACAGTGCAAATAAGTTGCAACGTAGCCGGTGCCTAACTGCTCCACCGTGTGAAATTGACATTGAAGTTCAACACAAGGGCTGTCATCCACTCCATTTACGCGTCCAGTCACATCGTCTTTGTCCGTATCTCTCTGCTCGAGGCCTATAATATACATTGCACTTTACCTTCCCCGTCTCAACAGAAAGGGTTTTTGCATTCCTAGTTTATTGCTCTGCCTTTGTCATCAAGAAACCCTCTTCCATTGCTCTCATCTTGTGTCAATTCTGTGTTCAGTTTGATCCATTCCCATGGCATCCACATCTAGAACTATCACACACTCATCTGCATCTACTTCTGGAGAATCCTTTCTCAGATACGAACCCCACTCTACTAAACTTGCCTTCCAAAGTGACAAGAGGTACCATGTGTTTCTGAGTTTCAGGGGACAAGATGTGAGGAAGACTCTTGTTGACCATCTATTCGAAGCCCTCTCCGTTGCAGGGCTGAACGTCTATAAAGACGATGAAAATTTGGAAAAGGGAGAAGAGATTTGGCCGAGCTTGAAAGAAGCAATAAATGGCAGTGCCATATTTATTCCCATATTTTCCAAAGGGTATGCAGAATCAACTTGGTGTCTGAGGGAAGCTGCTGAAATGGTGAGGGCCAATGGCCTCATCATTCCTCTGTTTTATTACGTGGATCCAACTCAAGTTAGATATCCAGAAAAGGAGAATAGTCCGTATTGCCAATCATTCCAAAAGCATCGCAGACAGTCAGGAGAAGAGATTGAGTGGTGGAAGCATGCCCTTGGTAAGATCTACCCATGCCTACAATTGTATGGCCATTCAGTCGGCCACAGGAGCAAAGACATTGACCAATGGATTGCTGCTCTTTTCAAGATCTGTGACCGCTCAGGTTGGTCCATGGACATAGCAGACGGGTATGTACTGAACCTCCTTACTTTTTGCTTCCGTTTCTTTTTATTTTGCGGCTGCTGCTGGATGTATATTTTAAGAGCAAGGATATTAGGGAAGGGTCTCGGACCGTAGTTAATGAAAATAATGACTCAATGTTGAATAATTTCTACCAGGACTTAGGTGGGGCCGAGGGGTAGTTTTTTTTCACTTTTGTTTTTTGTTCCAAGGTTGTGTCTTTTTAATTCTATTGTTAGTGTACTAACATTTCATTTATAAAAGGAATAGCGGGATATATATATTTTAAAATGTATTAGGAGGTTTAAGGGAGAGGAAAGAGTGTTTTCTCTTTTTAATTCTACTTTTATTTGTTCTTAGGCAGGGGTTCTATGGGAGGGGCTTGAGCTCTATTTTTGTGGAGCGGGTGACTCCATGATAACATTTTAAGGAGGGCAAAAGGATTATTTAATATTTTCTTATAAAATAGGAGCCCCAAGTTTTTAGCCCCCTTAGTTTAAGGGGGTGAAAATGGGGTGGGGATGGAATTTAAAGAGGTTTTATCGAGTTGTGATATTGCTATCAGAATTTAACTGTGTGATTTTGAGTCAAACTCATTGACCCATGTTTCATGAGTAGTGATTCCACACGAATCCATCTCTTATGAGAATAAATGGAACACTGAACACTCATTGGATTTACGTGATGCTCACAGAAGCACCGGGAGGGAGGTCACCCATCCCCAACACTACTCTGTTGGTAAACAGATTGTTCTTCTTATGTTTCTACTTTTAATTTGCCCAATTTGTAATGAAGAACAACTTTACACAACAGTTGGGAAACTGTTTCTGAGAATAACTAATTTCCCTCTAAATTAAGGTACAGCTCCCTATGTAAATGATATTCAAAGAATTATGTTTTGATCCTAAACCTAATGCGGGGTATGCTCTTAACTCGAGAGCAAAAGAGGCAAACCAAATCAAGCCTAACTAGAACTTAATTCAGGCATGGAAAACTTCTTGATATAAAACAGATTCGTGTACCCACACATCTTATGAATTCATAAATCCATTCACGGAAATTACTGATGCTAAACTAAATCAAACTTAAATCTGAATTATAACTAATGAATCAAGAAAAACTAACAGAATCCTTTCGTTGAATGAATTATAACAGTGCTTATTCCATTCATTCATATTCTGGAAAACAGGGGAAGTGAAACTCTGTTCTTCCTTAGTTCTTTGTCATACAGAAAGGAAATACTAACTAATCACAATACTAATTGGAAAGGAAAATGATTGAAACAAAATACCATTCGATTGTCTCTGCAACAAATAGTACTTCACACCAAAATTTGCCGACCTTTGATTAACAATTAAATTTCATACATATAGGATTTGAGAGATGACCGTTACAATAGGAATATCAATCGGTGCATCTTCTCTATATGACAAATGGCAAGATGCCAATTTATCATTATCAAACTATTAACAAAGATTTCAAAATTTACAATAGAAAAGGAAAAGGGGGTAATCTGAATCACTTGGACTTCTTCCCCTTTTTAGTTTTCGTCCTATATGTTCTGGCAGCCACTATAATTGGGATCATCTCCTCGTGACTAGGCACATGTATATTGGTGAATCTTAAGAGCCACTTTGAATGCTCCCGAGCCAGTTCCTTTACTGCACTTAGCTGACTTGTCAACTCTCTAGCTGCCACATGTACGCATCCACCCAGTGTCTGCAACTCTACCACTCTGTTTTGACTGCTTGAAGTCATCCCAGATAGAGAATTCAAGAATGTGGAGAAGTTATTCTTCATTACTTCTATCCCAATGAGAGTCTTTCCTTGCCCACTGCTTTGTGGATCTGTGTGTAACCCTTGCATGAGCTCAAATGCTTTGTCTTGGATCTTCTTCACCTTTTCCTTTGTTTCTTTGAGTCTTTCCTCTGCCTCTTGAATCATCTCCTGCTTGAATTGCATGTTCTGAAGCCATTTGAACAGAGGCTCAGTCCCCTTCTTCAAAATATTCGCTTCGATTGCCTATTTTGCCTTCATTTGGATGACCATATTTAGGAGAGAAACACATTCATGACACCATGCCTTTTCTGCGGCCAAAGTGTTGTGATTAGAAGTGATATTATCCTTCTCAATTTCTAACTGAAGGATAATATTTCCAATTTGATCAATCATAACAGCTCCATCTGTACTGAGCTTCTCAATACATTCTTTTCCGATCTGGCCAAAATGTCTATCCTTTTGGAGTTGTGAGATGAAGGCTAGCACTTCTTCTACAGTAGGGTTCTCAGTAGCAGGCACACCAGTAATGGTTGCCAATGGAACAACTAGTTGCCTGATGAATCTTTTCAATTCTTCAATCTTTGCGTTCATTCTGATTTTTGACAGTTTGAGGTCCTCCAATTGTTCTTCTATCACCTCGTTACTTGATCTTCATAGGCCCACTTTTGTATCATGCCTAGCTTCCCCGAGATCAATTGAATGTAGAGTGAAGTCCTCTGGCGTCATATCTTCAATTCTCCTTGCCTTGTTTGGTTTCGCTACCTCCAGAGTTAAGTGCCCTGTTTTTGGATCTTGTCCCAGAATTGACAAGGTCTTCTGCTTTTTAGCTTTCACTATGGCAGATCCTAAGCGAACCGCTTGAGATACAACATCTTTTGAAGGAACACTTTCATCTTTCCTTTTCCTCTTCTTTTCCAAAGTATCCTCGAGCCAAGATTTTGTACTAATCACTTTGGAGGCTGTTCCAAGTGATTCAATGCTGAACATTTTCTTCTTTGCTGGAGTCGTTGCCATTGTAGTTGCGGAAAAGAGGTTCTTCGGATCTCAAGAGAGAAGTCGGATCTTTCTGTTCTTCCGTTTCTTTTTCAGCCTCAGCTTGAGCTCCAATGACTGGTAGTGATCCACCTTGACAGGTTGGGGCTATTGGAACATTCTTCTCCGGGGGTTGATCACCTCTGCTTGCAGATTGAGCTAGGCCTTGAGCAAGTGCAGTAGTACAACTGGGTGTGGCACTTTGAGATGAAGCAGGAGTATCTGTAGCTAGAGAAGCTTGAGTAGTTTTGCTCTTGCTCCGGCCTCTCTTAGCTGTCCACTCAACCCACTTCCTAGTCCTTTTGATAATTTTTGCCATCATGACATCGAAGTCTTCGTCTATGTCAACATATGGTTCAGAACTAATGGGTGTATTCCTCAACTTAGTCAAATATGTATTATTGTACATATTTTGACCATCATCTTCCAATCCCTCCACATCTAAATTTATACCATATGTCTTTACCTGATCAATTGTAAATCTGGCAAAGGCATGATCTTGACTCTCCAGTTCATTCTTACAATTTGCCCAATAATCCTCCATGGTTGTCTCATGTTTGATTACGCTTCCAATTTGTAGCACATCTCTGGCATATCCATTAGGATCAAACAGGGGCCTTACTGCTTCATACTCTTCTAATTTGTATTTACTCTCAAATGCTTTGAGTATATTCTTTGCATCTGATCTGGTTTCGCAACTGTATGCCCCAACTTTTATAGGGAATTCATACCCTTTCTTCCTCAAGTTGGCGCTCAACATGTTCACTTGGATTGCTTGCCTTACTATCTCTACGAGCACGATCATATCATCTGGATACCTGGGCAACTTCAATGGAAATCCATCAAACGCTGCAAGACGCAAATAAGAAAATGATGAGAACTGAATGAAATAATTGCCAAATTGATCGATTGTCGCCATCGCTTCCGGACTGAATCTCCGCTTCGAACACCCTTGGAGCTCCCTGTAAATAATCATGGTGAATGCATCATTTACTCGGATGTATTCTGCATAACTATTCTGTAATTGCAAGCATGGATAAAACTCATAACTTTTTACATTGTCAGAAAAATTCTCAATTCTAGGGAGTCTTGGCCACAATTGAAGAGAAGCCAACATGTATATCAAGAAAGAGGACATATAAAATGAATTATAAAACTTGGCTGCATTGAGAGCCCTAGAAAGATGCTCACTGACCTCATACGCCCAGTCAATATACTGTGTGTATGAGCAAATAACTTGCACCAAAAAGAAGTACTACTCTACAAAATTAAAAGCTTCTACCTCACCTTTGAGTCGATGCAACAGAACCAAAATGTCAACAATTTCTGGTTTGAGGTCTGTGCCGAAAAGAGTTTTAGGGACTTTACTCTTAGCTCCCCTTGGCTTTCGAAACCAAGGCTGCATGATCTCCGTCCTCCAAACCATCTTCTTCAAAGAGAACTCAGACATGGCTCCACTCATCGTTAAATCAGAGAACTCCTCTCGTTTTGGAATCCGCAAGCAATTCACTACTGGTTGACGATCAATTGAAATCAACACCGTTTGATCAGGCAATAGAATTTGCTTTGTATCTGGGTTGTAATGATTGATGCATTCCAAAATCAACTTCGGGGCTTGTACTACTATAGGGAACCCAGTTGCTTCCACTAATCCGCTTCCCCAAAGTTTTCCCGTTATGGGATGAATTGGCTCTGCTTTTAATTTCCTTTGAAAATCTTGCATATCATAGAAACAGAGTGAAGTATCTGTGAAAGTCGACCACTCTGACTTAATTCCACCCAATCCATCAAAACTCGCGAATCTTGTTGCCATTTTATTTGATGTATGATAGTAAAAACTCAAACAGTCGCAACTGACACAAGAAGCAACCTCTATAACTTTGAAAATTACTTAAAAGCACTATTTGATACAACAGTATAACAGTAAACGGTAGTTTGAAAATCTGTCACTTCCCTCTTTATAGAATAACCTTAGATTTGCCTGTTGAATTTCATAAATCACGCCACACGAGCGGAATTAAAGGTTAATCCATTGGATTGGTGGGTGCAAAGGTTATAACGGATTTATCTTTGTCTTTTCACTGTTCCCGTTGGCTTCAACGGTAACTTTCATTAATTACTGGTTTACTTTCTGTTTCATCCATCTTTCGAAAAAATAAGAACGAAGTACTTCCTAGGGCAAAATCCACTTACCTCAATTCTGCTTGCAAACACCCCATCAATTCACTGATCTGCTTCTATTTCTTTGCCCAAAACAATCTGCAATCAATTCACGTACTTACCATGCTCGCAGGAATGATTTTTCCTCAAATGCGGAAAACAGCCTTCGAGGGTAGAAAACCTGCAGTGGAGAAGTCAGTTTCCAATTTTTCGCTTCTGTCTTTCTTTTATTTTCTCTCCTTTAACCCTTTTTATATAAAGCCTTCGGAAAACATAAAAGTAGCTTCGCCGATGAAGAGTGGGACCCACTACGTCACTTTACCCTTTTATAAATCCTTTGTGGAAAACTGACTTCTAACTTCGGAATCCGCCACGGAGAAGCTCTTTTCGGATTTTTCGCTGATCACTATTCCGGTCAGCTTAATGAGTTCTGAGTAATTTTTACTATGAAAACATCATGCTATTTGAATGATTTAACCATAATGCGGCTTACCTATCCTTGTTTCAGCCTACAGAATGCATCTATGGATTCTGCGGAGTTTCACCTTCCGGGTGCGAAAACTCGCTATGGAGAAGAAGAAACTTGATTTTCTGCAAATGGCCATTGTTTTACATCTTCTACCCTATTCACTTTATTTTGAGCTCCCGAAAAACACAAAACCGACTTTGCAACTGAGAGGTGGGGCCCATTGGCGTTCTCAATTCCTTTAAATACACCTCTTCGAAAAACTGATTTTTGACTTTGAAATCCGCCACGGAGAAGCTCTTTTCTGGTTTTTCGCCGATCACTATTCTGATCATTTGCCAAACTTTAAAATGATTGTCGCTGTGAGATCATGACATCACTTGAACGATCTTTTCATAACATGATTCACTTTACTTGAATGAAGCTTACAAATAACATTTGCTAGTCTTTGCGGAAATTCGCCTTCGGGGTGCAAAAACTCGCTGAGGAGAAGCCGAAACTTGATTTTCCGCCAATTCAATTTTCTCTAACTCCAGATTAAATGAGTTGCAAGAAAATTAGTTGATGTAGCACAATTCGAGAATCTCCATCGAGTATGGTTCTAAACTACCCTTTAAGGATCATGACAATCAAGAAAAACCCACTTGGGCTATATGTGACACGGGAGAAGGGAAAAGATGAAAACCTGATGGAGAAACTCAGCACCTAAAGAAGAAAGACCTATTGACCAGACTCTGACAAAACATGACATTAGTTCACTCTCCACTTTGCGAAATTTGTATATGGTGAAAAGTGGGGCAACACTTGGCTCTGACTGGGGATTGGGTAGAGTATGCCCAAACAAAGGGACTTAGAATCTCTGGTTTCGCAGAAGAAAATAAAAGGCGGCAACACAACAAAAACAAAACAAAACAAGAAAGCAAGGAAAAGACACTGGAAAGGGAAAGCTAACTAAGACATACACAACACTAAGTCTAACTATGGTACATTACAGGGGTTACCTGTTTTCAATTTGTAACTTGGTAGAGCTTGAGATCCTGACCATTATAAGTCAGTGGTAGTACTTCACCATTTTCATACGCCAATTTGAAAGAATTATTTTCAAATGCCTGTTGAATTTTGAAAGGTCCTTTCCACAGAGTATCAAACTTCTTATGCATTCCTTTTGGAGCCTTTCTTTTGTCCCATAGTAGCACCATATCTCCCACCATAAATTTTCGAGGTCTTGTTTTCTTGTCAAAAAGTTCTTTTACTCGCATTTGGTGCTATGTGATATGATCAACAATTTCCATCCTTTCTTCTTCCAGTTTACTCAGATACATGATTCTTTTTTCTAGACCATCCCTATAGACATCATCTTCAATTACTGTTTTGAGTTTGCTTGTGGCCAATTCCAATGGTAAAGGTAGATTAGCTTCAGTTCCATAAACCAGCTCAAAAGGAGATATTCCGATTGCCCTCTTGGGTGTCACTCTGTCTGCCCAGAGTGCCTCATGAATCTTTTTGTGCCAATTTTTCTGATTATCTGAGACCAGCTTCTTAACAATATTAATCAAGTTTTTGTTGCTAGACTCCACTTGACCATTCTCTTTAGGGAAATAATAAGATGAATGACTAACAATAATCCCATACTCAAAACAAAAATTAGTGATTTCAATTGATGAAAAATAAGATGCATTGTCCATCACTAATTTGATAGGAACACCAAACCTGACCAGAATGTTTTCCTTTATAAATTCACACACTACTTCTGTAGTAGTCTTCTTCGTGGCTTTAGCCTCTACCCACTTGGTGAAGTAGTTAGTTGCAGTTATGATGTATTGATGATCGGCAGTGGACGTAGGTGTAATCGGCCCAATGAAATCAAGGCCCCATTGTTGAAAAGGTCCTTCAATGATAACAGGTCTTAGTGGCAGTGCAGCTAATTGAGGGCGTCCAGAGAACATTTTACACTTTTCACATTTCGCTACCCATGCATATGCATCTTTGAACATCCCAGGCCAGTAATAGCATTGCCTTAGTATTTTAAAAGCTGTAACTGAAGAAGAAAAGTGTCCTCCACAGGCCTCATCATGAAATGCTTTCAACAACTTTTCCTGCTGTGGTTTATCTACGCAGCTTAGGAATGTACCATCAATAGCCTTTTTGAAAAGCTTGCCATCCCAAATCACATACTTGGCCGCTTTCAATTTAAGGTCTCTTCTTTGTTTTGTATTCAAACCTTCTGGACATTCACCATATGTTAAAAGGTAAGAAATGTTTTTGAACCATGAATCATAGAGACCTACTGCTAGCACCAGTTGCTTCTCATCCGATTCTTCTAATTCTCCAGTGGTTTTGTTTTCTGCAATTGCTCTGCATAGAGCATTTCCTCTTATCAACTTGGTAGGTTTAATCTCAATATCATATTCCCGTATCTTTGCCACCCACGCTCCTCTGACATTGCAACCTACTTCTTGTTGCATTAGTACACTTTTTACTGTTGTGTCTGGGACAAAGCTGACAATAGAGTGTGAATGTAAGATATAGAAACAGAAATTCTTAAGTGCTCTAACTATTGCATAAGCATGCTTTTCGGTTCGTGAATATTTCAGTTCGTGATTTTTCAAAGGTATGCTCATAAAAGCAATGGGAGCTTGTATTCCTTCATCATTCTCCTGCACAAGAATAGCTGATAATGTATGTTCTGAAGCATAACAATAAATAATAAAGTCTTGCTTGTAATTTGGATGGCATAGCACAGGGGCATTAGCAACAGCAGTTTTTATATCTTGAAAAGCTCGCTTTCCTTCCTCACTCCATTTGAAACTTGAATTTCCCTTCATCATATCTACTATATGCTTAGTAGTTTTTGCAAAATCGGGAACAAACCTTCTAAGGAAATTCACCTGGCCAAAGAAAGATTTAACTCTTGTTTTGTTTATAGGCAGGCTTAGTCTCTGGATGGCCTCTACTCTATCAGGATCAATTTTGATGCCTTCTTGAGACACTATATGTCCAAGTAGTTTTCCTTCAGTTACACAAAAAACTGACTTTTTCAGGTTGAGAGAGATCCCATGCTCTCTGCATCTTTGTAACACTCTTCTCAGATCCTCCATATGGTCTTTCCTTTTTTCTGAGAACACAGTGAGATCATCCAAGTATATGACTATTATTCGATCTTTCATATCAACGAAGGTCTCACTCATACATCTTTGGAACGTAGCCCCAGCGTTGATCAGTCCAAAAAGCATCCTATGATATGCAAATGTACCCCAAGGAGTTGTGAACGCTTTTTTATGTTGATCTTTCTTTTCTACTTCGACCTGGTTATAACTTGAAAAGCCATCGAGCATAGACATCATCTCAGATCCAGCAACTGTTTGTAACAAATGGTCCATGTTCGGGAGAGAAAAATTGTCTTTGAGAGATGCCTGATTCAAATTACGAAAATCTACACAAATCCTTATTTCTCCATTCTTCTTCCTGACAGGTACTATGTTGGCTATCCAGGTAGAGTGATGGATAGGATAAATGATCCTGGCTTTTAACATTTTATCAACTTCTTGGAAAATGGCATCTGCGACTTTTGGATTATAGTTTCTTTTCTTTTGCCGGAAAGGTACTGTATTTGGTTTGAGAGGAATCTGATGTTTCACCTCTCCTCCTTTGTAGCTCTTCAGGGCTTCATAGCTCCAAGCAAAGACATCTCTATATTCTTCAAATAATTTCTTTGCAGTTTTCCTCTCTTCGGGAGTACAACATTTTCCAACATTAATCATTTTGGGACCATGGACATCTCCAATGTTTACTCCTTCATATTCACCTGTGGTAGGTCCTTTTTCTGTTCTTTTCTGCTTAACATAAGCATCATGTTTGTTAAATAACTTTTCCAGAGCTACAAAATAAGGGGGAATAATATTGCTTTTTAGTTGAACCTCACCACTTTTGTTATGTTCATCGTCCTTGCGAGACTTGGATTCAAAAATGGCTTTGTCATTTTCAAGAAACAGCTGCAAACTCTTATCATTATTAAAGACTTGCCAGGATTCTATATTAGCTGGGACAGCAGATCGATATATAATTTCAATTTGATATTTTTTATCCTTAAAATTTGGATGTGGGAGTAACAAGGAAGCAGAGACTGCAAGTGAGTCAGCCTTTGTATTTATTTCTCTTTGCATAGCTCTAATGGAGAAGGCATCTAAACCTTCTATCTCATTCCACACCCTGTTCTTGTAATTCTTCAGTTTATGATTCTTTACTGAGTACTGTCCTTTGACTTGTCTCACAATAAGCTCTGCATCACCTTCTGCCTTTAAGACTTTTATCCCTCTTTCCTTTGTTGACATTATTCCCAGTAATAAGGCCTCATATTCTGCAGTATTATTAGTATTCCCAAATTCCAATTTGAAAGCCAGAGGTTCAGGTTCTCCTTCTGGGGATATCAATACTACACCTGCTCCAAATCCTGAAGAGGCACAACTTCCGTCAAATTCAAGCGTCCATATGCCTGGTGCATCTTTGTTTTCATTGGGAGTTTTATCACCTTGGTTTTCATCTATTTGTTCATTCATATCTTCCTCAGTAAACAACATATAGTTGCTGAATTCTAGTTCTTGGTATAGAATTTGAGCTTTAGGATCATCTGACTTTAAAACTGTGAACTTTGCTTTTTCCTCAGGTTCTAATTTGACCTTCTTATTCCCAATAGGTATCATTGCTTGAGACCAATCTAGTTTTATTTCACCTCCCAAGTCTCAACAGAAACTTCTACTTAATAGAAGTCCATAACTTGCTGGAATATCAGCTACCAGGATAGTCAATAGGAGTTTCTTTTCCGGATGTGAAGCTAAGGCCACTTGAGCATCTTTGATCTGTCCAAGTAAAGGGACTTGTTTGGCATCTATAGAATAACATCTCCCATGCACCTTAGCAAGGTTTAGTCCCAAGGCTTTGGCTACATAATGTGGCATAACATTATCTGATGCACCTAAATCTATTATGCAATTACTAAGTTTACATCCATTGATGTACAATGAAATATAAAAAGGTTCAGGCTTTTGTCTAGGGAAAGTTGCTAGAACAGTAGAATCTTCTTGATTAAACAAACCAGATGTCAAGGTTTCATCTTCTTTTTCAACCATCATGTTACAATCAGCATCCAATGGGCTTCCTTTACATCGGTCTACCAATCTTTTTAACTCGGAAGGGTGTGATTTTAAATAATCAATAGTGGAAATTTGAATTTTCGACTCCTCACAAAACTGAATGAAATCAAAGGATGTCTTGCCTCTACCTGTTTTTGAAGTAGATGCTTCTTGGTTAGTATGCACCTTACTCGTAGAAGGACTGGAGTCGTCTCTGTGAGTATGACTAGAGGCTTGATTCTTTAACCTTTGTCCGCGGGTAAGCACTGTGTATGAAGTTCCATCAATAGTTGCATAACACTCACCTTTTGATTCAGAATCCGATTCATATTCTAAAAATAAATTTCTAGAGTCGCCATTTAAACAAGAATCAGGTTCTAAACATGGAGCTGCAATATTTAATTCATTAGTAGATAACAACTGCATCATACGAACAGTCTTCGGACAATTCTCACTGTCATGATCTGTGGTCAAATGAAAGATGCACATGTTTCCTTTTTTCGGTGCTGCTTCGATTTGCAACCTAGGTTGTGAACCTGTAAGTTGCGGGAATCTACTTTCATTGCTTCTTCCTGGTGAGTTTTGGTAATTCCGTTGATAAGAGTTATTGAATCCGGGTAATTGCTTTTTCATCGCTACTAGCTCATTAGACAACTTCTGAATCATCTCTTCTGATGATGTGGTATTACTAGAACTCCCTTTAGTTTGAAGTTCTCGTTTCCATTTTCCCGCGGAAATTAAGTCATCTTCACATTCAATAGCTTTCTTCTGCGCGTCAGCTAGATCAATAGGGCGTGCTCTTCTCAGATCATAATTAATATCTGGAGGCATAGCACTAATAAAGAAAGTTTTTAGATTGCCAGGTGTGGGTCTATCAGCAGTAGGAATTCTACTATTAATCTTATTGAAATTGGCAACGAAATCTCTCATGCTCATAGTTGGTTGCTTCTTAACTGAAGTCAACTGTGTTAGCAAGGCGTGTTCATCTTCTGCCGTTTTGAATCTGGCCTCAAATTCAGTTCTCATTGTGTCTCAATCAGTTATTGAGCCGTCAGGTAGATGATAAAACCAATCTGCTGCACTATCAGTAAGAGTATCTAAGAACAATCTTACAACGATATCTTCATGTCCCACTCCTAATATATGGGTAGCCACAAAGAAGGCTTTAATGTGTTCATCTGTAGTAACCTTCCCATCCCCTGAGAATTTAGGGAAATTCTTCCTTGAACCAGCTGGGAGTGGATGATAGGCATTTAGTGCTAATGGCCCTATTGTTGTAGCCCATGGAGCAGCCATGATTGTTCTAGCAGTATATGGCGGAAAGTTAACAACTGGAGGTGTAGTAACTTTGTGAAGCGCTTCCACCTGACAAGTGGAATGCGAAGTGCTGGCGTTTTGATCTCTAACAGGGGAAGGGGGTCTACTCCGACTTTTACCTTCACTTTTCCGCTTTGGAACTTCTAGAATAGGAAAATCGAGCTCTGTTAGTTTATCAAAAGTGGAATCTTGCCCACCCTGTTCCTTGGTACTTCTGAGGAATCTAAATTGTTTCAGGATGCTAGGTGCAGTTTAACTCTAAGCTTACTGTCTTAATTGTCTTTCTGCTCTTCGGATGTCTCTCCTTTGAATAGCTCTTTCAAAAGCTTTAGCTCTTCTTTATTCTTCCTCTAATATCTGACTAGCATTCCGATAATGTTCAGTGTTCGTTCTGTGCCTCCAAACAAATGTGTTAAGAGATGAAATTATGTCCTCTTGGTCGTCTTGAAAACCAAGGTTAGGTTGGATCATTGGGATTATGTTTTCATGAGGTAGTACCATTTTCCCTCATGACATAGGCTTTTTGATCAAGCGACGGTTCGTCTCCCCAACAGAGTCGCCAAACATCTGTTGGTAAACAGATTGTTCTTCTTATGTTTCTCCTTTTAATTTGCCCAATTTGTAATGAAGAACAACTTTACACAACAGTTGGGAAACTGTTTATGAGAATAACTAGTTTCCCTCTGAATTAAGGTACAACTCCCTATGTAAATGATATTCAAAGAATTATGTTTTGATCCTAAACCTATTGCGGGGTATGCTCTTAACCCGAGAGTAGAAGAGGCAAACCAAATCAAGCCTAGCTAGAACTTAATTCAGGCATGGAAAACTTCTTGATATGAAACAGATTCATGTACCCACACATCTTATGAATTCATAAATCCATTCACGGAAATTACTGATGCTAAACTAAATCAAACTTAAATCTGAATTATAACTAACGAATCAAGAAAAACTAACAGAATCCTTTCGTTGAATGAATTATAACAGTGCTTATTACATTCATTCATATTCTGGAAAACAGGGTAAATGAAACTCTGTTCTTCCTTAGTTCTTTGTCATACAGAAAGGAAATACTAACTAATCACAATACTAACTGGAACGAAAAATGATTGAAACAAAATACCATTCGATTGTCTCTGCAACAAATAGTACTTCACACCAAAATTTGCCGACCTTTGATTAACCATTAAATTTCATACATATAGGATTTGAGAGATGACCGTTACAATAGGAATATCAATCGGCGCATCTTCTCTAGATGACAAATGGCAAGATGCCAATTTATCATTATCAAACTATTAACAAAGATTTCAAAATTTACAACAAAAAAGGAAAAGGGGGTAATCTGAATCACTTGGACTTCTTCCCCTTTTTAGTTTTCATCCTATATGTTCTGGCAAGGCACATGTACATTGGTGAATCTTAAGAGCCACTTTGAATGCTCCCGAGCCAATTCCTTTACTGAACCCAACTGACTTGTCAACTCTCCAGTTGCCACATGTACGCATCCACCCAGTGTCTGCAACTCTACCACTCTGTTTTGATTGCTTGAAGTCATCCCAGATAGATTATTCAAGTTTTTGGAGAAGTTATTCTTCATTACTTCTATCCCAATGAGAGTCTTTCCTTGCCCATTGCTTTGTGGATCTGTGTGTAACCCTTGAATGAGCTCAAATGCTCTGCCTTGGATCTTCTTCACCTTTTCCTTTGTTTCTTTGAGTCCTTCCTCTGCCTCTTGAATCATTTCTTGCTTGAATTGCATGTTCTGAAGCCATTCGAACAGAGGCTCAGTCCCCCTCTTCAAAATATTCGCTTCGATTGCCTCTTTTGCCTTCATTTGGATGACCATATTTAGGAGAGAAACACATTCATGACACCATGCCTTTTCTGCGGCCAAAGTGTTGTGATTAGAAGTGATATTATCCTTCTCAATTTCTAACCGAAGGATAATATTTCCAATTTGATCAATCATAACAGCTCCATCTGTACTGAGCTTCTCAATACATTCTTTTCCGATCTGGCCAAAATGTCTATCCTTTTGGAGCTGTGAGATGAAGGCTTGCACTTCTTCTACAGTAGGGTTCTCAGTAGCAGGCACACCAGTAATAGTTGCCAATGGAACAGCTAGTTGCCTGATGAATCTTTTCAATTCTTCAATCTTTGCTTTCATTCTGATTTTTGACAGTTTGAGGTCCTCCAATTGTTCTTCTATCACCTCGTTACTTGATCTCCATAGGCCCACTTTTGTATCATGCCTAGCTTCCCCGAGATCAATTGAATGTAGAGTGAAGTCCTCTGGCGTCATATCTTCAATTCTCCTTGACTTGTTTGGTTTCGCTACCTCCAGAGTTAAGTGCCCTGTTTTTGGATCTTGTCCCAGAATTGACAAAGTCTTCTGCTTTTTAGCTTTCACTATGGCAGATCCTGAGCGAACCGCTTGAGATACAACATCTTTTGAAGAAACACTTTCATCTTTCCTTTTCCTCTTCTTTTCCAAAGTATCCTCGAGCCAAGATTTTGTACTAATCACTTTGGAGGCTGTTCCAAGTGATTCAATGCTTAACATTTTCTTCTTTGCTGGAGCCGTTGCCATTGTAGTTGCGGAAAAGAGGTTCTTCGGATCTCGAGAGAGAAGTCGAGATGAACCTGGAGCTTTCTCTTCTACTTTAGTTTTCTTTGCAACTTCATCAGACTCAGTGGATTCGCTACTACTACTTTTATCATCTCCGATCTCTACTATTTGAATAGGAGAACCGGTGGGCTTTAGAAAAGGAGCACTTATAGATGGTGTAGGGCTATGATGAGGGGATAAGATAGGTGCGACATGAGGAGATGGAGTTGGAGAAGCTTGAGGAGATGAGGGTAGAGTGGCATGTGGAGGTGAGACTGGACCAAGAGATCCATCTTTCTGTTCTTCCGTTTCTTTTTCAGCCTCAGCTTGAGCTCCAATGACTGGTAGTGATCCAACTTGACAGGTTGGGGCTATTAGAACATTCTTCTCCGGGGGTTGATCACCTTCGCCTGCAGATTGAGCTGGGCCTTGAGCAGATGTAGTAGTAGCACTGGGTGTGGCACTTTGAGATGAAGCAGGAGTATCTGTAGCTGGAGAAGCTTGAGTAGTTTTGCTCTTGCTCCGGCCTCTCTTAGCTGTCCACTCAACCCACTTCCCAGTCCTTTTGATAATTTTTTCCATCATGACATCGAAGTCTTCTTCTATGTCAACATATGGTTCGGAACTAATGGGTGTATTCCTCAACTTAGTCAAATATGTATTATTGTACATATTTTGACCATCATCTTCCAATCCCTCCACATCTAAATTTATACCATATGTCTTTACCTGATCAATTGTAAATCTGGCAAAGGCACGATCTCGACTCTCCAGTTCATTCTTACAATCTGCCCAATAATCCTCCATGGTTGTCTCATGTTTGATTACGCTTCCAATTTGGAGCACATCTCTGGCATATCCATTAGGATCAAACAGGGGCTTACTGCTTCATACTCTTCTAATTTGTATTTACTCTCAAATGCTTTGAGTATATTCTTTGCATTTGATCTGGTTTCGCAACTGTATGCCCCAACTTTTATAGGGAATTCATACCCTTTCTTCCTCAGGCTGGTGCTCAACACGTTCACTTGGATTGCTTGCCTTACTATCTCTACGAGCACGATCATATCATCTGGATACCTGGGCAGCTTCAATGGAAATCCATCAAACGCTGCAAGACGCAAATAAGAAAATGATGAGAACTGAATGAAATAATTGCCAAATTGACCGATGGTCGCCATCGCTTCCGGATTGAATCTCTGCTCCGGACACCCTTGGAGCTCCCTGCAAATCCTCATGGTGAATGCATCATTTACCCGGATGTATTCTGCATAACTATTTTGTAATTGTAAGCATGGATAAAACTCATAACTTTTTACATTGTCAGGAAAATTCTCAATTCTAGGGAGTCCCGGCCACAATTGAAGAGAAGCCAACATGTATATCAAAAAATAGGACATATAAAATGAATTATAAAACTTGGCTGCACTAAGAGCCCTAGAAAGATGCTCACTGACCTCATACGCCCAGTCAATATACTGTGTGTCTGAGCAAATAACTTGCACCAAAAAGAAGTACTGCTCTACAAAATTAAAAGCTTCTACCTCGCCTTTGAGTCGATGCAACAGAACCAAAATTTCAACAATTTTTGGTTTGAGGTCTGTGCCAAAAAGAGTTCTAGGGACTTTACTCTTAGCTCCGCTTGGCTTTTGAAACCAAGATTGCATGATCTCCCTCCTCCAAACCATCTTCTTCAAAGAGAACTCAGACATGGCTTCGCTCATGGTTAAATCAGAGAACTCCTCTCGTTCTGGAATTTGCAAGCAATTCACTACTGCTTGACAATCAATTGAAATCAACACTGTTTGATCAGGCAATAGAATTTGCTTTGTATCCGGGTTGTAATGATTGATGCATTCCAAAATCAACTCCGGGGCTTGTACTGCTACAGGGAACCCAACTGCTTCCACTAATCCGCTTCCCCGAAGTTTTTCCGTTATGGGATGAATTGGCTCTGCTCTTAATCTCCTTTGAAAATCTTGCATATCATAGAAACGGAGTGAAGTATCTGTGAAAGTCGACCACTCCGACTTAATTCCACCCAATCCATCGAAACCCGCAAATCTTGTTGCCATTTTATTTGAAGTATGATTGTAAAAACTCTAACAGTTGCAACTGACACAAGAAGCAACCTCTGTAACTTTGAAAATAACTTAAAAGCACTATCCGATACAACAGTATAACAGTAAACGGTAGTTTGAAAATCTGTCACTTCCCTCTTTATAGAATAACCTTAGTTTTGCCCGTTAAATTTCATAAATCGTGCCACACGAGCGGAATTAAGGGTTAATCCATTGGATTGGTGGGTGCAAAAGTTATAACGGATTTATCTTTGTCTTTTCACTGTTCCCGTTGGCTTCAACGGTAACTTTCATTAATTACTGGTTTACTTTCTGTTTCATCCATCTTTCGGAAAAACAAGAATAGAGTACTTCCTAGGGCAAAATCCACTTACCTCAATTTTGCTTGCAAACACCCCATCAATTCATTGATTTGCTTCTATTTCTTTGCCCAAAACAATTTGCAATCAATTCATGTACTTACCATGCTCGCAGGAATGATTTTTCCTCAAATGCGGAAAACGGCCTTCGAGGGTAGAAGACCCGCAGTGGAGAAGTCAGTTTCCGATTTTCCGCTTCTGTCTTTCTTTTATTTTCTCTCCCTTAACCCTTTTTATATAAAGCCTTCGGAAAACATAAAAGTAGCTTCATCGATGAAGAGTGGGACCCACTACGTCACTTTACCCTTTTATAAATCCTCTGCGAAAAACTGACTTCTGACTTCGGAATCCGCCACGGAGAAGCTCTTTTCGGATTTTTCGCTGATCACTATTCCGGTCAGCTTAATGAGTTTTGAGTAATTTCTACTATGAAAACATGATGCTATTTGAATGATTTAACCATAATGCGGCTTACCTGTCCTTGTTTCAGCCTACAGAATGCATCTATGGATACCTGCGGAGTTTCACCTTCCGGGTGCGAAAACCCGCTATGGAGAAGAAGAAACTTGATTTTCTGCAAATGCCCATTGTTTTACTTCTTTTGCCCTATTCACTTTATTTTGAGCTCTCGGAAAACACAAAACCGACTTCGCAAGTGAGAGGTGGGGCCCATTGGCATTCTCAATTCCTTTAAATACACCTCTTCGGAAAACTGATTTTTGACTTCGAAATTTGCTACGGAGAAGCTCTTTTCTGGTTTTCCGCCGATCACTATTTTGATCATTCCCCAGACTTTAAAATGATTCTCGTTGTGAGATCATGACATCACTTGAACGATCTTTTCATAACATGATTCACTTTACTTAATGAAGCTTAGAAATAACATTTGCCAGTCTTTGTGGAAATTCGCCTTTGGGGTGCGGAAACTCGTCGAGGAGAAGCCGGAACTTGATTTTCCGCCAATTCAATTTTCTCTAACTCCAGATTAAATGAGCTGCAAGAAAATCAATTGATGTAGCACAATTCGAGAATCTCCATCGAGTATGGTTCTAAACTACCCTTTAAGGATCATGACAATCAAGAAAAACCCACCCGGGCTATATGTGACACGAGAGAAGGGAAAAGATGAAAACCCGATGGAGAAACTCAGCACCTAAAGAAGAAAGACCTATTGACCAGACTTTGACAAAACATGACATTAGTTCACTCTCCACTTTGCAAAATTTGTATACGGTGAAAAGTGGGGCAACAACTAGTTTTGACTGGGGACTTGGGTAGAGTATGGCCAAGCAAAGGGACTCCTATGAATTTCAAAGTTTTCGTCATACAAACACTCAAAATAATCTGTAGACCATTACCCATTTATGAAAATCTATACGCTATTCATGTAGAGTAGAATGGGCAAATGTAGTGAACCATATCTAACATTCACACATCTGCAATGGAGCCATGCTTTTGGGTCACATTGCCCGCCTAACTCCTCAAAATCTTGTGTGAGATCTTTGATTATGGTCCACACTTAGAAATCTTCATATATTTTCTCTAGTGTTGGGCATGCTGAGTACCAACTAGAACCGCCTTCCATGTCTATCAAGTACTGTAAATTTATTGATGCCAAAAAAGAATATAAGCATTCACTGAACTTGAGTTCCGAGTATGATAAATCTAGAAGGCGCCTCATCCTACCAAAACAACTTCACTTTCTGTGTGAAGAAAAGAAAATTGAAAAACATAGCAAAAATTGAGATAACATTGCTAGAAGTTTTTGACTCCATACAACTCTCTCGCAATAAACTGTCTATTCCTCACCCAATTTTGTTGTTCATTTTTCTTTCAATTCAATGCATTTGTAACTGACTGACTTTTTATTAAACAGATTTCTTCAACTAATTAAAGGAACTCGTTGCACTATTTTTTCCAAAAAAGTTTTAAGTTGATGTCATTGTAAAAATAAAAAGCCTCTCAGTGTACTTAGTAAATTTATATATTTAATCAACTCTTTCTTATCAATTTATATCATCAAATCCAAAGAAATATAAAATAAATTTTACTTCTGTAGTTTATTTTTATTTGTCTAAGCATCATATAATTTTAAAATCTTAAACTTTTTTGGTTTTTCATTATCATGTTATTAAATTTTTTCATTTGATTCTCTCACAAAATTTTGAATGTATATTTTACTCAAATAATTTTTAGATGAAATAATTTGAAAGAATAGGGACTTTATTTTGGGCCGCCTACAAAGCAGTATAATTACAGGTAATTAAGACATTTGCAATCTGCACTGACCTATTATGACCATTGCAGCTTCGAAGCTCGGATAATAAAGAGGGTGGTGAATGACCTCATTAAGACTTTAGACAGAGTGCCATTACAAGTCGCCAAGCATCCAGTTGGATTGGAGAACGTTAAGAATGTTCTCATTCATAAATTAAATCTCAATTCAGTGGATGATGTAACTAAAATAGGAATATGGGGTATTGGGGGTATTGGTAAGACCACAGTTGCCAAGGCCGTGTACAATCAACTCTATGCAGATTTTGAAGCCGCTTCCTTTGTTTCTAATGTCCGCACCACTGCTGCAGAGGCCTCAGGCCTTACCAAATTGCAGAAAAAGATTCTCAGAGATTTAGTGAACTATAATGCAGAAGTGGACAGTGTTGACGAGGGCATTGCTTTGCTCAGAGACCGTTTGGGAGAAAGACGTGTGCTGCTTGTTCTAGATGATGTTGATGCTGTTAAACAATTGGATGTTCTGGTTGGGGATTGGTTGGCCCGTGCTAGCAGAGTTTTAATAACTTCTAGAGACAAACATATCTTCAATGTTGGTGGGATTCCAGCCCAATGCATCCACGAGATGAGTGGATTGGAGATGGAAGAAAGTCTCCAGTTATTTAGTTGGCATGCATTTCTCAGAGCATCTCCAAGTCTCGGCCACGAAGATCTGTCAAGAAGAATAGTGGAAGCTTGTAAGGGGCATCCTCTCTCATTGGAAGTGATTGGATCCTTATTGTACGACAAGAAGGATAACAAAGATTGCTGGAAGGAAGCTCTTCACGACATAACTCACAATTCTGAAATTTATGATATACTTTATATCAGCTACGGTGCCCTCAGTGATGAAGAAAAGGAGATATTTGTAGACATTGCTTGCTTCTTTATTGAAGAAGACAAAACACTACCCATTGTTTTTTGGGAATCCTTGTTCAAGAAGGCACACACTGCTGTGTCTAATCTGTCCATGAAACTATTGATAAAGATTGATGATGATGGATTCTTCCAGATGCATGACCATTTGCGAGATATGGGGCAAACTATCGCTCAGAAAGAGAAACAGGGAACCCGGAAGTGGAAGCCTACCCATTTGAGCACCGTGTCCAACAATTTATCCCGACTTCAGATCATCGAAGGGAATCCACAAAATCTTGAAATGGTTTATACGGACGGGCTTCACTATCTCCATTTGGAAAATCTGACCATTGAATGCATGTCAACGGATGCGCTATTTATGCTGCTTCCCCTAAGTTTGAAATGGTTAAGGTTGGAAAATTGCAAGTTTGAAGTTGTGAAGAATTTAACAGTCAGGAAACCACGTAACTCTAGAATTGTGGATAACATTTGGCAATGTAAGATTCTTCAACTAAATGGTTGCTTTAAGTTTGATAGCTCTTGTGTCTCTCCCCCGATTTCACTTAGCCTTTCTCTATCTCCACCCATTTCGATTCCACTTCCTATGCTCCTCCTTGATAGCATTGGCAACCTGTCACAGCTGCAAAGCTTAGACTTGGGATGGTGTGGGAGCTTAAGCAACCTCCCTAACAGCATTGGCAACCTGTCACAGCTGCAAAGATTAGACTTGGGAGGGTGTGGGAGCTTAAGCAACCTCCCTAACAGCATTGGCAACCTGTCACAGTTGCAAAGCTTAGACTTGAGAGGGTGTGGAAGCTTAAGCAACCTCCCTAACAGCATTGGCAACCTGTCACAGCTGCAAAGCTTAGACTTGGGATGGTGTGGGAGCTTAAGCAACCTCCCTAACAGCATTGGCAACCTGTCACAGTTGCAAAGCTTAGACTTGGGAGGGTGCGGGAGCTTAAGCAACCTCCCTAACAGCATTGGCAACCTGTCACAGCTGCAAAGATTATACTTGGGAGGGTGTGAGAGCTTAAGCAACCTCCCTGACAGCATTGGCAACCTGTCACAGCTGCAAAGATTAGACTTGGGATGGTGTGGGAGCTTAAGCAACCTCCCTGACAGCATCGGCAACCTGTCACAGCTGCAAAGGTTAGACTTGGGAGGGTGTGGGAGCTTAAGGAACCTCCCTAACAGCATTGGCAACCTGTCACAGCTGCCAAGCTTAGACTTGGGAGGGTGTGGGAGTTTAAGCAACCTCCCTAACAGCATCGGCAACCTGTCACAGCTGCAAAGGTTAGACTTGGGAGGGTGTGGGAGCTTAAGCAACCTCCCTAACAGCATTGGCAACCTGTCACAGCTGCAAAGCTTAGACTTGAGAGGGTGTGGGAGCTTAAGCAACCTCCCTAACAACATTGGCAACCTGTCACAGCTGCAAAGCTTACACTTGAGAGGGTGTCGGAGCTTAAGCAACCTCCCTAATAGCATTGGCACCCTGTCTCAGCTACAAGTTTTGGACTACTCTTAAGCAACCTCTCTCGTAACATTGGCAACTTATACCAACTGCATAATTTAGAGTTATTTAGCTGATACAGCTTAAACAGCCTCAATGATAAATTGGAAAGTTGCCGAATTTGGAGTTGGGAGAGGTTAAGGCCAGCACAACGCAACTTTTGGATAGCAGATAGCGTGAAAGCATAAGCATCCTCCTGAAACGGTTGTCAAACTGTCATGACTCTAGCACTTGAACAGCAGTAGCATAGAAACTTAGAATTGATGTATTGGATGATATAAATGGCATCACTGGCAACTTGTCACATCTCTAGTGCATTGTCTTTCAGAGACTTCCCATTAAGCGATTCTTATCGGAACACTTTTAGTCCTTCTGCGTTCCTTTTACACTTAGGAAATAAATATTATTTAAGTATTCTTAACAAACGTAATTGAGATATGAGAGGCATTAAATAGAATAATTTACTTAGACAGATGAGCTCGGAGAGCAAGCATTAATTAAATAGAATTGCTAGAATTGCTTGAAGACGCTTAAATTACTTGCACATCCGATTCTTATTGATCAATCTACACCTTAACGCCATATTAATAAATTTGCTTCATAAGATGCTTATTTATTGATCTAATGGCATGTGGATTCTATCTTTACATGAAATTGCAAAACAATTTGTTCTATACCAAAAAACTAATCTCTTTGTCTTGCACTTCACAGAATAATGAGGATGATGGATTTCTGGGATTTTTGAAAAAGTTTTAAGATATGGAAAGGGCGATCAAGTCTCGTCATACTCTAATTGTCACAAGCTCTGTTTTTTATGTACTAGTAAAAATAATAAATTTAATTTTTTAAAAGAATTTATGTGTTTTAATTTGTGTTATTTGATGGAAGATTTTTTAAATTTTTATACTTTAAGAGATTTGGAAGTTATACTTGTTTTTTTATGATGTTAATATTAATGTATTCTATTATCAACACTCAAATCATAATAGTCAAAGACTATTATAATAGCTAGAATGCTTCATATTTATTTATTATTTTTTATCATATTTAAATATCGATATGATTTTGTAAGAATAATCAAATGAAGACACATTCTCAATTATTAACAAACTTCCAACTACACAATGTTGACTTAAATTCAAAAAAATACAACACTAAGAAAACCATAGATCTTTTTGGAGGTAAAATTCTAGAAATTAGATTCTACTAAATTTAAATGAAGGTATATTCCCCTTATTGACAAACTTCCAACCACACTATCTAATTTAGATTCAAAACATATGTCAAGATAACCATTAAATTTTTTATTAAGTCAAAATCTTAAAAACTAGAATGGATCCACAATCACATAAGATAAATATGTAAGTGATCTATAGATATATTCAAACAACAAACTAGATTCAAAACATATGTCAGGATTACTATTAAATTTTTTATAAAGTCAAAATCTTAAATACTAGAATGGATTCACAATCACATAAGATAAATATGTAAGTGATCTAAAGATATATTTAAACAACAAATTTTCATATTTGACAATAGTCATCCAAATAGATCACTAATTTTTCTACATGTCAAATAAAGAACAAGTCAATTTTAGCCAAAAATGTTTTCTTTCATTTCTTTGTAGCCTTATGAGCATTTCTTCGACCTCTTAAATCTTCTAATTATATATTTCTCTCCACATTGAAGCTTTAACCTTTCATAGATGTTACATGTAATTCTTTCCATACCCTTAGCAATTGGACAACTCCTCTGATCATTATTTAAAACTATAAAAGTGGTGGCTTCAAATTTGGGCCTATTCCAAATAGTAATCTTGAACAACTTCAATTTTAGGGCTTTAGGGCTTCTCCAAATACATATGTTGGGGATATATTAATCAAATCTTCGATAGAAGCTATCCATTCCCTCTCCATTGAAGTACTCACTATTAGTGTTTTTTATGCTTGTAGATACAATATTTCCATGCCTCAAGGTACAATATTCTCCTTCCTCTCATGCAATCAACCCATGATTATCCAAGCTTGAAAGAGGATATGTGCATAAACAATATGCACACCCCTTGAAACTCCAAAAATATACATGTGAAAAGACACCATCAATTATGCCCTAAGAACATTGTAGCCCATTTTGTATTTGAGCATCACAATTTTTGGCACCAACCTTTTCAAAATGACTTCATCTTAACACTAAGTTGCAGAACAAATGAAAGTCCTTGGCCCATCTATACAAAGCATCCATATATTTATTTAGTATATCCTTTGACCATTAGATACACACACTAATACATTAGGGGTGGATTTGTGACGCCAATTTGCGACAACAGGTAGATGTAATGTGTATTTGGCATTTTTTTTCAATTATAACCCGACAACATCGGAATTGCGACGTTAATTTTTTATAATGTTGCAATTGCGAGGTTTTTGAGTTATAAGAAAAAAAAAAAAAAGGGGTGCGTTGGTCACAATGTTTAAGCTTATATGTATAATGTTTAAGAGTAGCCGAAGAAAAATTGTGAACTAGATCTCCCAAGGCCGGGGTATTATTTGTATGGAAGGGTTTCTGTCAAAGTGGCATGAACTTCACCACAATTGACTGCAACAGGTATTTGCATCAACACCGACATTTTAGAAATTCACCATTAATGTGCTTGAAATTTTTGCTTATCTACGTTTAAAAAATGCCCTTGCACAGAAATGTTTTGGCATTGTTGCTTCTCTTTTTGCGGCACATGTGTTTTGATAAATATTATTGTGGACCAGGAAATTAATTGGTGCCAGATACTTTTACGCGGGACATGAGGCTAGAGATGGGCGTTTTGAAAATGGAAATCTTGCTACACCACGAGACTTAGAAGGGCACAGATCTCACAGTCTGTCCACGTCATCTGGGAATTTTTTGAAATATGCGAGTTTGTATGGATATGTTGAAGGGGTTGCAAAAGGGAGGAGCTCCTCATGCGAGAGTTGTAGCCTACAAAGTTTGTTGGAGCGAGGGTTGCGCTGCTGCAAATATTCTTGCAGCATTTGAGGCATGAGAGAAATCATTAAAGTGTATGTTATCTTCTCATCCCATATTGTAATTCTAGATTCATACTACTTTTAGAAAAATAGAGGTTGGGTGATTGAAAATGTGTTAATTATTGGTGCCCATGCCATACTTAATTGATTGAAATGGGTCTTGCAATTATGCGGCCTTCTCAATCCTTCTAAAGGATTTAAATCCCGTGTCTTGGAATCTCATTTCACACAGACCAAGTCTTCATCATAATACCAGAGCTCCTCTTCTTGCAAACTTTAAGCCTGGATAGGGATTTTCTTGAAAGTCAAGCGGTTCAACAACAAAAAAGGACAACAATGAAGTCTAATGCTCTGGTGGATGTTGATGATCACCTCTTGATTCATTGCCAAATCCTATCTTGAGATAGTAAGTAGAGAAAGGTGGTAATGGAAGCTATTGCGAGTGGTTATGTTGTGATGGTTAGTTTTTAGTAGGGTGGAGCATGGTTTGATTCATTTTGGTAGGGCTTTTGATAGTGTGAGTGGGGGTCCACTAACCAACCCATTTTCTAGTGTGGACATGTACATCTCTCTCATTCCATCTTGGGAAATTCCTCATTGATGACCATGTCATCATCAACTTCACCAAGGAGGAGATAAAGCATTAGTTCATGTAATGATGTTTGGGGCTCTTGTCTCTTTCTTTTTATCTTTTCTATGCCATGGTTGTCCTATTTTGATCACCCGGTGATCTTTTTTCCTTACGACATGTAAAGGGTAGAATCTTCAAGGATAGGTGGTTGTCACTGTGGGGATCTTACTTATCAGATGATGGGACTATCTTGGTATCCCAATTTTGTACTTCTTTTTTAATGTTTAATATAAATATATACCATTACCAACCAAAAAATAAAATAAAAAGAGAGCATGAGTTTGAATAATAAATTTACATTTCCCAAACCTTTACATTATTTTAATCAAGCTATCTATAACAATGATATTGATTTTACTAATAGAGGATAGAAAATATTTAAGAATAATTATTTTCTACATAAATAATAATCATGGACTGAATCTACTCTTCACAAATAAAAGCCTAATCTACACTAAAGTAATTATTGATCCTTACAAAAATAAGGATTTCCACACTTTGAAAGTTATTCTATAGATGCAAATCAATACATGATGGATATGTAGTCATTAGAACCAAGTCTCCATGGTAATTAGTTGATTATGTTTGAATCTCAAATGTAGGATAACTCAAGTGGATGAGTTGGAACATTAAGGAATATTTTTTATTAGGGAAAAACTAGTCTTTGAAGGGGATCCAAAACCCTTTACAATAAAATGTTTAAGGGGACGTGGTACCCCACTAAAATAAATAGCTACAATAGAAAAAGTATTACAAGACAACAACCCAAAAACAAGAAAACAATTGACAACTAAAATAAAGTTAAACAAAGAGCCACTTGACCAAAAGTTAGCACAAGGTTAAAGCCACACATAACATAATGATTCTATCTATCAAGGAGACCCATGGGGTTTAGAAAGGCTCCCTGAACCTCATCATTGGGTTTTGACTTGGCTCCCATAGCCACTACTATGGGTTTTAACATGGCTCTCAAAAACATCATCACCCACAACCTTAGAAGATCAATCATCAAAAATCCAACTAAAACTTCGGGGTGTTGGAATGCTCCCAAATTTTGAATTGGATTGCACAATTATTTTGATAGGATTCCCAAGTCTTAAAAATCACATACCTCATAGAAATGATCATTAGAAAGTGATTTGAAACTCTAGGGTTTAAGAAGACTCCCAAACCTCCATGGGATTTATTTTGGATCCCACAACCATAATGGGATTTTTAGAGGATCTCCAAAAGAACACAGTTTTTTAAAAAGGATCCCCAACCCTTCAAAATGGGATTAAACTTGGCTCCCATAGCCAAAATGTCACAAGCAAAAAAGAGACCCCAACAATCATCCATAGTTGTAATGTGTATTTGGCAATTTTTTTCAATAAATTCCCTATGTGAGCAAAATCATAACTGATTTATCATATCTCTGTTTTATGCAATCTGAGACAACTTTTCATGGTTTTGTTTGATCAAATACACATGGATTCTTGTCCATGGGTTCTTGTAAAGAAGAGGGAATATAATACACCTTTTTCCCCACCATCTATTTGAATTTGGGGTCTTGGTCCACATTTTATATTACAGATTTATTTGTACAAAGTTACCACCTTTTTCTCTCCCTTGTCTCCTCCGTGGGGTTTGAAAAGGCCTTCCACTACTTCACATTCCAGATCTGTCAGACATTGTACTAGTCTCTACAGGCAACATCAGTGCTATAGGGGTTCTTCACGACATCCGAAGACTATGAATTGTCCACGGATGCACCTCTCTATTACAGATTTCTTTGTGACAATTAAGGGCCCTTAGTCCTTACCTTGTCTTTCTTTCTTCTTGTTGCTTGTTCCTTTTCAGTTACCATTTGGTGCCTTTTCTTGGCTTGCTCTTCTGTTTGTATGCTCAGTCCCATAAACCGTTTTGGTTTTTCGTGGACATTAATAATTTTATCTTATCTTATCTTATCTTATCTACAGATTACCCTAGTAAGGGTTTGGACAGCTTACACAAAAAGTTGAATATCTTTTCATCCACATAATGAAATTGAGTGCTTCACAAACCAAAATAAAGTAGATTTGACCCTCTATCATCTACAACAAATGGATCATCAGATGGGTACCAATATTGCCAGAAAAGGACACAGAAATTAGACTTCTTTTTTATTGATCAAAGTAAGGATTATGCAGGAAACCTTGTTTGCATTGATTGCCAAACGTCATGTATCAATTTGGGTCCCTTTGTTTGCTCATTACAATATTATTTAAACTTTGGCTTAAAAAATTGTTTTCCATTACGTCAATTTGCGACGGCAGGCAAATGTAATGTGTTTTTGGCCTTTTTTTTCAATTATAGCCCGACGACATCACAATTGCGACACTAACGGGATATAAGAGAAAAAAGAAAGAAAGACGTTGCTCATTTGTTTGAGGGCAATGTCGACGGATGGAGGCAAGGGCAAGTTTGAGGGCAAGTCTGTGATGGTCGCACGGGAGTTGGGGCAAAAGAGCATAGAAGAAGACCAACCATCGGTATGAGTGTAGACAGCTTAGTTCGATGGGGTATCTAAGGGTGGGGTGCGAAGAATTGGCGGAGGACAGAGAGAAGCAAACGTAGGTTCGCCCTACTATTCGCTCAAGAAATTGGCATGTCTTTTGCATCTTTTGAACAGTTTAGGATTCGGTGTTTATTATTCACTGGAGTTTTGCAACTATTACTAGTGCAGTCCAATTTGCAGATGTATCTAAATGAAGTCGTTTTAATCTAGTATCAGAGATTGCATGGTAGCAAGGTTCCCAATCTTGACTTTAGCAAGGCAAAACTCTTTCTACATAATTATTTCATCTGCTAGGTTGCATTACAGTTCTTCATTCCAGGTTCTTTGATATTGTTGTTTGTAGGCTTGTCTCAGACAAAGATTATTGATATTGGTCCAAACTTGCTAGGCAACTTTCTTGTTTCATCAACATTTGTTCAAGAATCAACCATTATCATGGCTTGGTGGATGCAATCTGTATGGGCTGTACTAACCTGTTTGAACCTTGGTCTATATCGTCTTGGATTTTTGATGGTTTCATAGTCTTGCAAAAGGTCAATGGTCATGAATTAATGGATTAAATTGTTTTAATTTTCCCCTGTATCCTACCATTGATAATGTTCTACAATTTTCTTTATCAATGTTCTATAATTATCAATGTTCTACAGTTTTCTTCAATTTTTACATGTACTTCAAATGATGGCAAAAATAATGGTGAAGAAAGCATCTAATTTGGAGTGTGAGGTGATCAAAGATACAGATTTTCCTAGATCAATATGTGACTAAAAGCTAATAGAATTGAAGAAAGCATTTCTGCTAAAGACAAATGTCGGAAACAAGATTTCCAATTTGGGTTTCTTCCAAGTGCTATAATTATCTTGAATTTAGTTTTTTAGGAGATAATGATATATTGACACAATATGAATGTTTCGATGTTATTTTATTCTAACGTATGCTTCTGCAATTGGAATCAATAAACTCATATCAATATGCATTAAGAGTAGAGTGAAATTAATTGAAATGCTTCACATTTGGTCCGGTAATGAACTGATAAGCTATATTAGAAGTTAGCTTATGTTTTAAAGCCCTTGTTAATGCATTGAGGTACAAGACAAATTTTAATCACTTTTGCAAATTAAATTTTTTTGTATGACCTCACAAATTATTGAGTTGGACATGGCAAGAAAATGAAAACTTCTTGGGCATCATTTTGGTGACAATTTTTGAGGATTTTACTGAAAAAACCCTATTACTTTTTAAATTTAGGTTTTTTTTAATGGAAACTTTAGTATTTTTTAGGGAAGTAATTTAGTATCTTTCAAATGAAAAGTAATTATAAGTTTGTTAATGGATGATTGATAAGACTGATTTTAAGTTGTAAAAGATTATTTGGGGAAGCTGGAAAGCTAGCATAATATTTCATTTTGAGTTTTGAAATTGAAACTTTACCAAAATACTTCCAGTTTTGGTGATTTTCTAGGCCATTCTTGGCATTTTGTTGTGAAGTCTGTCTGTATTGTCTCTAATGATACTGCATAATATCCAATAAGGGAGATACTACTTTAGATGGAGCAACATCCGATACTTGAATCACCTTTTTTCTTCTTTTTGCAAGGGTCTTGTTTTTGGGAAGCAATTGGTCATATGGTCAACACATTTTGTTAACTGCAGGATGCGGTGCAGTCAAAATATTATTATAAAAGACTTGAAAATAGTTTCATGTGTTGTAATTGCAGGGACTTAGAACACTAAAAATGATTTGTGCTTATATTTACTTTTCTTATTTAAATTTGAGTTCTAAATCTTTGGTTTTCTATTTACAGGAGGGATATCATCTAAAAAAACTTGGAGGGTATTCATTCTCTTGTCAGAAGCTCAGTGAAATTGTGGTTCATATCTTTGCTGGAGAAGGTGCAGAAGAGTCACTGCCATCTATTGTTTTATCACTTAGTGGTGAGGATGGTTACCGAAACAATTTTGTATCTGCTCTGGGTGGAGAATTTAACTTTGAGAATCTGTTTCCTAGGGTTTTTTTCCTTCGTCCACTTTTGAAGATATGCATAAGGTTGCTGATATTGTGGTTATTGTTAGTCTTTAATTTTATTGATAGTCCAAAACAAGTTTCAGGCAGCAATTGATTCCATGAAATAGTGCATTAATAATGAATTAGTTTCTTCTATTGTTATACACAATTCATTGTCATATTGTATAAAGGAGAGAATTTGAAGATGTTAAATGCATCATAGCTACGGATTTCCAATGCTGAGTTTCCTTCCTAGTATTTCGTGAAGTTGTTGAACAATCTTAGGAATAAGTAGGTCCGCAAGCATAGTTTATTTAGATATTTACTCTAATCACTCCTATTACTAATTAAAATGGGACTGTGTTATCTTGTCCAATCTTTCATAGATTCGACTATATTGCCTATGAAGGCTATTAATTGTCATCACATACGTCTATTGCAAACAGAAACATAAGAAATTAAAGAAAAAACTCTTGCCAAGTAATGCAATTTGGCTTCATATTTCTTTAATCACTATCTCTATACTGCTAAATGTTTTCCTATCCCACACCCTTTTATCAAGATAGCACATGTATGCATATCCAGACTCCTGGTATGTGTACCAGGTACTAGTAGGCCTATCCCATATTGGGTACTTGCTTGGGTACGTACCCTGCAGCCAGAAATGCCACATTAGCTCACAAATTCCACCCCCCTTGCAAAACGTTAAAAACTGCCATGTAGATTAAAATGTCTGATATTGTTTTCAATTTTACATTTGCATATCAGCTTGTTGTTTATCAAGCTTAATTCAATATGTAATCAGTTAGAATCTTTGATACAATATTGAGTATCAGTAAACTGTTAAACATTTTCTGATTTTCACTGTTCAAGTTAGAATTGGAAGCTTATCATTTGCAGTATGTCGTTATATGATTTATGATCCTCTTGTTCATATATAAAGTTTGCCTTCTTTGTTATGCATCAAAAGTTTTAACATTCAGCATATATATTTTGATTCGTGAATCATATTTTCAGATTTTCTATAAAATATAAAATCTATATTTAAATTTTTTTTAGGCAACCACATACCCCCTTTCCCTATTTTGAAAGATAACTATACTTGTACCTGTACCTATACCCAAGTACCCCCGTACCCATGCAACCTTTCCTTTTATTATACATTATCATCATTAAATCTCTTGCAAAGCCAAACATAAGCAATTAAAGAAAAAGATCTTGCCAAATGCAATTTGGCTTCATATTTCTTCAATCAACATATCTATACTGCTAAATTTCTTCCTATCCCACACCTTTTAGGTATACCCTAACAACTCTTTTACTTGTCATCATTTCAAAGACAAACGTGTGCAGTGAGGGATTCCTGTACAATTTTCTTCTAGTGTGTGGGGTAGCAACCTTGTAAACACTTTCATAAATTAGCTCTCACCTTTTCATGAACCTCTCTCATTGCTTCTAATATATCTTCAGCATGAGAACTCCTTTTATCCATACTCTTCATATCCCTCAATTTAAAATATCCTCTATCTTTTTTGATATACTATCTTAAAAGGACTAGTACCATTTCTCCTATTTGTCCATTCATTATAGGCATATTGTTCCTATGGTATTAATGCATCCCATTCTTTCCCATGATCCTTTGTTGGACACCTTGACATGTTTTTGTTAAATAACTAAGGAGGGAGGGGGGCTCAATTTTCCTCGGCTATCGAATAGGGCCTTAAAAAACTTTCAGCATCTTACAAACTTAAACTTTTCCTATATCAACTTGGTAACTATATTAAAACTTCATAATAATATCTAATTCATCCTTCACTAGTAAATTGTTAGCTTTCACCAAGTATCAGAGTAATAAACTTTTAACTATATACTTCATGTACTCAGTTACATCAACAAGAAGTATTAAAAAAAAAAGAATAAAATAACATGTAACACAATAATCCACACATTTTAACACAATAATTTTTAACATGAAAACCCTATTAAGAGAAAAATCACCTATGACTGATCACATCAAATTTGTAGTATCAGATCTTCACTTCCTTTCCTCTACTGATTATTTTCTCCTTGTTATATATTCATTCATTTCTATCCCTTATCAACAATGCATATGTATATTTTAGCTCTTCCTTAGCTCGTGTTCAGATGTTCTCTTATACCACGATCTTCCTTCCTTCCATACCTACATATTTCATGTTTAGATCTTCTCTCCCTTGAAAAAAATGCCAAAAAAAAACTAAAAACTTTAATATAATGGTAGTTGTACCTTGTACCTTACATGTGCTAATGCATTTTTGTTTTAATAAATCTTTGCTTCCTTTCTTTCATCTTCTTCACATATTTAGGACTACATAAAGAGTGAACTCCTTCTTCAACTCCAAATAGATATTCCCAGGGTATATTGGTTGTAGTGTTTATTTATTAATTTTTGGCTCTAGTTTTAATAGTCCCAAGGATCTTTTTGTGTACTATTTTCTCTATTTGGTGTGTATGGTTAGCTCTGTGCCATTAATCTCCAACCGTGAAACCCTAGTCTGCCATAGAAAGCCTGCACTGCATCCCTAGTTCCGCCAATAAAAAACACTGCAACTTTGCAATAAACCTGATGAACAGCTTCACAGTTTCTGAAGCTAGATGACAATGCAGATAATAACTAATTTATGTGCTTTTTCATGACTATGTTTGACTCATATAATTGTGATCTCTCTAGCACTATGATGTCGTTTAATATGTCTTGCTAAAGCTTGTAAATTTTGTTCCTTTTGCCATGTCATGTAATATCTCTTGCCTTGTAGCTTATATGTTTTGAAATTGCTGTTAGGCCTTGTAGCTTGTATAATTTGATTGCTGGAGAGCTTCTACAGCTAAGCAAGAAGGCTGTTGCACGAGTTATAGCCGTGCGCTCGGGTATGAAAATTGTACATTTTTCAATCTAATGTGTATTTTAAGTAGACTTTTAGCTTATATGTTTTGAAATTGCTTTTAGTGGCTTAATGTTGTAAGGTGTCTTGAAATAAGACATTCAGGCGGTTGGTCAAAGTTTTACAAATAATCTTATCCACAAATTTGCCTAGAGCAATTGACTGAATGCTATAAAAGGTGATTGGGTTAAATGTCTTAGGAATAAAGTCAAATAAAGTATTTTTAAAAGATTAAAGTGTTTAGCTAGGTCTAAGAAGATTTGTGTACTTTTGACAGTTTTGCTTAGTTTGTGAAAGTTGTAGACCGAAGTTTTCATAGCCCGATTTTTGCTTCCTGCAAAGAACGATCATGTTAGATAATATAAGTGAAGACATTCAGGCGGTTGGTCAAAGTTTTACAAATAATCTTATCCACAAATTTGCCTAGAGCAATTGACTGAATGCTATAAAAGGTGACTGGGTTAAATGTCTTAGGAATAAAGTCAAATAAAGTATTTTTAAAAGATTAAAGTGTTTAGCTAGGTCTAAGAAGATTTGTGTACTTTTGACAGTTTTGCTTAGTTTGTGAAAGTTGTAGACCGAAGTTTTCATAGCCCGATTTTTGCTTCCTGCAAAGAACGATCATGTTAGATAATATAAGTGAAGAACAAAATAGGGAGACAATCGCTAGATTGTGGTCTAACTTGAAAAGAAAAGGTGATGGAAAATGTTATTGTCCTTGCAAAATTTGTAAGGGCTTAAACCGTAGAAGACTGCTAATCAAAACAGTTAAAAGACATTGTAGGGAGAATGGTCACATTGAAGGGGGGCATGACTATCATCCATTGGTAAGTTGTTCATTATATCATTTTAACAATTTATATACATATGAAATCACTTGATGATGAGTTGATTATCATGGTTTATTTATGTTAATCAATTTTATATAGGTTGATCTCCCCAGGGAAGTACATGATATGAACCACAACAATCTGAAGAATATGATTTTTGAAGTGGAGGAACATGGAGGTGCGAATATCCAAAGTGAAGATAATGATCCCATGGAAGATGACGATCATGCGCCAAAAAACACAATTGAAGATGATGGTATAAATACATTGATCCATGACACATTTAGTCCAAGCGTATCTGATCATGATGATGATGATAGCCTCGATGTACCTCTACTTGAGAAGGCATATGAGCCCCTATACAAAGACTCCCAAACAACACTTCTCTCTGCTGTATTGTTGTTGTTGAACTTGAAGGTTATGAATGGTTTATCCAACATAACAATGTCACGTATGTTAAGGTATCTCATATATGTCTTTATAGTTAACGAAGAGTGAATAATGTACCACTAATATTGTTTATATTAACAACTTATATTTTTTGCTGTAGATTGATAGGCGAGTTTTTGTTACTACCATCAAATATTCTACCTCGCTCATATCAAGAATTATGTGCTGTTATGAAAGATATTGGAATGGAGTATGAAGCAATACATGCTTGTTCCAATGATCATATTATATATTATAAAGAACATGAATTTGAAACACAATGCCCTATATGTCATACAAGTAGATATCGAACAGATCGACTAGCAAAAAAGGTGCCTCAAAAGGTTCTTCGTTACATCCCTGTTATTCCACGGATGCGACAATTATTTAGGTGTAGTAGCTTGGCTCAATTTATGGATTATCATGCACGCAATAGAAGTCGAGATGACATTATTCGAATCCCTGCGGATGGTTCGACATTTATGCACATAGAGGAAAAGTGACAACACTTCAAAGAAGAACCTCGTAATCTCATGCTTTCATTGGTAGTGAACAGTGTCAATCCATTTGGAGAGATGAGATCTGTTTACTCGGTGTGGCCTATTTTTGTTATCAACATTAACATTCCTCCGTGGATGTCAATAAAGAGGGAGCACATTATGTTGGCAATGATTGTTCCAGGTATCTTATCATTTTATAGTTATTAATTTACATGTAATTACAAATCTTGTAGTAAAACGGTCATAATAATTATGTAATGTTACTGTTCATTCAAGTAGGTAAATATCAAGTAAAAGATATGAATGTATATATTGAGCCTCTTATCGACGAGTTGGTGGAGTTATGGAATGGTGTCACTATGTATAACGTGTCTAGACCAATAGGACAAAGACAATTTCAATTCTATGCAATACTTGCATGGACAATACATGATGCCCCAGGGCTAACACATTTTTGTGTTATGTTATAGTGAATTCAAGTTGCGCACGATAATTCTAATTATAAAAATCAACATATTTAATAATCCAATTATATCATTATCTTGTAGGTCTTCAAACAAAGGGAAAATTTGCATGTCCAGTTTGTGGTCCAAAGATGAAATCTCGTCATTCAAAAAGTTTAGGAAAGAAGGTGTTTGATGAGTGTAGACACTTCCTCCACAGGAATCATAAGTATCGAAGTACGGAAAAACATCTTTTCAATGGGAAAGAAGAGACTACATCAAAGCCACGAAGAATGACACCTCGCCTATGGAAGTTGGAATATAATAGAATTAATCGTCGAGGTAATGCTGTTCCACCTAATGGTTTATGTTTGTAATTTATATATTTCTATTGTGATTTTTGTTTACTAATTGTGTAATTGATGATCGTGAAGGTCGTCAAGGCAGTACTGACAACCTTCCAAAGGGACTAAAAAGCTATCCCAGACAATTTAGTAGGTTGCCCTACAACGAGCACTTACAAATTGTGCATTTGTTTGATACTATGCATATTGGAAAGAATATAACAGAGACATTGTGGAAAATATTGGATGGAAGGTGTGACAAAGAAAAAATTGTCAAAATTTGTAATGACATTCATGAATCCAATCATGCATTGAAGAATTTCATTCACTCAAATAGCAACAGAGATAAGATTAATATAAGTGCCCTTCCTTGGTTATTAACGGAGCAGCAAAGTGATGCCATAAAAAAAGTCATACGAAAAATTCGATTTCCCACAGGATTTGCTGCGAACATAAACAATCTCATATCAAAAAAAAGTGAATTTGGGCCAGGGCTCAAAACGCATGATTGTCATACTTTCATCAAGGTAAGTTATGTTCTTTTGTATTTACAATATATTCATAAACTACGTGTACTATTCATTATGTTATGTTAGAAAACAATGAAATGATTGGTTTATAATTACTATAGTACGTGCTTCCTCTATCTCTCCGAGAGCCCTTCAACAATAACATCAAACAAGTGATATACGATCTTGGAAAATACATGAGGTAAGCAGTAATATTTGTTCAATTTGTTGTATATATTTATTATATTCGTGATTTGTTTTTCTTGTTATGTAATCTATTGTATATTATTTTGTAAAGTCTCGTATCTATATATTTTTTGTGACTTGAATCTCTTAATGTAGGTGGTTGTCATCTAAAGAAATCCATAAAGAAGATATAAACTATTGGAAGAGAAGAATTCCTCATTTACTGTGTCAAATGCAAAAGTGTCTACCTCCAACTTTTTTCAATGCACATGAACACTACCTCATACACCTAGTTGAGGAGATTGAATTGTGTGGACCTGTACACACTAGGTCAATGTGGATGGTTGAGAGACACTTGAAATCTTTGAAGGCTTTGGTTTGACAAAGAGCACATCCTGAGGGTTCTATGGTAGAGGGGTATATGGTATACCAGACTATGGTGTACATTACTGAATATCTTCCTAAGTTTGCATCAAATATCCATGTAGATCGCATTTGGGATCTCGAGCCTTTTAAAAAATTAGAAGGGGAGTACTTAATGGGGAAAGGTACATTGAGAAAAGTGAGAGGTAATAAATTATAAGATGTTATTGTAATAAATTATTTCTTAATCTTCAAAGTAAATCGGTTGTAAGTTGTCTATTTTTTTTTTGTACAGGTGCTCGAGAGTGGGATGCACTACATTTGTATATTGCAAACAATCTTGATTGAATGACGGTATGGATTGAACGATGTCAACATTCTGGTCGGACATTAATATGGGTAAGTGCACAAAGTTTTGGTGCCAAAAGGGGGGTATAAGTGGACACCTTTTTCCTGAAATCTGCAAATTTTGAACTTCAACAAGAATTTGCAGATAGTTATGCTCAAAATTTTCTGATATGACAAAAAAAAAGTCGTAGTCCTTTGAATCTAGTTTCTAAACTACTAATTTTTTTTCAAAATGGTTTAGTTTTAGGTCCTCAAAAAAGGGGGCCACAAAAAGTGGTACTGTTTATTCCAAAAAAACATAGCACAGTACAAAGTGTGGTCCCCCTAAAATTTTAACTTTTTTTTTGAAATTTTTTAATTGCTCTGGTCAAAAGTTACTTAACACTATGTAGTTTATCCCATATTTTTCGAGTAATTTTATAATGTCTATTTTTTTTTAACGAATTTTTTGACTAGACACATCCCAAAAACGTGAAATATCTGTGTGCTCCCCCTAGAAATAATTGAAAACTAATCTAAAATCAAAACTTTTTTTTTCAAAGTGTGTAGAATGGAGTCTAGTTTCTAAAAAACTAAGTTGTTACAAAATTCAATGAACGAGCTAAAATCTATAGCCCAATTAGTACGTGGTGGTTTTTGACAAAAAATGAACATACATTCAAAAGAAATTATAGATGAAAGGCTTGAAATAGTTCAAATTAAAAATAAATTATATGGTTAGATAGCTAACACAGAGACCTATAATGCTATGTAACCTAATCTTATTGATACCCAACCACGAGAAATCTTGAAGGGGAGCACAGAAGAAAAAACAATCATTTTTTGTATGTTTGCTGGAAAACATGTCTCAAGCCTATTCATCAAATCCAAACCTTTGGGTTCGATCTCCAAGGCAAAACCAAGCCTTAGGCTTGGGTTTGATTAAGGTTTAAATAGCGTGTGCGCGCTACAGGGCGCAAGCACTATAGTGTGCACACATTATTAAGATGTAAGTTGCAAAAGAGAACTAGGTGGGGGGGGATAGGGGAATGGCTATGTGTGTGCATGAAAGAGATAGAGAGAAAGTAGGGGATAGGAGAGGGGAGAGAGTACAGGATGGGAGAGAGAAAGTGAGAAAGAGTAGGGGTGGCAAAGAGAGTATAGGATGAGAGAGAGAGAGAGAGTAAGGGTGGCAAAGAGAGGAAGTGTGAGAGAGAGTACGGGTGGAAAACAGAGAGTGCGGGATGGGGGAAAGAGATTTAAAGTAGGGGATGGGAGAGAGAGGAAGTGTGAGAGAGAGTATAGGTTGGGAGAGAGAGATTAAGAGTAGGGGATGGAGGAGAGAGAGAGTAGGTGATGGGAGATAGAGTGGGAGAGGAAGAACTTGAGAGAGAGGAGGATGGGAGTGCATGTGTGTGAAAGAGAGAGAGCATGGAATGGGAGAGGGGGAAGACAAAGTAGCTCAAGAGAGAGTAGGGGATGGAAGAGAGAGTAGGCGATGAGAGAGGGAGTGGGAGAGGGGGAGACAGGGGGAATAGAAATGTGTGTAAGAGAGAGAGAGAGAGAGAGAGAGAGAGAGAGAGAGAGAGAGAGAGAGAGGAGGAGATAGGACAGAGTGTGAAAATTTAAGAGAGACTAGAGGGTAGCAGAGAGAGAGAGAGAGAGTGGAGAGGGAGAGAGTAAGAGAGAGTGAGAGAGAGAGTAGGCAGTGGGAGAGGGAGTGGGAGAGGGAGAGCAAGTGAGAGAAAAAGTAGGGGATGGAAGAGGAGAGAGGGGGATGGGTGTGTGTGTGTCAAAGAGAGAGAGTCAAGAATGAGAGAGGGGAGAGAGAGATAGAGAGAGTAGGCAATGGTAGAGGGATGGGAGAGAGAGAGAGAGAGAGAGAGAGAGATAGTAGGCGGTGGGAGAGGGAGTGGGAGGGAGAGAGAGGTGGAATGGAAGCATTTAAGAGAGATAGAGTAGGGGATGGGAGAGAGTAGGCAGTGGGACAAGGACTGCGAGAGAGAGAGAGAGAGAGGGGGGGAATGGGAATGTGTATTTATTTATAAGAGAGACAGAGTAAAGGATGGGAGAGAGTGTGAGAGTTTGAGAGAAAGTAGTAGGGGATGGGAGAGAGAGTGAGAGTAAGGGATGGGAGAGAGAGAGAGAGAGAGAGAGAGAGAGAGAGTAGAGAGGAAGAAAGAGAACTTGAGAGAGATAGACAGTAGGCAGTAGGAGAGGGAGTGGGAGAGGGAGAGGGAGAGGGAGAAATAGGGGGGATGGGAGTGTGTGTGACAGATGTAGAGAGTAGGGGATGGGAGAGAAGAAGAAGAGTGGGGGGATAAGAGTGTGTGTATCTATGAACGTGAGAGAGTAGGGGATGGGAGAGAGTGTGAAAGTGTGAAAGTAGGGGGTTGCAGAGAGAGAGTACGATGATGGGGGAGAGAAAGTAGGCGATGGGAGAGGAAAAGAGAGAGGGGGGATGGGAGTGTGTGTGTGTAAGAGAGATAGAGCAGGGGATGGGAGAGAGTGTGAGAGTAGGGGGTGGATGAGAGAGAGAGTATGACGATGGGGGAGAGAAAGTAGGCGGTGGGAGAGGGAAAGAGAGAGGGGGGATGGGGGTGTATGTGTAAGAGAGATAGAGTAGGGGATGGGAGAGAGTGAGAGTGTGAGAGAGTAGGGGATGGGAGAGAAGAGAGAGAGTAGGGGATGGGGGAGAGTGTGAGAGAGTAGGGGATGGGAGACGAGAGAGAGAGAGCAAGGGATGGGGGAGAGAGTGGGAGAGGCAGAGAGAGCTTGTACAAGATGGGAGAGAGAGAGAGAGTAGAGAGGGAGAGAGAGAACTTGAGAGAGAGAGATAGTAGGTAGTAGTAGTGTGAGTGTGAGAGAGATTAGGGGGTGGTAGAGAGAGTACGATGATGGGGGAGAGAAAGTAGGCAGTGGGAGAGGGAGAGAGAGAGGGAATGGGAATGTGTGTAAGAGTGACAAATTAGGGGATGGAAGAGGAGAGAGAGAGTAGGGGATGGGGGAGAGAAATTAGGTGGTAGGAGAGGGAGAGAGATAGGGTGGATAAGAGTGTGTGTGAGAGATCTAAAGAGCCGGGGATGGGAGAGGAGAGGGGGTGAGAGAGGTAGAGAGAGTAGGTGGTGGGAGAGGGAGAGTGAGAGAGAGTAAAGGATGGGAGAGAGTAGGAAGAGAGAGGGAGGGGATGGGAGAGAGAATAGGGAGGATAGAGAGTAGGGAGGATGGGGAGTGATGTGTTTTGAGAAAGTAGGGGGTGGCAGAGAGAGAGTACGACGATAGGGGAGAGAAAGTAGGCGGTGGGAGAGGAAAAGAGAGAGGGGGGATGGGAGTGTGTGTAAGAGAGATAGAGCAAGGGATGGGACAAAGTGTGAGAGTGTGAGAGTAGGGGGTGGTAGAGAGAGAGAGTACGACGATGGGGGAGAGAAAGTAGGTGATGGGAGAGGGAAAGAGAGAGGGGGGGATGGGAGTGTGTGTGTAAGAGAGATAGAGTAGGGGATGGGAGAGAGTGAGAGTGAGAGAGGGTAGGGAATGGGAGAGAAGAGAGAGAGTAGGGGATGGGGGAGAGTGTGAGAGTGTGAGAGAGTAGGGGATGGGAGACGAGAGAGAGAGAGCAGGGGATGGGGGAGAGAAAGTAGGCGATGGGAGAGAGAGTGGGAGAGGCAGAGAGAGCTTGTACAAGATGGGGGAGAGAGAGTAGAGAGGGAGAGAGAGAACTTAAAGAGAGAGATAGTAGGTAGTAGTAGTGTGAGGGTGAGAGAGAGTAGGGGGTGGTAGAGAGAGTACGATGATGGGGGAGAGAAAGTAGGCGACGAGAGAGGGAGAGAGAGGGGGAATGGGAACGTGTGTAAGAGAGACAAAGTAGGGGATGGGAGAGAAGAGAGAGAGTAGGGGATGGGGGAGAGAAATTAGGTGGTAGGAGAGGGAGAGGGACAGAGATAGGGGGGATAAGAGTGTGTGTGAGAGATCTAAAGAGTCGGGGATAGGAGAGGAGAGGGGGTGAGAGAGGTAGAGAGAGTAGGTGGTGGGAGAGGGAGGGTGAGAGAGAGTAAAGGATGGGAGAGAGTAGGAAGAGAGAGAGGGAGGGGATGGGAGAGAGAGTAGGGAGGATAGAGAGTAGGGAGGATGGGGAGTGATGTTTTTTGAGATAGTGCATACGCACTATAGTGCATACGTGCTTTGTAGTGCGTACGCACTATAGTGCGTACACACTATCTCAAATCACCAAAAAATGGTCAAAAACCAACCTTGGGGCCCATTTCATTCATTTTTAACTTTTGGTCTGTTATACTCTCTGTTATTCCGATAGAAAACACGGGTTTCAACATCTAGCAAACACTATTTCAACACTTTTGGAAGCTAGCAAACACCAAATTCAATCATTGGATACGTGATTTGAAGAATTTTTGAATATTCTTTTAATAGAAAAGGTTAGTGCAATCCATTTTAAATATTGTTTGTCAATATATAGATACAAATTTGATTATAATTTGATATGTTATGTAATATATAATGAACTCATTAAAAATTGTATATTTGAATGAAATGTTATTTCGAAATGGTTAGAAATTTGACAAGTCGTTTGATATATATTGTGTATTCATTCAAATAATTATAATTTTTATATGTAATTGAATAATTTGTAATTTACACATTTTAAGTAATTCGGATGTTTGAATAATTTGACATGTAGAAATCATCATCATGCCAAGGAAGAAACCATAGATTCAAACAAATGCAGATAGGGAGAGAGATTTGACAATTAAAAGAGATAAAATGAAATTACTACGTGAACAAAGAAAATTGCAAAGCAATGATGAAGAATTAATTTTCGAAGAGGATCAAGAACCACCAGTATAAAGAAACAAGGAGGAAGAATTAGAAAGGCAAAGAGAACGCATGAGATTGTTACGCTCAAGAAGACAATTGAATTGTGAAGCTACACCATCCTCCAATGTTGGAGTCATATCGTCCGCTACACCATCTTCGAATGTTGGAGTCATATCATCCACTACATCATCTTCCAATGTTGAAGTCATATCATCCTCTCGTGTTGAAGAGACATTGATTTATAGATCCGACCATATACACACTCCATCATGTCATGTTGAAAGCACAATATCAACACATCAAGTAGGTGATATTCCATCTTTTACATCTTATTGCCAAGGCACATCATCTTCAGTTCAAGGTACACAATACACTCAACCTTATATTGATGTTCAAAATGTTCAGAGAATTGAAAAGATTAGAACACCTTCTAGAATTCGTTTTAGAAAACCAAAATATTTGATTGATATTGATACTAACATTTTGAAATCAATGCTTGACAAGATTAGCAAGCGTACTTGTCAAAGAAAAGTTAATCATATGTGGAGATTATTTTTTGAAGAATTAAATATTACAGGTCAATGCCAATTATTTGTTGAAATGATGAAGAATTTGAAATTTAGGCCTATCATGAAGATTCTTGGGATAAGAACGATGGATGATTCAAATGAAAGAAATATTGTAAAGAATCTAATGAGTGCTTATGACAAAGTGGGTTCTAAATCACGCACCAAAGATAGTAATATCACAAGATGAGTACTCACATCGACAATAGTAAGTAGCCAAATGAAGAAAGCTCGACTCATGAGAAAGACAAGCAAAATATTAAAAATTGGTAGAGGTACCTTAAGGAGAGCCATGCTAAGACGTGAGAGATTAGAAGATCCAACAAAAAATGAGTTATGGACATTTAGCAGTACTCTACCGTGAAAGGATAAAGAAATTAGTGAAGCCCTGAAATCATTGATCAAAGATTTTTGGAAAAATAACACACGTGTTGCTCCTAATCAAAGAGATGTTGTAAGAAGGAGGATTGGTAGCTGAAATCGTGAGCCACATGCGAAACATTTTTTGGACTCAACTCAGACAATTTTTTGCAAAATTTATTGGTATGTATCCTCAAATTCGAATAAGTCAAAGATTTTTTGAGATGGGTAAACCTTTTTATGTGAAAATAAATCACACATGCACAACTTGTTGTTGTAGGATACATATTGAATTTTCTAACCATTTTGATGTTTTTAGGCACATATGCGTAGTTTTGCATTCTCAGTTTGTTTTGCAGGATTGTGACATAAAAGAGCCACCAAGATCTTCAAGGGAATTCATATCCAACATTTTATGTGAAATAGGGTACGGCCAACAATTTTAGAAGACATCATGCTTGGATGGTACGTGCTTATTTTGTGGTTCTTTGCAACTTTTATCAACTTGTCAACATATGGATAGTACACATGCAATTGGAAATGAAATAGTAGATTACAGAAAATTCAAGACAGTGACATATGCTCTAAAAAATGGGAAACATGGTAAAAGATGTGATCTAGTTATTGAAAAGATTCCAGTGTATGAGTTCATGAAGATTTTTCGTGAAAAGATTATGTACGAGTATGCAAGGCATACCCATAGAGCTCGATGGTTGGATTTGCAATTCAAGTTGTGCAAGGATACATTTCCATTGGATACCATTGTTTCGATTGTAGATTTTGCAGAGAACTACACACTACAACCACAAAACGAGGTGCAAGCAAAGTATTATACATCTCAACAAGTTTCTATATTTGTTCACGTAACATTCATGCATTCACCTACGAGTACAAAGGATGACAGGAAGATTTTGAGGGAGTACCATTTTTACATCAGCGATGATTGATCACATTCTATGGAGTTTGTACATGGTTGTTTTCAACTATTTTATGGATATTTGGCTAACAGGGGCATATCATATCGTCAACACATTATTTGGTCAGACAATTGTGCATCTCAATTCAAGAATGCACAGATGTTCTATTGGTTGAGCAGGATGCACAGGTTGTGTAGAATTTAATATATGTGGAATTTCACAAAGGCTGGTCATGGTAAGGGAGAGCACGATGGTGCAAGCGCATGCATTAAAAGAGCCTTGGCTCGTGAAGAACTAAAGTACAAAGATGGAGCAATATTGATAGATGCAAAATCCATCATCCAATGGTGTAACGCTACAATGGGTCCAGGTAAGGAAGGTGAGTTTACAGTTCACAGATTTTTTTGGTTGATAGATAATACTAACATTGCACCATATCAAGATTGTTGCACACTAACAGGATCTAGTGAGTTACACTCTTTTAGAAGCTCTGAAGCAGGTTCATGGAGTATCCACACACGAAAAATGGCATGCTATTGTCCATCATGTGCAGAGAAAAATTGGGATGACTGTGAGTCAACTGAATGGGTGGACAAATGGGATATACGGGTTTTGGACCCAATTGACACCTATCGTCCCCCACAAGCACTAGAAATGGTAGATATGGATTCATCTATTGACTTTGACCGCTTGTCAGATTTAGTGCAACTTGGTTATATATATATATATATTTGTAATTTTAATATGTAACTTTATAACTTTTACCCAAGTATTTTCTGAATTAATGACCGCATTTTGTACATTTGTGACTGCAGGCCATGTTTTTGCTGTTATTGCACTTGAAGACAATGAAGAAGGGACAAATTATTATTTGTGTCATTGTGTTGAAGCCAAACAAAAATTAGATCACTCAGTTATAGATGGTGAAGGTTTAGAGTACCATGTCGGTGCGGTGGTTGTAACAGGCACATTGCTTAGACGACATCCTATGAAGAATCCTAACTTGTGGTTATTCGAGGATTGGCAAACAGAGAGGAAGATTCTTCATTATTCAAACCTTGTTGTCATATCAAATGTCCACTTGATAAAATATGGTGGAAAACCACATAATAAGATTCTTTGGAAAGTTAGCGAGTCACACCATGAGGCAATATTTGAGACATTAAAATGTCGAGCAGATCTAGTTGGCTCATTAGATTGAATTGGGAGAGAGAGAAAAAGTGATCAATTGGATCCAAATACAATGTTACAACCTCTTCCCCAAGACTATCACATGACTAAGGTGGACCGTATTGTTATGATGTGTAAGTGATGAGATTTAGTTTTGATTTGTTTAGAATATAGATACATTATTTGAATTTATATTAGATTCTTTAATAGGACCCCTTTTTTTAATCTTATCTTAGATTTGTTATTGTGCTAATTCTTCATTTGTAGGTCACCAAAGAAGAGGGCTAATAAAGTTGACGCACAAGTGATAAAGGGTGAGATTCCAAAATCATCTGCGAAATGGTATTATCAATTCACATCCTCAATATTTATTAGTGTTCTTTGTTCAAGTACCATTGTATGATAATCATCTTATGCCTGGAATTGCAAAGGTTAAATTATGTCAATACTAAGGTTTGTAGCATCAATACTAAGGTTTTTAGCATCAATTGGTCACGCTAAGTATAGTAGTTGTATCATGAATCCTTCTGAACCAATATGACTAAGATTCTCGGAAGAAGACTAAACCATATCATCTGTCTACTCCCTCTTTATATAAGAGTTTGTCAAACAATGAGAATGAAACATTGATTATTACTCCCCCCTCAATGTAAAATTCTCATTGATTGCATTTTGTAAAGTTTTAAGTCACTATCAACCTCTATATCATTGTATTCTTCTTATCATCAAATTACACAACAATGAGAATATGAACGATGACTTCTTCACATGAACCTGACAATTATAGATGCTACACCTTAATAAATGTTTGGGCTTGGTCTTTACCATTCGAGTTTATAATACAATACATTGGCTTCATTTTTATTTGGAAGTATTTATTATGTTTGTTCCAAAAGTCATTCTTCATTTGCCAATATGAAAATGCGACTATCATGAAAGGCATAGTCTTATAATTTGTAATTTGTATAATGGTATAAAAGCTTGGTTGTGGGTTTGAATCCATTGCCCCCATGACCCTCCTTCTCATGCATTTATTCTATTTATTCTTCTACCTCCTCCTCCGCTTGGCCATTTTGCAACACCATCTGGATGGAACTCTAGCCTTCCTCAAAACCATTATACATGACCTCTCCTTCTTCAAGATATTCTATAAAAAGTTCCTCAACCCTTGAACCTTTCAAAACCCCAATCTCAATGGAAGGCTTCTAGACCAAAGGAACTAGTAGATCCGGTTCTTTAAGAGAAAGAGACAACAAATCCAATTTTCTAGTGACTAGATGGAAAATTGGGGAAATCATTTCAATTAGTTGTAAATCGAAAGGAATTATAAGTAAACTATATCAATATAATAAGTAACTTAGTAATTATATCAATATAATTTAATTACTAAGGAAATGAATTTATTACTCTAACATATAGTACATTATTTTGTAGAGAAAGGTGTTGAATTTGATGCTTAACATATTTACATACATGTGTAATAAATAATAAGTGTTGTAGCTTTGGGATCAACACTATAAAATGAAGGATGTCATACTATATTCACAGAGGTACCAAAATATTTTATTTGATATGGAGACAAAAGAAAATGTGTATTCTTCATAACTGCATTTGAGTCTCATGTATTATCATTTTCAGCTATTGACATTAGAGATACCTTTACATCTTCATCATTGTATTGATCAACGAGTCCTTATTGCACTCACTAGTTCTAAGCCAATGACTAAGGTATGAAAGAGTTTACATTAAAATTTCATTAGTACTAAAATTCAATATAAAATTCATAGGCACAATCGAGTGGTAACTTTGATAGTTTTTGTAGGGTCTTATTATTCCTGACCATCAGTGTATCCTTGAGGTGTATATACAGAGGAATTATCAGCTAGCTGTAAGAAAATATTAAGTTTTATGTGTAAATATATTTTATTTTTTTATATAAAATAGTTATTTATTCATATATAATTTTGATTGTAACATGTCGAGTTATAGAAGATTCTAGACTAATGGACTAGTGAGCATGTTAGGAAGACCTCGTTATATACACTGGTCATCTCCCATCTCCCACTTGTTGGCAATTAAAGACAATTAGGGATTTATTTTGTTCCCCTAGTTGGAAAGAGTATATATCTAATGATGTACATTTTACACCTATATGGCATTATTGGGCATATGTTTTGTATAATTTTTTCTATGTATGTCATTTTTTACATATATTTCATGTATGACATTATTAGACATATGCTTATGATGTTTCAAATTATTGATAAATGAATTATATGATATTGTTAGACCTTATGGAATCAACTTTGACTTTTTGTTATCACATTGGTTTGATGCTTGTATTCAATCAATCAACACATTTTCCTTTTAATTCTTCCACATTTGGCATATCCATCTAACAATGAACTTATGATACTCCCATCAAGGAGTGCATGATTGCATGGTTTTATGGTGGATGTCTCTCTCTTTTTTAAATTCCAATTTTATTCATCTACATGAGTAAGGGAGATCAATTCCATTTCTTTCAATTGTATTTAAAGGTCATTAAAGTTTTTTCAAACAATGTGATTAAATAAATATTATTCAGCATTTACCTCTATCATCAAGGTTGATTCATTCCTCCTCTTATTTTACCAAATAATTTGGATGAATCACCCATGGCTCCTTACATTTCTTGAAGAAAATTTTCAAAGACTTTGCAACATGTCTTCTCTTCTTCCATATAGTTCATGTTCATTGAAGACATTTGGTCAAACAATATATATGCTTTGTATATTCTCACAACACCAATAGTCATGGTACAATGCTTACAAGATCCATAGTTGAAGAGAAGCTATGTGAAGCTTCTAGAACCATGGACCTATACTTAATTTAGTATTATTGCATCCATGTTACTTATGAAAGTGGAACTTTCACATAGATAAGTAGGGAAACCAAAATTGAAAGCCAAACTTAACATAGAAAAGTAAAGCAAGCCTCAACTATATTCTCATTAAACACTATGAATTCAAATATCTTTGGCGGAGCATATCTCGGAGCTCATGCAAGATATGGATGAGGTCCCAGTTCCTACAAGACCGTGTTGCAGAGACCTACAATAACCTCCTGCTTTTTGGAGATTGCATTCTGTTTTCATTCTACAATGCCATCTTGGGTGATGTTGAAACTTGCAGTGTTGGCTAGTACAAAGTTGCCAACTGCCAAATCTCTCTCATCTTTTGTTGTGGGATCAAACTGTCTGCTCCATTAGCTCTGGGTGGCTGGGTAAACCCTATCCCCAACCTCGTCTTGTCCCCTTCAGTGCTCGAACATTCTCAGGCACACTGAACCGGAATGTCCCTAAGGGTCACTAAATCCCATAGGGCTGCAATCTTTGACGGGGCATATCTCGGAGCTCGTGCGAGATATAGACGAGATTCCAATTCCTACAAGACTTTGTTACAGAGACCTACAATAATCTCTCTCACTTTTTGGAGATCGCATTCCGTTTTCATTCTACAAGGCCATCTCAGGTGATGTTGAAACTTGCAGTGTTGGCCAGTACAAAGTTGCCAACTGCCAAATCTCTCTCATCTTTCATCGTGGGATCAAACTGTCTACTCCATTAGCTCCGGGTGGCCGGGTAAACTCTATCCCCAACCTTGTCTTGTCCCCTTCAGTGCTCGAACGTTCTCAGGCACGCTGAACCAGAATGTCCCTAGGGTCACTAAATGCCACAGGGCTGCAATCTTTGGCAGGGCATATCTCGGAGCTCGTACAAGATATGGATGAGATTCTAGTTCCTACACGACCGTGTTACAGAGACCTACAATAACCTCTCTCGCTTTTTGGAGATCGCATTCCGTTTTCATTCTACAATGCCATCTCGGGTGATGTTGAAACTTGCAGTGTTGGCCAGTACAAAGTTGCCAACTGCCAAATCTCTCTCATCTTTCGTCGTGGGATCAAAATGTCTACTCCATTAGCTCCGGGTGGCCGGGTAAACCCTATCCCCAACCTCGTCTTGTCCCCTTCAGTGCTCAAACGTTCTTGGGCACACTGAACCAGAATGTCCCTAAGGGTCACTAAATGCCACAGGGCTGCAATCTTTAATGGGGCATATCTCGGAGCTCGTGCGAGATGTGGATGAGATTCTAATTCCTACAGGACCGTGTTGTAGAGACCTACAATAACCTCTCTCGCTTTTTGAAGATCACATTCCATTTTCATTCTACAACGCCATCTCGGGTGATGTTGAAACTTGCAGTGTTGGCTAGTACAAAGTTGCCAACTGCCAAATCTCTCTCATCTTTCGTCGTGGGATCAAACTGTCTGCTCCATTAGCTCCAGGTGGCTGGGTAAACCCTATCCCCAACCTCGTCTTGTCCCCTTCAGTGCTCAAATTTTCTCAGGCACGCTAAACCGGAATGTCCCTAAGGGTCACTAAATCCCACAGGGCTGCAATCTTTGACAGGGCATATCTCGGAGCTCGTGCGATATATGGATGAGATTCCAGTTCCTACAGGACCGTGTTGCAGAGACCTACAATAACCTCTCTCGCTTTTTGGAGATCGCATTCCGTTTTCATTCTACAATGCCATCTCGGGTGATGTTGAAACTTGCAGTGTTGGCCAGTACAAAGTTGCCAACTGCCAAATCTCTCTCATCTTTCATTGTGGGATCAAACTGTCTGCTCCATTAGCTCCGGGTGGCTGGGTAAACCCTATCCCCAACCTCGTCTTGTCCCCTTCAGTGCTCAAACGTTCTCAGGTACACTGAACCAGAATGTCCCTAAGGGTCACTAAATGCCATAGGCTGCAATCTTTGACAGGGCATATCTCGGAGCTCGTGCGAGATATGGATGAGATTCCAATTCCTACAGGACCGTGTTACAGAGACCTACAATAACCTCTCTCTCTTTTTGAAGATCGTATTTCGTTTTCATTCTACAATGCCATCTCGGGTGATGTTGAAACTTGCAGTGTTGGCCAGTACAAAGTTGCCAACTGCCAAATCTCTCTCATCTTTCGTCGTGGGATCAAACTGTCTGCTCCATTAGCTCCAGGTGGCCGGGTAAACCCTATCCCCAACCTTGTCTTGTCCCCTTCAGTGCTCAAACGTTCTCAGGCACGCTGAACCGGAATATCCCTAAGGGTCACTAAATCCCACAGGGCTGCAATCTTTGACGGGGCATATCTCGGAGCTCGTGCGAGATACAGATGAGATTCCAGCTCCTACAGGACCGTGTTGTAGAGACCTACAATAACCTCTCTCACTTTTTGGAGATCAGATTTTGTTTTCATTCTACAACGCCATCTCGGGTGATGTTGAAACTTGCAGTGTTGGCCAGTACAAAGTTGCCAACTGCCAAATCTCTCTCATCTTTCGTCGTGGGATCAAACTGTCTGCTCCATTAGCTCTGGGTGGCCGGGTAAACCCTATCCCCAACCTCGTCTTGTCCCCTTCAGTGCTCGAACATTCTCAGGCATGCTGAACTAGAATGTCCCTAAGGGTCACTAAATCCCATAGGGCTGCAATCTTTGACGGGGCATATCTCGGAGCTCGTGCGAGATATGGATGAGATTCCAGTTCCTACAGGACCGTGTTGCAGAGACCTTCAATAACCTCTCTCTCTTTTTGAAGATCACATTCCATTTTCATTCTACAATGCCATCTCGGGTGATGTTGAAACTTGCAGTGTTGGCTAGTACAAAGTTGCCAACTGCCAAATCTCTCTCATCTTTCGTCGTGGGATCAAACTGTCTCCTCCATTAGCTCCAGGTGGCCGGGTAAACCCTATCCCCAACCTCGTCTTGTCCCCTTTAGTGCTCGAACATTCTCAGGCACATTAAAACCGGAATGTCCCTAAGGGTCACTAAATCCCATAGGGCTACAATCTTTGACGGGGCATATCTCGGAGCTCGTGCAAGATATGGATGAGATTCCAGTTCCTATAGGACCGTGTTGCAGAGACCAGAGATCAGCCAAGGATAAGGATAGCATAGTAAGAAAATGATTATTTATCTGGTGGATATAAGTCTTTTATATAACAAACCATTTATATGCATAGTAAAAGAACTGAATATAGATTTGAGGCATATTGATCACCTGCAGTCTGATCATCTTCACAAGTATGCAACTTTTGTTTCACTATTTCATGCGAGTTTATTGAACTTTCTTTATGAGGTCATTTACAGATGGGATGTTCAAAGGTTGAGTTCCTATGGGCCGTCAATACTTTGACTATACTTTAAGTCAACGATTATCAATATGGGAAAAAATAGAACTCGTTGTATTTTGAGGTACTGAGAAGATGGCCTTGCCCTTCCCCAGGAGTTTCAGAAATGGGAGACATTAGGTAAGAGAGTGAAAATGTTACTATTGCTTCAATGCACATGACACAATTGGAAATGTAAATTTTGATGGTAATCATTTTCTGATAAGGGAGAGACTAGGGATGATCGTTGTTACTATCTCTTTAGTAGTGTATTTTTGTTTTCTCTTGAATTTGGTGGTGGGGGATTAGTGGTAATTCTCCTTGGATATTCCTTCTTATGATGTTAGTGACAAGTGTTGCTCTTTGAAAACACTTGTACAATCTTTTTTAAATTATTAGATAAAAATAAAGAATTGTAAGTATTAAACATGATTAGCCTTTAGTTCCTAGAAGATCTTTATTTCCCCATCAATGCATTTAGAAAGTTAAGTTTTAAGAAGATCATAAATAGAAAAAATTAGAGAAGCGATTTAAACATTTATATTGATTGGAAACATGTGAGTCTTGAGTTTCCTCTGCCTTTTAAAGAACGTTCCTTAGCTAGCATACCTAATTCCACATTCCATAAGAGTGTCATTGTGCTAAAGATTTAGGAAACCAACTGCTCTAAGATAAAGCTTCTTGGTCAATAATAATCTAGCCTATTGAGGTACATAATACTTCTCAATTAAACTTGTGTTAATTCAGTATTAATTTTGTAATTAACTACAATTTCAGTATCTGTGTACAGGGGGTGATTGAGAAAACTATTTGAGGTCCAATTTGAAAATATATATTGTTGTTCCAATCAGTATTAAGATTCATAGCATCTTCTAGTTATTTGCAAAAGAAATTTATAAATTAAGCTAATGTCATATGGCTTGCTTGAGAAAGATGTCCGTGTTCTTATTGATGGGTACTAATGACTGTCCACATTTAGTTCTTCAATATCCTATTTGACAAGCTTTCCATAGACATTTCTTTGCCATACTAAGTATTTTTGAAAACATATTTGAGTAGAAGCACTATAGTAGATACTACATGATGTTTTAACAAATAAAGTAATGGGTTAAAGACTATTATTTCCAAGGTATTATGCCATAGTATTTTAATTGTAATGATCTTAGACTAATGATATTCTTGAAGGTAACTTTGACATGCAGCAAGAAAGACAACCTACAACCAAGGCTATATTGTGCCTACAACCAAAGCCATAAATGCTCACAGCCAAAGCCACTAGTGCACATAGCCAAAGCCATGGATGCTTATAGCCAAAGTTACAAGTGTTCGCAGCCAAATCCATGAGTAGATGAAGTCGATGATCACAATTGTTTACAACTATTCACCAAAAACAACTTCTTTGCAGTTTATGAGAAATACTAATAAAGCAAAAAATAACATCTACTAGTTCGTAGACATAATGGCAACTCTCTAGCAATTGAAATTAATTTCATACATGCACATATCTAATTTAATGTCATACACGAACATATCTATTTTAACGTCATACATGAACAAACATATAATATAAAATGATAACCAATAATGTAATATACATTAACAAACACATAATATATTATGATAACCAATAATGTCGTATATGAACAAACATATCATATATTAACCAATAATGTCATACATCAAATAAATGTCATACATCAAATATAGAATGTCATATGTACATCAAATGCATGTCAAATATGTCTCTCTGATGCCTATATATATACATGGGGAAGGAAACAAGTCTCTCTCTCTCTCTCTCTATATATATATATATATGTATCGAATATCTCAACTACATCTTTTCCTTCTCACGAGGGGAAGGAAACAAGTCTCTCAACATCCTCTGCCATCGTGTGGAGGGAGACAGTGGAGATGACCGGGCCCTCCTGACACACTCACTTAACCTCTTCTTGAGGCTCTTCTCCAGGTCCAACTGATACAAAGAAAGTAGATATGAATCAATATTTATTATACGTTGAAATCAAATATATGTACACACAAAATCAATTATTTTCTTACCACCAACAAATAGTCACTCTGCAAGTCCACCTCAAATGCTCGTGGACGATCAGGCGTGACAAGACCCTACAACAATTCAATAAATATAATCACTTATAAATAAAATTAGAAATTTTGAGATTAACTATTATAAACAACAACTAAAATGAAGAAAATTCTTTCATACCTCCGTCAATGGCTGTGAGCTAGCCACAGCTGCGACCACTCCACTATCAACAGACTGTCGCAGATGAGGAGATGTGTCCAATATCATGAGCTGCATGTCATACAATACACGTTATATCTAACATGAAACATGGAATAAATATAATCAAATGAATTAAATTAACATGAAACAACTGTACCTGTGTGAAGCTCGTATGATGTCTCTGCTCTGTGTTTGTGGTAAAGGTTGAGGGTCCTGCGGAGAACTGATGCACATGCATAATTTTTTTTGTCAATCCTTAATATGATTACGTAATAAATATATGTATTAATTAAAATGATTAAATTGATACATACCTTAGGACTCGTCGAAGGGACAAAAAATGGGCCTGGAGGATCGCTGCTAGGCCCAACAACAATTTGACCCTAAATTTTGAACAATGTCAATAAATGCTAATTAATTAATCATTCACTATACATATGAAATGTGATCAAATTAGTAATTTACCTGTGTGTCAATGCCAAATGTCTCGTTTAGGAACTCATCGATGACAAGCCCATCATCCATAGCATCTTCGGCATGAGTGCCAAATGTGCAAAGGGATCCGCATGAAGTGCACATGTGACCACGACGCATAGAAGGCTCCCCCTCAACTAATGGGCTCGTGGAATGGATGAGGGTCTACGTCAAAGAATTAATGGTCCCTAGAGTGCTGGCCTCTACATGTTCCTTCACAACTGAAGGAATAATCACATGCTCGTGTTGTGGATGGACCACAGGTGCCCTAACTACATTAGGGTCATGACGTGCTCCTAGCCTCTCAAATGATGACCCCCCACCTCTACCCTGAGAGTCTAACATATCAAAATAATTGGGGATCTCCCCAAGGACAAACTCACAATATAATTTCTTCAAAAAATACATGGGGACCTCATGATTGTTGCAAGGAGGGGCATCAAGAACCATCCACCATCTATCCCAAAAATTATTTCTAATAGCATCGTGTATACACCAATGGATGGGGAACCGTTTAGTACCCTCTCTAATAGTATTTGGCTCACTGAGTTTTCTAAATAATGCACATATACTACCTTTTGATATTTCTTTTTTTTTAACATCTTCATATGACAATTTATTTGCATAAAATCTTTTTTGTTCATCCCTCTTAGCCCGCCAAATATCTAACTGACCACTAACTGAGGCTATCTGAGTGTTAATGGATTCGAGGGATGATGCCAATTGAGCCCTTATTGGATTGGTTTGTCCGAATTCTTTCAACTGAGTAATGAGTCTTTCTAATTCAGTTTTGCCTCTCTGTATTTCATTTCTTATATTTTCTTGTGTGCCTGGCGGAGGTCTTGCAATTGGTTCGGGTTGTGGAATTTGTTGTTCTTCTTGAGGAGGGTTTTGATTTTGAGGTTCTTGAGGGTTTTGTGGATTTTTTGGTTGATTATGGACATTTCTTGATAAAAAATCAATTGAAATCCAACTAAATAAACAAATCTAAATGAAATTTGTAAAAACCCTACAAAAGAATATCAAAAACCAATAAAACAATATGGAAAACATATTAAACAATGCAAAGTTAAGTTTATATCACTTACCTCGTCGTCGTCGGTGTGCTCGTTGTCTTGGATTTCATCGGTGAGGAGGCATTTTGGCAAATGGTGGTGAATTTTTGCTATCAAACCTGCGTATGCGTTGTTGGAGAGCCAAAAAGTAAAATGAAAATGATGGGCCGCGGGTCTGCGGCCCATCATATAACCTTTTTCATATCAAAATAGCATGTACGTGCTATAGCGCATACGCACTATAGCGCGTACGCGCTATTGAAAATTAGAAAAAAAAAACCTTGTCATCTTTTTGGCACCACAACTCGGTGCATATGCCCACATGGGAAGGTGTATCTTCATTGGTTAAAGAAGCTCATCATAATGGAGATTCCAATGTTATGCAAAGGGAAATATATTTAGCACGTGGTTTAAGAGATTTCTAGGTACCTACAAATTTATTAATCACTTGTATGTTTATCAACTCATGATACAATAATTTTGACATGTTTCACATATTATTGCAGGTTAAACACCATAAGGCTATGTTCTGTAATGGTTAGAAATTTCGCGTCAAAGTGTTGGATGACACGAAGAAAATTTGTGATTCAGGATTAACTGCAGTCTTTCAAGTGACTAATATTTCATCTAGGAATGACTTACATCCTTGAGAGTCTAAAAATCGATACTATGACATTTTGGATGATATACTTGAGTGTGACTTTAGTTCCTTCAAATTAGTACTCTTCGTTGTCAAATGGTACAGGCTACAACTTAATCCAAATGATCTTGATAGAACTGTTATTGAACATGATAATGGATTTACAAGGTCGTTTGAGCTAGTCAGGGATGAGCCTTATGTTCTTCCAAGCCAATGTGAGCAGTTATTTTACTCAGAGGTTCCACATAAACCGGGTTGGTCATTTGTTGTTAGACATGAACCGAGAGGAAGACCAATTAAGTATAATGCGATGGAAGAAGAAGATACCGAAGAAGTAGAAGATGATGTAGATGGTGATCATGATTGACAGTTATTGGATGATGTTCCTAACAAAAATTTTCATGAAGAAGAAGAAGGAGATGATGACGATGATGTTGCTACTGATGATGATGATGAAGATGAAGATGATGTTGATGTTGATGATGATGATGTTGATGACGATGATGATGACGACAACGACGATGACGACGACGACGACGACGACGAGGATGATGATGATGATGACGATGACGATGATGACGAGGATGATGACGATGATGATGATGATGATGACGATGACGAGGATGATGATGATGGAATTTAGAGGTATGCCATCAATCCTTAATCTATTTAATATTCATTTCTTGATAGAAATATATTTGTCTTATATATATGGTTACATAGTTTATTCATTATCTATTTAAAAGCTACAAGTTTCAACTACAAATAGAATACTGCTAATCTAAATTAACTATTAATCTAAATTAATTAAATTAAACTATTCAAAACACATATTGATGCGTGAATGTATTGAGCCTTATTTTCTTTCAGGTCAAAAGCATTTGTAAGTGTTTAGTTTAGAAAAGGGAATTCATTAAATATCTATAAAAGGGAGTTGTACCTAGAATAAAATTTATAGGGAAAACATAATATAAGTGCTTACCTAATTTGTTGGTTAATAATTCTGCCTTTGTAGGTGATGTAGAGACCCTAGGTGGACTTGCAATCATTCATAACAAGAGGGACTTCCATAGTGTTCTCACAACATCAACCAAGCATCTTCATAAGATCCCTCTCCTTGATCCAAGCCAACTCCATAACCTATCAGAGTGCACACCAAATCCTTATGCCACCTTAGGTTCTACATCTTTGGAATAATCCCATGAATGTCCCTCAATCCATCCAATGGATTCATCCAAGCAATCTAATCAACAAACTATCAAATGCTCACAATGCCTCAATAGGCGCCAAACTTGACTTCACCTTAACTAGGTGTTTCCTCCACCTCCACACACATCAAACAACTTCAAATAGCATGTCCCCAAGGTGACTAAGCCCTCAACTCATTAGCTGATACAAAAACCCAGTTTTAGCCCTTCACTAGGCCTACTTCCCTAGTAGGCTTATAATGTGACCCTGATTTAAGTGTTATATTGTGTACCTTTTAATGTTTTTAATTTTTATGTGATGCTAATGATGGATGTGATTAGGATTATGATGTGATTATGCTCACAATAATTGAATTACATTTGCAGGAAATTGAACCCCTTTCAGGAGCATCTCGCACAGTCTCATGGATCGATAGGTATAAGTCAATACTCCTTATAGACAGTCTATTTAATACACTTATCAATAGTAAGATTGATGTCTTCTAAGATCTCTCACATTTGCAGGTACCAGCGAATAGGTATTTGTTAGAAGTGTCTTCCTCGAGTGAGGGAAATATAGGAATAGAAGAGGAAAGTGAGACATGCAGTTTATCTAGAACAGGGAGATTAACTAGAGGTCAAAGGACTAGAAGGAAATTCAATAAACGCATGAAAATTTTCCTTGCTCAAGGGGGGTCATGTTCTTATGATGATGAGACAGAAGGCAACATCGAGGTGCCCTTGAGGTACCAACATCTACAGAAACATTGGGTACCCAAGGAACTTCCTCCAATAAACACTAATTTTTGTGTTAACGAGAGGATATATCGCATAGTAGCATCATCACTACATGGTTTGGGCCTATTTTCTATGGATGGCATAAAGGTGTCTTACAACAAAGTTTCTGAATTGATGTAGTATGTTGGACCATGTTACGATTACAAAAGTTGGATGTATATTGTTCAATATAAAAAAGGTATGTGTAGGTATGCCCTCTCAACAAATTATATACAACAGCAAGACAATAATCAAAGTAAAAGTGTGGCTATATACATTGATGGAAGGCCAAAAGCAACAGGGAATATTACAGGTTTTATAAATAGTACACCATCTGGGTCAACTATAAAGCAACCCAATTGCATATTTGAGGTGCACGAGGAAAATCGTGTATTCATTTGTGCGATAAAATCAATATGTGTAGGGGAAGAGCTTCTTATTGATTACAATTTGAACCGCATAGATACAAACGAGGCTACTATCATGGGGGTGGTACATACTATTAAACCAACTTCTAATCAATGACTCAAACATACCATTTAGTCAATAAATTTTTGGCTAACATTTTTATACTTGATCTTTGACACAGGGTCACAATATGGAGCAACCACCCGAAGGGGATGCTGGCGATGTTCCCGGCTCATCTACACATGAGCAGGTAAAACTCATTGTAATTGTGCAAACTAGATAGAAGCAAAATGTTATTTTTTTGATGTTGTTTTCTTCATTGTTTTGGAGTAATTTTGATAATACTAATACTATTGTTGTCACAGAGGGCCAGTGGTCTTAGGGAGGGAAAGGAACCTGCAGTCCCTGATCAGCAGCCCCCCCCTGAGGAGGACCCTTTCTATATTGATTTAGCAGACACCGATGACCCAATTGGTTCAACTAAAAAGTTTCTAAAGAAAATTGGTAGAGAAATTATACGTTTGGCAACCATAAAGCCTACTACTCAGGAAATAAGAGATAGGGGATCTGAATTGATGCACACTTCTAAAACCTTAAAAGTAAGTATTAATGAAAATTTTAATTATAACAAAAGTTCAATAATGGTTTTTATGTTATGCTCTTTTATGACATTAATTAAAATATGGATGCGTTGTCTTTACAGAGTTTTTTGCGTGATTTCGAGCCCCGTTCCCATGATGAGGGTGCTGCAGGTGGTTCAGGTAGATTGCATGTTCCATTCCCCACTTGTGTTTTCCACTAAATATATATAGGAATGATCATAATCATTGACAATACATGCTCGAACAATCCTTTTTTTTAATGATCTAACAATCTTGTCCATGCTAGTCCACGCATTCTATATTTATGCATGCTCTAACAATTTTATTCTTCAGCTTCACATCAATTGAATCCTATGATGATGCCGCCTCCATCCAGGACAACCACAAATCTCTTTCCAACTGCTGAGTCGGCAACACGCAGCTTACAGACATCGACTGTTGCACCATCTACTGGTACACAAATCCCTCTTTTTCTCTCTTATGACAACAACAAACAGTTTTTTTTTTTACAACTTTTTAACATCAATTATCATTTGTTCTTTTATACTTCGTGACAAATACTTATGAAACTTATGAAACTTTTTGCAATAGGAGCTACAACATCATTTCCTGGATGTTCCTATGTTCCTAGTACGAGAACGGTGAAGGATATCATATTGATTGTCAGCGACGATGAAGGCATTCCATTAAAAGTAGCCAAAGTTCCAGGTACTTTAAAGTTAATATTATTCTATAGTGATATAATATTAATTTAGTTTTTGATCACTCTTCATCGACTAATGATCCCATGATTTTTTTGTAGGGAATGATGGTTTTTGGAGAAAATTTGGTGATGAGTGTTTGCGAATATTCGGGCCCACCTTGCGTACCTGGTGGAACATCATATCCTAACTAAAACCCCAAACCACTATTTTGATTTCATATCATTGCTATAATAGTTTTCCTTTTCATCCATTTCTTGAACTATATTAAAGGTAGCTTCACTTCATTTATGAGTCTAACATGTTCTTTTTTACTTAAAAGGTGGAATAACCAAGACAAACTGTTGAAGGATGATCTTATAGAGAGCATGACCCAACTCTTTGGACCTCGTGCATTTGAGAGAAACAAGCTCCTTGAAAAAGCTAGTTTCTGTTTGAAGTATATTAGGGACCAGTACAAAAAAAATTTACAAGATAACCCTAGGTACGAGCGTTCGCCCTATGTTCCTGAGGCTGAGTGGCAGGCTCTGATTTTGGATGGAAAGTATAAAGCTGACAAGAAAAATAATATTACACCAGTGGCGAGTACAACAAGGTATGTGATATTGTTGAGAATCTAATTATGTACTAATTAACCTCTATATTTATACTGTCTAACATATTTCAAACTTTTCATAGATTGCCTGACACGTCAAAGGCAACAAAGGCAAGACTAGAAAAGCACGGGACACACAAGCTCGGCTTTGGTGGTTTTTCGAAACTTCAAGCAAGAGTTGTAAGTATTAGTAAATGAAAAATTGTATCAAATTTTTTATATAATGTGATGGGAAATGCTAGGATAGACTAGCTTGTCTATGCTCCTGATCCTCAACTTGGATCTCAGTGTTCCTCCACACCAATATATGATGCAGAGTAACATGCTTTGGAAGCACTAACAAACTCCTAGCACCTTGGAACAAATAAGAAATTCAAGTTATCACCCTAATCCTGTGTTATCCACAAGAACATTCAAGGCTTGATTCACCTTCAAACAATGAACTAATCTGCTGTTACAACTGCTCCTTTAATTCATGGACCCAACTCATCACATAAGGCTGCATACTAGTTACTTCTCCCTTGTACCATTCAAGGCCTCATACACCCAACCTTGACACCAAGTGTTTTGGACAACTCCAACCCTCTAACATAAATGGAAACCAAAACAAACATCAACACAACCCAAAACAAATCAGGTCTAAGGCAAACTTGCTGTTACCAGTCACAGGGTAGATTGCAACACTTGACCTTTATTCTACACACCCAACCAAGAGTGAAATTGGATCCTCTAGGACTCCCAAACACCAAAGACAGTTTAGAACAACTCCAACATGACCAAAATAAGGTGTAACAAGGGTTGGAAACCTTGCTAACTATTTACCATTTCCTTTTGATATTTTAACTACCCTCCATTGGTTGATGAAACAATGCAAGTAAAATTCACCATACCACGCAAAAATGCAGGGCTCAGAGTTCAAGAGATGCCTCACAGAAGAGGAAAAGAGAATTGGCTTCCAACAAGGCTATAGAGCCGTGGCTGAACGACTACGAGCTGAAATCAATTGGAAGATTCTAATAATGATGCATCTGAGCCACAAGTAAATAAGCTTAATGAAATTTATTTCAAATTGAATACTTTACCAATTAGTCTATTTGATGTTAAGTTCTAATATAAAGTGAGTATATCTGTTTTAAGCAAGCAATGATAACAACGCGTAGGATGTTGGAATGTAGCCTGACAATCCTTCTACACAATCTGTGGATGCTGAAGGTTCGCATGATGTGCATCCCAGTGGTGGAGGTATACATTTTCTATTAATTTTTTTATATGTAATTGCAATTGGTGTTTGGATTAACGTAACATTTTGTATAGCAGCTGTAGAGGATCGAGGGGTCGATGTTCATGAGCGTGTTGACGTTGAGTCCAAACAAAATGATGTGGTCATATCAGGTAAAGAGCGCCACAGTTATGTTATTTAAAATAATTAAATACTTGTAAAAATTATAATAAATTATTTTTAATTTAACTCTTTTATTTGTTATTGCAGAGGAACCCCCTTTGCAACAGCATAGGAATTTGAGATCATCAAGAAAAGAGAACAAAACAACTGATGAGGGGGGAATTGATGATGACACTGATGCTCCTCTTAGAGCTTACATAGAAAAAAGAAATAGAAAGAAAAAAAGAAATGATTATCATCTACATACCTTAATTGATAATGACTGAATTTTATGTCTCAATGAATTTAATTGTGTGCTAATGAATGTTCATGAATTATGTGTTAATGCAGAATATTGATGAATGTTGCATGTTAACGAATCTAATGTGTTAATGAATGTTATCATGTGATATTGATTGAATGTTATCATGTGATATTGATTGAATGTTACATTTTATTAATGGTTGAAAGAATGAATGAATGTTAGATGTTAACGGGGAATGTAGAGTGATGTTAGGGGGAGGGGGGTGGGGCCAAATGAGCTTCCACCTTCACGTGGTTGGCCCTGTTTAGTAGAGAATATTAAAATTTTCGAAACGAAGTGAAGCTCAATAAGATACTAAATATTTCTCTATTTTGTCCTATGTTTAGACCTATAACACTGTGTCTTGCTAAGGCCCCTTTCAAGTGGAAGGACACGAGCATCTTTTACATAGATGCAAATTTGACAGGATCTATTGATGATTGCAAGTAACAATTGGGTATACTGTCAACATGAGCTCAAGAGTAGTTTCCTAGGTTTGTAAGAAGAAGATTACAAGGAAGCACATTGAACAATATGGAAAACAATCTGGTATTATAGAATTTGAGGTGATGTTTTTATTTTCTCCAATCCATCTCCAACAATATACTGCAATGCTCAATGTTTTGAAGATGGTGAAGAATCCACCGATGTATGAATGATTCAAACACATTAAGTTTTATTTTCATTAACATGTACTGCTTGATTAAATGTTTGTTGTTGGATTCACATTGGATGACATTTACATCTTATTCTAGACTGGTTTTGGCAAGACATACACCATGGACACTAGTTATGCAGGAGATGAGGAGATAGGAATTATTCCTCAAGTTATGGAGGCGAATTTCAGTTAAGAGTTTCATTCATTGAGGTATGCTTCAATGCTCCTTTATTGTATTGTTTTTTCCAGTTTTCTTCCTTATCTTCATCAGTCATGATACTCAATTTGTTTATCCTTGTTTATCTCTCCTTTCTATATGTTGTTATTTAAACCTCAGAAAATTACTTTATTACATCAGCTGCATTCCTCTTGGGCTAAAGAGAGACACTTCTTGTCATGTGGCCCTTCTCTACATGGTATAGTATTATTTCTTAAGAAATGTAAATTAGTCTCTTGATGTATTTAGTGCGTATTATTTAATTGGTGAATTTAAGCAAGAATAATCAATGTTTCCTTTCACTTGCCCTTTTCTTTGTGCTAAGAGGCACAATTTAAATCCCAAATCAGCTTGGGCTTTTGTTTTGTATAGGTGAAGGTATGTGTGGATAACTTTGAAGGTCAAAATTAATAGGGGTAAAATGAGGAGAATAAATTCAAATAGGATAGCATATTCAAGCCTCAATGGAAACCTAGAATATATTAAAAAGAAAGTAGAATCTTAGTGACAGTCCCACCATAATGTATGTGTAAGAGCACAGGGATTGGACATCACAAGGCATCACATATGTTTCAAAGCATATTATATTCATGTTAAGACATGTTTGTGCTAGTTTTTACTTATATTGAATTTTGATAAAGTGGATAATCTACATTCTATCTTCTCTTGTTTAACTAAAGTATCTATTTTTGTTTGGATTACCAGCTTTCTATCTACTCATTACTAACTAAAACATATAGTATATTTGTATGCATATTACCTAGGACCACCTGTCAGTGTCTATCCTGTAGTATAAGTCTCTTGTTTTCTAATGACCAAAATTGTTGTAGTTGTGCATTAAAACCTGAAAAGACCTATGATAACAATATCATTCCTTGCCACTTTACCCTAAAAATAATCTAAGATATTTCTATATGAGGCTTTTCAGTATTTATTTTTTTGCAGTATAGTGGTTTTGTACAAATTGAGTCAAACCTTCATTTTTGAACTTTCTCAAGTTGCAATTGTTTTATAGTGGAAAGGAGACAAAAGGTCCCCTGGGTGAATATTATTAGCCCTTATCACTACAGACTAAGATTTTCCTGATCAGACTATGATATAGGTGAAGAATTCTTGGACTGTAGTGTTTGTCTCATCCTTGGCCCTTAAGGCAGTGGCCTATTGTCCATATCCATATGTTTTTTTGAGAGAAAACAAGATTGCCTCTATTAAAATAATATCCTCACTTAGTTCAAATAATTGAAGTTATATAACCTCAGAAATGCTTGATCCTTTAACATTTACTAAATTTGGATGGTGTATTCACCAAATGGATATGAAGATGCATTTTTGAGTTGGAATCTCCAAGAGGAAGAAAATATGTAAGTACTCGAAGGATTTGAATTTCAAGAAAGAAAGAAGTAAATATGTTAGTGTCCACAGATTATCAAAAGCAGGTCAATGCATCTCAAGAGTACAGTAGATTATAAAGAAAGTTCAAGGAGATTCCTAGAGCATCAGTTATGTCAATTGATCAAATCATTGTATGGGTTGAAGTAAACTCCTTGTGCAGGGTACAACATAGATTGATTAGCACCTTTGAGCTCATGAATTATGTCAAAGTCTTTTAGACAACAACTGAGATTGTCATCCTGATTGTTTATGTTGACAATCTTGTGACCACTGTAAGAAGTGAAAACTTGACTTTAGGTGGATCATGATTTAAATAATTTGGGATTACATATCTTATATAGTTGCATTTTCTGCCTTGAAGTTAGATGTATAAAAAATCATAATCATGCAATTGTTTCTTGGACAAAGTATCCCAAAGAGTTTATTGAAAACTTTGGGATGGCTGATAGCCAAAGAATAGTGGAAAACCATGGTTTTCCAGTTATGATTTATCATAAAAGGTTAATGAATCTCACTACAGATATATGGTTTGGATCCTCGTCCATCTTACAAATACTTGATTAGATGCAAGATTTTTTGCAAGTTATCTCTCCAAGATAATGATAGGACCTAGGCAAACACATTAGAAGACAGCTATATCTGTTGAGATATGTGTTGGGTACTCTAACCTTTGGACTAGAGAACATAAAGGATGATGACTTCTCCCTGATTTTTTACATAGATGCAAATTTGACAGGATCTATTGATGATTGCAAGTAACAATTGGGTATACTATCAACATGAGCTCAAGAGCAGTTTCCTGGGTTTGTAAGAAGAAGATTACAAGGAAGCACATTGAACAATATGGAAAACAATATGGTATTATAGAATCTGAGGTGATGTTTTTATTTTCTCCAATCCATCTCCAACAATATACTGCAATGCTCAATGTTTTGAAGATGGTGAAGAATCCACCGATGTATGAATGATTCAAACACATTAAGTTTTATTTTCATTAATTAAGAGAAAAGATGCAAAATAATGAAATGGAGATGCTGTCTTTCATGATCAACTTGCAGATGACTTTATAAAGTCAGCATCTCAAGCCAAATTTGCACACTTTTAAACTGGACTATTAGTAATTGAATCTGCACAAATTAATATTCAGTGTGTGTGTTGAGCAACTCGACATAACTTTTTTTCATTATAAAACTACAATGTTAGAAATACAGTAACAATAATCTTTACAATTCCAACTCTCTTGTTGTTTAATTACACTTCTATATTAGACATAGCTTTCAAACTGCTAGTTTCTTTTGTATATCAATATGTGCACATGAAAATACTATCATGCCATTTATTTTTTAAATAGTGCATGATGCATATTTTCTCAGTACTTGCTTCAATTTATTGAAATCCATTAATGCCTTGTATTTTAATCATATAGATTCTGAGATCTGGATTTTACATTCAATGGAGTTGTAGAGTATATTTCTAACTTCTACCAATTTTTTATTATAATTTTGCAAGTGCAAATTGGTACGCATTCATTTACATTTGATCACGTGTATGGCAGCACTAGTTCTCCATCATCAATGATTTTTGGAGAATGTGTTGCTCCACTTGTTGATGGTTTATTCCAAGGTTATAATGCCACAGTTCTTGCATATGGACAGGTGTGTGTCATCTCATCATGGCACCTACATGTTGGTTGATCGATTTCTTTTTTAAATCCCTTTTTCTTCTTTAATTTTGTCCAACTTGGATCATAAATAATTATGTTGTATGAAGGAATTGAATGATAACATGTTTCAATCTTTCTCAAATTGATTCTTGGCTCCATTAAAATTTAATATTGACAACACTTAAATAAAAAATCTGTTCAATGATAGCTAAAAAAGGGGTTCATGAGATTCTGAAACCTTCTTTTTAAAAAACATATTAGTATTGAATTATTACAAATGAATAATTAGTTTAAATATGACACAAATCAGTTCATGACATTCTATGTCCCATCACCAATATTTGTTTGGATTCATAACCTGTATGTCCATTATTTGGCTCAGTTTGTGGGTGCATAAAAGTGACATCTCCAGTCACAGATCTAATCCCTAAACATGTAAAACTAAATTTCACAGATCCAATCTCTAATCTCTAAACTTTTAAAATTTAATAAAATTCATATTCTGACTTGTTTATTATTTGACAAGTTGTTCCTGGAATCATGATTGTAACTTAGTTTCATCACAATGATCCTTATGAACTTACATGTACATTCACTAACAAGTAACTCTAGATGAAACTTTAAGTTTATTTATCACATTTCAACATTCTCACCAAAATCTGAACTACATTATCTCATGATTGTTGCAGAGTACCACTGCTCACATGTGAAATAGGCATCTAGATTACTGAACCCTTCTTAAAATTAGTTTCATTGAATTAATATATGTTATGCTATCACTGGGCGTGTATTTTGAGCATGAGAATAATTTCATATCTATCTACGTGTTTTTCCTAACAAACTTCTGAAATATAATTTCTATAAGTTTTTAAAATTAGAGTAGATGAATTATTCTATAGGAAAAGGTGTTGCATTTAGGCATTTATTGATAGGTTTGGATATGAACAATTTTCTATTTCTAGTAGATTATAATGATGACAGTATTGGATTTTTTTCCATGTTTAATTTTTCTCGTGATTCTTGAACTTTCAAGTTGTTGCTTCACAAGATTGGCCTAAACTTATAAAGGATGCAGGTTTGTTGTATGTATGCTCAAGCACATCAGAAAGAATTGACTCAAGAGATAGAAAGATCATATGAGGGGCATTGTATCTGCACTTTCAACTCCCATGCATTGGTATATATTTCATATTCTGAACAAAGGAAAAAATCATATATTCAAAAAAACACAGAAAAAACATAAAACTTTCTTTCACCAGTATGAGTATTATTATCTATATTGTTTAATTGAATCACTTGTTGCTTATGAGAAGAGTCTAGTACATAAAATATTTGGTGGTCGACTCATAAGTCAGGTTGTGATTTTTAGGTGTTTATATTTTCAAAAATTTTCGTACTTTGTTAACAAGGATGAGTGAATGTAAGAAGATATCAGAAGAAGTTATTCGTATCTAAACATCATCTTTTTAAATATTAGCGAGGGAATAGAGAGGGGCTTATAGAAACCTCCAAGATTTACTGATAATTTCATAAATGGGATTTTTTTGAGTCACTTAAACCTTTCAAAATTATTTTTATGCTGGGAACTCTAGGTTATAGTCTTAGAAAAGTATTTTATTCATTAACAATTGCTTCAACCTGGCTTGTAGGTGAAGTGCACACAATGTTCTTATTGCTCAAATAAATTTGATCCTTTCTTAGATTTGAGCCTAGAGATCATTTGAGCAGATTCCTTGTTGAAAGCATTACCCCATTACACGGCAATGGAGCAGTTAGATGGGGGTGTGAAAAGATATCAATGTGAACGATGCAAAGTAAAAGTGAAGGCTCTAAAACAATTGAAAATTGATAAAGCACCACATGTTCTTGCAATTCATCTCAAGCGCTTCAGTGTAGTTGGATCTAGAGGAAAAATTGACAAAAAAGCAGACTTTGGTTGTACGTTGGATCTCAAACCATTTGTTAGCAGTTCACATGTAAGTAGCCCTTACAATATTATTTGCCAATGGATCACATTTTCAGTGGAATCTAATAATATAGTTTTTGTAATATCTATTGGTTTTTTAATAAATTTTGCACATTTGAATGATATTCTAGTTTCTCTGTCTATTGATCAATCACAGGAGGGCAATTTTAAGTACACTCTTTATGGTGTTCTTGTTCATGATGGCTAGAGCACACATTCTGGTCATTATTTCTGCTTTATTCATTCATCCACATGCATCTAGCATGCTTTAGATGATAATCAGGTATACATTTGCTACAGTTGTGAAGACATGTTTAATTTTGTGGAGCAAGCTCATTATAATTTGTGTATAACAGAATACACAAAAGAACTACAATTTTATGTAGAACCTTTTCTTTATATGGTAACAATAATTATACTGAAGTTGCTTAGATTGATTGAAGTTATTCTTATGACATTTTGTACTCTAGGTCTATTCAGTTAGTGAGAAAAGTGTGCTTTCCCAGAAAGCTTACATGCTATTCTATATACGAGATAAGAAAACTAGCATTCAAACAGCAGGTGGGTCTGAATCTCAGTATAATGGCTCTAAACTAAAGAAGAGGGTGTCATTGAACATTGGACATCCAAAGGAAAACCACTTACAAGATTCATATGCCCCCCAGGTGACAAAAAACATGCATTCTTTCCAAACGACAACAATCTCTTTTAGTGTTGCAGGTGTAAACAAGATACCCCAACAGGTAGAAAATTTGTCAAATGTCAATTTCATTTCAGAAAGTCTAGAAAAGAACACAAGTTCTGGCCAGTCATGCAGTAAATCTGGATCATCAGCAGATCATGATGCTACATTACAGATGGTGCCTCCAAGAACCAATGGTATTCAAACAAATAATGTCTTCTAGTCAAGTCATACCATAAGTAATGGATGCACATCGAATGACTCTAGTAATAATGTTAAGAAGCAAGAATCTGAAATAAAGGGAACTGATTTTGTGGGTAATTTTAATGATATGGTTGTTAGACATTCTCGGAACTGTGATGTGAGCAATGATAATGAGAACTACATTGGTAGAAATTCTGAAGCTTATTCAAAAATTAATGGTAACAGATCATGAGAATGTCAAACATTCTACAAATGGTTTGATAGGTATTATTACTCGACATCATGCTACTAAACTTCCAAAAAATGATTCAAATGGTAAACTTGTAGCTGGTGAGCATCTAGAGAATGGTAGTGTGGTCCACAATTCTATAGATAATGAGAGTTAGGCTACTAAGCTCCTATCCCTGGACGATGGTTCCTTATTTCAGCTGCTTGTTTTTTGTATTAATGCTGCAGTGTATATGTTTGTTTTTGAGAAAATTGCTTTTAGTCCTAATGAATCTTTATATGTTCCTTTTGGCAGGGAGGCAAAAATGGTACTTTGCTCTGTAAGGGAAGGGAAATGAATGGGTCATGTGTAAAAGCTATGCATCCACATAGGTTGTAGAAATATAGTCAAGAAACTAAATGTATTTCTAGCCAAAAGTACCAAAAACACCATGAGGACAACCACTACCTCGTTAGTAGAAACAGATTGAAGCTTGTGAAGCATCTTCCATGTCCTCAGTTTTTACAAGCATTGTCTTTCAAGAGGCATTTTCTTCTAAGAGAAATGCATATTTTGAGGAAGAAACAATCCAATGAAAGGAAGAAATGCACAAAGTTACAGCTTAAGAAGGCTGACATTTTTCTTAAGCATAAATGCTCTGCAAAAATGCCTTTTGGAAAAGAGTATCCATTTGCGAAAAGTTTTCCATGTTTAGTCGCTTCTAAGTATCCACAACAATCCCGTGGAAAGGGTCTGCCAAACAAAATAAATGGTTGTGTTTTTTGCAGCAAACTGAGACATCAGAAATTATAGTTGGTGTGGTTCAGAATGGGTGTAACATTGCTAAATTTTGTGATACTCTGATGCCCCTTGTAAACAGGCAGCTTTCTAGTGGAAATGGTACTAAGCTAAAGAAACAAAGAGAAGTTCTTGGCGGACTTGGTTTAAGTAAAGCTAGACAATATTTTGATGTTGAGCAAGACTCTAAAATTAGCACAGAGAAAAACTTGTTTGCTCCTCGTCAGTCAAATAATAGCTTTATAGATAGAGGAGAAACATGCCAACATGATGGGGCTCTATCTATAAATAATAGCATAGCAGTCTATTCGTGCATAAAGTGTTTCTATGGACAATAATCAATTATCTATGTCTATGCTGTTGTGTTTCCATAATCTTGTGTGGTTTATGTAAGGATGAAGAATATGACCGTGGCAGAAGGAAAAAGGTTAAACAAGTACAGGATGAAGATGGCATAGATGACTCTTATGGAAAATATTCCGATCGACAGAGCAATCCTTTTCAATCACTTTCAAATAGAAAAGCCAAGATTGCTGGTAAAGGGAATTCATTCACGAGAACAAATCAAGAGAAACTGCAGCACAATGCAAGATAGAGTTTTTTGTCAAGCTCAATGCCAAACCAATGTTGGGGCAAAACCTATAAAATAGAGGGAAAATCACATTGTTGGCAACCATTCAGAAACTATGGAAAACACTGCAGAAAGTTGATAATGAAGTCAAAATATCATGAAAAGATGCATTACTTCAAACTTTTTCAATGATTCAACGTTAGATCCCTGCAGCCAATATTTCCTTATACTTTCGAAATTCATCAAATAAATGTGAGAAATGGAGATATATTTCTACTTGTCAAACTTGCAAATATGTTTGTGGCTGAAGTAGCAAGTTGAATGCAGAATTGTCAAACAAAAAAATGTGGTTCACAAGTTACATATTGCGTGGAGTTCTGTTACTAGTAGGACCATATAGAGGTTAAAATCATCGTCTGAAACATTAGGCTCTGTACCTGGTTTTCACGATGAACAGGCATTGTGACGGGGTCGTTGTGGCGTCGATGCTATTTGCTGTCGGCATTTGCAAAAATATTTTAAAAATTTATATTTAAAATTTTAATAGAATAATATAATTATGTTTAAATATATGTTCATATTTTGTAATATAATTTATATTTTGTAGGATTTTTGATATGATTTATACTTTAATAAATTAAAAATTAAAAATTATATTATATTTCAGAGATGGATTTGAAATGCCATTTAGCTATGTGAAAGTTGAATAAGAGAGAACAAGGTGTGATCTTCCTAGCCTCCACTTCTTCTTTGGTGAGCTTAAATACATCAAAGTCACCCAATTTCAAGTGTTTTTCTTATTCTATGAAAAAGAATGCTAATCTAGATTAGAGATCAAGACTGAAAAAATTATGCTAATCTATATGAGAGATCAAGACAAATGTTTTGAAATTGTATTAAATCTAAAGTCATTGAAGTATTCTATTTTTAGATATGAGCTAGAAGACAATTCTAAAGATGAATTTTTTTTGAATCACAAGATTCCTCTATCTTCAAAAGAAAACATTTTAGATAAACACAATTATTTTCATCAAGCAAGCAGTAACATTTGTACAACAAAAATAACCTTTAAGAACATATTATTTCTAGATAAAATAGTTTAGTTGATGATAGGACTCTCTAAAAATTTGAAGTGAATAGTGCTAATTATAAAATGTGAATAATTAAATTACATAATCAGTTTGAAAGCATTATCCAAAAGAAGATATGAGGTAAAAAATTTGTAATGGTTCATCAATACAACTACATCCACTTTTAAGCAAGGAAATTTTTTGTTCTAATTTATGTTCTCAATATTTTTTTTATAGCAACAACTTGCTCTTCCATAAATGAGCATAATAGCACTATCTAGATTGTAATGAGACAAAAGAAATTAGACGAAAAAACAATGTTTGTTGGATTTCATATCCAACAATTTCCCACTTAAAACCCAACTACTACTGCACCCTTTAGAAATGTTCCCTCATTTCAAGCATATTATGAGAGTTTGCCAATACCAAAAAAATCCCTACAAAACTCAAACTTCTTCCTTTGTACTATCCTTGTCAATGAATCAGCCAAATTCACCTTTATATCAATGCTTTTAACTTGCAACTTACCATTCTTAAGTACACTCATGAAATGACATCTCAAGTTGATATATTTGATTCTATAATGAAATACAAAATTCTTAGCCATATAATTGTGTTCTTGTTATCACAAAACAAGTTAAAGACATGTTTGCAACCTAACTCACCCAAAAATTTCCTTATTTTTATAGCTTTGACAAGAGAAATGTATTCATCTTTGATAATGGAGAGACATATCACTTGTTGCAAATGGAAGGTTCACCCTAGCAAAAGTAAAACATTACCTGTGATAGATATTTGTTTGTCTTAATCATTGGCCATATTAGAGTTAAGAAAAACTTCCAATAAAACACCTTTTCCATCAAAACACAAAACATAATCGTAGCTACTTTTCAAACACCTTATTATCCATTTGACATTTCTATGATGGAATTCAACTCTTTATCCTGATATGTTTATTTATGAAATACTCAACAGATTATAGTCAAGTCGTTCAAGCCAGTAAACATTGTCACACTTGATTTTGTCAATCAATTGGATAGTCCCTTTACCTTTCACTGTACATGGAATATCATTACCAAATTTAACACAACCACACTTGTATGGTCCAATCTACTCAAATTTACTTCTCTCACTAGTCATATGAGTAGAGAAACCACTATCAATTATCCATCTGTCACTTTTGTTCACATAAGAAATTAAAGCAGTTTTCTCATCTTCATCAAAATCTTCTTTCATAGTAACATAGAAAACTTCATCATCATTACTTTAAGATTCAATGTCAGTTTCTTCTTCAACAATATAACATAATTTCTTACCTTTATCATCCTTGTTCTTCTTGTAGTCTTGATCATATCTCCTTCCTTTATTCTTACTTTCCTTTCTCTCATCCTTTTCTTCCGTGTCAAGACACCTTGCAGCAATATGACCAACCTTGCTGCATGAAAAACAAATTATAGGTAGTTTACCTTTGTATTTAACTTTGCCTTTGCCAAACCTCTTTGCAATAAGTGCTTCAAGTTCATCAAGTTAATCATTAGAAGTGTCACTATCACTTTTCACATATTTTCCTTTTCTTTTACTAAGAATCAATTATGACTTAAAAGCATATTCAATGGTAGTAGTTGTATAGTTGACAAAATTAGACATCTCAAAAGTAGTAAGTCTACCAATTACACCTTCCAAAGTCATATTGTTACCTAGAGTAGATCTCGATTCTTGTATTGCAAAAACCCTAATGACATATATAGGAAGTATATTCCTTAATACTTTGCTTATCACTCTTTAATCTTCAATCTTTCTATTTTCACCTCGAATAGCATTAAGAAACTCTTTAATTCTTGTAGAATAATGCACTATGTTCTCTCCTTCTGCCATTGTCATTTCATCAAAATTTCCCCTCAAGCTCTCTCATTTGGCTCTCAAGATGTTGTCATCTCCTCCATTCATGGTCTTTAGTTTGTCCCACATCTATTTTGTAATGTGACATTCTTTGATGTCATCAAACTTGACAAAGTTTAGGGCTAAAGCAATCTCCAACATTGTTTGGTTATGTTCTTACTTCTCTTTTCATTGTTGAGTAGTCATAGGAACAATTGTTATCTTCACATATTCATTGTCCACAAAATTTATTGCAGCATCACTGATACTAGATATATGTAGCCTCATCAATATTTCCATGCAAGAAAGTTCTCCTTGTTCAACTTTGGTACCTCCCTTTTGTGAGTCATGATCTTTTTCCTTTAGTACCTTTAAACTTCTTCTTATAAGCATCACCGCTTTGATACCAATTGTTAGGATGTTTAGAATTTGGGGGGGTGGGGGTGGGGTGTGTGTTGGGGGTGGGTGTGGTTTGTGGTGGGATGAATAAGTTATTCAAGGTCCATAAGTACAATTGAACAATCAACTACTTAAACTCTTTTATGATTTGCTTATCTTGTGGTTTGGTCTCTACTATAATCCGATTAACAATATTAACTAGTAGTTCACTACCTTAATATAACAGACTTGCAAAATGTAAAACACCATAAAAAAATTCAAAACAAGTTTGACACTAGGATTTATGTATTAGGCACCCTCGAAATGCCCAAGAACTGAACCAACTGCTGATAAAGATTTTAATGTTTTTGTATAGATTTTGAAACCACATAACATGAACAAGAAGGAATTTATGCAAAATGAAGTTTGAACTACTGCTAAAAATTTTTAGTTTTCAAACTAATAAAATTAAATACATATCAAACTCACTAATTACTCCAGCATTATAACATGACATTCCTGTAATGACTTCCCATCTTGTTGTTTTAGTAATATGAATAGTGTTGCGCTGATGCTTCAGTAAAAACTGTCGTCAATCAATCCAAGACCCTCATAAAGTTGTCACTTCACAATGGCATAAGTATCAGACAAGGAGTGAGAATGATATGAGTGAACATCCAATCTACCTGTAGCTGAAAATGCGCCCATGCTGTTTGTTAATGAAGCTGATAGCAATGAATTTCAAAGGCCAAACCCTAAGGGAATGCCGTCTAAAATGTCACAAGAGAGGATAGACATCCTCAAATGCCTAAAATAGATCTCAAACCTACCCATCTATTTTTTTCTTATATCCAACCTTGCCTAACAATAGCCAGAAGCTCTCCTTTTATTCCTACTTCATAGGGTTGACCACATTTCACAAGCAATGTGGGATAAATAAAAGAAAAGAAAAGGAAAGAAAAGGCTAAAGGTCACACAACTAGATAACTACCAAAGTGGGGACATTACAGTCCGCCCTCCTTGAAATTGCTTGTCCTCAAGCAATGTCAGTCTTGTTTGCTGTAACACCTACTCACTCTCCCAAGTAGCATCTTCCTTTGGCAGGTCTCTCCATCTAACTAAATATTCTTTAATCACGTTGTTTTGAAGAATCCTTTTCCTAGTATCTAGAATAGCTTTAGGAATCAATACAATCTTCCCCTCCTCATCTAATGGTGAAAAATCTGCAGAAGGCACAACTCTCTGACTGATGGCTTTCTTAAGCCTTGACAAATGAAACACATTATGCACCTGGTTGCCCGTTGGAAGCTTAATCTTGTAGGCAACCTAGCCCACCCTGCGAATCACTCTACAAGGACCTTAAAACCTAGGTTTCAACTTCTCTACTCTACTCTTCTTGAGTGATGACTATCTGTATGGTTGTAGCTTCAAGTAAACCATATCCCCGACCTTAAAGCTGTGCTCTATCTAGTGCTGGTTAGCATACAATTTCTATTGATTTTGGACTTGCTATATATTCTCCTTGAGCACCCTCAAAATATCATGACTATCCTGTAAGAAATCTTTGGCTTTGGGCACTCTATTATCCCCCAAGACTAGATCCATGAAGCTAGGTGCTTCATAACCATACAGTGCCATGAATAGAGTCATTTTGATGGACATATGATAAGTGGTGTTATAACAATATTCTCCCATATGTAGCCATTTGACTCAAGCTCTTTGTTGTGTAGTCACATAGTTCCTTAGATATCCTTCCACCCATTTATTCACAATCTCCATCTGCCCATTTGTTTGGGGATGACAACTAGTGCTATGTGTAAGATCTGTGCCACACAATCAAACAATTCCTACCAAAAAACACTCATAAATTTACTATCTTGATCATTGACAATGAAACTAGGTAGCCCATGTAACCTGAATATCTCTTTGAAGAAAAGATCCACCACCTGTGGTACTGTGTAAATAGATGGAATAACAAAGAAGTGAGAAAACTATCACATGGCATCCACATCTAAAACTATCACACACTCATCTGCATCTACTTCTGGAGAATCCTTTCTCAGATACGAACCCCACTCTACTAAACTTGCCTTCCAAAGTGACAAGAGGTACCATGTGTTTCTGAGTTTCAGGGGACAAGATGTGAGGAAGACTCTTGTTGACCATCTATTCGAAGCCCTCTCCGTTGCAGGACTGAACGTGTATAAAGACGATGAAAATTTGGAAAAGGGAGAAGAGATTTGGCCAAGCTTGAAAGAAGCAATAAATGGCAGTGCCATATTTATTCCCATATTTTCCAAAGGGTATGCACAATCAACTTGGTGTCTCAGGGAAGCTGCTGAAATGGTGAGGACCAATGGCCTCATCATTCCTCTGTTTTATAAAGTGGATCCAACTCAAGTTAGATATCCAGAAAAGGAGAATAGTCCCTATTGCCAATCATTCCAAAGGTATCGCAGACAGTCAGGAGAAGAGATTGAGTGGTGGAAGCACGCCCTTGGTAAGATCTGTCCATGCCTACAATTGTATGGCCATTCACTTCGTCACAGGAGAGAAGACATTGACCAATGGATTGATGCCCTTTTCAAGATCTGTGATCGCTCAGGTCGGTCCATGGACATAGCAGACGGGTATGTACTCAACCTCCTTACTTTTTGCTTGCGTTTCTGTTTTATTTTGCGCTTGCTGCTGGATTCACGTTATCCGTGCCTCCACTTCGATATAAATTTTTGGAACCAGGATACTAGGGAAGGGTCTCGGACCGTAGTTCAATGAAAATTGTGACTGTATGTTGAACTTTATCTAGCAGTATTTAGGTGGGGGCGAGGGGCAAGATTCTTTTCACTTTTGTTTTGTTTCAATGTTACGTCATTTTAATTCTATTGTACTTGCATTTATAAAAGGTATGGCAAGATATATAATTTTTAAAGTGTATTAGGGGTTGAAGGGATTTTCTTAATTTTACTTTTATTTGTTCTTATTCTCTTTTTTGTGTTGTTTTCTCTCTTTTTCCTTTTTTTCTTCATTGTCTTTTTCTCTTATTTGCTCAAATTTCTTTTTCTTGGTTTGTGTGGCCTTCTTTCTCTTTTTCTATTTTTTTTTGTCCTTTTTCCACTTATATCATTTTCCTCCTCTTCCTTTAACTTTGTCTTCTTCTTTTGTTTCTTTCTTCTTCATCTTCTTCTTCCACTTTATTTCCCTCTTCTTCTTATGCTTCTTTCTTCTACATCCTCTTCTTCTCCTCCTCTCTTTACTTTTTCCTCTTCTCCTTATGCTTCTTCTTCATCTTCTTCTTCTAATTTATCTTTCCCTTCTTCTTCATCTCCTCGTCCTCCTAGTCCTCCCTCTTCTTCATATCTCCTCCTCCCTCTTCTTTATATCTCTACCACCACCACCTTCTCCTCCTCCTTACTCTTCTTCCTTTCTCCACCTCTTCCTCCTCCTCACCCTTATTCTTGTCTCCACCTCCTCACCCTCCTTACTCTTCTTGCTATCTCCACCTCCTCCTCTTTCTCCTCTTACTCCTCGTCTTCCTCCTCCTCCTCTTCTATTTTCTTTTCATTCTCATCCTCCTCCTCCCTCCTTTCTTTCTTCTCCTTCTCTTTCTTCCTTAGTCCTCTCCTCCTCCTCATTGTTCTCTTTCTTCTTCCTCTCCTCCTTCTCCCATTCCTCTTCTTGTTCTTCCTCCTCCTTCCTCCTCTAATATATAAAATTAATCATATCATTTTTTAGGAAATTTACAGACTTATTTGATTTTTTTAAATATATTATTATTTGAATTATTAAATGTATACAAGCCATATATGTAATATTTTTGGAAAGGTTATTGGTGAATGGTTTGCAAAACTAATTGTTTTTAAAAATATCATTATTTGCAATTATTCTTTTCATTTTTATCTAGTAAATTTTAATATTTTATTTAGAAATATTAATTTTTTTTAGACTTTAATATATTGAATTAAATAGTTTATATATAATAAGAATTTGTTTCTCTTTTCAAATTAATTATAAGCTAAACTTGCATCCATGCCAATAAAATAGAACAAAATTTAATATCTATAAAACTAATTTATAATAACTACCAAGTTGTAAAAAATACATAAGACTTGAGAGGGTGCAACAAACCTCCCTTATTGCCCTAAATAATTTTAAATATTTTTCTTTCATTCCTTTTGTGAGCACCCATTTATTATTTGAATATTTCTGTCTTTGATCTCCAAATAGCTCAAGTTTTAGCTTGTTAGTTAAAAAATTGTGAATTTATGACTTGTTATCCCATCAAAGACTATAATATTTGGAGGAGTCTAAAATAAATATAAATATATTTAAAAATAGTAAAATAATAAAAATGTAGAATAAAACTAATTTTTAACAAGTGCCATAGAGTGACTGGTATTTGTTGCTATAGTTAAGTAAGATAATTCATAATTAATAAATTGTTTGAAAATTTGAACAATGTTTATATATTTTTTTACAAGAGGTTGAACTTTATGTTTGATAAATTTAAAAAAATGTGGGTATTATAATGTTTAATAAGTATATTGAATAGGCATTAAAGGTCAATTAGGAAAAGTAAAATTTAATTTAAATTTAAAAATTAAAAATATAGCATGTCTCTTAATGAAAAATTCAAGTGCATGTTTTTTTATAATTTTTGTGAATAAAATATGTTTAAATAATATAATCTATAAATTAGCCTGAAAAATTGGAATATGGAGAACCCTCTAAAAAATGGGCTCCTATAACAACAAAAGAATTTAGCCAATTATTATAGTATATAAAATTTATAAATAAATTTAAGACCTATAGAAATATTTAAGTTTTGGTGAAAATTAATAAGATTTTGAAGAGAGGGAATATTGCCTACCACAAATAAACCAATTGTTTCACATAATAAAATATCATATTTCTTTTAATAAATATAAATCAATATATACATGATTGATGACTATTCAATATTATAAACAAGTGCTACATAGTGTTTAAAGTTTTTATAGTTAAAATTCAAATAATATATTTAATGTTTTTGTTACAAGATTATAATTGTTTGAAAACAATTGTAATTATATTAATTTTATGAAAGATATATAAAAATTCTTAAAGTAAACATGTGTAGCTTGAAATAAATTCTAATCGTGAAAAAATAAATAGATAGTTATTCTCATATTAAGTATTTTATTAAGATAAACATAATTTTGAGTGAGTTTAGTACAAAATCTTAATGAAAAATTGAATTTGAAGATAGTAGAAAGATTAACTCTAATCTTATAATTTTTATACATATTTTACATTGTATATATAAAAATCAAACAAGTATAATAACAAATAAAAATATAAACTAATGTGTAAAAAATTAAATACTTGCATGACAATGTGAAAACAAAGTGGCTAGTACTTCTTTTGTTAGTAATTACGCCGAGAGGCATTCTCTATAGCCACAACACGACAGTTACAATGCCAATAAAAAAGAAAATGCCGGCTGTGGGCTGCAGAGTAAGGCAGTAAGATCGCCTGTCAGCGGCAGTTACTGCCGCCCCTGACATGCATGTCAGTGGCGTTGCCGCCCCTGACATGCATGTCAGTGGCGTTGCCGCTGACAGCATGTCAGGGGTGGCAGTAACTGCCGCTGACAGGCAGTCTTACTGCCACATAAAACAACGCCCCATGGGGTGGCCGGGGTGATGGCCTGTCACCCCATTTAATTTAATTTTTTAATATTTTTTTTCAACGAAACAGATAACGTGGCGGGTTAATGTATTTTTTTTTTAATATTTTTTTTTTGAAAAAAACAGATAACGACATGTAGACACACTGTTTTTTTTAAATTTCCTTGTGCAATATTCTCTTATTGGCATTTTTTAGTAATTAATTTGAATTTTGTAGAGGAGTTGAGGAGTGGAGATGTGGAATTTGAAGAGTTCTTTTAGTGGAAATTGAATAGTTTCTTCGTGGGAGATGAAGAGTTTTTTCTCTGATTATAAAACACTCATATCCTCTCATTTTTGCTCTTCATTCGTAGAAGAACAGATTTGCAGAAGACAGGGTTTGAGTAAAGCTTTCATTGCTCTTGAGAGGTAGAGAAAACTTTTTTGGGAAGAAGAAAGGGAGATACATCATTTAGAAAAGCATTTTACATTTGAAGATCAACAAGGAGATCCAAAAAGCAAAGTAAGCTTTTTGTTAAATTTTTTTCCTTATTAAGTTTTATTTTGCATTTTGATTATTATCTCCATTTAGAATAGTAGTTACACTATTTACATTTAGTTGTAATTTATTTCTTATATGACATTTCTTAATTTTTACATTGTTCTATACAAAATTACATTTGCACGTTTCATGCATTATTGTTTTTCATATTTTTCAATGTATTTTTTAGATTAATCTTGTATTTATTTTCCATAATATTTCATATGGATGGCAATGCCGCCATATCAATATGTTTTATTTTTAAAAAAAGTGATTTATAAATTTAATGATTACTATTTTCATTTACAAAAGTAGTTTGATTTATAATAGTTTTTTATTAAGATTAGTATATTAATATTCTGAATTAGATTACTATTTTGCTTAAAATAGTTTTGTACTTTACATTTAGATTATAATTGATCATAACATATTAATATTTGAAAAGTGGATGGCAATGCCGCCATTTTTCAAATATTTTATTAAAATGCCAGTTTATTTATTTTTAAATATAAAAACTTAATTTTATAATTTTAATTTTGTTAGTTGAAAATTAGAGTAGCCATATCTTTTATTTTAATTTATGCTTCTTTTTTCATGCAAATTTTAAATAATAAATATTAACTTTTAGGCATCAATCTTTAAAGAATGGAAGGCAATGTCGCCATTTTTAAAATATTATAATAGTAAGAAATTTATTATAATGTTAACTATATCTCAACATATTTCTAATGTTTTCATTAAGAGTAGTATATTGATTTAGAGTATCATTCTGAATTAGATTACTATTTTAATTATAACAGTTTTGTAATTTACATTTAGATTAAAACTAATCTTTACATATTAACATTTGAAAAGTGGATGGCAATGCCGCCATTTTTCAAATATTTTATTAAAATACCAATTTATTTATTTTTAAATAAGAAAAATGAGACTTATACTTTTAATTTTGTTGCATAACCATATATTTATTTTAATTTATGTTTCTTTTTTATATGCAATTTTAAAAGAATAAATATTAAATTTTAGGCATTACTCTTTATACTGACACATTAGAATGTAAATACTTCATAGAATAACAAATATTACTTTGTTTATATTTATGTAACCATGCATTTTATTATGAACATTTTACAAATATTTAACTTTGTATTGATGATTGATTTATATGTTTATAAGGAAATAATGAAATACTCATTTTTTTATTGTGTTAATGCTGAAGGTATAAATAAAACATGAACTTCAATAACGAGATGAAAGTTGAAGTTTTTTCTCATGACGATGGCTTGCAGATTCAATTTTTTCAGGCATGGAAGCCTCTAATAGACAATCAAGCATTGTCGACATTAGCCCAACTTTTTCTGTACAGTCAAATAATTTTTTTCAGACAGAGTTTCAGAAGAGTGCACGCATAATTAAACAGTGTTGTACAACTATGGTAGAAGCACTTCAGAATGCAGCTTTATCTATTGATCATGTACAAGAGATAGAGATAGAAGATGTTGCCAAATATGTACGCAACACATCTGCAAAAGTAGATGCGTTTCCATCCATGATGAAAGAGGCCTATGATGATCATATTACAAACAAAGGTCGTAATACAATTTTAATATCTGAAGAATATGTGATGTACTTACATCATTATGGAGAGCTATACACATGGTCCATATGATGATTTCACATTTTTCAAATCTTCACTTATTACTTTATGCAGATAATTGTACTAGGAGATATTGTTCTCCTTCCATCTATGTATCGAAATAATAAATAAATGATTTAACTTTTTATCTCAAATTCTTCTCAACTATACTTCAAAATATTTGAAATGCTTTTTGTTGACCTTTGTTTTTGTATTATTAAAGCTTTTACATGAGATATATCATTAATATGTTGATCATTAAATTATGTATAAAATTGATGTGTTATTTCTAACTATTAACCCACTCTAAAGCATAATATTCATTTTATACTCATTTTAAGTGTAATCATTACCTCAATAATGTTTAGTACTCCTTCATTGTACACTATTCATGCTAAGCATAATTAACATTAATTAATTGTATATTTATAAATGTAACTAATAAAGTTATAAAACTACATAAGGAACATTTTAATCCTTATATTGTTCTATTATGCTAATAGGCATGTGTAAGGAGAACAAGCTACCCTCCTAAATGTAATTCTAAACATAACAATAATCGTAACTTTGACCGTGGTCCTACTTCTCCCCTAACTCTAATCCTAACCATAATTCTAATGCTTTGTCTACCCCTAACTCAAACTATAACCCTAACTCAGATTCTAACCATAAACCTAATCCTAACCCTAACCCCTACCCTAACCTTTTATGTACCCTTATCTCTAACCCTAATTGTAATGCTAAACTTAACCTTGACCCTATCTCTAACCCTAACCCTAACCCTAACCCCAATCCTAACTCTAACCTTAACCCTAACTCTAATCCTAACACTAACACTGACCGTACCCCTACCCCTAACTCTAACTCTAAATATAACTCTACCATAATTATAATATAACCCTAACCCTAACCCTAACTTTAATGCTGACTGAAACCCTAACCCTAACCCTAACCTTAACTCTAAACTTAACCTTGACTCAAACTCGTACCATAACCTTAACCCTGATGTAACTGTATACATATCCCTAACTCAATATGTAAAACTAACACTAACCATAACCCTAAATCTAATCCTTTCTCTAACTCCAACCCTAATCATAACCATAATCGAAACCCTACCGTACCCAAACTCTAACTACAAATCTAACTCTACCATAATTGTACTTTAATATTAGCTCTAGCCCCCTAAATCTATCCTTAAAGTTGACTCAAAACTCTAATGTTAACCCTAAATCTAACATTAACCCTAATCATAATATTTAATCTTTTTGAAACTCTAACCCTAACCCTAACCCTGACTGTAACCCTCCCCCTACCTCTAATTGTAGCCCTAAATCTAACTCTACCATAATTGGACTTTAACTCTAACCCTAGCAATTATTTTAACCCTAATCATAATATTAAATGTCTTTGTAACTCCAACCCTAACCCTAACCCTAACTATAAGCCTACCTCTACCTCTAATTGTGGTCCTAAATCTAACTCTACCATAATTGGACTTTAACTCTACCCCTAAAAATTATTTTAACCCTAAAGCTAACTCTAACCCTAACCCTTTCTATACGCCTATCTCCAACCCTGACCCTAACTCTAATTCTAACCCTAACACTAACACTGACCCTAATCCTTAACCCAATCATACCCCTAACTCTAACTCTAACTATAAATCTAACTCTACCATAATTAGACTCTAATCCTAACCGTATCCCTTTGTTTAATCTTCACTAAAACCCTAACTCTAACCTTAACCCTGACTCAAAACTCTAACTCTAACCTTAACCCTAACTCAAAACTCTAACTTTAACCTTAACCCTTACTTTAATCTTGACAAAAATCTTAACCCTAACTCTAACCTTAACCCTAATTCAAAACTCTAATTCTAAACCTAACCCTAACTCTAACCCTAACAATAGTCATAATCCTAAAATAACCCTAACCACAACTCTAACTCGATTTGTAACTCTAATCCTGACCCTAACTCTGGCTCTAATTGTAACCCTAACCGTAATTCTAATTAAAATCCTAACCCTAACCCTAACCCTAATTTAAATCTTAATGCTAACCCTAACCTTTACTTTAGTCTTGATTAAAACCTTAACCCTAACTCTAACCTTAACCCTGATTGAAAACTCTAATTCTAAACCTAACCCTAACTCTAACCCTAACAATAGTCATAATCCTAAAATAGCCCTTGCCCTAGCCCTAACCATAACTCTAACTCGAATTGTAACTCTAATCCTGACCCTAACTCTAGCTCTAATTGTAACCCTAACCCTAATTTAAATCTTAATGCTAACCCTAACCCTATTTCTAACCCTAACCCTAAGCATAACTCTACTCTTAAATATAACAATTTACCTAATAATATCCTTAAAATAAGATTGAATTAAAGTGATGCAAATAAACAATATATATAGAATTAAAAAAAAAATGTTGAAGAATGATTTTATACTAAGTTTATATGACTACAATTTTATAGTAAGTTTATACAACTAAATTTAAAAAGAAAAAAATAAATCAATACTAACCATATCAAAAAAAGAAAAATTAAAAAATAATTTATCTGATGCGCCGCGATTGCTACTAGCTTATATATATATATATATATATTACGCCGAGAGTAATCGTTCTCGAGGTGCCTTTTTTTTTCATAAATCCCAATTATAAAATAACCTTGAGATTAAATAAAAATAGGCGCCTCGAGAACGATTACTCTCGGTGTAATATATATATATATATATATATATATATATATATATATATATATATATAATAATTTGTATTAGTAGTATAGTAATTTGTTTTATAATAATAATTCTCATTTATTTAATTTGAGGTTAGTGTAGTAATAATTGTAATTGATTTTTAAAAATTTGTAAAGATCAATATTTTATATGAATTATATTGTATACTATATAGTTATTTTATAATAATAATATACTAAAAAAATTAAATGTAAAAGTAGTATATTGTGTGATGTTTAAAAATTGAGGGTCCTTGTCCTCTTTAGTCTATTTGAAAGACTTAATTTTTTGAATCTTATGAAATTGAAAGTATTTAAATTGTACTTTAATTTTCTTAAATACTTATATAGATGAAGGTTAATGAGAGTATCACATAATCATCACTATAGACTAGAAAAAAATGTAATCTATGTGAACCAAACGTTCATCAAATTTATTTACTTAACTTTTATTTATTTCATCACATTCACCAACTAAATTATACAAAAATGTAGGGAAGCATCTTAAAAGTTTGTGAATATTTGAAGACAGTGCGCATGTCCCCAAAGATAGCTCTTAATTAATTTCATTGATTTATAAATATAAAAAATGTACATATGTACTATATAAAATATTAATTTTATATAAAATTATTTAATAGATATTAAAAAAAAAATCACTAATTACGAGATAGTACTGTGCTTTACGTATCCCTTATTTATTTCCTATATATAAGGCAAAAAAAAGATTGACCGTCCTCAACTTTACTTTAACATTCCAATTCCTCTGCTAGTGAATATATCACTTTTTGGAAAGAGGATTCTAATTAGACTTGGTACATCTAGAAAATTAGAAGGAAGTGAAGATGGAGTTAGCAATAGAGAACCCAAGGAATAAAAGCTTGTCAACAAAGCTTTCAAATTCTAATATTATACTATTCTAATACAATACTATGATGAGCATTGTATTTCAAAATTTGGAATTAATGTAAACTATGGCAATCAATTTTATTAACTAATTATTAATAATTTTAATTTTTTTAAAAAATTATTAAGTATTTTGATTCTTATAAGCTTTTTCAAATAAATTAATGTAAACAAGTTAAATTTTTAAATTTCAAATTGATCAAAATTATTTTCTTCTACAAGGATAATTCTATTTGAGGTATATCTGTTTGCACTGGTCAAATAAATGTACAAAATTTAAAAATACAATTTTGGAGGAGAAAGATAATAAAATATTTTATTATTTCTCATATTTTTATCTGTATTTGTTTTCTCTAATTTATTTATTAAAAATATTAAACAATATAATTTAATGTAAGATTTTATATCTTCTCTATCACTTCAATAAACTTATTATTTATTTGAGACTTATGTTTTGCCTTTTTTTTACTATTAGTTTGGTCAAACATTGTGCACTCTAACTTTTTTATTAAAGAACATTTGTAATGTCACTTATTTTATTTTTATTTTTATTTTGTAAAGAATTTTTTTTTCTAATTGGTTTTTTTTTTTCAAAAACTCAACATACTTTTTGAGCAACCAATAAAAATACGAAAAAAAGAATATTTCTGAAATTCTATGCTAATTTTGTTTATATTCAATATTATTTATATTATTTCATATTTATCAAAGCCATTTATATATGATTCAATGCTAATTTAGTTTATATTCAATATTATTTATATTATTTCATACTTATCAAAGACATTTATATCCGATTCAATTCAATTTAATAAAGATAATTTATGTTATATATTTGATTTCTGTTTGAATTAAATAGTTTTAAAATATATTTATTTAATATAAAAAGATCATTTTAACATAAAGTATCCCAACTATTATTTAATTTAAAAAATATTCTTTGGTTGATTAATTATTAAATAATAAGTTTTTGTCAACTTTTTTCTTATCAAATTTTATATATATTACATTCAAGGTATTTTTTAGTGGCTAATATTCTCAAATTGGCTAATTTTAGAATTTTTTGGCTAGTAATTTGGCTAATAATTTAAGATTTGATACAACTTAAATCACCATAGTTTTATAAAATTTAGTTTTAGAATAGTTAAAATCAATAATTTATTTTATTGAAAAATTTAAACTCAAATGTTTGCCACAATATTCGACACATGATTAGATTTGAGTCACCTAAATATAACATATTATTGAAAAAATTAAATTGAACTACCAATAATTATCATAATTATTAGTTACTTTAGGGATATATTACCAATATTAAGTTTTCACTATTGATTTAAAGTATATGTAACACTCCTCATAATATTCGACGAGGTAAAAAATGTTCAATTTTGATTTGTAATATTCTATGGTGATTAATGAACTTCCTATTATTATTGAGATTCATCAATATTTTATACAAAAAAATTGTGATACAAAAATAATTGCTAATATTCAGCATATTTAGAATAAAAAATTGAGAGATTCGCCAATAGAAATATTTTTTTTTTTTCCAAAATAATGAAAGATTCATCAATATTTTATATTTTTTTGGAGGTGGCTTTCCTAAAGTTTACCTTGATTACATTTAATAGATCTAAATTATTCAATTTAAATAAGTATTAATTCTATTCTAAATTCGACCGATCATAAAAAATTTCTATTCTAAATTCTATTTTTCCAACCAATACAATTACTATTAGTAAATGTAAATTTTTAATTAATTTCCAAATGTTCTATTATGATTTTCTGAAAGGAAATTTTTACAAAATTGATAACTGCTTTATTCACTAAAAATTATTTGGAACAGGCTAATCTCTATAAAAAAAAAATACTACAGACAAAACAAAGTATACTTTTTTTTTCAGATTCACGTAAAATTTTCAAAAGAATTCATGATGTTTTTGATGGAGGATAGCTCATTCCAAATTATTTCAAGCAGCACCAAATATTCTTGCAGACCTCATTCAATATATACAAAGGGATAGAACCATGATAAATTAGAGCTTTTGCAATGTGCACTGACCTAGTCTGACCATTGCAGCTTCGAAGCTCGGATGATAAAGAGGGTGGTGAATGACCTCATTAAGACTTTAGACAGAGTGCCATTACAAGTTGCCAAGCATCCAGTGGGATTGGAGAACGTCAAGAATGTTCTCATTCATAAATTAAAGCCCCATTCAGTCGATGGGGTAGTTAAAGTCGGAATATGGGGAATTGGTGGTATTGGCAAGACCACAGTTGCCAAGGAAGTGTATAATGAAGTTTATCTTGAATTTGAAGCTGCTACTTTTGTATATAATGTTCGTGCCACTGCTGCAGAGTCTGCAGGTCTTACAAATTTACAGAAAAAGATTCTCGAAGATTTAGCCAAACATGATAGAGATGTGGGCAGTGTTGATGAGGGCATACATTTACTCAGAGAACGTTTGGGAGGAAAACGTGTTCTGCTTATTCTAGATGATATGGGTGCTGATAATCAAGTTGATACTCTTGAACAGTTGAAAGCTTTGGTTGGGGATTGGTTCGCCTCTGGCAGCAGAGTTGTTATAACATCAAGAGACAAAAATATTCTCGAGCTTGCCGGGGTCTCAAACGAATGCATCTATGAGATGACTGGATTGGAGATTGAAGAAAGCCTCCAGTTATTTAGTTGGCTTGCTTTTCACAAAAAATCTCCGAGTCTCGGTTACGAAGATTTGTCCAGAAAGATAGTGGACGCTTGTAAAGGACATCCTCTTTCGTTGGAAGTGATTGGATCCTCCTTATATGGAAAGCAGGGTAACATGGGTTGCTGGAATGAAGCTCTCCATATCATAACTCAGAATTCAGACATCTACAAGAGACTTTACATCAGTTATAGTTCTCTTAGTGACGAGGAAAAAGAAATATTTGTGGACATTGCTTGCTTCTTTATTGGAGAAGACAAAACACTGCCCATCATTTTCTGGGAATCCTTGTATAAGAAGGTGCACACAGCTATTTCTAATCTTTCCATGAAGTTACTGATAAAAATTGGTGACATAGGATTATTTGAGATGCATGACCATTTGAGAGATATGGGACGGACCATTGCTGAGAAAGTAAAAAGGGGTACCCGCAAATGGGAGCCTGCTCATTTAAGCATCGCATACAACAATTTGTCTCACCTTCGGCTCATTGGAGGCGGTCCACAAAGTCTCGAAATGCTTTGCAGAGAAAATCTTCGCTATCTTCATTTGCAGAATCTGAGCATTCAATGTATGAGTATAGAAGATACGCTGTCCCTGCTTCCCCGAAGTTTGATATGGCTACGTTTGGAAAATTGCTCCTTTGAAGTTGGAACAAATAGGGCAGTTAAGAAACCACGGAAAGCTCGACACTTAGAATTGTGGATAACATTTGACAATGTAAGATTATGCAAATAAACGGTTGTAGTGGTTTGGAGCTCATTTCAGTTCCTAATCTCCCTCATAGCATTATCAACTTGTCACAGCTGTATCACTTGGACTTGAGAAGGTGTGAGAGCTTAACCAGCCTCCCTCATTGTATTGGCAACCTGTTACAGCTCCAGCACTTATGTTTGAATATGTGTAAACACTTACAAAGCCTCCCTCATAGCATTGGCAAGTTATCATTGTTGCAGGATCTAGACTTTAGATATTGTATCAGGTTAAGTAGTCTCCCTCAAAGCATTGGTAATCTATCATTGTTGCATGATCTGGAATTGAGAGGGTGTAGGAGCTTAAGCAGCCTCCCTCATAGCATTGGCAATCTGTCACAGCTCCAGACATTGGACTTGTCAGGGTGTGTAAGCTTAAGCAGCCTCTCTGATAGCATTGGCAATCTGTCACAGCTCCAGACATTCGACTTGTTAGGGTGTGAGAGCTTAAGCAGCCTCTCTGATAGCATTGGCAATCTGTCACAGCTCCAGACATTCAACTGGTCAGGTTGTGAGAGCTTAAGCAGCCTCCCTGATAGCATTGACAATCTGTCACAGCTCCAGACATTTGACTCGTCAGGGTGTGAGAGCCTAAGCAGCCTCCCTGATAGCATTGGCAATCTGTCACAGCTCCAAAGATTGGACTTGACATGGTGTGAGAGCTTAAGCAGCCTCCCTGATAGCATTGGCAATCTGTCACAGCTCCAGACATTGGACTTGACATGGTGTGAGAGCTTAAGCAGCCTCCCTGATAGCATTCGCAATCTGTCACAGCTCCAGACATTGGACTTGACATGGTGTAAGAGCTTAAGCAGCCTCCCTGATAGCATTGGCAATCTGTCACAGCTCCAGACATTGGACTTGAGAGGGTGTGAGAGCTTAAGCAGCCTCCTTGATAGCATTGGCAATTTGTCACAGATCCAGACATTGGACTTGACAGGGTGTAAGAACTTAAGCAGCCTCCCTGATAGCATTGGCAATCTGTCACAGCTCCAGACATTGGACTTGACACGGTGTGAGAGCTTAAGCAACCTCCCTGATAGCATTGACAATCTGTCACAGCTCCAGACATTGGACTTGAGAGTGTGCGAGAGCTTAAGCAGCCGGACTTGAGAGGGTGTGAGAGCTTAAGCAGCCTCCCTGATAGCATTGGCAATCTGTCACAGCTGAGCTTAAGCTCCCTCTTAAAATTTACAACTTGTGGCGGTCAGAGCAGCAGGATTTGATGGATCTGGAAGGAGATGATAACTTAAACCAGTCAGAATGCAGCTCTTAGACTTCAGATTCTGAAACTATATACTTGTCACAGTTGCAACAATTGCATTGAAACTTGAATTGATATATAGACTTAGATAAATTGTGACATCATTGGCAATCTGTTACATCTGCGGTGGTTTCTCCTCGATATGCTTCCTAATCTATAGCGTTGAGGGGATTCTAATCGGGACATTTATAGTCCTTTTACATGGGAGGTAAATATTAACTGGCTATATTTTTATATATAAAATTGAGTTTTACAAGAGCATAAAATAGAATTGGCTGAAGATGCTCAAATTTCTTTTCACAAAGATTGTACAGCAGGAATGCGCTTCAATTCTCTTTCATAAATCTGTACCTTTACATGTCTTATATGTGAACGCCGCATTTGTTAATCTGCACCTCGACGAAGTCGTATTTGTTGATTTAATTTTTTGCGAGTTTGGTTTTTCTATGTTTACTTGGGAATGCATAGCGATCTGTTCTTCACAAAAATATATTTTTCTTCTTTCTTGAACTTGAGACAATAGGGAATGATGATGGATGATATTTTTGGGATTTTCAAATTTGTGAGGGAGGTTATAAACTGCTGTCTGGACTATTTTATGTTTGCTTTTCGCTGCTGTAACTGTTTTGTTATTATTATCCAATTGAAAGTTTTAAAAATGAGAAGAGTGGAACTTAAAATCAATGTCATATTATGATTGTCACGTGTTTTATTTTATTTTTATATAAAATTATATAAAATGTAAATATAGAGATGTGCAAATTTTAGAAACTTAGTTTTTATTTTAAGTTTGTATTATATGTTTTAATTCATAATATTTTATGAAAGAAAAATTATTTTATTTAAAGTTTTATATATTTAAAGATAAGAGAGATCAGATTTTCACAATCAATTAAAATTGTTCTTAATTGCTTCTGGATTAGATTGTGTTGTAATTTTTACCATCAACGTTTCAAATCACACTACATGATTCATCATCATTATGAGAGAGCGAGAGCTGCAAAAAACATAGTGAGTTGCAGATTGGGACTAACTCCAAAAATATAAGGGACTACATGGAGAGAGACAGCACACCAACCGAGGGAGGAACCCCTAGAGAACTTTAAAAAAGAAAGTAAATAAGTAAAATGACACACTGAAAAGACAATAAGAAAATTATAAGAATAAAAATAAAAATAAAATAATAAACAAAGGCAAAAGAAAACCATGGAGAAGACCAAACAAACCACACAAACACGGAGCCCAAGATGCAATCTGTGTGTGTGTGTACACATAGGTCTATATCTATCTCTATATATACATGTACCTATGTATTTATATATAGATGTGTAAAAACCTAACTAAAAATATAAAAAAATGAAAAATAAATAAAATAATTTAAAATATATATATATATATATATATATATATATATATATATATATATATATATATATATATATATATATATATATATATATATATATATATATATATATATATATATATATATAAACAAATATACATACCCACATAAAAATATAACTATAAATATAGTGAATTATATTTATACATGTATGTGTATATGTATGTATGTATGTATGTATCCAAATAAAAAACCAACAAAACCTTAAGCAAAAAAAAATAAAAAATTAAAAAATTAAAAATAAATATATATAAAAAAGGAAAATAAATAAATGAATAAATAAAAATAAAATAAAAAGGAAAGAACATGGAGGAAAATGCCAACATTCAAAAAAAAGAAAAAAAGAAAAAAAGAATAAGAATAAAAAAAGAAAAGAAAGAAAGATCAAATTTACCAAGAAAGGAGGAAAGTGAGAGAAGAAGCCAGTGGGAAACCAACAACCCAACTTAGGACCTAGACCTAAGACCAAAGGCACAATCCCAGAGGAGAAGCAAAAACCACAAAGCAAACGAGCAACTAGAAAGGAACAAGAAGCATACACCAACCACAAAGGAAACACCACCTTGGAGGAAGGAACACGAACTGCTGAAGCAAAGGTTGGGGGGTGGGGGAAGAGAAAGCCCTAAAAATCGAAAGAAGGAGAAGAGGCGTAGAGGCAAGAGGGAAAGAGGGAGGGAAGATTAACCCTTGAGCCGATCTTGGGAGGCAAGCATAGGCTGCCATGCTGGGTTAAAGGTCCAACCCTCATCACGATTAAGGTTGATGGGTGGTTGTTGATTTCAATGGCTTCCTTGAGCTTTCTTTTAAAAAAGGTTGTCCTCTTTGGCAAGGATTTGCGTGTTTTCCAAGAAAATGTGATGCTTCGTAGAAAATGAATGCTCAATTAAGGCCAACTTGTAGACCCTATCGTGTCTAATTTCGGCAATGTGCTCTTTAATCTGGGTGTGAAAAGAGCGGCCCGTTTCACCAATATAAGGTGTGCTACAGGAATAGGGCACTTTGTAAACTCCTAAACTAGAAAAAATATCTCTAGAGTCCTTGATAGGAGGGACCCTATTCCTGATCCTAGAGAGAGGTTTGAAAGCTACATGCAAACCTTTCTTGGACAAGATCTTGGAGATTTTTTGGGAGATGCCTTCCACAAAAGGGAGGGAGGCATTCAAAACACGAGGCGGGAGGGAAAGTTTAGGATTAGACAAAGACAAATGGAAGGACTCTGCTTGCTTTAGGCCCCTCAAAATTTGCTTGGGAGAATAGCCATTGCATCTGAAGACCTGGCGGAAATGGTTAAGTTCCAAATTAAGGTAGTCTATGTCACAAATTAAGGTAGTCTGCGTCGCAAATTCTAGTTGCTTGTTTGCTTTGTGGTTTTTGCTTCTCCTTTGGGATTGTGCCTTTGGTCTTAGGTCTAGGTCCTAGGCTGGGTTGTTGGTTTCCCATCAGCTTCTTCTCTTGCTTTCCTCCTTTCTTGGTAAATTTTCTTATTTTATCTTATTTTATTTTTATTTTTATTCTTATTTAATTTATTCTTATTTAATTTATTTTTTTATTTTTTTGAGTGTTGGCATTTTCCTCCATGTTCTTTCCTTTTTATTTATTTATTTTCCTTTTTATTTTTTCTATATATATATATAATTTTATTTATTTATTTATTTTTTATTTTTTAAATTTAAATTTATTTTTCTTAAGAGTTGAGTTATTTTTTATTTGGATACATACATACATACATAAAAACATGTATATATATAATTCAGTATATTTATAGTTATATTTTTATGTGGGTATGTATATTTGTTTATATATATATATATAATTTTATTTTATTTTTATTTATTTATTATTTTATTTTTATATTTATATTTAATTTATTTTATTTTTAGTTAGGTTTTTACGCCTCTATATATACATACATAGGTACATGTGTGTGTACACACACACACACACACACATTGCATCTTGGGCATTCGTGTTTGTGTGGCTTGCTTGGTCTTCTCCATGGTTTTCTTTTGCCTTTGTTTATTATTTTATTTTTTCCTTTTTTCTTATAATTTTCTTATTGTTTTTTTAGTGTGTCATTTTACTTATTTACTTTCTTTTTAAAGTTCTCTAGGGGTTCCTCCCTCGTTGGTGAGTTGCCTCTCTCCATGTAGTCCCTTATATCTTTGGAGTCAGTCCCAATCTGCAACTCACTATGTTTTTTGCAGCTCTTGCTCTCTCATCTTGATGATGAATCATGTACTGTAATTCGAAATGTTGATGGTAAAAATCACAACACAATCTAATCCAGAAGCAATTAAGAACAATTTTAAATGGATTGTGAAAATCTGATCTCTCTGATTGACACCCTTCATGGGAGGGCACTTTGTTACAAATCCAGACAGCTAGAGTTGCTGAGGATCAAACTTATGAAAAAGGTTACAGATTTGGCTTATCTCAAAAGATGTCGGGACTTGCAGTTGATCCCCTTCTTTGTCAGAATCAGTCACCACCCTTGGAACACATACACCAAGCACATTTTCATTCAGGCGGGTCTCTCCCTCCTCAGATCTGTCATTCAGTCTACTAGGAGGATGATCAATCACCTAAATTCCAGATTGCTCCCCATTCACCTTAAGCTTGCAGCCTCCTTGCGGCCGGACCTATGGATTTGTCTGGACACGCCTTCTCATGCCAAAGCATCAGGTCGACAAAGAGAAAGTATTAGCAAACAAATGAAAAATATTGCGTGGATGGTGCACAAATCCCATCTTTCTTGTGGGTGTTCCTCCCCTTGCTATTTCTTAGGTGCTCCTGCTTGTGCCTCCAGCGCTCGAAATCTCCATCATGCAGATTGCAACATTGGGGCCCAGCCACCTATGGCCATCTCTTCTTCACTGGAACAGTCACGTGTTAGCAGTCGTGAATCCTCCTTTTCGCGTGAGGTGCCTCCACAATCTCCTAGCTTTGTGGACAGAGCTAGTTTTCCTTCTGCATTGAGTATGCAACATCAGCAGATGGATCCTCTCGGTTACTCATTTCAGCAGCCCATCTCTCGTGTTACTGTACCGAGAGTCTCGTAGCAGCTCAACCCTCCTCTTGACGTTGTCCAGGACGACTCCCCTCCAGAGGCTGGTGTGTCACAACGGTCTACCTCCTCCAACGACTCCTCCCTTGCTGTCGCAGGTATGTCTTCCTTTGGAGTGTCCTCTACGTCCTTCATTAATTTCTTTGATGAGGTCTCTCAAACAGTGGGTGTACATTGAGCCCCTCCAGATTCAACGCGTCGTGCTTATTTGTGAAGTGAAAAGTCACCCCCGTCTTGTCAGCCGGTCACTCATGCTCCTTGGTCGTCGGTGGCGCCTTCAGACCACCTTTATGGCATCTGCCCTGGCTCTTCTTCTCACACGCCACCATCCCCTTCGAGACCCTCTTATCTTGGCCCTTCGAGTAAGTGTGTTGACGTAGAGTTGTTAGTCTCTTCCCCAACATTCCCCCATCACATCTCTGGTTCTTTGCCTCATAGACCTGTGAACCCGCCTCCTCTTTTGTTGTGTCCTCCCACTAGCCACGTAGACTCCCCCCTTTCCTCTATGCCCATTCTGTGTTGGGACAACAAGTTGGTAGTCAACTTATCCAGTGCCACCCTAGACCCCCTTTCTTTCAACTTGTTAAAATGGGGTCTCAATTTTGTTGTGGCACCTGGTAACATTCCTCGTGTTGACTTCTTTATTGACATTGAGAATGCTATTCGAGCGCTCGCCAATGATGTTGCTAAATAAATCAGATAGGACTGTGCAGTGGCTCTTCGACATGCCAAATCACCTAGATGCAACATCCCTAGGGCTGAGCATCTTGACTTTAAAATTTTATTGCATCATAATGACTTAGCAATCATCAAAGATGACATGGGTAATGCTACAGATATTATGAAGAAGCAAGATTATTAACCAAAATATTGAACCTTCTCTCTAATCCTCTTAGCTATAAAACCTTGTCTCGTAACCCTTATGCCAAAATCTTGAAAAAAGTCGAAGCAGTGGTCATGGCCTCATCCTTTAATGATGACATCAAGAAGAGGTTGGTTCCCTCTAAGGAGGTCACCCCTCGCATCTATGGCATGCCAAAAATTCACAAGAAGGGTATTCCCTTGAGACCAATTGTTGACACCATAGAATCACCGACATACCCTTTAGCTGTGTATTTGACCAAACTTATCTCTCCTTTGGTAGGAAAATTGGATTCCTTTGTCAAGGACTCCACCTACTTTTTTCAATTCATCAAGAACACGCATCTTGAAAGTAATGATATCTTGGTGAGCTTTGATGTGGTCTCTTTGTTCACTAAGGTCCCAACCCTAGATTCCATCAAGATTGTGAAGCGTAAGACTAATATGGAGATCGCCAGTTTGGTGGAGTTGTGCCTTAGGTCTACATTTTTCTCCTTCCAAGGCATCATCTATGAGCAAGTCAATGAAGTAGCCATGGGCTCGCCTTTGTCCCCTGTCATTGCCAACCTTTTCATGGAACATTTCGAAGAGCTAGCCCTTCTATCTTTCCCCCTTCGACCTAAGTGGTGGAAATGATATGTGGATGCCACCAAGGTGTGCTAGCCTCATGGATTGGACAAATTAGACGAATTCCACCAGCACATCAACAACATCGCTCAGTGCATCTCTTTCACCAAGGATGTTGAATCTAATAATTAATTGCCTTTCCTTGACGTCCTTCTCATCAGGAAAACTGATGGATCGCTTGGTTGTCATGTTTTCCATAAGGGTACGCATAAAGATTTGTACATCCATTCATCCTCCCACCACCATCCTAGCCAAAAATTTGGCATTCTTAAGACCCTTTCTTTGAGAGCCCATAGAATTTGCAATGCAGACTACCTTAATTTGGAACTTAACCATCTCCGCCAGGTCTTCAAACGCAATGGCTATTCTCCCAAGCAAATTTTGAGGGCCCTAAAGCAAGCAGAGTCCTTCCATTTGTCCTTATCTAATCCCAAACTTTCCCTCCCGCCTTGTGTTTTGAATGCCTCCCTCCCTTTTGTGGAAGGCATCTCCCAAAAAATCTCCAAGATCTTGTCCAAGAAAGGTTTGTGTGTAGCTTTCAAACCTCTCTCCAGGATTAGGAATGGGGTCCCTCCTATCAAGGACTCTAGAGATATTTTTTGTAGTTCAGGAGTTTACAAAGTGCCCTGTTCCTGTGGCACACCTTATATTGGTGAAACGGGCCGCTCTTTTCACACCCGGATCAAAGAGCACGTTGCCGACATTAGACACGATAGGGTCTACAAGTCGTCCTTAGCTGAGCATTCCTTTTCTACCAAGCATCACATTTTCTTGGAAAACATGCAAATCCTTGCCAAAGAGGACAACTTTTTTAAAAGAAAGCTCAAGGAAGCCATTGAAATCAACAACCACCCCATCAACCTTAATCGTGATGAGGGTTGGACCCTTAACCAAGCATCACAGCCTATACTTGCCTTGTAGGACTGGCTTAAGAGTTGATCTTCCCTCCCTCTTTCCCTCTTGCCTCTGTGCCTCTTCTCCTTCGTTTGGTTTTCGGGGCTTTCTCTTCTCCCACCCCCCAACCTCTTGGTTCGTGCTCCTTCCTCTAAGGCAGTGTTTCCTTTGTGGTTGGTGTATGCTTCTTGTTCCTTTCTAGTTGCTCGTTTGCTTTGTGGTTTTTGCTTCTCCTTTGGGATTGTGCCTTTGGTCTTAGGTCTAGGTCCTAGGCTAGGTTGTTGGTTTCCCACCAGCTTCTCTCGCTTTCCTCCTTTCTTGGTAAATTTTATCTTTTTTTATTTTTATTTTTATTCTTATTTAATTTAATTTAATTTTTAATTTTTTGAGTGTTGGCATTTTCCTCCATGTTCTTTCCTTTTTATTTATTTATTTTCCTTTTTATTTTTTTTCTATATATATATATATATATATATATATATATAATTTATTTGTTCATTTATTTTTTATTTTTTAAATTTAATTTTTTTGGCTTAAGGTTTGGTTGGTTTTTTATTTGGATACATATAGTGGTTTTTTACACACACACACACACACACACACACATAAACATGTATAGATATAATTTTCTATATTTATAGTTATATTTTTATGTGGGTATGTATATTTGTTTATATATATATATATATATATATATATATATATAGTTAGTTAGTTAGTTTTATTTTATTTTTAGAACTAGGTATTTATGCATCTATATATACATACATAGGTACATGTATATATAGAGATAGATATAGACCTATGTACACACACACACACACACACATTGCATCTTGGGCTCCGTGTTTGTGTGCTTTTCTTGGTCTTCTCCATGGTTTTCTTTTGCCTTTGTTTATTATTTTATTTTTTCTTTTATTCTTATAATTTTCTTATTGTCTTTTCAGTGTGTCATTTTACTTATTTAATTTCTTTTTAAAAGTTCTCTAGGGGTTCCTCCCTCGGTTGGTGTGTTGTCTCTCTCCATGTAGTCCCTTATATTTTTGGAGTTAGTCCCAATCTGCAACTCATTATGTTTTTTGCAGCTCTTGCTCTCTCATCTTGATGATGAATCACGTAGTGTGATTCGAAACGTTGATGGTGAAAATAACAACACAATCTAATCTAGAAGAAATTAAGAACAATATTTAAAGATCTATAAGTTGCAAGGAAATTTTTGAATTATGTATCATTAAATTATCAAGACTTGGATTATATATGTAGATTAGTATCTAAAATTTCTTTCCATGTTATCTATTATATATGATCATAAAAAATGTCATGAATATAATTTTATAAAAAATTAATTAATTAAAAACATTCCAACTACACACTAATTTTTATTTAATTTACATAGGTTTAAATTTATTTATTTTTCTTTCAACCCTTTTCCTTTCTATTATTATTCTTCTTTTCCTAACTTTTTTTTTTTTTTTTTTTTCACTTTTTTAATTTGGAACCATTGCTATGGATAAAATATATTCCCAATAATACCATTTTAATGTTATCCATCACCGATATATTTATGTTTATACTACTTTTAAAAGGAGACATTGGTTCTATGGCTCTGCCTATTTTAGAACACAGTAAAATCATTTGTTGTACTCCGACCTATCTGAGGCTTCATGCATTGATGATTTTATTGTAATGTCTAGTGTCAGATTTAATTTCAGCACTGGATGATGTATATTGAGTTGAGAAATTAATTAATAGTCAAAAACTATATGAGAAACAATTTTTGACGGTATATAAAATGCACAAATGTATGTATCCCCCAGAGTAGTATGATTAGGTAGTTTAGGAAGAAACAAACACCATAATTTTTTGTTTGGGGAAGGGGGTTAATAGGTCTAGCCCAAAGGCTACTTAAAGTATAATGCCAAGAGAGAATCAAATTTGAGATTCCAAGAAGTGTTCGGGTGGACCTAAATATCATCATTATCTGCAAGGCAGGAATAAATGGATTTAGTTATCACATTAGAGAGAAGGGGCCATCAGGTTAGCAGTACAATACTATAATGATCTTCATAATTGACACAGATCCTAGGAAGGGAAAGGTCCATACAAGCTTCCCTAAGAACAGTAAAGGTCCTCCACCGAGATTGTGAATATTATATTTAGAAAAAAATTCAAAATATCAAGTGCCCCTCAATAATATCACTTCAAATACCCTGATATTATTTCAAAGAGCTAATGGCTTATCCTTATGCATTAAGTTCCACTAGATGGGCCTTTCTCCACAAACAACGGTGTTGTTGCCAATGATACTATTGTGAGCAATAAGGTGTCTAACGCTTTCCCATGCTTTCTGGATAAGCCCTAAACACCAGTGCACAACTGGTTTCACGTAGAAGTACCCAGCAAGGAGATCACAAAGTCAGACTCCTTTCCGATTGGTAATTTGTTAGGAGAAAATTTAGCAATGTTATACTTGATTTTGTATTTTCTAGGGTTCATTCCCTTTCAAGGCTTTTAATATCCATTTAGTTGCTAGGGATACACGATGAGTTCTTAGATCTTTAAGACCTAGTTCCCCCTTATATTTACTCACCTAATTAACAACATGCTTAGATTCCTATTTCCTTTACGACGTGGCTGGAGGAAATCTCTACTCTACTTATAATGTAATTAAGTCGATGGTTGATAAACATTTGAGCAAGTGTATGAAATAAATCATACAAAGACGAATCCATTTTTCCAGCTTGTGCCCATCTTTTTCTTTACCCAATGCACATTTCTTGAGAGCAAATGGTATGTCGAGGTATCCCACTTGGTAATGAGGCCCACCCAACATGAAGAGCCCAAGGGGTATTTAGCAAACCAGGGAGGGTGCCAGTTGAGCATCATAAACTTAGATAGGGAGATCTTTCTAATAGAGGCCTCAGAAAAACAAATCCATTTTAGTCATCAAGGCTACAAGATTATCTTCTTGCAATCTAACTAAAATTAAAGTATCATCAACAAAATGGACATTTCAGAGATTCTCTTTATTAGTTAAAACAATACCTTTCACTCTTGGAAATAGGAGTTTATTTCTTCGAAGCAGTACATTGTATTTGCAACAATAACAAAAATGATAAGGGCTAGTGGGTAACCTTACCTAATAGATTTAGTAAGATGAAAGTATCCATACCTGATTCTATTGACTTATACACATGCCCTAACATCATGTATTAGAATATTAACCATGTTGTAAATTTGTCTAGGGAATCATAATCCCTCAAGCATCATGAATATGTAACTCCATTCAATTCTATCATAAGTTTTGTGAAAATCTATCAACAACATAGAAGTAACCTATCTAAACTCTTTGGCCAACTCATTGCTTCTTGACATGTTAGAAAGTTTTCCAGCTTATATTTGCTCTTTACAAACTCGTTTGTGTAGAATTTACTTACCATTGCAAGCATAACCTCCAATCTCTAAGCCAACATTTTAACAATAATTTTCTAGGATACATTAAGCTAAGCTATAGGTATTTGATTTTTTATGAGAGTCGTACCCCTATCCTTTGGTGCTAGCTTTATAAGGTCATTGTAATGTCTTTTCAAAATGTACCCTTCTCTAAGGCTTTCTTATAAATCATTAGAAGATCATGCCTAATCTTATTTATGTATTTTTTGCAAAATTCCACTAGAAGCCCACAAAGCCTTGGTTTTTTGTCATTACTAGGAGCTAATATTATTTTATTAATTTCATCTACAGTGATCTCTTTAATCAAAAGTTCTAAATCCTCCTTAACAATCCTTTTAATTTTATCTTAAGCTAATTCCATACCTACAAGTGCATTATTTTCTAAAGAAAAAACATTCATATCCTTTTATTTAATGATTTGCAAAAAATAATTTAGAGCCCTTATTCGTATGCTTAAGCCAATTCAATCCAACCCTTGTTTAAGTCCCAAAATCTTAACATTTTGCACCTTCCTCTGGACATTCTTGGCTTATAAGAGGGATTGTTGAGCCTCTGCATTAGAGAGGTCCTTTTTAAAGAAAAAAACCCACCACTCTAGTGCCAAGATTGGAAGTATCAACCACCAACCCAAGCTCAAGAACAATAGATGGAACCATATGATACCCACCAAAGAAAGAAAAAGCATAAGGAGCCCCTAGCTCAGGGGTAACACTCGCAGGGAGCCAAGGAATACCATAGGGCGTAGAATCCTTGATAGCTATAGGAATTGAAAACAAACAATATCATATATAGTGTATAGTTAAAATATCAAATTAAAAATATTACATTGTATTTATTGTGTATTTCTTTCCATAACACAATTTCATATATATAGATTTTAAAAACATAATGGAAAAATCTTTAACCAACTCTGTCAATGTTTATTATTCTTCATTCTTTCCCATAATAAAAATTGGGAAAAAATAGTCATTATTCTATCCATACTCCCTCGTAATGGACATTTAAAAGAAATTCTCAACACATAGGTTCTATAGCACTATCGTCACTAGGACTTCTCCTTAGCCATCTCCAAATAATAAAAATGTATCAACATTAACTAAGTAAACCAAATATTATCAACCTATGATTGAGCATTGTGAGACACCTTGTTAGTGCTCACTACAATAGGGACCATACATGGTCATCTCTTCACTCTTTGAAATTCTCAAAAATCTAAATCTTGCTTCCTCCAATGTCATCCTTGCAAAATGATTTCTATTTGACATATGAATACTTGTGCTTAAATAATGTTTGATTATAACTAAGATTATGTACCAACTTAACCCAAAACTCCATCTGCAGTCCATTTGAATGCTTTTGTATTAGATTCATTCTTCAATGGTTTATTCCAACATGTCTTTTCACTATATTTTTTATTCCACATAAGATATGTGAGTGTAAATTAAAGCACTTTTCCTCTCTATGCCCTTTCTTGTTACAATTAGAACATTCAATTTTTGGAATAAATTTGTTGGAACTTGAGACTTCATTTCTTTTACCTAAGACAAACCCTAAGCCTACAAACTTTGGTCTTATTTTTGGTTTCATTGGTTTCATTATTCCCTATTCACAAATGCCTAATCCCTGACCTTTATATCCCATTTTCCCATAATTTTTAAAACAACATTAACCTCATTAAAATCACAATTACTAGACAAAGAACATAAATCTTTTATAGAACATAAATCTTTTATAAATCCTTGCCTATATATAGCTAGGAAACTAATGTTCCCAATGCTCCATGCATTAATTTTAGGTATCTAAATTAAACTCAAGTCCTCAGGTTTGAAGTGCAATTATTTAAATATTATTTTAGTAGTCATTTTTCCCATTTCCTGATTGGGCTAACTTGAATTTTGGTCGGGTTTTTGGTAAATTTAGAGGAAAATAGAATCGGTAAAAAATCGTTAAGGATGGATAGCTGTATACATTCATATTGAATGCAACATTGGACAGACAGTTGTATACATTCGTATTGAATGTGAGATCGAAATGATAGGTCACAAGTGGTGGAGAACTTGTACTCTTGAAAGAGAGGTCACAAGTTCAAATCCCATTGGGGGGTAGGGTATGTACGCCTCGTTTGTAGCGCCAAGCGCCTCTCAAAAAAGAGTACGAGGTAGTCCCATATCATTGTCACCATATGTAAACCCAAAAACTATGGCATAGTGTCATGGACTATAAAACCACCTTTCCTTTTCCTTTCTTAGGGAACAATTTAATGCATTTAGCTGGAGAGCACCAAAAAGCAACGAAGGTTAAATGCAACAAATGTAGGTTTGGTGAACATACAGATACAGAGGAACCATTTACAATTTGCTTCAAGCATAGCACAGTCATTGTCTACATATCTAGTAGAGATTTTTGTCGTAAATACCGTAGAGATAAGCAACTATTGGATATGCAAAATTCCTAAAGACATCTGCAGATGATGGAGGTCTCTAAATCAATGATCTTCAAGTTTTCATTTGTGATAGGAGCCTTTTAGAAAAAAATTCATGGTCATTGACTTTGTGTCATTTGAGCACAAATGTAGTGTTTCATTTTAATGCTCACCTCCATGCAAAAATATCTATTTTACTTTATTGTAAGAACTTTACCCATGCCAGTGATGCCCAAAAGTATTATTTTCACTTGATGCAACAAATGTGCAGGTTGTTCTCAATGTAAGGGTTTTAAATTTTGCACTTCCTTTATTAGATGAAGGACGCGCATTGGAAATAAATTGCTAAGAGCCTTCAGACTTGATGAATTGCTTATTTTTTCACTTTGCAATTTTTGCTCTTAGGCAAGTTGCCATTTTTTGTAAGTAATATTTTGCATTTTCTTTTTTTCTATTGTTTGATTTATCCATAGTTGTAGACTGTAGATGAAATCAAGCAATTTGACTATAAATTGCTTCAATAGAAAACAAAACAACTATTTCTTCTTCCAACTTCATTGAATTTCTAGACAAATGATAACTACTACTGTTTGTAACAATGTTAGAATCTATAAACTCAAGTTGTTTTCCTTCAATGGTTCTCTTAGCTGCAAATTATATTCAATCCTGTTTGTGGTCCTGACGTTTGCCATGCCCAGGCCGCCAGTGCCCTATATCCAGTTTCCAATCTGAAGAGTTGGTCTAAATGCTAGCTTTTTGTCGTATCCAGTTCTCCTCCTTTCACCCGAGGAAGCAGATCTCAAAACCTCATATGACTGAAGAGTCAATCTAACCTCTTCTTGCAACCGAAGAAACTCATCTGTGTTTTGCATACTGAATAATCATTGTGTCATACAAAGAAGTTGAGGTGGTCTATAAGGCCGTACTTCATTCGACCATTGTCTTTTCTTTGAGGTTTGCGATTGATCATTATTTTCTTTAAATGGCATCTGTTTATGTCATTTAAACATTTTATGTCATATAAAAATAGCTGTAGCTTTTTTTAACTTCTTAAAATTTTGTGGTTTATGATAATCATCAGACTTGTTACAGATGTTTGAGTTTTGAGAAAGAAATAACTCCAATATCGAATAATGAATTCTAATCCGAACGAATATGACTTCGATCTGATCAAATAAATGCTCTTATGCCCACTGTGATTTCCACAGACTTCAAATATGAACAATATACTTCATGTATCATTTAGTATTATAATGTTATCAGTCAAGCACAAGGTAGGGACTCCTGCTCCTCCAGAGCCCATGTTCCACATGCAACATTACAAGTAATCGATTTGACCTTGATTGTTTATTCTTTGCTTTCAATTTTAAGATTTCTTTCATCTGCAAATTGCTTTCCTATTTTAATTTTTATAATTATTCTTCAAGACCATCATTCTTTTCTTAATCTCATCAAAGAATTCACCCTCATTCAACTTTGCATTTTTCTCATAACCATTTTCTAATTATGTAATGAGATTAATGATTTCATTCATTCAACTTTGCATTTTTCTCATAAACATTTTCTAATTATGTAATGAGATTAATGATTTCATTCAAAAATAGCTTTATTCCTTTGTTCTTTGCTTAATAACTTCTATCTTTTTTGACTTACATTTTTTAACTTCCAATATTATTGATTTAAAATTTATATTTTAGAAATCAAACTATAATTTTCCTTTTTGACATCTTTCCCATCTTGCCCATTTCAACAAATATATTTCTTCCTATAGACTTGCTGCTAATTAGTTATTTGAAAGTCTTTTGTATGCTCAAAACATAAAAATTTCATTCTAATTGTTAAAGTTCTAGCTTCAGTCGGATAAATTCGATGTAAGATACATTGTTGTTATTGGTAAATCATCATTTTCTATATATATGTATTCTTGGGTAAGTGCACAAAGCTGTGGTGCCAAAAGGGGGGTATAAGTGGACACCTTTTTCTTGAAATCTGCAAATTTTGAACTTCAACAAGAATTTGAAGATAGTTACGCTCAAAATTTTCAGATATGACAAAAAAAAAAGTCATAGTCCTTTGAATCTAGTTTCTAAACTACTAATTTTTTTTCAAAATGGTTTAGTTTTAGGTCCTCAAAAAAGGGGGCCACAAAAAGTGGTACTGTTTATTCCAAAAAAACATAACACAGTACAAAGTGTGGCCCCCCTAAAATTTTAACTGTTTTTTTGAAATTTTTTAATCGCTCTGGTCAAAAGTTACTTAACACTATGTAGTTTATCCCAGATTTTTTGAGTAATTTTATAATGTGTAATTTTTTTTTAATGAATTTTTTAACTAGACACATCCCAAAAACGTGAAATATCTGTGTGCTCCCCCTAGAAATAATTGAAAACTAATCTAAAATTAAAACTTTTTTTTTTCAAAGTGTGTAGAATGGAGTCTAGTTTCTAAAAAATTAAGTTGTGAGAGATCTAAAGAGTCTGGGATGGGAGAGGAGAGGGGGTGAGAGGTAGAGAGAGTAGGTGGTGGGAGAGGGAGAGTGAGAGAGAGTAAAGGATGGGAGAGAGTAGGAAGAGAGAGAGGGAGGGGATGGGAGAGAGAGTAGGGAGGATAGAGAGTAGGGGGGATGGGGAGTGATGTGTTTTGACATAGTGCGTACGCGCTATAGTGCGTATGCACTATCTCAAATCACCAAAAAATATGTTATGTAATATATAGTGAATTCATTGAAAATTGTATGTTTGAATGAAATGTTATTTCGAAATGGTTAGAAATTTGACGAGTCGTTTGATATATATTGTGTATTCATTCAAATAATTATAATTTTTATATGTAATTGAATAATTTGTAATTTACACATTTTAAGTAATTCAGATATTTGAATAATTTGACATGTAGAAATCATCATCATGCCAAGGAAGAAACCAAAGATTCAAACAAATGTAGATAGGGAGAGAGATTTGACAATTAAAAGAGATAAAATGAAATTACTACGTGAACAAAGAAAATTGCAAAGCAATGATGAAGAATAAAATTTCGAAGAGGATCAAGAACCACTAGTACAAAGAAACAAGGAGGAAGAATTAGAAAGACAAAGAGAACGAATGCAATTGTTATGCTCAAGAAGACAATTGAATTGTGAAGCTACACCATCCTCCAATGTTGGAGTCATATCGTCTGCTACACCATCTTCGAATGTTGGAGTCATATCATCTGCTACACCATCTTCCAATGTTGAAGTCATATCATCCTCTCATGTTGAAGAGACACTGATTTATAGATCCGACGATATACACACTCCATCATGTCATGTTGAAAGCACAACATCAACACATCAAGTAGGTGATATTCCATCTTTTACATCTTATTTCCAAGGCACATCATCTTCAGTTCAAGGTACGCAATACACTCAACTTTATATTGATGTTCAAAATGTTGAGAGAATTGAAGAGATTATAACACCTTCTAGAATTCGTTTTAGAAAACCAAAATATTTGATTGATATTGATACTAACATTTTGAAATCAATGCCTGACAAGATTAGCAAGCGTACTTGTCAAAGAAAAGTTAATCATATGTGGAGATTATTTTTTGAAGAATTAAATATTACAGGTCAATGCCAATTATTTGTTGAAATGATGAGGAATTTAAAATTTAGGCCTATCATGAAGATTCTTGGGCTAAGAACGATGGATGATTCAAACGAAAGAAATATTGTAAAGAATCTAATGAGTGCTTATGACAAAGTGGGTTCTAAATCACGCACGAAAGATAGTAATATCACAAGATGAGTACTCACATCAACAATAGTAAGTAGCCAAATGAAGAAAGCTTGACTCAGAAAAACATTAATAATTGGTAGAGGTACCTTAAAGAGAGCCATGCTAAGGTGTGAGAGATTAGAAGATCCAACAAAAAATGAGTTATGGACATTTAGCGGTAGACTACTATGAAAGGATAAAAAAATTAGTGAAGCCTTGAAATCATTGATCGAAGATTTTTGAAAAAATAACACACGTGTTTCTCCTAATCAAAGAGATGTTGTAAGAAGGAGGATTGGTAGCTGAAATCACGAGCCACATGTGAAACATTTTTTGGACTCAACTCAGACACAATTTTTTGCAAAATTTATTGGTATGTATCCTCAAATTCGAATAAGTCAAAGATTTTTTGAGATGGGTAAACCTTTTTATATGAAAATAAATCACACATGCACAACTTGTTGTTGTAGGATACATATTAAATTTTCTAACCATTTTGATGTTTTTAGGCACATATGCGTAGATTTTCATTCTCAGTTTGTTTTGCAGGATTGTGACATAAAAGAGCCACCAAGATCTTCAAGGGAATTCATATCCAACATTTTATGTGAAATAGGAGACGGCCAACAATTTTACAAGACATCATGCTTGGATGGTACGTGCTTATTTTGTGGTTTTTTGCAACTTTTATCAACTTGTCAACATATGGATAGTACACATGCAATTGAAAATGAAATAGTAGATTACAAAAAATTCAAGACAGTGACATATGCTCTAAAAGATGGGAAACATGGTAAAAGATGTGATCTAGTTATTGAAAAGATTCCAGTGTATGAGTTCATGAAGATTTTTTGTGAAAAGATTATGTACGAGTATGCAAGGCATACCCATAGTGCTCGTTGGTTGGATTTGCAGTTCAAGTTGTGCAAGGATACGTTTCCATTAGATAACATTGTTTCAGTTGTAGATTTTGCAAAGAACTACACACTACAACCACAAAATGAGGTGCAAACAAAGTATTATACATCTCAACAGGTTTCCATATTTGTTCACATAAAATTCATGCATTCACCTACAAGTACAGAGGATGATAGGAAGATTTTGAGGGAGTACCATTTTTACATCAGCGATGATGGATCACATTCTACAGAGTTTGTACATAGTTTTTTTCAACTATTTTATGGAGATTTGGCTAATAGGGGCATATCATACCATCAACATATTATTTGGTTAGACAATTGTGCATCTCAATTCAAGAATGCACGCATGTTCTATTGGTTGAGCAGGATGCACAGGTTGTGTAGAATTCAATATATGTGAAATTTCACAGAGGTTGGTCATGGTAAGGGAGAGCACGATGGTGCAGGCACATGCATTAAAAGAGCCTTGGCTCGTGAAGAACTAAAGTACAAAGATGGAGCAATATTGATAGATGCAAAATCCATCATCCAATGGTGTAACGATACAATGGGTCTAGGTAAGGAAGGTGAGTCTACAGTTCATAAATTTTTTTGGTTGATAGATAATACTAACATTGCACCATATCAGGATTGTTGCACACTAACAGTATCTAGTGAGTTACACTCGTTTAGAAGCTCTGATGCAGGTTCATGGAGTATCCACACACGAAAAATGGCATGCTATTGTCCATCATGTGTAGAGGAAAATTGGGATGACTATGAGTCAACTGAATGGGTGGACAAATGGGATATATAGGTTTTGGACCCAATTGACACCTATCATCCCCCACAAGCACTGGAAATGTTAGAGATGGATTCATCTATTGAATTTGACCGCTTGTCAGATCTAGTGCAACCTGGTAATATATATATATATATATATATATATATATATATATATATATATATATATATATATATATATATATATATATATATATATATATATATCTTTGTAATTTCAATATGTAACTTTATAACTTTTACCCAAGTATTTTCTGAATTAATGACCGCATTTTGTAAATTTGTCACTGCAGGCCATATTTTTGCTGTTATTGCACCTTAGACAATGAAGAAGGGATAGATTATTATTTGTGTCGTTGTGTTGAAGCCAAAGAAAAATTGGATCACTCGGTTATAGATGGTGAAGGTTTAGAGTACCATGTCGGTGCGGTGGTTGTAACAGGCACATGGCTTAGACGATATCCTATGAAGAATCCTAACTTGTGGTTGTTCGAGGATTGGAAAATAGAGAGGAAGATTCTTCATTATTCAAACCTTGTTGTCGCATCAAATGTCCACTTGATAAAATATGGTGGAAAACCACATAATAAGATTCTTTGGAAAGTTCGCGAGTCAGACCATGAGGCAATACTTGAGACATTAAAATGTCGAGCAGATCTAGTTGGCTCATTAGATTGAATTGGGAGAGAGAGAAAAAGTGATCAATTGGATCCAAATACAATGTTACAACCTCTTACCCAAGACTATCACATGACTAAGGTGGACCGTATTGTTATGATGTGTAAGTGATGAGATTTAGTTTTGATTTGTTTAGAATCTAGATACATTATTTGAATTTATATTAGATTCTTTAATAGGACCCTTTTTAAAAATCTTATCTTAGATTTTTTACTGTGCTAATTCTCCATTTGTAGGTCACCAAAGAAGAGGGCTAATAAAGTTGATGCACAAGTGATAAAGGGTGAGATGCCAAAATCATCTGCGAAATGGTATTATCAATTCACATCCTTAATATTTATTAGTGTTCTTTGTTCAAGTACCATTGTATGCTAATAATCTTATGCCTGGAATTGCAGAGGTTAAATTATGTCAATACTAAGGTTTGTAGCATCAATACTAAGGTTTTTAGCATCAATTAGTCACGCTAAGTATAGTAGTTGTATCATGAATCCTTCTGAACCAATATGACTAAGATTCTCGGAAGAAGACTAAACCATATCATCTGTCTACTCCCTCTTTATATAAGAGTTTGTCAAACAATGAGAATGAAACATTGATTATTACTCCCCCCTCAATGTAAAATTCACATTGATTACATTTTGTAAAGTTTTAAGTCACTATCAACCTCTATATCATTGTATTCTTCTTATCATCAAATTATACAACAATGAGAATATGAACGATGACTTCTTCACATGAACTTGACAATTATAAATGCTACACCTTAATAAATGTTTGGGCTTGGTCTTTACCATTCGAGCTTATAATACAATACATTGGCTTCCTTTGTATTTGGAAGTATTTATTATGTTTGTTCCAAAAGTCATTCTTCATTTGTCAATATGAAAATGCGACTATCATGAAAGGCATAGTCTTATAATTTGTAATTTGTATAATGGTATAAAAGCTAGGTTGTGGGTTTGAATCCATACAACCTATGATGAGTGAATAGTGTCATGCAAAACACCCTTCGTTTCTTTTTCTATTTCAAACACATTCAACCATAATTACCACCATTACCACTACCAAGGGATGAAGTCTTGTAGGCTTATAGGTAAAATTTTGATTGGTAGTGATCTCCTTAAGAAGGTGATCTTGCTATGAGGCGGACTAGTATCAGTGTCCAATGCAATACTCTCCTTCTAGTTGAGAAGCATATTTGACCCATTCTCCTAATTGCTTCCCTCCCCAAATTTTCCATTGCCCCCATGACCCTCCTTCTCATGCATTTATTCTATTTATTCTTCTACCTCCTCCTCCGCTTGGCCATTTTGCAACAGCATCTGGATGGAACTCTAGCCTTCCTCAAAACCATTATACATGACCTCTCCTTCTTCAAGATATTCTATAAAAAGTTCCTCAACCCTTGAACCTTTCAAAACCCCAATCTCAATGGAAGGCTTCTAGACCAAAGGAACTAGTAGATCTGGTTCTTTAAGAGAAAGAGACAACAAATCCAATTTTCTAGTGACTAGATGGAAAATTGGGGAAATCATTTCAATTAGTTGTAAATCAAAAGGAATTATAAGTAAACTATATCAATATAATAAGTAACTTAGTAATTATATCAATATAATTTAATTACTAAGAAAATGAATTTATTACTCTAACATATAGTACATTATTTTGCACACAAAGGTGTTGAATTTGATGCTTAACAAATTTACATACATGTGTAATAAATAATAAGTGTTGTAGCTTTGGGATCAACACTATAAAATGAAGGATGTCATACTACATTCACAGAGGTACCAAAATATTTTATTTGTTATGGAGACAAAAGAAAATGTGAATTCTTCATAATTGCATTTGAGTCTCATGTATTATCATTTTCAGCTATTGACATCAGAGATTCCTTTACATCTTCATCATTGTATTGATCAACGAGTCCTTATTGCACTCACTAGTTCCAAGCCAATGACTAAGGTATGAAAGAGTTTACATTAAAATTTCATTAGTAATGAAATTCAATATAAAATTCATATATAATTTTGATTGTAACATGTCGAGTTACAGAAGATTCTAGACTAATGGACTAGTGAGCATGTTAGGAAGACCTCGTTATATACACCATCTCCCACTTGTTGGAAATTAAAGACAATTAGGGATTTATTTTTTTCCCCTAGTTGGAAAGAGTATATATCTAATGATGTACATTTTACACCTATATGGCATTATTGGGCATATGTTTTGTATAATTTTTTCTATGTATGTCATTTTTTACATATATTTCATGTATGACATTATTAGACATATGATTATGATGTTTCAAATTATTGATAAATGAATTATATGATATTGTTAGACCTTATGGAATCAACTTTGATTTTTTGTTATCACATTGGTTTGATGCTTGTATTACTGGATTAGTTGATTGGATCCTAAGATTTGATGATTGTGAATTTTAAGATATAATATTTTGGAAAATCAAGAAATTTCATAATGCATATTACCTTAGACCCATACAAATGTTTTTATATTTAAAGATCGATAGTTATTCATAGCTTACAAATTTTAGCACCTTTATGTTGGTCGAATTCCTTGTGAAGAAATTTGTGACTATGGCTACATGAATGGTTTGAATGTATGATTTTATCACATGTTCTAGATGTTTTTGCATGTGAATGGTTTTATGCCACTTTAATTTTATGCCTATAAAACACTATATACAATGATGCTTCTTGTTAGCTTCAATAAGACCCTATCTTGCGCAACATGCTAAAACCTCAATAATGATGTTTTTTTTGTTCATAGTTTGAATACCCATGTTTGTAGAGTTTGATTCTATTAGTTTGATTTTATTAATAGCCCCATGATATATTTTTAAATATTCCACATTTTGGTTTTATATTCAATCAATCAACATATTTTCCTTTTAATTCTTCCACATTTGGCATATCCATCTAACAATGAACTTATGATACTCCCATCAAGAAGTGCATGATTGCATGATTTTATGGTGGATGTCCCTCTCTTTTTTAAATTCCAATTTTATTCATCTACATGAGTAAGGGAGATCAATTCCATTTCTTACAATTGTATTTAAAGGTCATTAAAGTTTTTTCAAACAATGTGATTAAATAAATATTATTCAACATTTACCTCTATCATCAAGGTTGATTCATTCCTCCTCTTATTTTACCAAATAATTTGGATGAATCACCCATGGCTCCTTACATTTCTTGAAGAAAATTTTCAAAGACTTTGCAACATGTCTTCTCTTCTTCCATATAGTTCATGTTCATTGAAGACATTTGGTCAAACAATATATATGCTTTGTATATTCTCACAACACAGATAGTCATGGTACAATGCTTACAAGATCCATAGTTGAAGAGAAGCTATGTGAAGCTTCTAGAACCATGGACCTATACTTAATTTAGTATTATTTCATCCATGTTACTTATGAAAGTGGAACTTTCACATAGATAAGTAGGGAAACCAAAATTGAAAGCCAAACTTAACATAGAAAAGTAAAGCAAGCCTCAACTATATTCTCATTAAACACTGTGAATTTAAATACCTTTGACGGGGCATATCTCAGAGCTTGTGCAAGATATGGATGAGATTCTAGTTCCTAAAGGATCGTGTTGCAGAGACCTACAATAACCTCTCTCACTTTTTGGAGATCACATTTCGTATTCATTCTACAACGCCATCTCTGGTGATGTTGAAACTTGTAATGTTGGCAAGTACAGAGTTGCCACCTGCCAAATCTCTCTCATCTTTCATCGTGGGATCAAACTGTCTACTCCATTAGCTTCGGGTGGCTAGGTAAACCCTATCCCCAACCTTGTCTTGTCCCCTTCAGTGCTCGAACATTCTCAGGTGTGCTGAATCAGAATGTCCCTAAGGGTCACTAAATGCCACAGGGCTGCAATCTTTGACGGGGCATATCTCGGAGCTCATGCAAGATATGGATGAGATTCCAATTCCTACAGGACCATGTTGCAAAGACCTACAATAAAATCTCTCTCTTTTTGGAGATCACATTGCATTTTCATTCTACAACGCCATCTCGGGTGATGCTGAAACTTGCAGTGTTGGCAAGTACAGAGTTGCCACCTGCCAAATCTCTCTCATCTTTCCTCGTGGGATCAAACTGTCTGCTCCATTAGCTCTGGGTGGCTGGGTAAACCCTATTCTCAACCTCTTCTTGTCCCCTTCAGTGCTCAAACTTTCTCAAGCACGCTGAACCAGAATGTCCCTAAGGGTCACTAAATGCCACAGGGCTGCAATCTTTGACAGGGCATATCTCGAAGCTCGTGCAAGATATAGATGAGATTCTAATTCCTACAAGATCATGTTGTAGAGACCTACAATAACCTCTCTCTCTTTTTGGAGATCACATTCCATTTTCATTCTACAATGCCATTTCGGGTGATGCTGAAACTTGCAGTGTTGGCCAATACAAAGTTGCCACCTGCCAAATCTCTCTCACCTTTCATCGTGGGATCAAACTGTTTGCTCCATTAGCTTCGGGTGGCCGGGTAAACCCTATCCCCAACCTCGTCTTGTCTCCTTTAGTGCTCAACCGTTCTCAGGCGCGCTGAACCGAAATGTCCCTAAGGGTCACTAAATGCCATAGGGCTGCAATCTTTGACGGGGCATATCTCGAATCTCATGCAAGATATGGATGAGATTCCAATTCCTACAAGACCTTGTTTTAGGGACCTACAATAACCTCTCTCACTTTTTGGAGATCACATTCCATTTTCATTCTACAACGCCATCTCGGGTGATGCTGAAACTTGCATTGTTGGCCAGTACAAAGTTGCCACCTGCCAAATCTCTCTCATCTTTCCTCGTGGGATCAAACTGTCTACTCCATTAGCTTCGAGTGGCCGAGTAAACCCTATCCCCAACCTTGTCTTGTCTCCTTCAGTGCTCGAACGTTCTCAGGCGCGCTGAACCAAAATGTCCCTAAGGGTCACTAAATGCCACAGGGCTGCAATATTTGACGGGGCATATCTCAGAGCTCGTGCAAGATATGGATGAGATTACAATTATTACAGGACCGTGTTGCAGAGACCTACAATAACCTCTCTCTCTTTTTGGAGATCACATTCTGTTTTCATTCTACAACGCCATCTCGGGTGATGCTGAAACTTGTAGTGTTAGCTAGTACAAAGTTGCCACCTGCCAAATCTCTCTCATCTTTCCTCGTGGGATCAAACTGTCTGCTCCATTAGCTCCGGGTGGCTAGGTAAACCCTATCCCCAACCTTGTCTTATCCCCTTTAGTGCTCGAACGTTCTCAGGCACGCTGAATCGAAATGTCCCTAAGGGTCACTAAATGCCACAGGGCTGCAATATTTGATGGGGCATATCTCGGAGCTCGTGCAAGATATGGATAGGATTTCAATTCCTACAAGACCATGTTGCAGAGACCTACAATAACCTCTCTCACTTTTTGGAGTTCACTTTCCATTTTCATTCTACAATGCCATCTTGGGTGATGCTGAAACTTGCAGTGTGTGATGGAAGGATCTTAATTATATTGTTGGAAAGCATATCTAGCATGTCATTTTTGGAAAGAAAAATCATGGAACTTGGTAAATGTTTCATAAGTTAATTAAATGTGTTACTACCAGATTATGTAAATTTAGGATTATATGATCTCCAAGAGTTTGGTTATGTTCTTTAGCGCACCTTGGACGCAAGGTAGTGTGTAGCTTCTACTCCCTCTTTGTGAGTAATGTTAGTCACTTTGTATATGTAAATTGGTTTTCAATTGGGTATGTTATTTTCAACCTTAATGGTGATGAAGGATTAGCTTGAATCAGCTTGTAACTATCTAGCCACCAGATTTTCTGTGATTCCATCAAATGTGGGTTTTGTTCGTATTTATTTATTTATTTTTATTTGTTGTGATCTTGACCTTTGAGGCTTTGAATTTAAACTTGTGCACTTTGGTTTTTGAAATTTTATGTTCTTGAGGTGGCTAGGAGGTATGTTCTATGTTGCTAGTTATGTGTTGTGATGTTCTCTATCAGGTTCAATGTGGAACATTGATAGAATGTATAAGGGAGTAGATTGTGAAGAACATACCATTCTCTTTTTTGTAATACGCTATTTACTATGTTTTAATTCCACTTGGACCCATTCCTCTTTTGGCAATCCCTGAGATTGCCAATTCTTATTAATTCGAGTAGAGACAAGATGAACCATATTAATATAGTGACCTATAGATCAAAGGAGGATGGTTAAGAAATGGTCTACCAGAGATCAGCCAAGGATAAGGATAGCATAGTAAGAAAATGATTATTTATCTGGTGGATATAAGTCTTTTATATAACAAACCATTTATATGCATAGTAAAAGAACTGAATATAGATTTGAGACATATTGATCACCTGCAGTCTGATCATCTTCACAGGTATGCAACTTTTGTTTCACTGTTTCATGCGGGTTTATTGAACTTTCTTTATGAGGTCATTTATAGATGGGATGTTCAGAGGTTGAGTTCCTATGGGCTGTCAATACTTTGACTATACTTTAAGTCAATGATTATCAATATGGAAAAAATGGAACTCGTTGTATTTTGAAGTACTGAGAAGATGTCCTTGCCCTTCCCTAGGAGTGTCAGAAATGGGAGACATTAGGTAAGAGAGTGAAAATTTTACTATCACTTCAATGCACATGACACAATTGGAAATGCAAATTTTGATGGTAATCATTTTGTGATAAGGGAGAGACTAGGGATGATCATTGTTACTATCTCTTTAGTAGTGGATTTTTGTTTTCTCTTGAATTTGGTGTTGGGGGATCAGTGGTAAGTCTCCGTGGATATTCCTTCTTATGATGTTAGTGACAAGTGTTGCTCTTTGAAAACACTTGTACAATCTTTTTTAAATTATTAGATAAAAACAGAGAATTGTAAGTATTAAACATGATTAGCCTTTAGTTCCTAGAAGATCTTTATTTCCCCATCAATGCACTTAGAAAGTTAAGTTTTAAGAAGATCATAAATAGAAAAAATTAGAGAAGCGATTTAAACATTTATATTGATTGGAAACATGTGAGTCTTGAGTTTCCTCTGCCTTTTAAAGAACGTTCCTTAGCTAGCATACCTAATTCCACATTCCATAAGAGTGTCATTGCGCTAAAGATTTAGGAAACCAACTGCTCTAAGATAAAGCTTCCCGGTCAATAATAATATAGCCTATTGAGTTACATAATACTTCTCAATTAAACTTGTGTTAATTCAGTATTAATTTTGTAATTAACTACAATTTCAGTATCTGTGTACAAGGGGTGACTGAGAAAACTATTTGAGGTCCAATTTGAAAATATATTTGTAAGGATCTCGACCAAGGTTCACAACTTTGATGATTAATACATTCATTCAGGCTAGAACCTCACTACAAAAAAATAATATATAAAAAAGGTAGTGAATAACATCATGTCTAGACCCAAATCAACCAATGAAAGTCAAATCAGCATAATGTGGAACAACAATATATGCATTGAGTGGGTTGTCATAAAAAAGCTTCAGAATAAAATTCATGTCTAGAATTAAAAGACCTTAAAGAACATTTATTCTTGTAACACAAATGGCCATTCAAAACTGAATATGATTACAATATGTGAAATAGCATTACAAGAACTTGTAATGCTCTTTGAACATCGTGTTAATTCTTGTAAGAATCCCTAAGATGCTCGTTATACTCAAAATTTTGTTGAAATTGAATTAATTTTTATCCTGTCGGTTAATTGGCTTAGGGTGGTATATGCTTCTTGGATGGAATAATGAGTTCATGATTAACTCTGTATTAAGATTCATAGCATCTTCTAGTTATTTGTAAAAGAAATTTATAAATTAAGCTAATGTCATATGGCTTGCTTGAGAAAGATGTATGTGTTCTTATTGATGGGTACTAATGACTATCCACATTTAGTTCTTCAATATCCTATTTGACAAGCTTTCCATAGATATTTCTTTGCCATACTAAGTATTTTTGAAAACATATTTGAGTAGAAGCACTACAATAGATACTACATGATGTTTTAACAAATAAAGTAATGGGTTAAAGACTATTATTTCCAAGGTATTATGTCATAGTATTTTAATTGTAATGATCTTAGACTAATGATATTCTTGAAGGTAACTTTGACATGCAGCAAGAAAGACAACCTACAGCCAAGGCTATATTGTGCCTACAACCAAAGCCATAAATGCTCATAGCCAAAGCCACTAGTGCACATAGCCAAAGCCATGGATGCTTATAGCCAAAGTTACGAGTGTTCGCAGCCAAAGCCATGAGTACATGAAGTCAATGATCACAATTATTTACAACTATTCACCAGAAACAGCTTCTTTGCAATTTTTGAGAAATACTAATAAAGCAAAAAACAACATCTACTAGTTGGTAGACATAATGGAAACTCTCTAGCAATTGAATTGAATTTCATACATGCACATATCTAATTTAATGTCATACATGAACATATCTAATTTAATGTCATACATGAACAAACATATAATATAAAATGATAACCAATAATGTCATATACATTAACAAACACATAATATATTATGATAACCAATAATGTCGTATATGAACAAACATATCATATATTAACCAATAATGTCATACATCAAATATAGAATGTCATATGTACATCAAATGTATGTCGAATATGTCTCTTTGATGCCTATATATATATATACATGGGGAAGGAAACAAGTCTCTCTATATATATGTATTGAATATCTCAACTACATCTTTTCCTTCCCACGAGGGGAAGGAAACAAGTCTCTTGACATCCTCTGCCGTCGTGTGGAGGGAGACAATGGAGATAACGGGGCCCTCCTAACATGCTCACTTGACCTTTTGTTGAGGCTCTTCTCCAGGTCCAACTGATACAAGGAAAGTAGATATGAATCAATATTTATTATACGTTGAAATCAAATATATGTACACACAAAATCAATTATTTTCTTACCACCAACAAATAGTCACTCTGTGAGTCCACCTCAAATGATCGTGGATGATAGCCATGACAAGACCCTACAACAATTAAATAAATATAATCACTTATAAATAACATTAGAAATTTTGAGATTAACTATTATAAACAACAAATAAAATGAAGAAAATTCTTTCATACCTCTGTCAGTGGCTATGAGCTAGCCACAGCTGCAGCCACTCCACTATCAACAGACTGTCGCAGATGAGGAGGTGTGTTTGACATCATGAGCTGCATGTCATACAATACATGTTATATCTAACATGAAACATGGAATAAATATAATCAAATAAATTAAATTAACATGAAACAACTGTACCTGTGTGAAGCTCATATGATGTCTCTGGTCTGTGTCTGTGGTAAAGGTTGAGGGTCCTGTGGAGAACTGATGCACATGCATAATTTTTTTTGTCAATCCTTAATATGATTATGTAATAAATATATGTATTAATTAAAATGATTAAATTGATACATACCTCAGGACTCATCGAAGGGACAAAAAATGGGCCTAGAGGATTGCTGCTAGGCCCAGCAACACTTTGACCCTAAATTTTGAACAATGTCAATAAATTCTAATTAATTAATCATTCAATATACATATGAAATGTGATCAAATTATTAATTTACCTATGTGTCGATGCCAAATGTCTCATTCAGGAACTGATCGGTGACAAGCCCATCATCCACACCATCTCTGGCATGAGTGCCAAATGTGCATAGGGATCCGCATAAAGTGCACATGTGACCACGACACATAGAAGGCTCCCCCTCAATTAATGGGCTCATGGAATGGATGAGGGTCTATGTCAGAGCATTAATGGTCCCTAGAGTGCTGGCCTCTACATGTTCCTTCACAACTGAAGGAATAATCACATGCTTGTGCTGTGGATGGACCACAGGTGCCCTAACTACATTAGGGTCACGACGTGCTCCTGGCCTCTCAAATGATGACCCCCCACCTCTACCCTGGGAGTCTAACATATCAAAATAATTGGGGATCTCCCCAAGGACAAACTCACAATATAATTTCTTCAAAAAATACATGGGGACCTCATGATTGTTGCAAGGAGGGGCATCAAAAACCATCCACCATCTATCCCAAAAATTATTTCTAATAGCATCGTGTATGCACCAATGGATGGGGAATCATTTAGTACCCTCTCTAATAGTATTTGGCTCACCAGGTTTTCTAAATAATACACATATACTACCTTTTAGTATTTTTTTTTTTTTTTAACATCTTCATATGACAATTTATTTGCATAAAATCTTTTTTGTTCATCCCTCTTAGCCTGCCAAATGTCTAATTGACCACTAACTAAGGCTATCTGAGTGTTAATGGATTTGAGGGATGATGCCAATTGAGCCCTTATTGGATTGGTTTGTCCGAATTCTTTCAATCGAGCAATGAGTCTTTCTAATTTAGTTTTGCCTCTCTCTATTTCATATATTATATTTTCTTGTGTGCCTGGTAGAGGTCTTGCAATTGGTTCGGGTTATGGAATTTGTTGTTCTTCTTGAGGAAGGTTTTGATTTTGAGGTTCTTGAGGGTTTTGTGGATTTTCCAGTTGATTATGGACATTTCCTGATAAAAAATCAATTAAAATTCAACTAAATAAACAAATCTAAATGAAATTTGTAAAAACCCTACAAAAGAATATCAAAAACCAATAAAACAATATGGAAAACATACAAAACAATGCAAAGTTAAGTTTATATCAGTTACCTCATCGTCGTGGGTGTGCTTGTTGTCTTGGATTTCGTCGGTGAGGAGGTATTTTGGAAAATGGTGGTGAAATTTTGCTATAAAACCCGCATACGCACTGTTGGAGAGTCAAAAAACAAAATGAAAATGATGGGCCGCAGGTCTACAACCCATCATATAACTTTTAGGTCACAGAATAGCGCGTACGCTCTAAAATTAGAAAAAAACAATACTTGTCATCTTTTTTGCACCACAACTCGGTGCATATGCCCTCTTGTAACAATTATATATATATATATATATATATATATATATATATATATATATATATATATATATATATAAAATACAAAATATTATTATTAATTATATAAATTAAATGAGAATCAAACCTTGAAGACAATAAAGAGACATGTCTCCTCTCTCATACTTATATGAGATCCAAATCTGCATTTGGAATACATCAATTACAATGGCCATATTTTTACATTTTCAAAAAAGATCCATGTTACCTAACATGGTATTAGAGTCAAAATTATAAATGTACTAAGAACAGGTTATAATAAAGAAAGAAGAAGTACTTTACATATGTAAAAAACTGCCAACGAAGAAGGATGTGGATAATGAAAAAATATATATGAAAATATCTCCCATTGATCTAAGTAGAAAATAAGAAATTATGAAATAAATCTCAACAAGTGATGAGAAAAAATTTAAATAAATCATATATCTTTTACTGTAGATTATAATCAAATCATAGTCATTGGTTTGAGTAGTATCCTCGATGTCACATTAGGGTGACAGGAGATAAGTCAAAATCAAGATCCTTATGTAGACTCTAGACAACACCTACAATGGTGTTGATGTGCAAATTAAACCATCTCTACACATCTCGATCCTCTCTGAGAATTATGTATGACAAAGAAGCAATTAAATAACACACTAAAGCTTCATTCCTAGACTTGCACTAAGTAGTGAATGTGATATCATAGACATGTATGTACCACAATAAGATTCTTGAATAGAATGGTGAGATGAAATCATCATTCCTCCAACTTCACCAAATAATAAGATTAGAAAAAAATAATGAAGCATACACATAGGGGCGAAGTATGCCTAAACGGTTTCCAATGAGAGAGAATGGCTACCATAATGTTTGAGAGCGAAGATGGAAGAAGTGAATCTAATCCAATTACTCATGACATTGTATGGAGTAGTGGAAGACCCAAAGAAACGTGTGTATGATCAGATGAAGTGATTATAGAGAAAGTAGAAGAGACGCAACATCCAGATGAGTCATGGTCTAGATTAGGTGGTTATTATGGAAGCCAATTCAATAGAACCACGAAACCTCCTATCGAATATAATATACAAGGGCCAATGATACATTCCATCTATAGCATACTTATTCATTACTCTCATATAAGATTACAATAATTATAGAATATTAGGGAAAAAATAGTGGTGCTTTCATAAAAGTTTATTGTCATGTGCAACTCCCAAATTAGATAGAAGTATATTACAATGATGTGAAAAACAACAATAGTAAAAGTCAACATCCCCTTAATCAATGTGATCAAAAGATGCAACACAAGGCACATATGTGATTAAAATATGAGGTAAGTTTAACAGGTCAACAAAGTGGTAGAATTATTATACAAAAATTGGTGATACATTTGTCCCCTTAATGTTGTAGACAAGTGATATTTTACTGAAGACTTATCACTTTACTTCCTTAAAGCAACATGTGGCAATCAGCCTCAATCAGTTTTAATTTGGCTCAAACATATTTATCTTAAACAAGAGACATCTACTTGATCACATGCCACGTGAGTAAAAGATGAACCCCCCACAAAAATGGAATGGTGGATTCAAACTTGACACGCTGGTAGATATAAGGTGCCTAGGGTGATGCAACATCAAGCACTGATCCTATGAATAAAAATAAGTTTGTTAAAGGTTGCAAGAAATGAATATCCCTTGAATATGGAATGAGGCATGACTAGGAATAAGGGTAATTGGACCCACACCCTAAGAAAGTAAGTACCTATAGAACATAGTCTACAAAGGATTGGCACAAGACATTCAATGGCTCCAGTCAAATTTGCAGAACCTTAGTGACAATCACAATGTGGTTCACATAAACCAGTGACCTCCAATAAATGTGAATGTGGCATTACTAGTTAGTGTGGTAGCGTTGGTTGAGAAGATGATTAGTTTGTGAAGACTCTAGTGTTGAGAGGTGTATATTGGTTGTGTGGCCTTATGTTAATTAAAACAAAAGTGATGTGCAATATAAAAGGGTAGCAGGGTTTGGGCATAACCTAAATATCTCAAGTAATAAGGAAGAGGGAAATCAAGATGAAGAGGGAGCATGGCATTTTATTAGAGGTAACCTTAAAAGAGAGGGAGCATATAGAGGATATGATCTAGTCAACTTTCGGTGAACTTGATCATATTAATTCAGAGGGAGTAAACCACATTGTGATGGATTCACTAATGATATAAATTTGGAATACACAAATTGAAAGATGTGCACAATATAGGTTTAATCGAAAGATCAAACAAATACCTTCGCGTGAACAAAGAAAATTTGAGTTGTTATGAGATGTTAATGAAGCTTTTAAGAATTCATTTGAACCATCTACGATCTTTTTTGATGAATAAAACTTGATGTATGAGTTGTAGATTCATTCATGTAGCACAATCATACTTAGTCAAGATATTGACGTATTGTGGATGAGTTGAGAAAATGGAAGGACATGTTCGCTAGTACTATTAAGCTAAATGAATATTTAGACCTTCAATGGATGAAAAGGGCAAGATGGAACTTAGAAAGGAGTTTTCATATTTGATACAAAATTGTTCAACTATATAAGAATGAGTGGAAATTTTACATTGTGGGGGGATTAATAGTTCAATGTTTCATTTGTACTTGAACCTTATTTAGAGGGGATCTATGTACCATTTTAAAATAATCTAAAAAGACAATTTCTGAATCTTCATGTGCATATAAGTATTATTATATTTTACATTTATGTACTCTTTGTAGTCTCTTTCTTATTTGTAATTCTATACATACTATAAAAGTTATATTCCTTGATCTTTTCCTTTATGTTTGAGAATTTTCTTATAGGGAAAGAATGTTGGTACTTTACATATGCTACCTAATATTGTGTAGACTCAATCTAATGATAGTAGTTCCAAAGAACCTGATGATCAAGATGCATAAAGTGAGGTTCTTGAAGAAAAAATCTTTGATGATTGAGATTATGAGATTCTTCTACATTAAGAGGGAGTATGACACTTCTTCTAAGGCAAAGCAAGAGCTTAGAAGATTAATACTCAGAGGGAGTCTAAAAATACATGTGTATGACTACATGATTTTGATGGGCCTACTCCCTAGTGCATCATGAGGAAGTATTGACTTATCACCATAAAGTCGAAAGATTGATATCATATCTAGAGGGAGTTTGAAAGGCATCCTTGGGTGAAGAGAGCCTCTAATGGAGTAACTAGAGGACTTGACTTCCAAAGATCAAATTATTTAGAGGGAGTTTGAAAGACATCCTTGGGTAAAGAGAGCTTCTAATGGAGTAACTAGAGGACCTAACTTTCCAAGATCATTATTTAGAAGGAGAATGGTTTAGGAGCAATCCTTTGTGAACGATATCTTCTCTATGAGGAGAAGTTCTAAGTGAAACTCCTTTGTAATTCATTCTTCTCTATGAGAGACAATTAAGGTGAAAGCCTTTGCACTGCCCTTTGATTGGGTTCATGGTGGTTACTATTTCACATATGATATGTAATGAAAGGTGATGATATTTCATTGATATATATATATATATATATATATAAGGTAACCATTATAAGGTGACGATCTTATAAATGGTAGACTTGTTATCATGATATACTTCTTTAAGTTGTTGTCCTAGAGAGCTAGAAGTTATGGTAATGAACATATAAACTAGAAGGTAACCATTGTAAGGTGATGACCTTATCAATAGTTGACCTATCTCCTAACACCAAAATGTGTTGGAGCAAGTGTTATCAATGTTCTTCAGGCCAAATTTTTTTCAGACATTTTGATAACCAATTTATCATGGTTCTTTGGGCCAGATTTTGTCAGACACCTTGATAATCAACTCATCATGGTTCTTCAAGCTGGATTTTGTTAGACACCATGAAAATAATTTTGTTATGGTTCTTCGGGTTGGATCTTTTCGAATGCCATAACTTAAGTCTATCATAGACCACACTAAAAGTTGTATTTTAATCTTGTATTATAATTGTTGTGATTCTCTCCTTGCTAAAGAGGGAGTGTTGAGAAATTTAACCTAATAGTGAATTGAAGAAAATTTCATATATAATATACGTTAATATTTATATGTGTATTGATGGATTTATGTTGATATCATTATATATGTCATTCCAAGAATATCATATAGAGATGATATCTTTTCATATACTTGAGAGCCCAAGGTGTTCTACAAATCCTCCCTATCTAAGAGGGAGTGTTAAAATTTCAACTTTAGTCAGATAAATTTGATTTGAGATACATTATTGTTATTGATAAATTATCATTTTCTATATATAAGTATTCATGTAATTATATACATACATACATACATACATACATATATATATATATATATATGTACATATACATACATACATATATATATGTATGTATGTATATATATACATATATATATATATATATGTATGTATGTATATATAGACATATATATATGTATGTATGTATATATACATACATATATATATACATATATATGTATATATACATATATATATACATGTACATATATATATGTATATATACATATGTATATATATATACATATATATGTACATGTATATATATATGTATATATACATATATATATATATTATATATATATGTATGTATATATATATATATGTATGTATATTATATATATATATATGTATGTATATATATATGTATGTATGTATATATATATGTATGTATATATATGTATGTATGTATATATATATATATATATGGGTAAAAGTACAAAGTTGTGTCACCTTTTAGGCTGACTTATCAAAACGATTGAATTTGTGTATTTCTATCTAAAAATTATTTTTTTTCCAAACATATGACTAGATTTATTCATTCTAGCTAAGTTATATATTGTCTCACACTTTTCTATTTGGAAGTGTCTATTAAATGCATGTTTTATACTAGTTTGTATCCAATTACTAAATAAATAAAAATATTTCATAAAAGTGACGTTTCAATAAGTCTTATTATTTTTTATGATTTTTTTTAATAACATATAAACACCATTGTATAGAGCTCAAAGTCAAGAATATTCTCATAGAGAGTTTATAGTGTTTTAATTAGATATAGTATATTATAATTTAAAAATTCTATAAGCACATATTCTAACACTTGAAAAAATGTTGATTTTGAAAAAGAAAAAGAAATTAAATCATATCAAAAAAATATAAAAATCATATGATGTTCTAGAGGAGAGAGTCATCTTCTAGAATATATAAGTTTTCTTTTGTTTAGAATAGATTTGTTTTGAAAAATGTGGTGGGAGATGAAAACTATTGATTTCAAGTGAATTGAAATTCGAATCATTATAAAAGAGAAAATATATTTCTAAAGCCAATTTTTATTTTTGATTGTTCTAGCTATATATGCTATCTATAAAATAATCTGAGATCAAAGGGAAGTAAGTTGATTTCCATATAGTTTTGTGGTGGGAACTAGACCCCTAATATTCAACACTTCTTGGCAGCTAAAAAATTATGAATAGAAATTAAGAAAATATATCAATTCTTACTCCAAATAATTATTAAAAATTATAATCTTAAACTTCATCCATTTCTACACATTTCATTAGTTTACTTCATTTTCAAATTCAAAATATTAATACTAGTTTTATGTCATTGAAAGTGAATAGTTATACTTTTGTTAGTATTTTCCTTCACAAAAGGGTGACACAGGTTTGTGCTTTTACCCACACACACACACACACACATTATACAGGTTGATGCATGAAGTTGTGGTGCCCAGAATATGACATAAAAAATAATTTTTTAACATTCTAAAATTGCACTTACGCTTGGGCTTGGGCTCCACAAGCCTTAGGATTGTGAAGCCTAAGCTAAAGCGCATGTACACTTTTTGAAATTACAAGTTTTAATATATGGGCTACAAAATTGTGACCCATTCCATTCCATTTCATTTATTTTTGCTACTACCTTCTTTCTTCTCAATAGCACACATGCAGTTTGTAAAACTTGAAGAATTTTCTCACTCGCCTCCTCAAAATACCTCCTCATCACCAGAGATCAAGATCGAGATCACATAGTATGTTTTCTACTCTTGTTTTTACATTATTTTATATGTTTTTATATATTTTTTTGTAGGTTTTTACATTGTTTTGTAGGTTTTTTCAGTTTTTCTTTAAATTTGTTTATTTATTTAGAAAGCATTTGGTTTCTTATCAAGAAATGTGAATAATCAACTGCCAAATCCCCAACCCAATCAACAAAATAAAATAAAAAACCCTCCACAAGAAGAGCAAGAAATTTTGCAACCTCCACTGATTGAAAGACCTCCTCCTGGCACCCAAGACAACATAATGAATAAAATAGAAAGAGGGGAAAATGAATTAGAAGCAACCGTTGGTAAGTTGAAATCTTGTGGAAAACCCAATCCTATGAGAGCACAATTGGCATCCTCCCTTGAGCCCATTATGAGCCATGTAGCTTCTATTAGTGGTTAGTTGGATATTTGGTGTGTTAAGAGAGAAAACCAATGAAGATATTATGCAAACAAATTATCCTATAAAGATGTTAAAAAAAGGACATAGCGAAAAGTAGAATTTGTGCATTGTTTAAAAAGCTTGGAGAATAAGATAGTTAAACATACAACTAAAAGGTTCCCCATCCATTGGTGCATACATGATGATATTAAAAATAAATTTTGGGGTAGATGGTGGATAGTCTTTGATACCCCTCCTTGTAATAATCACAAGGTTCTAATGCATTTCTTAAAGAAATTGTATTGTGAATTTTTCTTTGGGGAGATCCTCAATTATTTTGATATGTCAGAATCTCAAGGTAGAGGCGGGGGGTCATCATTTGAGAGGTTGTGGGCACGTTGTGACCATAATATAGTTAGGGTGCCTATTGTCAATCCACAGGGTGAGCATGTGATTATTCCTTCAGTTGTGAAGGAACATGTAGAGATCAGTACTCTAGGGACTATCAATGCTTTGATACAAACCTTCATTCATTGTGTCAGTCCGTTAGTTGAGGAGGAGCCTTCTTTGCATCACGATCACATGTGCACATCATGTGGATCCTTATGCACATTTGGTAGTCATGTTGGACACACTAAATATGATGGGTTAGTAACTAATGAGTTCCTAAGTGACACATTTGGCATTGACACATAGGTAAATTACAATTATAATAAACTAATTTGATCACATTTTGTATGTACAATGAATGACTAATTAATTAGCATGTCTTGACATTGTTCAATATTTATGGTAAGAGTGTTGATGGCCCTAGTACAGATTCCTCGGCCCCATTTTACGTCTCATCAACGAGTTGAGAGGTATGTATTGATTTAATCATTTAAATTAATACATATATTTGTTAAATAATCATCCGAAAGATTGACAAAAAAAATTATGCATTAGTTTTGTACTAGACCATTGACATTCACAAGGGACTCTGAGCCTAGGCATGATACGAGCTTCATAAAGGTCCATTTGTTTCATGTTAATTTAATTAATTTGATTATATTTTTTTCATGTTTCATGTTACATGTAAATTGTATTATATGACATGCAATTGTTGACGTCTGAGACTCCTCCTCATCTTCGCTCATCCATTGATCATGGAGTTGTTGCTGCCATGGCTAGTTCAGAGCTATAGTTCAGAGCTATTGATTGAGGTATGAAAGATTTTTCTTAGTTTTAGTTGTTACTTATAATAGTTAGTATTGAAATTTCAAATGTTATTTATAAGTGATTATATTGATTGAATTGCTGCAGGGCCTTATTACACCTGATCATCCACGAGTCTTTGAGGTGGATGTACAGAGTGACTATTTGATGGTGGTAAGAAAATAATTAATTTTGTGTGTACATATATTTCATTTTAATTTATAATAATTATTGATTCATATTTACTTTTTTACTATCAGCTCCAATTAGAGAGGAGCCTAAACAAGACGATGAGTGAGCTGTTGTGATATGGAACCTAATCAAACTTAAAGGTTTATTCAGTGTGGTTTTCTCCCCATATTATTTCTACAGGGGCTTCCTATGAATTTTTTAGGGACAATACCCCCAAAGCCAAAAGTGCGGGCTTATATTGTAAAAGGCGTTGGCTACTATTTTTCCTATTGGACGATTTATTCTAGCACTAATTTTGTAAGCGATAAAAACTCCTACAAAAAGGCTTAGGGTTAGGGATTTCATGATATAATGGTGATATTGTATCTTCTTGCAACAATATTGAGCTATAAGGGATTAGAGATTGTAATCAAGTTGTAATCACTAGATAATAATAATATTGGACTTGTTATTGGTGGATGTAGCCTAAGGATTGGGTGAACCACATTAAATCTTGGTGTCTTGTGTTCTCTTTTATGTGATCTATTATTTTTTGATATTGGTCATATTTTCATGTAATTGTTATTTCTGTCTGAGGTTAATCCTAACAAGGGGTATTAGAGCTAGATGGTCATCATTTTTTTAGCCAAATCATTGTCATTCTATTTTTTGCAATCCTCTAGAAGAAGGTCTCACAATTGAGTGGGAGTCTCACAATTGAGTGGGAGCAATGGTAGACGAGGGTATGTTGAGGATTGACAAGTTTAATGGGCAAAACTTTCAGTTATGGAACATGCAAATGGAGGACTATCTTTATCATAAGGATTTATGGAAGTCATTGGTAGGAAAAACAAGAATTAGGGATCTATGAAAAATAATTAATGAGATCTTTTAGACAAAAAGGCACTTGGAAGCATTTGATTATGCCTGGCATTATTGCTGGCATTCAATATTACAAAAGTGAAGACACTAGAAGAGTTGATGGAAACCCTAGAAAAACTATATGAAACACCCTCTACTTCAAACAAGGTATTTCTCATGAAGCATTTATTTAATATGAAGATGACAGAAGGTGGATCTATTGCAGATCATCTAAATGAGTTTAATACTATTACTAGTTAGTTATCTTTTGTGAGTATCAATTTTGATGAAGAAATTAGGGCTCACTTGATTTTGTGTTCTTTGCCTTAAAGCTAGAATGGCTTGGTAATGGATGTGAGTATTTCTATTTCTGGATCTAATATCCTAAAATATGATGATGTGATTGATGCTATTTTGAGTGAGGATGCTCTTAGGAAATCCTTAGGTGGATCTACATCAGGAAGTGCTTTGAATGCACAAAGCAAAGGTAGAATGATTGAGATAGGAAATAATTCTAGAAATCATAGAAAATCAAGAGGAGTCTCAAAGGGGAAGAGGTCTCAATCCAAAAGATTGAGAGATTGTTGGTACTATGGTAAAATAGGGCATAATAAGAAGGATTGTTGGACTTGAAAGAAAAATGAAGGAGATAAACCAGAAGGGAACAAGGAGAGAAATGTGGTAAGTAACAAATCTAAAGAGGATGCTTTGCTTCTATCTTTAGAAAGTGTTGATGATTCATGGGTTTTAGATTCTAGTGCTTCATTTCATGCTACACCTCATAGAGCTTATTTTATTAATTATGTCCAAGGGGATTTTGGGCTTGTCTATTTGGGAGATAATGAACCCTATCAGATTGTTGAAAAGGGAAAATTTAAGATTAAGTTACAGTTTGGGAATCATTGGCTACTACGTGAGGTAAGACATGTTCCAAGGCTAAGTAGAAATTTAATTTCAGAAGGACAACTCAGTGATGAGGGTTGTGTAGTTACTTTTAATGATAAAAATTAGAAAGTTTCAAAAGGTTCCCTTGTAGTAGCAAAAGGTGTGAAAGGAGGCACCTTATATCTTTGTATAGGTCATATTGTTTCTTCTACTTTGATTGTTTAAGAGAAAGATGAATGTTCAGGAACAATTGCTGCAATTTGGTAGGGAGAACAAATAGCTATTGTAGATTCTAATATAGTGCTATGGCACCACAGACTTGGGCACATGAGTTAGAAAGGTATGAAAGTACTTCATTCAAATAAAATCTTACTAAGTCTAAAATGTGTTAATATGGATTTCTATGAAAGTTGTGTGTATGAAAAACAAAAGAGAGTGAGTTTTGTGAAGAATGGGAAGGAAAATAAAAGTGAGAAATTAGAACTTGTGTATACAGATGTATGGGGACCATCTCAAGTATCTTCCCTTGGTGCCTCTCATTATTATGTTACATTTATTGATGATGTAACCACAAAAGTATGGGTTTATTTCCTTAGATAGAAATATGATGTATTTCAAACTTTTAAGAAATTAAAATGTCTTAGATCTAATAGTGGTGGTGAGTATTGCAGTCATGAATTTAAAGATTATTGCTCCACTAATGGTATCCATAGATAGAAAACTATTCCAAGGGCTCAATAGGAAAATGGAGTGGCTAAATGCATGAACATGACTATAATGGAGTGTGCACAGAGCATGGGATTACATGCTGGGTTGCCCTTAAACATATGGATAGAGGCTGTCACCACTATTGTATATTTGATTAATAGAGGTCCCTCTACTCCTTTGGGTTGTGGTATTCCAGAGGAAGCATGGACTGGCAAGAAGGTGAGTTATTCTTTTCTCAAAAATTTTAGTTGTGAAGCATTTTCTCATATAGATTCTAAAAATAAAACCAAGTTGGAAGTTGAGTCAAAGAAATGTGTATTTGTTGGATATGGCATCAATGAATTTGGTTATAGGCTTTGGGATTCCAAAAATCGTAAAACTATAAGAAGCAGGGATGTCATATTCAATGAGAAAATGTTATACAAAGATCTGTTGTAGCAAGATGAGAAGAAAGAAGATGATTATGTAGTTTTGGATGGTACTCGAAAACCCGATGTTCTAGCAATTCCTCATGATCTACAAAAATTATAACAACACATACCACACACCGTAGTACATATTAGATGGTCAACAAGGATAAGTAGATCTCTAGAAAGATTTTCTCCTTCATTGTATTTTATTTTGCTTACTAATGCTAGTGATCCTGAATGTTATGATGAAGTTGTGTAGGTGGATACAAAGATTCAGTCAGAGTTTGTGATGAAAGAAGAAATGGACTCTTTGCTAAAAAAATAAGATATGGGATTTATGCAAGTTTCTTGTAGGTAAAAAGGCTTTATAGAATAAATGAATTTACAAGTTAAAAGAAGAGGATGGAGGTAAGAAAAAATTTAAAGCCAGGTTAGTTGTAAAAGGATTTGCATAGAAAAGGGCATTGATTTTGATGAGATATGCTCTCCTATTGTTAAAATGACTTCTATTCACACTATTTTAAGTATTGTGGCTAATGAAGATTTTCATTTGAATCAACTTGATGTTAAAATTACCTTCCTTCATGGTGATTTTGATGAAGATATATATATGGCACAGCTATAGGGATTTGAGGTCAAAGGTAAGGAGAACTTAGTGTGCAGATTGAAGAAAAAATTATATGGCTTGAAGCAAGCACCTCGAAAACGGTCTTTGAAATTTGACAATTTTATGCATGAGCATAGATATAGTAGGTGTCATTCAGATTAGTGTGTTTATTTTAAGAGGTTGGATGATGATAGCTACATTATTTTATGTTTATATGTTAATGATATGCTTGTAGCTAGGTCTAACATGGATCACATTAAGGGGTTAAAGGAATAGTTAGCACATTAATTTACTATGAAGGATTTTGGGGCAACAAAAAAAATCTTTGGTATGAAGATTTGCAAAGATAGGAAGAATAGAAAATTGACATTATCTTAGGTTGATTATATGGTGAAGGCGTTGCAATGTTTCGCTATGAAAAATGATAATGTTGTCAGCACACATTTACTTGGTCATTTGGAGTTGACTAAGGAGATGTGTCCTAAGACACAAGAAGAGGAGGATAAGATGTCTAAGGTACCTTATGCTTCAGCTGTAGGAAGCTTGATGTATGCTATGGTATGTACTAGGCCAGATATTGCATATATAGTGGGAGTTGTTAGCAGGTATACGAGTCATCTAGGAATTGAGCATTAGAATGCCGTTAAATGGATTTTGAGATATTTGAGAGGAACATATAGTTTGTGTTTACACTTTGGGGGCTTTACTACTAATTTATAAGTCTAATTTGGCTTAGGGTTAGGGATTTCATGATATAATGGTGATATTGTATCTTCTCGAGGCAATACCGAGCTGTAAGGGATTACAAATTATAATCAGGTTGTAATCATTGGATAATAATAATATTGGACTTGTTGTTGGTGGACATAGCCTAAGGATTGATTAAACCATGTTACATCTTCATGTCTTGTGTTCTTTATTATGTAATCTATTATTTTCTAATATTGGTTATATTTGCATGTAACTATTATTTCCATCTGAGGTTAATCCTAACATGAGCGTGTGAGGAAGACCCCATCATCCCCATCATCTCCCTCCATGCAACAAGCGAAGACCTCTAGGGATTTTTTTCCTTCCCCTCATGGGAAGGATAAGATATAGGGATAGCCACACATGTATAGGAATTAGTAGATATATATCTTAGATTTTATGTTAGTGGACATATTCAACATACATTTGATGTATATATGATATTTTATATTTGATGCATGACATTATTAGACTTATGAAATTATTGGTTATCATAATATATGATATGTTTATTCATGTATGACATTATTGGTTATCATAATATGTTATATGTTTGTTCATGTATGAAATTATTGGTTATCATAATATATATCTTTTTTGTTTGTTTGCATTTTAAGTACATTTAATGCTTTTCATTTTAATGTAATTTGCATCCAAAATGATGTAGAGCGCTCAATGAATACAAAAGAATACCAAAACCAATGAGGGAGTAAGATACTCAATAGTAAGCTTGACTAAATTCTAAAAACATAGACTCCCAACTATTCAATAAAGCATATAACTTGCATGCTTGAATCTAGAAAAATAGGCCTAAAACATACCTTCTAACTCCCAACTCATTAAAATTTCAAATAAAAATAACAAATGAACTTGTTTATAGTTTTACCTTACCAGAATCTTACAAATTTCTGACTTTCGAAGGCCTAATTGTTGAGGAGAAACACAAACCTCCAAACCCTTATTATAATGAGGATTTCCTTGCTGAATAAGATAACTATCTCACAAACTTCAGTCTCTCATCTATTCCATCCTTCCAAGAGATTCTTCAACTATCTCACAAAGTTCTTTGTATTCAAAGATTGAGAAGTAAACTACATGCTTCTTTAGGTTAAATGATCACAGTACCTACATGTTATCTTTATATAAAGTGGAGGAAGATTTAAAGGTTCCCTTGGTTATTTTAGATCACCATCTTATAAGTTGACACCATACCTTTGTTTCTTATTATGGATATGGCCAAGAGTTAGTGAATACCTTCTGATTGCATAGAAAATAAAAAGAATCAACAATTGAAAATGTGATATTGGCTTGGTTAGAGTTTTCATATGTGTTGCAAGGGCTTGAAGACATGGGTTTGAATAATCTTCCTTCTACTCAATGACTACGAGTTTGAAAGTCAGTAGTTGGAAAGGTTTTGATAAGGTAATGGAGTTTTTTTTTTCAAGCTCTTTGAGGGTTTTGAGAGTTTATAGTTTATAGTTTAGTATTGATAGGTGATTGGAAGATTTCCATACCTCACACAAGCTCCAAGATATGCCTCATCAAAGATCACATCCCTATGGAATTTAGTGACTCTTAAGGTCAATTTAGTTTGGCATGCCCAATAATGTTCGAGTGCTCAATGAGATAGGATGATCTTGGGACTAGGGTTTACCTAGCCACTTAGAGTTAAAGAAATAGATAGTTCTATCCCATGACAAATGGTGAGAGAGATTCAATGGTTAACAAATTTGTACTGGCCAACACTACAAGTTTTAGCATCACCCAAGATGGGGCCACAAAATCAAAATGAAATTTGATCTCCAAAAAGTGAGAGAGATTATTGTAGTTCTTGGCAACATGGTCTATAGCACCTAGAATCACATCCATACCTCACATGAGCTCCGAGATATGCCCCATCAAAGATCACTACCCTATGGCATTTAGTGACTCATAGGGTCAATTTGGTTCGGCTTTCCCAAGAATGTTCCAGCACTCAACACGATGAGATGAGCTTGGGACTAGGGTTTATCCAACCACCTAGAGCTAACAAAATAGACAATTTGATCCCACAATGAATAGCGAGAGAGATTTAATAGTTGGCAACTTTGTATTGGCCAACACTACAAGTTTCAGCATCATCTGAGATGGGACCACAAAATCAAAATGGAATCTAATCTCTAAAAAGAGAGAGGGGTTATTGTAGGTCTTGGAAGCATAGTCCTATAGCACCTAGAATCACATCCATACCTTCCACGAGCTCCAAGATATGCCATGTCAAAGATCACTTCCCTATGACATTTAGTGACTCTTAGGGTCAATTTGGTTTGGCATGCCCAAGAACGTTTGAGTACTCAATAGGTTAGGAAAAACTTGGGACTAGGGTTTACCTAGCCACCCAGAGCTAATGAAATAGAGAGTTTGATCCCACGATGAATGATAAGAGAGATTCAACAGTTGGCAACTTTGCAATGGCCAACACTACAAGTTTTAACATCACCCAAGATGGGGCCACAAAATTAAAATTAATAGAATTTGATCTCCAAAAAGAGAAAGAAGTTATCATAGGTCTTGGAAACATGGTCTTGTAGCACTCAAAATTGCTTCCATACCTCGCACAAGCTCCAAGATATGCCCTATCCAAGATCACTACCCTATGACATTTAGTGACTCTTAGGGTCAATTCAGTTTAGTGTGCCCGAGAATGTTCAAGTGCTCAATGGGATGAGATTATCTTGGTACTAAGGTTTACTCAGCTACCTAGAGCTAACAAAATAGATGGTTTGATCTCACGATGAATGGTGAGAGAGATTCAATAGTTGGCAACTTTATACTAGCCAACGCTACAAGTTTCAGCATCACCCGAGATGGGGCCACAAAATCAAAATGGAATGTGATCTCCAAAAGAAGAGAGAGGTTATTATAGGTCTCAACAACATGGTTCTGTAGCACTAGGAATCACATCCATACCTTGCACAAGCTTGGAGATATGCCTTGTCAAAGATTGCTGCCCTATGGCATTTAATGACTCTTACAATCAATTTGATTTGGTGTGCATGAGAATGTTTTAGTGCTTAATAGGATGGGGTAAGCTTGGTACTAGGGTTTACCTGGCCACTTGAAGCAAACAAAATAGATAGTTCGATCCCATGATGAACAGTGAGAGAGATTTAGAAGTTGGCAACTTTGTATTGGCCAACACTACAAGTTTCAGCATCATCCAAGATGGTGCCACAAAATTAAAAAAAAAATCCAATCTCCCAAAGGTGAGAGGTCTTATTGTAGGTCTCAAAAACATGGTCTTGTAGCACTCAAAATCACATCCATACCTCACACGAGCTCCAAGATATGCCCCGTCAAAGATCACAGACCTATGGCATTTAGTGACTCTTATGGTCAATTTGGTTTGGCATGCCCAAGGATGTTTGAGCACTCAATGAGATGTGACAAGCTTGGTACTAGGGCTTAATCGGCTACCTAGAGCTAATGGAATAGACAGTTTAATCCCACGATGAATGGTGAGAGAGATTCAATAGTTGGCAACTTTGTACTAACCAACACTATAAGTTTCAGCATCACTCGAGATGGAGCTGCAAAATCAAATGGAATTTGATCTTCAAAAAAAGAGAGAGGTCATTTTAGGTCTTAGCAACATAGTCCTATAGCATCCAAAAATTGCATCCATACCTTGTACGAACTCTGAGATATGCCTTGTCAAATATCACTGCCCTATGGCATTTAGTGACTCTTAGGGTGAATTTGGTTTGATGTGCCCAAGAAAGTTTGAGCTCTCAACGAGATAGGATGAGCTTTAGGATAGGGTTTACCTAACCACCTAGAGCTAACAAAATAGATAGTTCGATCCCACGACGAATGATGAGAGAGATTCAATAGTTGGCAACTTTGTACTGGCCAACACTACAAGTTTCAGCATCACTCAAGATGGGGCCACAAAATTAAAATGAAATTTGATCTCCAAAAAGAGAGAGAAATTATTGTAGATATTGGCAACATGGTCCTATAGCACCTAGAATCACATCCATACCTCGTATGAGTCCCGAGATATGACCTGTCAAGGATTGTTTCCCTATGGCATTTAGTAACTCTTAGGGTCAATTCGGTTCGATGTGCCCAAGAGTGTTTGAATTCTCAATGGGACTAGATGAGATTGGGACTATGGTTTACCTAATAACCTAGAGCTGATAGAAGAGACAATTCGATCCCACAACGAATGGTGAGAGAGATTCAGCAGTTGGCAAGTTTGTACTGGCCAACACTACAAGTTTCAGCATCACCCGAGATGGGGCCGTAAAATCAAAATATAATCCAATCTCCAAAAAGAGAGAGAGGTTATTGTAGGTCTTGCAAGCATCATCTTATAGCACCTAGAATCACATACATACCTCACACGAGCTTTAAGATATGCCCCGTCAAAGATCGCTGCCCTATGGCATTTAGTGACTCTTAGGGTCAATTCAGTTCGGCATGCCCAAGAATTTTCGAGCACTCAATGAGATGGGACAATCTTGGAACTAGGGTTTACTTGATCACTTGGACTTAACAGAATAGACAGTTTGATCCCATGACAAATGCTTAGGGAGATATGAGCAAGATATGTATGCTTAGGCCACTTTATGCAAGATATGAGCAAAAGTTGCTAATTAGGAAAAATTGGGTCTTTTTGAGTTTTTGGTCAAGATAGCCTAGGATTAGGTGTTTTAAGTTATTTTTTAATAGTTTGGAACCTTTCCCAAGCCCTAGAAGTGAAATCTAGTGAACTTTGCAAAAGTTACACTTTTTGTGCAAAATTGCAAAAGTTGTAAAAGTTGCTTTAAAATGCAAATATGAATGGAAACCTTCTAACCTTCCAAAATATGTTTCCCATGCTCATATACCTGAGCATGGATAGTTACAAGTTCTGAAACCTCCATTTGCAATTTTTTGCAAAAATTGCAAAAGTTGCTCAAGCAACTTTTGAGCAATTTTTGCTCTTTACATATTTAGGTCAAATGGGTCCATCTAGGACTATTCTAGGACCCTATTTAAGATTCCTAGGACCTATTAGGTGACTAAATACCTTAGTTTCACATGAATACTCAAAGGTGATGAATTTTTAGTAATTGTAGAATGAATAGTGATATGAAATGTCACTTTATATTTATGTAATGAAAGAAAAAATAAGTGAATAAGCAATTGGCTACCAACCACAGATATTTCAAAGAAATTGAAAAAAAAAAATTATTCTTTCAAGAAAAATGAGGTATCAAGTCTAAAAATAATATTTAAATGATTCCCATCAGTGGAATGGCCAAGAACTACTTTTTCAATATAATGACTAATAGTTGGCCTGACTCCCCATGCCTTCTCATTCCTATGAAGGAAAGCTTAATATATAGAGGAATATATATAGAGGAATTATAGCTATATCTATTAAATATATAGAAGAAGATATAGAAAACCTTCTTAATAGAGAGATTGATTTGAGAGAAAAGGATATTTCAGAAGAAAATGGTTATCTTGGTGCCATCTAGGGTATGCCAATTACTTGGGATGAAGAGACAAAATCTACAACTATTGGGAAAGAGTGCACATGTACAGAAACACAAAATTCTTAGATAGAGAAGTTGTATCACCTAATCTAGTAGTGTAACGTGAATACTAACTATTAAATGAAAGCATTAACAATACTTAACAAGCTAACACTTAAGATAGGACTAAATGGTTATCACCACAAAAGGAAGAAAACCAAGAATGGTAGGGTCCTAATGGTATAACCCATGATGAAATAGATTTGTCCCTGATAGGTAGATATGTGTTCTCACAATTATGCTCAAGCTTCAAATGGATGGATGGTGTACATGAAGGTGGTTTCAAACAATGGATTCATGGAGGTATTTCAACATTATAATGGTATTTTGGTAGTTTTCAAGCTCTCAAAATAGCATTATAACTTTTCCTGAAAGGTGAATTTTTTTTTTTGAAGGGAGATGATTCCATTTATAGGCCAAGGGGTAGAGAGATGGATGGCTAAGATGCAAGGATGATGAGATGGTGAGGGAGGGTCAAGATGCATTCAAAAGGGAACACATGGATTGTGCGTGTTTAGCACCAATAGGGAGGTGACACTTGTCACAAGGAGGATAAGTGTGAGAGGATAGGATATGGGTTGGTCAAAGGAGTAATGAGGGAGGTTGAATATGTAAGAGGGATGTAAGAGTCTTTAAAGGGAGTGTAAGAGGTGTAAGAGTCATAAATGTTGGAGGGTGAGGGAAGAACATATTTGCTGAATTTAGCTTAGGTTAGCAAGTCTTAACCCTTGCTTAAAGTTGTGCACATGATTAGAAGGGGGATTAGGATTAGCTTAGAAAAGGGGTTAGGGGGTGAGTGGTTTAGTTTTGATGGGATGGGTTAGTTAGGTGGCTAAGTGAGGTTAGTATGGGTGAATGGGTTGGATTAGGGATTAGGATAGGGTTTAGGGATGCTTTTGGAATTTTAGATATTTTATTAAATGATGTATTTAATAAAATGGGAGTATGGAATTAAATTAAATGGATTTGAGGATTTATTCAATTTAATAGAGGAATAGCGATTTAATTGATAAATTGATTTTGGGTAATCATTTGATTTTATCAATTGAACTATAGTTAATTAAATAAATAAATAAACTAGGGGGTGACGATTAATTAATTAAATAGTAAATATTCAATCAATAGTGTCTTAGGAGATGACTAAATACAATTACCTATTTGTGTAATCAGATTTAGGTGTCTATAGAAGTAATAAGAGATATAGAATTATCCATGGAGCAATGTGAAGTGAAGCCTCAAATTGACTCATTAGTAGGCAAAGAATCTAGTCACGCACTTCATTCTAGCACCACAAATGTTTCAATTAGAAATGCCTATTCATCAATGGCCTTGCATTTATAGGACTTTGGAAGTTAGGATACTTAAGCTGGGCATGATACTTGAAAGTTCTCATCAAAATATATTAATGATCTTAATAGAACAACAAAAATCTCATTGCCACCTTTGGTGAGGCAGTCTCAATCCTTTTACAATGAACACCAATTGTCTATAATCCAAGGTTTTAATTTAACTAACAAATGGAGAGCTTCTCAAGGTACTAATTTCTTTTATGAAGTTCCTAATAAATCTCAAGGTTCTGATTGAGGTAACTAACTGCTAGAAGGTAGATGATCAAAGAGTATCCCAATCAAAGAGAAGTGGAAATCCTAACAAGTTTTCGTCTATCATTTAGGTGACCAAATATTATATTGTCTATAATTGTTTCCAGAGACTTGAGTTTAAATGGAGATTGTTAGTTCCCAAACATGTCCTAGTCAATTAGATGACCACGATGTTGTTTGAGTAAATGGGATACTAGTTTATTAAGGTATCTTTATGATCCCACTTTCATTTAGTTGCTATTTTTTGAGTGGCTAGATGGCTACTTTGGTGTGGGATTTCTATTATATATAATTTCCTAATACAAGTACATGCTATTTTTTGTAAACATTTTCTATTGTAAAGGATTAGTGAGCAATATCTGTAATGTCTCTTTTTGGGACTAAAGAATATAACTATTAAAATCGCAAAGCTTCCATGTTGTTGTAATGGAGATTATGTGCAATATCATTTTTCTAATTCTGATTTGGTCAATAATATTATATACATGTGTAAGAATAATCTAGCTCATATATATCTAGTTCTCAATTGTATGGCTATTATGAATGACTTATTACCTTTGGTTTGGAAAAATCTTTATTGTATACAATACTCAATATTGGTATTCCTTTATATTTTTTATTGGGTGATGTTCATATATGCATATATATCCTTCAATGATGTGCCTTTTCTTTATTGGATGCACTTGCTTTAGATTCTCAGAATGATTTTTTATTACTTACTAGAGGGATGCATCTCTTTGGCATCTCATCAAGAGTAGCATCTCTCCCATGCATCCCCTACTCTCTCTCTCTCTCTCTCTCTACTCAATCTAATGAACCAACTAGATCTGCTCTACATTTTAATGTCTCAAGTATTGCCTCGTGGTCTGACTCATGAAACTTCCAAAGAGTCTTATTATGTGGTTTTCAACCATATTTAATCAAGTGGATATTTGATGTGAAAAAAAGGTTGGAATAATGAATAATCTTCCTCTATGTTTGTCAATCATTGAATAACTACAAGTTAGGGTTCTTCATACAATATCATCAAAGCCATGTGCCATTTACAACCACTGCGCTAATATGGTACTTTAAACCTTCACCATCTGTAACTGAGTGATCCAATATTTTTTTGGCCTGGATGCAACTACACAAATAATAATCAATCCCTTCTTCATTATCTTCAGCTACAATAACAACAAAAACATGGCCTATAGTGATGAATGTACACAATGCAGTAGTTATTTCAGAAAATACTTAGGTAAAAGTTAGAAAGTTACATATTGAAATTACAAATATATATTACCAAGTTGCACTAAATTAGACAAGTGGTCAAAGTCAATGGATGAATCCATCTCTACCATTTCTAGTGTTTGTGGAGGATGATAGGTGCAAATTGGGTCCAAAACCCATATATCCCATTTGTCCACCCATTTAGTTAATTCACACTCATCCCAATTTTCCTCTGAACATAATGGATAATAGCATGCTAGTTTTCATGTGCAAATACTCCATGAACCTACATTAGAGCTTCTAAAAGAGTGCAACTCACTTGATCTTATTAGTGTGCAACACTCCTCATATGGTGCAATTTTAGTATTATCTATCAACCAAAACAATCTACAAACTGTAGACTCACCTTCCTTACCTGGACCCATGGTAGTGTTATACCACTAGACGATGGATTTTGCATCTATCAATATTATTCCATCTTTGTACTTTAGTTCTTCACAAGCTAAGGTTCTTTTGATGCATGCACCTACACCATCATGATCTCCCTTTCCATGACTAGCCTCTGTGAAATTCCATATATATTGAATTCTAGACAACCTATGCATCCTACTCAACCAATAGAATATCTGTACATTCTTGAATTGAGATGTGCAATTTTTTGATCAAATAATGTGTTGACGATATGGTATTCTCCTATTAGCCAAATCTCCATAAAATAGTTGAAAAAAACCATGTATAAACTCTATAGAATGTGATTAATCATTGCTGATGTAAAAATGGTACTCCCTCAAAATCTTCTTTTCATCCTCTGTACTTGTAGGTGAATGCATGAATGTTATGTGAAAAAATATGGAAACCTGTTGAGAAGTATAATACTTTTCTAGCACCTCATTTTGTGGTTCTTGTGTGTAGTTTTTTGCGAAGTCTACAACTGAAACAATGGTATCCAATGGAAGTGTATCCTTGCACAACTTGAATTGTAAATCCAACCATCGATCTCTATGTGTATGCCTTGCATACTCATAAATAATCTTTTCACAAAAAATCTTCATGAACTCATACACTACAATATTTTCAATGATTAAATCACATCTTTTACCATGTTTCCCATGTTTTAGAGCATATGTCACTGTCTTATATTTTCTATAATCTAGTATTTCATTTCAATTTGCATGTGTACTATCTATATATTCACAAGTTGATAAAAGTTGCAAAGAACCACAAAATAAGTATGTACCATCCAAGCATGATGTCTTGTAAAATTGTTGGTCATTCCCTATTTCACATAAAATGTTGGATATGAATTCCCTTGAAGATCTAGGTGGCTCATTCATGTTACAATCCTACAAAAAAACTTAGAATGCAAAAACACACATATATGCTTAAAAATATCAAAATGGTTAGAAAATTCAATATGTATCCTACAACAACAAGTTGTGCATGTGTGATTTATCTTCACATAAAAAGGTTTACTCATCTCAAAAAATCTTTGACTTATTTGAATTTGAGGATACATACCAATAAATTTTGCAAAAAGTTGTGTATGAGTTGAGTCTAGAAAATGTTTCACACATGGGTCATAATTTTGGCTACTAATCCTCCTTCTTACAACATTTCTTTGATTAGGGTAAACATGTGTGTTATTTGTCCAAAAATATTCAATCAATGATTTCAAAGCTTCACTAATTTTTCATCCTTTTGCAGTAGTCTACCACTAAATGTTCATAACTTATTTTTTGTTGGATCTTCCAATGTCTCATGCCTTAGCATGGCTCTCCTTAGAGGACCTCTATTGATTTTCAATGTTTTTCTTGTCTTTCTCATGATTTGAGCTTTCTTCATTTGGGTACTTACTATTGTCGATGTAAGTACTTGTCTTGTGATATTACTATCTTTGGTGTTTCATTTAGAACCCACTTTGTCATATGCACTCATTAGATTCTTTACAATTCATTTTTCATTTGAATGATCCATCATTCTTAGCCCAAGAATCATCATGATAGGCCTAAATTTCAAATTCTTCATCATTTCAACAAATAATTGGCATTGACTTGTAATATTTAATTCTTCAAAGAATAATCTCCACATGCGATTAACTTTTCTTTGACAAGTACGCTTATTAATCTTTTTAGGAATTGATTTAAAAATGTTAGTATGAATATCAATCAAATATTTTGGTATTCTAAAATGAATTCTAGAAGGTGTTATAATCTCTTCCATTCCCTCAAAATTTTGAACATCAACATAAGGTTGAGTGTTTTGTGTATTTTGAACTGAAGATGATGTGCCTTGGCAATTAGATGCAAAAGATGGAATATCACCTACTTGATATGTTGATGTTGTGCCTTCAACATGACATGATAGAGTGTGTACATCGTCGGATGTACAAATTAGAGTCTCTTCAACATGAGATGATGATATGACTCCAACATTGGAAGATGGTGTAACTTCACAATTCAATTGTCTTCTTGAGCGTAACAATCTCATTCATTCTCTTTGTCTTTCCAATTCTTCCTCTTTGTTTCTTTGTATCAGTGGCTCTTGTTCCTCTTGGAAAGATAATTCTTCATTATTGCTTTGCAATTTTCTTTGTTCACATAGTAGTTTCATTTTATCTCTTTTAGTTTCCAAATCTCTCTCCCTCTCTTCCATTGTTTGAGTTTTTGGTTTCTTCCTTGGCATGATGATAATTTCTATATGTCAGATTATTCAAACATTTGAATTACTTACAATTTGTAAATTACAAATCATTCAAATCCATATACAAATTACAATTATTTCAATGAATACACAATATATATTAAACAACTTGTCAAATTTCTAACCATTTCCAAATAACAATTCATTCAAACATACAAATTTCAATGAATTCACTATATATTAAATAACTGGTCAAATTATAATCAAATTTGTCTTTATATAGTAACAAAGAATATTAGCAAAGGACTACACTAACCTTTTTAATAGAAAGAACATTCAAAAAGACTTCAAATAGTGTATCCAATGATTGAATTTGGTGTTTGCTAGTTTCCAATAGAATGAAAGAATGTTCAAAAAGCCTTCAAATAGTGTATCCCATGATTGAATATAGTGTTTTCTAGCTATGAACAACATGAAACCCACATTTTCTATTAGAATGGTAGAACACACAACAGACACAAAATAGAATATGGATCAGTAGGGACCCAAACTTTTGTTATGACCATTTTTTGGTATTTTCATATAGTGTGTATGCACTATAGCGCACACCCTCTAAAGTGCATGCACACTATAGTGCATACACACTGTGAAAAAATTATCTCTCCCTATCCTTCCCTCTCCCATCCCCTACTCTCTCTCTCTCACCCCCTACTCTCTCTCTCTCTAGTCCCTTTCTCTCTCTCTCTCTCTCTCTCACACACACACACACACTCCCATCCCCTTCTCTCTCTCTCTCTCTCACTCTCTGTCTTTGTCTCTCTCTCCCACGCTCCCTCCCACCCTCTAAAGTTCATGCACACTATAGTGCATACGCATTATGTGAAAAATCTATCTCTCCCTATCCCACCCTCTCCCATCCCCTACTATCTCTCTCTCCCATCCCTTACTCTCTCTCTCTCTCTCACACACACACACTCCCATCCCCCCCCCCTCTCTCTCTCTCTCTCCTTTCCCATCCTCTCTCTCTCTCTCACACACACACTCCCATCCCCTACTCTCTCTCTCTCTCTCTCTCTCATCCCCTACTCTCTCTCTCACTCTCTCTCCTCTCCCATCCTCACACACACACACACACACACACACACACACACACACACACACACACACACACACACACACACACACACACACACACTCTCCCATCCCTTACCCTCTCTCTCTCTCTCCCTCCCTCTCCCACTCTCTCTCCTACTCTCTCCTCTCCCATCCTCTCTCTCTCTCTCTCTCTCTCTCTCTCTCTCTCACACACACACACACACACACACACACACACACACACACACACACACACACACACACACACACACACACACACACACACACACACACACATATCCAACTCAAACTAGTGAAGCTAATATACCCAACTCAAACCAACTCAAACTAATATCCAAAACTATTAAAAAATGTTTTTTTTTAGTAATGCTTGAGGAAGAAGCAATGATTAGTGAATATATAGACCCGCTCGACCCTAAAACAATCTTAACACTAGTCCTAGTGAAGCCATAACCAAAAGTGGGAGAGTGAGTTGTAAAAAAAGAAGGGGAAATTAATTCATTCTTAAGTAGATGAAAAGTTACCAAGGAATTGTGTTGCTAACTAAGAAGTATATTTATACCTTTTTATTTTTATATGGTAAATCATATTTTATAAATGTTTATATGGTATGAAGCTATAGAGAGAAAAGTAGAACTATCAATTTGTTCTATATATATTATATAAATTATTATTAATAATTATATAAATTAAATGATGATCAAACCTTGGATCTGCATGAGACAATGAAGAGACATGTCTCCTCCTCTCATACTTATATGAGATCCAAATCTGGATTTGGAATACATCAATTACAATGGCCATATTATTACATTTGCAGAAAAGATCCATGTTACTTAACACCAATTTTTTTCCTTAATCTAATCAAAACACAAATAATTCTCTTCTTACCTTATTTAAATCAATAAAACTAGAAATAATTTCATCAAGAAGAAAAAATATAGAAAAAACATTGCAATATTTTCTCTTGACAAATAGATTTCAATATAACCTTCATCTAGGGAAGATAAAACTTCACAAAATGCAATCAGAAAACCCTATCAGTGCCCTCTTTCTACATAGCTACAAGTAATAGTTGCCTTGACACATTTTGCAATCTCCATCCCAATTGCTTTGATGTTTAGTGATATTGTCCCTTTCAAGGGCAATCTCTTCTAGTGACTACAATGGAAGTGATGGACACTTCAATACAAAGTTTTTAATTTTTTTTTAAAGTTCCAAAATATCTTAGCCTTAAATACACTTTATCATTTCTTTCATTTTTTTTGCTTCATAAACCAACCATATGGAATAGAAAAATAATGATCTATTTTACCTATGCCTTGATACCAATTGTGAGAATATTGAAATAATAAAAGAATTGAAAATAGACAATATAATATACAATGTACAATTAAAATATCAAATTAAAAATATCACATTATATTTATTGTATACTTATTTTCATAATACAATTCTATATATAATAGAACTAAAAAGTCAAGCCAACTCAAACTAATATCCAAAACTATTAAACAAAGTTATCCTTTAGTAGCACTTGAGGAAGAAGCATTGATTAATGAATATATAGATCTGCTCAACCCTAAAACAATCTTAATGCTATTCCTAGTGAAGCCATAACCAAAAGAGGGAGAGGGAGTTGTAAAATGAGAAGGGGAAATTAATTCATTCTTAAGTAGATACAGAGTTACTAAGGAATTGTGTTGCTAACTGAGAAGTATATACCTAGTAACTTGTGTTGATCTTTGGTAATACATGAAAAAGAGAGGAAAATATTAGTGGAAGTGATAGTAGAAAGGAGAATCTAGATAAATTAATTGATATCTAAGTAGGTGACAATGAGATAAAACTAGATGATACTTCTAAAAAGTAGTAAATTGATTGTGGTGTCTTTCTTAACTATAGATTTTTGCATGCTAAAAGTAGACTATATCAATAGTAAGTTCTAATACATTTGTATCTATCATGTGCCAACATAGTACTTTGTTGAAGACTAGAGCAATACTCGAAGTTCTCTTTGATTTAGATACAAAAAGTAGCTAGATGTTAGTATCCATTTTAAATGGTGATGTTTTGAAAATATGGAAATGAAGAAAAATTGATAGTTGTATATTTTTTAGAAAACTGAGATTTATTTGAAGATTCCTGATGTCTAGACTTAAAAAAAAAACTCCCATGATTGGATTTAAAACAAGAATATACATGTATTATAACATGTGAATTTAAACTACTATAATGAAGTAATAATGGAATAACCAACTTTGTTAGGATTTTCCATTTTCCATAATTATGTTATATCAGGGTAAGTGAATAAAGTTGTGTGCCAAAAGTGGGGTTATAAGTGGCCACTTTTTTTTCTTTCTAAAATCAACAATTTATGAACTTTGACAAGAATTTGAAGATAATTATGGTCAAAATTTTAAGATATGACAAAAACAAAAGTAGTACTCCTTTGAATCTAGTTTCTAAACTACTAATTTTTTTCCAAAATGGTTTAGTTTTAGGCCCTCAAAAAAGGGGGCCATAGAAAGTGGTACTTTTTTTTTAGGAAAAAAAAATAACATAGTGCAAAGTGTGGCCCCACTAAAATTTTAATTTTAATTTTTTGAAATTCTTTAATCACTACAGTCAAAAGTTACCTAACACCCAGATTTTTTGGGTAATTTTATGAAGTGTATTTTTTTTAATGAATTTTCTAAGGGGACACATCCCAAAAATGTGAAATATCTATGTGTCCCCCTAGAAATTATTGAAAACTAATCCAAAATCATTTTTAAAAAAAAGTGTGTAGAATGGAGTCTAGTTTCTAAAAAAAACTTGTTTCAAAATTAAATGAATGAGCTAAAATCTACACCCCAATTAGTACACGTTGGTTTTTGAGAGAAAATGGACATACGTTCAAAAGAAATAATAGTTGAAAGGATTTAAATAGTATGAACACAAAATAAATTATATGGTTATATAGCTAACATAGAGATCTACAATATCATGTAACTTGATTTTATCGATGCTCAACCACAAGGAAACTTGAAGGAGACCACAAAAGAAAAATCAAGCATTTTTTTCATGCTTGCAACAAAATGCATCTCAAACTAGTTTAGAGCCTTCAAACCTTTGGGTTGGATCCCCAAGGAAAATCCAAGCCTTAGGATTGATGGTATCCAATGCTTTATATAATGTGTCTATGCAATAGCACATATGTGCCATAGTGTGTGCATGCTATTTAAAGCTTATTTGAATTCAAGGCTTAAATATCACATATGTTCTATAGTGCACGCATGCTTTGTAATCCTTGTATTTCAAAGAGAGGATGGATAGGGAGAGAGGGTAGAGAGTGAGAGAGACTAGAGCATGGGGAGAGAGTAGGGGATAAGATGTAGAGTAAGAGAGAGGGTGGAGATAGAAGGTTAGAGAGAGAAGGGAATGGAGAAAGAGCATGGTGTAGAGAGAGAGGGATTAAGGTTGAGTGAGAGTTGGGAATGGAGAGGGAGAAAGGGAGGAGAGTGAGATAAATAGAGATAGAGCTCAAGAGAGTAGGGGAAGAGAGAGAGAGAGAGAGAGAGAGAGAGAGAGAGAGAGAGAGAGAGAGAGAGAGAGAGAGTAGGGAATGGAGAGGGAGAAAGAGAGGAGAGTAAGATAAATAGAGAGGGGGGGCGAGTAGGGGATGGGGGTTCAAGAGTATATGGGATGGGATGCATAGAAAGAAAGAGATGGACATAGAGTAGGGAATGGGAGAGGATGGGAGAACAAGAGAGAGAGAGATGGGGAGAGAGAGAGAGAGAGAGAGAAAGTGAGAGAGAGAGAGAGAGAGGGAGGGAGGTAGGGAGAGGGAGGGGGAGAGAGAGAGGGAGAGGGGGAGAGAGAGAGAGAGAGAGAGAGAGAGAGAGAGAGAGAGAGAGAGAGATGAGGGGAGGGAGGGAGGGAGGAATAGAGAGAGCGAGAGGGAGAGAGAGAAAGTAGGGGATAGGAGAGAGAGAGAGAGGGAGAGATTGATAGGGAGTAGCAAATGTGGGTTCAAAGATTACATGGAATAGAATGCATAGAAAGAGTGAGAGAGGGACATAGAGTAGGGGATGGGAGAGAGAGAGAGAGAGAGAGAGAGAGAGAGAGAGAGAGAGAGAGAGAGAGAGAGAGAGAGAGAGAGAGATTGGGGTTCAAAGAGTACATGGGATAGGATACATATAAGGAGAGAGAGGGATATAGAGTAGGGGATAGGAGAGGGTGGGAGAGAGAGAGAGTAGGGGATGGGGGGAAAGAGTATGAGATAAGATACAGAGAGAGAAATGGAGAGAGAGAGAGAGAGAGAGAGAGAGAGAGAGAGAGAGAGAGAGAGAGAGAGAGAGAGAGAGAGAGAGAGAGAGGGATGGAGAGGGAAGGAGGGAGGGGGAGAGAGAGGGAAGGAGGAAGGGGAAGAGAGGGAGAGAGGGATAGAGAGAGAGGGAGGGAGAGGGATAGAGAGAGAGAGAGAGAGTAGGGGATGGGGGCTCAAAGAGCAGATGGGATAGGATACATAGAAAGAGAGAGAGGAACATAGAGTAGGGGATGGGAGAGGGTGGGATAGAAAGAGAGAGAGAGAGATTAGGATATGGGGGTTCAAAGTACATTGGATGGGATAGGAGAGAGAGAGAAAGAGAGAGGGGGAGGGGAAGGGAGGAAGAGAGAGAGTAGGGGATGAGAGAGAGAGCAAGAAGGGAATAGGAGAGAGAGAGAGAGGGAGAGATTGATAGGGATTTGGGGATGGGGTTTGAAGGAGTACATGGGATAGGATGGATATAAATAGAGAGAGGGACATAAAGTAGAGGATGGGTGAGAGAGAGAGAGAGAGAGAGAGAGAGAGAGAGAGAGAGAGAGAGAGAGAGTAGGGGATGTGGGCTCAAAGCGCACATGGGATAGGATACATAGAAAGAGAGCAAGGAACATAGAGTAGGGGATGGGAGAGAGAGAGAGAGAGAGAGAGAGAGAGAGAGAGAGAGAGAGAGAGAGAGAGAGAGAGAGAGAGAGAGAGAGAGAGAGTAGGGGATGGGGGTTCAAAGTACACTGGATGGGATAGGAGAGAGAGAGGGAAAGAGGGGGGGAGGGGGGAGGGAGGAAAAGAGAGAGTAGGGGATGAGAGAGAGCAAGAAGGGGATAGGAGAGAGAGAGGGAGAGATTGATAGGGAGTAGAGGATGGGGTTTGAAAGAGTACATGGGATAGGATGCATAGAAATAGAGAGAGGGACATAAAGTAGGGGATGGGTGAGAGAGAGAGAGAGAGAGAGAGAGAGAGAGAGAGAGAGAGAGAGAGAGAGAGAGAGAGAGAGTAGGAGATGAGGTAAAGAGTATGGGATATGATGAAAAGAAAGAGAGAGGGGATGGGGTAGGGGGGGAGAGAGAGAGATAGAGAGAGAGAGAGGATGGGGTAGAAAGAGAGAGGATGGGGTAGAGAGAGACAGTGGGGGAGAGAGATAGAGGGAGGAGAAAGAGGGAGAGAGAGAGAGAGTGGGTGTTTTTTAAAATGTGATTTCCAATAGCACGTATGTACTATAGCATGCACGCACTATGGCCTAGGCTCCACAAGCCTATGCCTAGGCCATGGCACGCACATGCTATAGTGTATGCACGCTATTGGATATTTTGAAAAGTGCACAAATGTGTCATCCTTTTAGCACCACAACTGGTGTACTAGCCCATCATTTTACTTGAAAATTTGTTCAACAAAATTCTTTAGCATACAAAATATGGAAATACTATAACAAAAATAATAGCCACCAGTTAGAATTATCAAATGGTCACTCAAGTCTAGTTTACAATATTTTTTCCAAGTTCATGTCCAATAGAGCATTTGCAACTACAATATAGAAAATTTGATGTTGGACATGTGATTTTCTTGTACACCAGCATTGATAGGTTCTCTATTGCAATAGGGATTTTAAATTTTTTTTTTTTAAAGAGGGGTAAACACTTTGACCTAGAGCTATGAACCAGTGAGACCACAAACAGGGGACCTCATCCCCATGAGATTTGAACCTTGATGGAAAGGATAACAATGCAACAACTTAACCATCACAACATGCCACTATTGGCTGTTGCAATAGGGATTTTAACCCTTTGTATATCTTGTTGATTTTACATTAATGAATGATATTATGTTGTTGGAGATTCTATGCTATCACGTCATCAACAATTCTTTCAAGAAATTTCTCTCTAATGACATGGTCAACTTCATGAATGAAAGAACATATTAATAAAAGGTTTTAACTTAGGTTGAGAAAAATGGACATTGACTCCAATTAAAATATTGAAGGTTATAGTGTTCATCCCTAAAGCCCAGCTATTCAAGAGAGCTTAATCAGTCCCCACCATCTGATATTGAAAATGGTGTTTATAAATAAAAGGGCACATTAAAAAGTACTCTAAAAATTAATAAGTCAAGTTTGATTGAATTCTTATAGTTGCCAAAGTCATCTTTCATGTGGTGGCACTGTGATCTACTGATGTCTCAACTGAAATACCATAAATTTAAAGTTGTAGTCATCAATATGACCAGTAAATAATTCAACAAAGCTTAAAAATTAATCATGGTTCCTTGATTGGAATCTTAAAAAAATATTTGTAATTATTTTCTTGTATATTTAAATTATTTAACTAATTTATGATAGAATGGACAAGTGTGATATGGCCCAACCAAGTTCACAAAGGTGAAAATGTGCAATGGAAAGGCAATATTCCTTGAACCCACATAACAACAATTATCCACTCTACAACTCCAAAACCCTCCCAATGGCTATGGTGGATGTATTTCACCTATCTAATATGTATTCAAGAGATTTCAAGTGGTTTTAGACCCCCAACCCAATCCTAGTACTCAAATCCTTCAAAATTGCCTAGTAGGACTAATTGCCCCCAACTAGGTTTCCAATGAAAAATATTTCAAGTTTTCTCAAAAATTTTCAAAAGGAATCTTTAAAAAAAAAAGGGTTTTAGATACTCATTTCAGCCTTCTTCAACATATGTCAAACTCAGTATATGTTGTTTTGGACCAACAACAAGATCCCCAAACTTGGCACCCTTTTTAGGCATACAATAGGGTGATTTTACAAAGCAAGTATATGTTTCCCATACTTCCAAAGCTTTAGGATTTCAAAAGTCCTCTAAAATTATCCAAATAAAAGGAAAATAAAACTAATTTGACTCCCCAACCTCTTCAAATAAGAAACCCCCAATTTGGCCTCTTATAAACCCTCAAATCTAGGGCTTTCTTAATGTGTGACCTCCCAAGCCAATATAAACTAAATAAAGGTTTATTGACCATCTCCAAGGTATATTTATATTATATCTACCATAAAATACCCCTCTCCAATGGATAGATCACTGGCTGCTACACTCTAGGCATGCAGTTCATGCACCTACAACCACCAAAAACCCATTAGAAGCCTCCATTCATGCAAAATCCTGCCCAATAATTGTTAGAATGTTTATTTACATAAGAATACAGGTTCATTCCATGGGAATCAGATTATTACATCCATGGAATGACCAAATACTTCCAAATTGCTCAAAAATTGCACAAATTGTTCGAAAATTTGCTTAAAATCAGCACTTTTGGTAAAATGAAAACCTATTTGTCTTAATGCACCAAAAATGGTTTATATATCATCCCAATAGGTTCAAAACATCAATACAGCAATAAGAAACCAATATAATCAAAAGAAACAATGCAAAATGCTAAAAAATGGAGTTTTATTGCATTCAAATGGTCAAATCCATACATTTCCTAGTAAATCCATACCAATGCTCCTCCTTTCTGATTCTATGCCTTTACTAGGCTATATAGGATGTAAAACAAATTTTCCAACCATATTCCATTGGTTGGAATCCATAACAAAGGTTAAAACACTCAAATATTGGTTTTCCCTCCTAATCTAGTATATAGTCGTTAGGATTCAAAATTTGAAATTTAAACCTTATTAAAATGTTTTAATCCATACTTTATTGGTTTCTACCACTTAGTACTTATTCTTATACCCCCCTAGGATGTATTTGATCCCTCTAACCAATCTAGATCCCTTGTTGGCACTATTGGCCACGCTTACATTATTTTTATGCCTAAATCCTTTATCAGGATCTTTAGGACTTTTCAAGTTAACATTAAATTGTTCATTACATTTAGTCATTATAGGCCTCAATACATTCAAATCCACTTTCAAGGATACCATAGAATCTTTTTTTTTCTTGCATCCAAGGTGTGCCTAGATGTTTGCCTAGGTGCTCTTGCACCATACACCCCACCTCGAAAAAGATTCTTGCCATAAGAGTTAAGGGAATTTGTCTTCAAGCCACCCATTCTCCTAGATGGATGTCTGCAACTCTTCTTCAGCAATCCTCCACTTGTGTCACATGTAGTTCCTGCATTAAAAATGTTAGAACAAATAAAAACATAAGATTTAGGAAATTTATCATTTGCCCTCTCAATCTACCCTTTCTCTCTCATTTGAAGATCCAAAAGAACCTTATCTCTGCCCCTCATGGAAATTCCATTATTACCCTTACTAATTGTCACCATAGGACACCAAAGAGAACCATCAATATCATCTTTTCAAACACCATCTGCTGCAAATCAGAACTTTTGTGATCAGCAACATGATTCTTCATCATTACCAAGGAAGCCTTGTGTTTCAAATCAGCACCACTTTTTGTTTGATCTTCTAAGGTGATATACTTCTTCTCACCAACACATACAATCCTTCCTCCATCACCATCATCACTTGGTAAAGGATTAAGGTGAAATTCAAACCATCTTTATGCACAATGTACACATTTTCCAATCCATGATGTATAGTATCCCTAGAGGCTTGTCAAAGCCTTCCAAGAATAATATGACAACATGTCATAGGAATCAAATCACAAAGAAATCTATTAGCATATGATCCTATTGAAAAATCAATAAATGCTTGCTCTCTGACAAAATTTTTTTGCTCATCGCTCACCAATGAAGCCTTATATGGTCCCTCAATGGGAAGCATTTTCAATTTCACTTTGTTTACCATCTCATAAGAAACCAAATTGTCAAATGATCTAGAACCAATGATCATTTTACAAACCTTACCATGGCTTACACAATTTATCTTAAAGATGGATACTAGAGCCTTCTTTTTTTGCTGCATTCTTCTCATCGTCAATGATTCTCCTACCTCATATGGCCCAATTTCTATAGCCTTGCCTTTGTCTTCCCATTCTTCTTCCCCTCCTTGTGCCAAGTGAGCTCTCTTTTCTACCTTCTTGTGATCAACATCCTTCTTAGGACACCTAAAGGACTGATGGGCAATGACTTCACAATTAAACCACTTAGTAGTGAATGCATTGTTGCCTCTGCCATAACAAGATTTGCCACTTCGTCTTTGTCTTGAATCTAAATTCTTGTTTTTATCTCCATTAGCTTGTTCCTTCTCATCAATAGATTTTCCTCCTCTACCTTTATTTGCATTTCCTCTACCACCACTATTATTTTCTCTTCTCTTCAACTTCTCTTCAGCTCCTATGGCCAACTTATAACATTCCTCAATAGATCTAGGGGTTGTAAGACTTAATTCATCTTAGATGTTGAATCTAAGCCCTCCTAAGTATCTTGCCATTTTCTCTTCTACATCCTCATCATTACCCACTCTAATATCCAACTTATGGAATTCTTCAGTGTACCCTTGTACATCCAAGTCTCTTTTCCTAAGAATTTGCATCTTCTTGTACATTTGTACCTTGTAGTCACTAGGTAAACATTTTGTGTTCATTTTGTACATCATATTATACCAAGAAGTAATCTTGGGTCTACTATGCTTCCATCTCTCACCCTGTATACAATCCCACCAAAGTAAGGCATGCCCTTTCAGTCTAATCTTAGCAATCCTTAATTTCTCTTTGTCCTCTATGTTCTCAAACTCAAAGTAGTTCCCCATAGTGCTAAACCAATCAATGAGTTCATCATCCATCTTACCTGCATACAAAGGTAAGTCTAGCCTTCCTTTTGCATCACCACTCCTTATAGCTTTAACAAACCTAGCCATCCTCTCATCGTCAAGATCTAATAGTGCCTCTCCTCTCAAAGGGACATCTTCTTCATCCTACTCTTCAAAGTCATCTTCCTCTTCCAATTTTGTTTTTCCTTTCTTTTCCAGTATGGTCAATCTACCAATCAAATATTTCATCTCCATATCCTTCTCAAGCTTTTCCCTTCTTTCTTGTTCAAGGGGTGTTCTTATCCTTCTATTCTCTGCCATTTGTTCCTTCACAAGCTTTGCAAGTTCAGCATTAGTGACCCTCTAAGGGATCCCCTCATCTTCTCCTTCTGACATCTCCTCAAGTATGAAGAACCACTAGGAATGCTCAAAAGGTAAGGGATGCTCAAAAGCTTCGAGAAGGATCAAATACACAAATGACCCCAATAACTCTTTTCTTCTTTTATCCTAGGATGCAACCTAGCTCTGATACTAATTGATGCAATGGAAAAGTGTGATATGGCCCAACCATGTTCACAAAGGTGAAACTATGCAAGGGAAAGGCAATGTTCCCCAAACCCACATTACAACAATTATCCACTCTCCAATTCCAACACCCTCTAAATGGCTATAGTGGATGTATTTTAGTTATCTAAGATGGATTTAAGAGGTTTTAAGTGGTTTCAGACCCCCAACCCAATCCTAGCACCACTGATAACCTTAAGAAACCCCTCCCAAAAAAAAGGCCTAAAATGCTAGCGAATCCAATATTTTGTGGGCAGGAAAATTTTAATGTCGAGAGAAATTTTTTTGTTCTATATAAGGTAATAAAATATTATATGTTGGCAATTTTTTCTTGCCCCAACAAAAATCATTTTAAATGTGGCAAATTAATATTTTTTCTTATTGACATATAAATAAATGATGACTACTTTTCCCTTGCCAAAAATGAATTAATAATGTCAAAGACGAATTACTTGTTTTGTAGAAAAATGAATAATAATGGTCTTGGCTAATCTTTTAGTGGTGAACTAAAAAATTGTTTAATCTAAAAGAAAATTTGCACGTGTATTGGCTAGTGACTGCACTGACTACTAAGTAGTCACTTCAAGTTTCAACTTGTGTACTGTCTTAGGTCTATTATTAATAATGTCTTAATGTCGTAACGTCAGTGTCACTATTACCAAGTTGGCTATCGTCACTTTCATATTGTTAATAGTAAATACAATAGTTTTATTGATTGTTGATTAATTAGAGATCAACTAGAGAAGATGCATTTCGAGGCCACTCACTTGAAAAGACCTAGAGTTGCATGAACTTCTCTGGAATGGAGACATGTGGAAAGTTTTGCACAGTAATCTCTAACTAGAATTTACTCAATGTTAGGCATTTTTGACTTTTCAACATTAATGCTAGTACATTTTGGCATTTCACACACTTGAAAATTAATAGGAATATGAAAAAAGGAGATATGAAAGATTGCAAAAACCAAAGAATTTAATGCAACTACCATTAAATAGCCTCTTCAATTCCTCTTTTGTTATCATTTCTAAAATTCTTCAATCTGAATTTGGTTTGTAGAGTTTCTTGAATCTCAGTCATGGATATGCTAATTTTCTTGAAATGCACTACAATGGCTCTGTAAAAGCCCTTTTTGGGCAGGATTACAATGTCCTTGCCATGGTTTGCAAGCCAGATGCCTAAAGTCCTTTTATCTACGATGCTATATTCGTGGTCCTCGGCCATGAATTCTTAAGAAATGATAAGAGGTACCGTGTGTCTACAAATATTACATCCCACTTCCTCGCGTCCCTTCTCAACCTTGAAGGCAATCAAATAGACATTTTGATGCTTCTACATAATGTTTTTAAGGAAACATTTTTAGAAGATGATGTCAAAATTCTTGTATTGGATGAGTAGGTACTAGGGCCAGGCATTGGCATCCCTTTTGCAGATGTAGTAGACAAGTGCTAGGAGCCAAGCATATGGTGCATTATACAGAAGCATCCTTTCCTACTCGGGATGAATGAATGATAATTGACTCACCATCAGAAGTGGGTGCAGTTCAGAAGGGATTTTCTATGGGAGTGGTTGTTGTTGGACGATGTCAGTGAGACCGACTTCACATGGCTGGATGAGTTTAGTGACATCATCTTCTCCAGTAAATTCCTCACAGAGGGACTTGAAGACCTTTCTAATTGAAGGCTTCAAGCCCTTGTCCCCTCAGCCCACTGATGCTTCCAATCTCCCTATTCTCTAGTTCCCCGGATCATGAATCCTTAGTCCTATTTCCTTAACCGTTGTGGCATTGCCCTAGGGAAAAAAATGTTTTTAAGATATCTATTTTTTCTTTGGATTGGGCCTTTTCCCTTTAATGTAAATTACAAAATAGTAAAACTAGGCTGATTTAATCAGCTATTTTGAATATCTATGCTTTGTACAATGTACATTCTAAAATATTATCAATGAAAACAATAGTTTTTGGCTTTTCAAATCATTGTTCCAACTTCCTGTTAGTCTATGACTTTGTTTTTGGCATCTCGATTCTTGATTCTCAATGCATTGTTGAAATGTTAATCTATGACTTTGTTTAAAATAATTAACTATTAATAGTTATAAAGTTAGAACTCAAAAATAAAAAAAGGGTTTCACTAATCCCTTTATGGTTTCATATAATATATTTGATTAACGATTTATAGTAAAAAAATATTCAATTGAAAATAATCCAATTAAAAGTTTTGTAATTTCTAAAACTATTTTTCTTTAATTTGATTGATTTAAACAAATGGAGCGATAAGAGCGGATTGCAAGGAAAACTAAAGATTATAACCTTGACAAAGTTAAATAAAATTTTAATAATTTATGTGTCAATTTTTTGTTTCATACCTATCTTGTCACCTAACTTTTTTTCATTATGAAATATTTTAAATGATGATTCATGAAGAATAGTTTATAAACAATTATCACAATTTTCAATATATGTTAGTAATTTATAGATAATTAAACTATAATACATTTTAATTTTGAAACTAAATAATAAATATGAATAAAAACATAGCATTTGTAATTATATTTTTAAATTTAAATTATTTTATTTACATTAAACTATTGTCATTATTATTTCATATCTTACTGCTTACACTAATTTATTTTATAAAATTCAATATATCTTCATTGAATTTTTCATATCATCTTTACAATAAAAAGTTTAAACTTTATGATAGAAAAGAAAATCCTTTATTTATATTATATCATTACTATTATAATAATAATTATAAATTATATTATATATATATGTATATACATATGTATATATATATGTATATATGTATATACATATATGTATATGTATATACATATATACATATACATATACATATGCATATACATATACATATACATATACATATGCATATACATACACATACACATACACATACACATACACATACACATACACATACACATACACATACACATAGACATATACATATACATATACATATACATATACATATACATATACATATACATATACATATACATATACATATACATATATATATATATATATATATATATATATAATATTATATATAAATAATTAAATTAAAATCATGATTTTGACATGGTAAACTTAAAAATATAATAATAATAATTAATAACAATTTCCTTAATAATATTTATTTCAATATTTTTTCTACATTAATTAATATGCTATTCAAATTCTTTTCAATGACCGCGGCTCTATTTCGAACCAAATTTTAAATGATTGAAGTTAAATTCTATTTCTAATTTTCTACCCAAAATTCTAACCATTGACTAAAAGAAAGATCGACAACTTGAGATGAATTTCAGGCCGATTTGGGGAATATTTTTCCATGTGCCTAGATTCATCCATAATCATGACATGTGTTTGGTCATTGCAAAGCTCAATCAAGTGTCAGGACTTAGTTAATATTATTAATAATTATGTTTATAAACAATTATCACAATTATCAATATATGCTAATAATTTATAGATAATTAAACTATATTACATGTTAATTTTAAAACTAAATAGTAAATATGAATAAAAATATAGCATTTGTAATTATATTTTAAAATTTTACTTATTTTATTTGAATTAAACTATTGTCATTATAATTTATTATTAGTACTTGCAGTTGCCAGTAGGCTTAGGGCTAAGTACTATTGTGATACATTTTGGATTTTAGACTTTAAGTAGTGATTACATTTGCTTCATGTTTTTATGAGTAAGAATAAATCATTGTAATTTCTTTTATCAAACTAATATATTACATAGCATAGATGCAAAAATTTTAACTTCAAAATTTTTATAAATTTTTTTCTAGCTTATGATAGGATGACTTCATTAATTTCATTTAGCAAATTAGCTCTTATATTGGCCAGATTTGATAGATTTTATTTAGCTCTTATATTGGCTGGATATAAGAGCTAAATATTTCATTTTCAATGTGATTCATTAACGTTAATATATATATATATATATATATATATATATATATATATATATATATATATATATATATATATATATATATATATATATATATATATATATATATATATATATTTTAATGCAAGTGCATTGGTTTATATTTTATATTTTAATAAAGTATCTTTTTATAAATTATAATATGATATTATTTATATTATATAATCATTTAAGATTTTTTATTATTATAAAAATATTATTATTTTTTATATTATAATTATGTATTATATAATAAAACATATAATATAATATAATATAATTATAAACATATGATATATATGTAATTGATATATATATATATATATATATATATATATTTATATATAATTTTTTTCATATAAATAATTAAATTAACCCAAAATTAGGACACATGTACTCGAAGATTCTACCCGAAATCCTGGACTAAAAGAAAGATCGATGGCCTGAGATAAATTTTGGATGATTTGGGAAATGGTTTCCCATGTGCCTAGATTCATCTGAAATCGTGACACGTGTCTGATCATTGCAAAGCTTAACTAAGTGTCAGGACTCAATTAGTATTAATAATTATGTTTAGTCTTTTAAAAAAGTATTACTTCATCTCGACTTGGCGATGTCACCACTTGTGATTGTTAAGTTACAGCAATGACCTAGGATGAATTTTGGGTAAATTTTAGTTCCACCATCGCTGTTGTCAAGAAACATCCAGAATCATGACGTCACGATTCTGGATGTTTCTTGACAACAGCGATGGGGGACCCAAAATTTACCCAAAAAGCTTATCGATAATTAAGTTCATTTTTTATTAATTAATTAATAAAAAATGAACATTGAACAAATTTCAAAATTCAAATGTATATTAATGTAATAAATTTTTACTTTTTATTATTATAGTTATGTACAAAACTACATTATTGAGTCTTTATGTCATTTACATGTACGTTGTACATACTATTAGTAAAGTACCTAAAACCATTAATTACTTAATACTTTCATTTTAAATTTTAACTATTAACCTTGTATGTCTTTAGAGTATCAAGTTGAAAGTGAAACTTGAAAGTTCTGCAAGTCGAGAGTCCGATACGATAGGGTTTTCAAATTTCAACTTTTTAAAGATTGATAGAATTTCATTTTGTGTTCTAAAGAATGAATTCTGAAAGTGTGAAACTTGAGTATCAGAGGACAACACCAATTATCAAATCTTGATTCTGGGTATTTAATTTTTAAAAAAAAATTTATTGCAATTTGTAGCAATAGAAATCTTGATTTTAATTGTCTTAGGTTTATGCACTTTACACTTTTTTTAAATAGGGTTTGAAGAAGAATTTTGCGTGATAACCAATAGTAGGCATGGGCAAAACAAAGTCAAAAACCTCCGCTAAGAGTGCAAGCATAAAGGAAAATTCAAAAGAAAGACATTAAAAAAATCAGGCAAGTGCTACAAACCCCAGCTTTCACCAATGAATGTCATGATATTTTTTATCTTGTTATCCTTGGAGATTTTGGAATCATGGGAATTAGAAATTCATTGTTTAATAAGTGAAAAGATCCATAGAAAGGGAGAGATTATTGCAAATATAACAACAATATTCATGCACATACAAATAAGTTAGCTGCTTTGGTTACTAGATTAGTAAACCTCACTGTGCCTGAAGTATTTCCTTGCCCTAAAATTGTAATGCTATGTGCTCAGAATTATGATGAAAATAGAAAGGAAATTGTAAACCAAAACACTCACGAGGAAATTTTATCCATAACTAAGAGTGAATTTTTCACTCTGTTAGACCTAGGGTTAGGGTTTAAACTAGAAAGCTTTAATGAGTGCATTGACTTGGATAAACTAGCACAAGCTTATGACAAACTGGAAGAGTTTTTCAAGATTCATATATTAAGGGTTTAATAAACTCAGGTTCCTCTACTAGTGTTACACTGGACATAGACCATAAGCCTCCTTATCAGTATGGTATTTTTGTGCCATGGGTTTAGAATACTATTTATTTTTTATCATTTTGTTTGGGATTGGACATTAACAAGGAAGTGGGGGCCAATGTTCTTGAAATGATTTATAATATCCATTTTTGAGGTCAGTTAGTTGAGAAGGTAGATGTAAGATATAATTTTGTTCAGCACATTGTTGAATCTATGTAACAACAATTACTAATGATTAAATAAAGTACAATTATAGGCAAGAAAAAGACATTTAGGTTCACAAGTTATCTGTGCTACCTTCTTTTAGCAAAGCATCGGCCAATATTTGAGATAGAGAACAACAAGCTTGATATTGGGGTCGATAAGTTTGATGAAAAAACCCTGAAGAAATCAGACAGTCCAAGTCTAGTATATGAGTGGACACATAAGATGAGGATGACTACTAAAAATAAAAACTACAACCATTTTGTAGACTTCTTTTTGGCACCTACTTACCAAAAAATCACAGGCAATATGATGCCTAGATTGCGTATGTCTTGTAAAGATTGCATTCAACTCAGAAGTCAGATTCAATTGGCTGATCGGTTCTTCATGGAAGAGTACATTGTCTTAAGGTTTTACGGTTCAGTGGTTGAACCTTGCAAACTTCCAATGCATGTTACAAAAAGGGTTTTTGCACAATTTCGCAATTGGAGGCCTCACATTTGAGAGAAAGGCTTTCAAAGTGGCAAATGACTTGGTAAATTCTTTTGGCTTTGATTTTGTCAGTCACTGGAATAATGATCCACTAACTATTAAAAAAAATGACTCATTGCCAATGTGAACTCTGTGAGAATATATCAACATCAAGAGATGCCATTGATAGAAAAGTTAAAAAACAAGGATTTGTGGGATGAGGTTAAGAAAGAGATGGAGAAACATGCAATAGAGAATAATATTTCAATGCAAGAATTGTCATCCCAAATTATGACATTTCACATATCAGAGTCACACAAATTAGAGCCTCTGACATACTTAAATTTCTATAAGAAAGCATCTCAACCTCCTAAGAGGTCTATGCTAAAAGAAATTAAAGAGGCATGCATAGCTGAATTGTGGTGTGAAACCAAGATGACTGATTTTTGGAAAATGAGGCAAAATTTGGGTGAAACAATGACATCAGTAGGTTTTGAGGAAATTGAGGAGGATGCAATTTTTAGCGATTATTGGAATAAAAAGCATCCAACTGTACTATATGATTTTGGCAATTCTAGTGACAATGATATTGAAAGACAGAAGGACCTCGAGTTTGATGCTGACATTCAAGGTATTCAAGATTCTGGGTCAATTAGGGGTAGACATATTGTTAATCTTCAAATGAGTGATTCTACTAAACAAACGTATGGTAAAGGGGCAACTATGATAGAAAAAATGGGTTATGTAGGTATAGGGCCCATTGGTGCAAGTGGTGACGAAATTTGGAATCTAGTTCTAGTACCAGGCCCACCCAAAAGAGGAAGTAAAACAATCATTGGACTCTCCAATAAGATTGAAGATAATTAATCTAGAAAATACAAAAAACATTATACTTTTTCTTCTAAAGGTCATCCCAACACATTATTTGTTAAATCTTCAAATCCAGTTATAGTTGATCCTACTGGCACTGGCACTAGCATGGATGAACCTTGTGCAAAAAAGAAAACAATTATGACAATTAGATTGTAAGAAATGTTAGCTGTTACTTCACCAATGTATGCACCAGTAGCTTCTATACCAAACCCTGAAAATAGTCCTAAAATGCCAAGGTTTGGAATGAGCCATCTTCAGTATGTTGATAGTCCTTAAAATAAAATTGTAGGTGGAGTAAGTTTAACTGGAGTTGGAGGAGCATACAACAAGACAATTGATAATTCACCTTTCAAACACTCAATTGTTTCAATAGACCTAGATTTTAGTTTGAATGAGTTTGCATCAAAGTTTGAACTGACAAGCAAAAAAAAAGGCAAATTATGAAGACTTTGAAAAGTGATGCAGTTGCTGAATGTCAGGGATCTACTAATAGAATATTTCCAACATATGATCCAAACAATGGAATGATGAACTTCATGACTGTTATCACTAGTAAATTTGAACTCAATTTTCGATGAATATTGGTCAAAATTTTGATGTAGGTTGGTTGAAATTTTGACTAAGCAGTTCATGGTAAATTTTCTCGTCAAAATTTTGACCAACCAATGTTTGGTCAAAATTTCAACCAATACATTTTTCAAAAAATTTTAATTTTTTCTAGCTCTAATTTTTCAGTGTCGTTCAAAATTTCCACCAATGTTTGGTCAATTTTTTTTTGAATTGGTGGAAATTTCGACCAAATCTTGGTAGAAAACTACCAAGAATTGGTCAAAATTTCCACCAATGTTTGGTCAATTTTTTTTTATAATTGGTGGAAATTTCAACCAAGTCTTGGTAGAAAACTATCAAGAATTGGTCAAAATTTCCACCAATGTTTGATCAATTTTTTTTAATAATTGGTGAAAATTTTGACCAAGTCTTGGTAGAAAACTATCAAGAATTGGTTAAAAATTCCACCAATGTTTGGTCAATTTTTCATTATTATATTGTATCAAGAAATTTTTTCTTATCCAAACCATTTAATTTGAAACCTTTTAAATCTCTGCAAAGATAAAGTTGGAGTAGGAAAAAATTTCTTCTCAAAGGTGTCCTCTGATTGTAAATTGTGCATTCCATTATCTATTGAACTAGATATGTCTTGTTTGTTAAATAGATAATGGAATGGATGCTTTACAGTCAACAGACACCTTTGAGAAGAAAATTTTTCCCACTCCAACTTTATCTTTGTAGAGATTTAAAAGGTTGCAAATTAAGTGGCTTGGATAAGAAAAAATTTCTTGATACAGCATGGAACAAATGGACATTTATGCATAGGGCACCATCAATTATGTGAGTGATGTAGCCAAATTTTTTAAGGTCAAAGCCACCAATTAATATAAGGTTTCTAATCTCTAAGAGGTTGACATTGTGGTTGCAAGGGTAGTGGAGAGGGCACTTCTTTATTGTCTGCTTCATCATTGATTAACTTGCACCACAAACTAATGGTCTTCATCTTTGTTATAGGCTCATATCCCCTATGTGAGTCAAAAAATTAAACAGTCTTCATCTTTTTTGTGGGCTCTTATCCCCTATGTGAGTCTTCATCTTTGTTATGGGCTTGAATAAGTATTTCAGAACTATTAGAACTTTTGGATGCACATTAAACAATATAAAGTATTAAAGACTAAAGAGAGTAAGCATAAAGATGCATACATTAATTTATTCATGTAAAACCTTTATGGCTAAAAAAACCACAGCATACAAAAGCTTTTTATTAACCAAAATAAAAAATGGGCACTGACAACCTAGAATACAAATGTGAGCACCAACCCAAATACAAAACTTAATACCACTTTTCAGAAATTTCTTAGCATTTTAAATAACACCCCTTTTTTATCAGTAATAATAGAAAAATGAATGTTGCACTGCAAATATCATCTTCAATGACAACATCTGAACTGAAATGAAATTTACAACAACAAATAATGTCTATCACACAACTCATTCATTTCTCCTTTAATGTATATTTTCACCTCCTAGTCTGTAATAAACTTCTTATTTCTGTATATTTTCTCTTACTACATCATATGCTTGACTCGACTCATTCATAGGAATAAAACATTAGCTATATTCTCCAAGAGTTGGATATATAGAAGACTTTTACCCAAATGGATACTCACTCAGTACACACATACTAAGAAGAATCATAGTTAGCCAAATCTCAAGCTCCTCACGCATGCTCCAAGAATTGATATGACTCTCTTAATAAGGAAAAAAAAATTGCTGCTAGTGGAAAGTAATTTAGGTAGTAAATAGATGGGAAATGTTCTATAGCTCCAAGGAAACATGTCTTTGACAATTACATAAGGAGTAAAAGTGCACACACCTTGCAATAGGTCTTCTTTGAGAGGAAATTGGAGCATTATATTTGCAAGACTGAATACTAGAAGTAGTAGGAATTGTTAAATAATCCTCAAAATTTTCTTTTTTGAATTCAGGAGGCACCAGTCATTAGGCATTGCCAAAACCACCATACCACCAACTTGACCATTCTTAATTCATTTATTATCTAAGAAAATAAGGTTATTAGTGACAAGTCAAAGACTTGTGTGCTTTACATATGTTTGTGTCTTTTATTGCCATAAAATCTCAATTTGTCTGTCCAATCTGTACACCAACTTTAGCTTTTATGTCTTATCATTTGCCACAAATAAAATAAATAAAAATGAAGGTATATAATTTCTCAAAGGTAATAAGATGAATTTTAGAAAATTGATTTAGGAAGTTTGATATCCTTGGTTTGTATGTGATCAAACAGGATGGAGAAGAAAACTTGTTAGAGTAATTATTTTTTTGTACTTATTAATTAAATCACTTTGATTTAATTAAATAAGTTGCCTATTACTCTAGTTTGCTTAAGCTATCTCGTAGGTGCATATAATTAATATTTTATTAATTATAATGTGCAACCTAGCCTTTTTAGGCTTTAGGTTACCATTTTCAAGTTTCGGTATTCTTTTATAAGGATTGATCTCTTTGTAATTCCTTGAATTCATTGAATAATATTTTCTTCGTCTGAATACAATTTTCATGTTTTTTAGATCAAACCCTCACCTCTTCTTCTCTTTTTCTTTTCCATGATAGGTTTTGTACATATAGGTATTCTTGGGTTTTATGGATTTGATTGTCGTATTTGCTCAAATTTTACATGGTATCAAAGTCAAATTTACTGCAACTTGTTCAATATTTGGAGAAAAAGGGAGAACAAGGGTTTAGTAGATCAGATTTGATATTTTTTAAGGTTTTTTTTGAGAAAATTGGGGGGTCACTAATTTTTGGAGTAGTTTGAGGCCAAACAGACCTCATAGATGGATCCAAAAGGCGGCAAAACCCCCATTTTCATATAAAGTTTGTCTGATTTAGACAACGTTGATATGGGAGGGAAAACAATTACCAAACATGGTCGTACGACCTTTGCATGCACTTTGAGGTGCTGAAAATTACAAAAAATGTAAAAAAAGAGAGAGGTTTTTTTGCCACTGTGGTTAGTAGATTCTACTAGCAGTCACTGAAATTGCTAGCAATTGTGGTAAACTGCTGGCGGTTATCGCCAACGGCCCCGCAGACCACTAGCAATTCCATCGACGACCTCCCACCCTCCACTCAGCCACCACTACAATGGTGGCTCTCCACCCACCCACCACCCCACTCTCGCTCCACCGATGGTATGGTGGTTGTTTTGTTGTTTTTTTTAAAATTATTTTTTATTTAAAAAAATAAATTTTCATGCATTCCAGGGGCGCTTTTCTTCGTAACTTGAGCATACTGACATATTTTTTCAATTTTAAAATGCATCAGAAAGCTAGTTTTGAGACAGAGATATTTGTGCAGGTGCTTTTGGGTTTTGATGTAGTTTGATTTCCTATTTTGGAAATCAAAGTTGGATGTTCTATTTTGCACTCTGGGAGGTGTATCTTGAGCATCTGATCTCCGATTTTGGACTTCTTTATATCATTGGAAAGTTGTTTCCACACTCTTTCTAGTGATCCTAGTTGTTGTTCTAGATTCTACTCTAGGCACATTCTATTTAATCTACTGCATTTTTGCATTTTGGTGGATATCTTGGTTGTTTCAAGTCTAGGGATTGATTTTGTTGCTTCAGATGCTTCATTTTGGGTTGTACTTTCTATTGTATCAGTCTTATGCCTTTTCTGATTATTGTTGATATCATTTGTAAGCATCTTTATGCAAACACACTGAGATAAAGTGCCACTCCATGCATTTTGGGATCCTTTTCATCATTGTGATTTGTTGTACTCACACTATTTTGTAAAATGCCATGGGGGGATAGTTGTTTTCCACTTTTGTGCCCTCTTCCTTTTTTGCCCCATGCAGTGTCAGTGACATGTGCCTTCACAGGTGTTTGTACCTCACTCTCAATGTGCTTGGATCCTATGTTGTAGGAGTTTTTTTTGGCCCACTTTCTCAACTGCCTATCACCTGACCCCATCTACATTAAGGGGGGGTTATATTGTTGGTTCTAATGCTTCCTTGGTTTGATGGTTCATTAGTGTGAGCTATGTACTTAGTACCTGATCCTATATACTAGGCGATTGCAGTGGCTGGCTACCTATGCATTTTGGTGAGATGGATCATCTACCATATAGACACTCTCGGTTCATGCCTTCAATTTTTTGAGAGGATCTACAGATCAACAGTTTCTTTTTGACAGAGTTTTGTGGCTTCTTCATGCTTCAATGGTTCTCTTCATGATCTCTCTTTGTTCCTATCTTCTAGAACATTATTTGCTATCTCTTTTTGGAGTAGGGTTTTTCCTATGTGGTTTTCTCTATTTCTCCATTTTATAGAGATTTTTTTGTGGTTGGGTACCTAATTAGGCCTTGTTTCTAGGACCCATTTTTCTACTTTCATAGCTGTGCTAGGTTAGCTTACCTCCTGAGCTTCCCTTAAGGGGGGGTGTTAGAGTAATTATTTGTTTGCACTTATTAATTAAATCACTTTGATTAAATTAAATAAGTTTCCTATTACTTTAGTTTTCTTAAGCTATCTCATAGATGCATATAATTAATATTTTATTAATTATAATGTGCAACCTAGCCTTTTTAGGTTTTAGGTTACCCTTTTTGGGTTTCAATCTCCTTTTATAAGGATTGATCTCTTTGTAATTCCTTGAATCTATTGAATAATATTTTCTTTATCTGAATACAGTTTTCATGTTTTTCAGATCAATCCCTTGCCTCTTCTTGTCTTTTTCTTCTCCATGACAAGTTTTGTATATGTAGGTATTCTTGGGCTTTGTGGATTTGATTGGCGTATTTGCTCAAATTCTACAAAACTTCCTATAGCTGTGAATGCAATGTGGATACATTGTCGATAAATCTAATTTCAACTACTAATTAGTTTGCTCTAATAATGCTTTGTTGAATAATAAATGTTGTTATAACTTATAACTAATATAGTCTTAGTTTGTAATTCTATGATGTACAACGGCCATAGGCCAAAAATAACTCTATGTATTATTTTGTTATAACCAAGGATATTTTGGTTTCATATTTTATGGTGAGGAGTGGTTGTATGCCAAACAACTCCCATGTATTTTTGATTAATTGGTTGTAAGAAATGAACTAGAAAAACTATATAAAGCTCAACATAAGAAGGGATGCATGATCTACACACGTATATTCTATATAAAAAATAATAACAGTCTAGTTGAATTGTCAAGAATTTGTAGAAAGAGTCACCTTGTGGAACATGAGGATGGCCCATTTTCTTCAGGTGTTCGTGGTGTTATTTTCTATAGTTTATTTTTATGCTATTAATGTGAGATTGTAATTTGTAAAATTTTTGGATTGGTTTCAATATGAGAAGTGTGATACTGATAATAGTAGTTTGTATGAATCACTAAAATAGTGTCCATTGGAATAATGAGATTGGGGTCACGAAAGGAAATGACAATTGAATTTAGAGATTGGAATCACTAAAGCAGTGTCCTTTGACCATATTCTTGAAAGACTTGAACCATTGATGAAACATGGACTTCATTTTGCCCTTCCTTCATGACATTTTGTTAGCCAGTTGAGGATTTTATGAATACAAACATCTCTCCTATCATTTTTGTGCAAGGTTGTTGATATTTTTTTGTGATCAATGAGGATGGGTATATATTACCAAACACCATGAGAGACATCATCATTGGGTTAAAATTCAGAAGATGGTAAGAAAATTTTGCATTTAACAAATGAATTAGTAAACTGAAATGTTAGTAAAAACTCAAGTCTTTTGAGTACGTTGCAAAAAAAAATTTGTTGAGTACAAAAGCCAACAAATAAGATGGAATAAAATTATATGACTTGTCTTTGGATGCACAAAAATAGAGCTAAAGTGCTAATTAAAACTAGAGCCTTGTCATGCTTTCCATCTCTTAAAAACTAGACTAGAAAAAATGGGTCCTACACCCACAATTTAAAAAAAAAAAAAAAATAGAAATAAAACAATTTCATAAATGTCAAAGAGTAGAGAATACAATGCCTAAATTTAGGAAAGCTAATGTTAAATATAAATTCCCAAATTGGGAAAAAACACCACTAAATAAAGGCACCCAACTATTGTAGTTTAATTTAGTAAATGTGGGATGTTCGAGTGCCCAAGTTCAAGACTAACAACTTTTACACCCACTGGAGAGAGCATCAAGTGAGAGATTCATAAATTAACACAAAATAGAAACCAATACTTAACAAAGATCTTATTGATGGACCTATAATTTGCATGGGCTTGGAGAAGTAAATTTATGAATCTCTATTATATATTACAATTTTTATATGGTTCTAAATATGGTTTTGGTTATCATCATTGAACACAAAGTGATCTATTAAAGGACTGATATTTTTTGGATCAGTGGATGCTTATTTTGATTTACTTGATATATTTTTCTCTTAGAAAGGTGTAGCAATAATAATGACTAGTCATTCCCTAACAAGCTTAAGCATTTTTTCAATAAGATTTTGTATTGAAATCATTTATTATTCTAATTATAACGACACATTCACCCTTGACTAAATAGAGTTTCTTTTTAGCACTATGGACTATTGAAGCTTCCCATGCTATTCACACTATAAAACTTACAAAATATAATGTGCAATTATAACTGAAAGTATTAACTTTTAAGTACTCACTTTTTCAATTCAAAGGCCTTAGCCACTAGAAAGATCTAGTCATGTTCTCCCCACACAATCAAAATGTCCTACAAAACACCCAATCATCAATCCTTGAATAAAACTTTGGATAAAAGGCATTCAAGTAGGAGGAAAAAAAGTCCATGAAAATTAAAACATCATTTATAAGAAACAAGCAAATAGGCAATGCCTTCTCAAGAACAAGAAGAGGTGGGGCAAGTTCAGTGCCAATAATAAGGCCTTTTAGCAACTCTTCTTTCTCTACTCTATTTTTCACATACAAATTTTGCAGCACAATCCAAAACATGGAAAATTTAGTGTGATGGCTCTGAATGGACAATTTTTAGTCTTTTTAAATATAAAATAGTAGTAAACTAAGAATACAAGCTTGCTTGAATTTGTATAGAATTCAGAAGTTATGTTTCTCTTGATTCTTCTTACCCAGTTAAGGCATTGAATGAGTCATATTAGATATGTTAGAAGACTTTAAGGGCTTCACTGAATCAATAGGTGACTTGGGAAGCTCATATAGTGTGGTTTTGTGGGGTGGAGATAGATTAGGAGGTGAGACATTGGGAGAGAATTTTCATGGACCACCACAATGAGATATTGAGGAATGGAGGATAGGGCTAGATTTGAATGAAGACTCTATAAGCTTATATGTCAATGGGCCATTGCTAGATATACTTGACTAATTAGACCACAACTTGCCTGTCAATGGACCTAAAACAACATGTCATTTGATTATCTTAGAATTGGAAGCATATGGAATGTCAAACCTTATCGTAGGTATCCTTTCAACTGAAGTCGGCATAGGCAATGTCTTTGCTCAAATGCCTGTATTTGGTTCTTCCAGAAGTGGTTGATCTCTTGATATGCAATTTTTACTCAATATTAAACTAGTTTCCAACTTTAGGCTAAGATTGCTCTTTCTTTGTTTTGGTTGGAAATAGAGCTCGGACTCCTTATCTTATCTTCTTTTTATTGAATATCTTGCAGTCTAGTTGGCCTTTAGGGGGCAATATTTTATAAAGTGAGATAGAACTAGATAATATCCAATAGATCTATAGATTTTCTTGTATATTTATTGGTAAAAAAGAGATACATCTATGTGAAATAAAAACGCTATTGGTTATATGGAATAGTGATGCAACTAAGGCATATTTTTTCTTGTTTCACATGAATCTACTGGTCAATTAATGACAAGCATAGATTTAATTATAGGTAACAAAATAGCACAAGAATTAAAGAGATGTGGCAATATGAGCATTTTAAAATCATGCATATAGATCTAGATTTCCTATCTCACTTTCTATGATAGTATATTCGTTACCCAGTACACTTTAGTCAGTGGCTATAAAGGTAGATGCTTCCTTGGTCCTTGGGCTTTAAATCCATTTTTAGGATTTGATTTATAAATCCAATCATACATCTCAAGCAATTATAATTTATATCACACTAGAAATAGTAGATCAATATATGCCTAATATACTCAATAATAAAGGTTATAGTAGTTTTTATTTTTAAGTGTGCCAAAAATCATACTATGGATTATGCTAAGAATTGAATGATTGGTTTTGCAAGCTGATGTTTACCATGGATATCAAGTTCTTACAAAGGGGAGACTAAAGGAGGAGAACATTGTTGTGTTCATGTACGATGACATAGTAAATAATATTATTAATCCTCGGTCAATGATTATCATCAACCATCCTAAAGGTCAAGATGATTATGCAGGTGTCCCTAAGGTGATCTACTTTTACAAGTTTACTTTATTATTCAATTTCATAAGACTCTCTCATAAGTCTACCTGTGTGATTTCATAATATAATTGCTCTATTATTGATGAGATTATCTTCCAAGGTTCACCCATGTGACTTACTATTTAAGACCACTTTCTCTAATTGTTCATTTTCATTTCATTTAGGACTACACAGGAAGGGATGTGAACGTAGAGAACTTGTTTGCTGTTATTCTTAGAGATAAGGACTCTATAAAAGGTGGGAGTGGGAAGGTCATTAATAGTGGCCCTAATGACCATATCTTCATTTGACAAAGCATCTCCAATAGATGCTAAAGGTAGATCCATAGTCTCTTCTTCAAACCTAAAAAACCATAAATCATCAATTAACTACAAAGTGAGAACCATCAATGAGATTAGAATAAGAGCTAGAGCATCTAATACATAACATCTCACTGTGGTATCTAAATCTCAAAGGCCTACAAGAAATCATTAAAACTTTAATATTTTAGCCAAACTAACCTTTTATTCTTTGCAAGATGTTTTATAAGAAGTTCTTTTGCATTTTCTGATAATGGAGACTCTGGCGTTGATAAGTTCTGGAAAGTGTCAGTACAAAATTGCATACAAGATACAACCTAAAACTTGTCTGCAATCATTGGGACTTTTAAAAGTGCAGTTCTAGTGTATTCTTTGAGTGTTTCACAGTAAATGAAGTTTAGTAAATCCATAAATGTCGTTTCCTCTACAATCATTAAAAGCAACTTGGTATATTAGTTATTACCAAATGCAAAATAGTATTTTCAAAATTGAGAATCAAAAGAAAACATCAAATGAATTTTGGTACGTCCAAAATGCCACCGCCACTTCTTCTCCAATTAACAAGAGGAACTCTACATATGCCAATAACAAAATAGCATGCTGAAAATTCAAAAAAGCATCAATCAACAAAATATACATGTACTCAGAATGTAAAACAAATCCCTTTTGTTCAACCTGGACTTCACCAAAATAGACATCTCTGACAGAATAGTTCTACATGGTAAATATGGACTCAAAAGCCATAAATTAATTCCTCCCCAAGTACAGTTTACTGCTACCCCCTGTCCAATCAATTCTTCCCTATATATTTAATTAATCTACTCTAATAGTTCCAACTATAAACTCCTCAAGTCTTCTATGATATCATTCTCTATCTATTTTGGCATTAATACTTCAAAATTGGATAAACTATCTACAACTTCTTCTAGTTCTCTCAACACATGAGATACCTTAACTCCTCAAAGGATTTTAACATCATATCTATCCTTTTGATATGCTTATTCAAGTACCAATTTTTGAATTTCCTTTAATGATACTATTAACTATAATCTGTGAATTACCTTATAAATGTAGTTTCTTAATCCCCAATCTCAATGCCATTTACATAGCTAAAAGAGCAACCATGATCTCAGCTTCATTATTTATTCCAATTGGAATCCATTTTGCTCCAATCATTAGGATATTCCTAGCATCATCCCTAGCCACATATCTAGCCCTAGAAAAACCCAGATTCCCCTTAGAAGTGCTGTCAAAATTACCTTTGGTCCATCCAATTTTTGGGGGTCTCCACAACTCATTTAACCTCCCATCAGATTGAGATTGAAGTCTCAAAGGCTCACTGACAAGTTGCATTCATCTAATTTTTAATCCTTAACTAGAAGCTCCAATGGTGCAGGAGCACCTATAGGTCAAATAAGGCCTATGAAGTCTTTAGTGTCTAGAAAGGAAATCAAGGATGTAGCAATGCCTTTTAGACCATTTTGGTGTTTATTGTAATTATCTGAAGTCATTCTATAAGGAAAACATTTGTAAATCTATTCTTGAACCTTCAAAGTAGCATAATGCAAAGCAAAATGATCATATTTTTGTTGTATCCAACTCTTATGGATGCCCTAATAGCTTTGCTTCCTTCACTTCTTTGCTTCAACCTTCATTATGTTCAATGCAACAAGGTTTTTATTCTTGCTACAATCTATGACCTCATTAATTAATTTCTCACCATACTTAGATGTGGGATTCCCCATATTCCTACCACTTTTCTTTTGCATGAAAAGTATTTCAAAGTTTTAACTAAAAACTAAGTAAACAATCATTTTTTAACCAATGCAACATATAACATTTATAGGTGTCATTTGAGAGGTAGTATTCTCCTTCCCTCCAAACAAAGCTCTAGGTTCAGATGGCTTCACGATATTATTTTTTCAAAAATTTTGGGATTTTATTGTTGGACCTTCTAGTAGCTATGGAGGAATCTAGAAAGTTCAAGTCTATGCTAAAATACTTCAATTCTACAAATATAGATATAATCTCAATGACTAAGGAGCCCAAAAATTTTGTAGATTTTCAGCCAATTTCACTCTACAACTTGACATACAAAATAATTACCAAAGTCATTTATATGAGACTTCAAAAAAAATCTTCCATTCATTATTTCTCTTGAACAAGGTGGTTTTGTTCCTAGTAGAGAAACAATGGAGGGTACAATGGTAGCTCATGAAGTTTTCCACTCCATTAATACTAATCAATTTGCTAATTTTGTTATCAAGTTAGATATGCAAAAGGCTTATGACAGAGTGTGTTGGAACTTCCTTTTACAAGTTCTTAAAAAAATGGGTTTTGATAAGAAATGGTGTAAGTGGATTAAAGCTTGCATTTTGGGGGCTTGGTTCTCAATCATTATTAATGGGTCAACATCTGGCTTCTTTCCTTCTATGCAAGGCCTCCAATAGGGTGACACTCTCTCACTAACCTTATTTATCATCATGGCTGAAGCCCTTAGTAGGATTATCAAATATCATCATCTATCTGACAAGTGGATAGGGGAAAAAATTGAGGGCACAACAATTTCAATCACACGCTCTCTATTTGCTAATGACACATTACTATTTGGTGTATCATTAGTCTCTAAGGTTATGTAGATTAAGAAAATTTTATGGCAATATTTAGAAGTCTTAGGGCAAAAAATTAATTCTCAAGAGTCAAAAATCTTCTTATTTAACACAAAAAAAGTCATTTCAGATAAGATTGTGCATATTTTGGGGTTTTTTGAGGATTTTCTACCCTCCACTTATCTTGGGATTCCTTTTTTTATGGGATCAAATAAGAAAATTTGTTGGGATGGAGTCTACCAAAGAATTAAGAGCAAAATTGCCTCTTGGAAAGTTAGATGGTTGTCATTGTCTGGTAGAATATTGCTCATTAAGTCTGTCCTTTCTACAATACCAGATTGTCATATGGCCATCATGCAAGCACTGTCTTCTATTATTTCACAAATCTAATAGCTTATCAAGGGATTTCCATGGTCTAGAAATTTGACAAATGAAAAGAAAATACCACTTATCTCTCTCCAAGATATGGCATATCCTCCTACTTTAGGAGGAGTAGGAATTCATGATTGGTCAACAAGGATCAAAGCGTTTGGTGGTAAGCTAGTTTGGTAGATGTATACCAAACCACAATCTATTTGGTGTCAAATTATGCAATAGAAATATTTCGATAACAATGAGCCACATAGAATATTCTCTATGTTGGATCCCCCTAAGGGATCAGTCATTTGGGATTTCATGATTGCATCTAGAGACATTGTGCTTAATTATATTTCTTGGGAATTAAATTTTGGAGACAAGATCAACTTCTAGGATGATTTATGGAATGGACATCCTCCTTTCAATTCACTATCAAATATACAAAATGTTGTCTCAATTACATAAGTATAATGGGGCAATCTTGATATTCACTTTATGGAAGCTATTTGCATCTTTTCAAGGAAAGTAATATGGAAAGATCCAAACCAACTCCCCTTAGATTCTCAATGCAAAAGACAACTTTAATCTATCTTCTTAGATAGAAAGGCTTTTGTGTCAAAGGCTAAGGATCGATTAATGTGGATTCTAGCTAAAATAGGAAATTACTCAATCAAGGAAGGATACAAACTTCTCCAACAATTTGAGTTGGCAAAAACCCCTTCCCGAGCATTCAAGTTCTATTGGAATAAAGTAGTGCTACCCAAGGCTGGGTGTTTCACATGGCTAGCAATCAAGCATAGAATTCTAACAAGTGATAGATTGGTTAGGTTAAGTATTGCTTCTCCTTTTAGATGTGTTTTATGTGGTGAGGAGGATGAATCAATTGACCACTTGTTTGCAAATTGTCAATTTTCATACCAATGCTGGATGTTTATATTAAACAAATTAAACTATTTTACTCCACTACATAACATCTGGGACATCTTTTAGGCATGGCGAATCCCTTATCCCAATGCCCTTTTTGCAGGGATCTAGAAATGTACACTTGCATTAGTGATTTGGGCTATCTGGTGGGAAAGAAATAAGAGGATTTTTAGAAAAGAAGTTTCACCTTTAGAGAAAGTACTCCAAATCATTAAAAATTTGATTTCTGAAGTTACTAATGCAAGTGTCAATAGATGTAGATTCAATCTAGTTATCACTCCCTTGGATGGAAGTATCATTCAGGAATGGAAATCAATTTTCATCCCATTTGGAACTAGCACTTCCAAGTTGCAAACTCCTAAAGATAGATCTACAGTCAAATTCCAACCCCCTACACCTGGCTTTGTCAAACTCAACTCTGATGGAGCATCTAGAGCTAATCCAAGAAAATTTGGCTTGGGAGCTTGCATTAGAGACTGTATTGGTAAAGTCCTTGCAATTACAATGGCTTCCCTCCCTATAGGAACTAACAATATGGCAAAGGCTCAGCCATTTCTTTCAGGACTAATCCTTGCAAAGAAAGGGAACTTCCATCAGGTGTAGAGTAAAGGTGATTCTCAAGTTATAATCTCTGCTTGTATTAAGAGAAATTCATCTTCTTGGAAACTCAATTATGTGCTACAAAAAATTTGGAACATTATTGATCAATTTCAGGAGGTTAGAGTTTGACACACATATAGGGAGGGTAATAGAATGGCAGACTGTCTCTCCAACTTAGGGTGTAATGGGATTATAACTTTTACTCTAAACCCTTCTACAGTTATGGAGCATTACAAAGACTTGCAGAAAATAATGGTCGTTGACCTATAGAAGAAAAGTTCATCGTTTATGTTGAGCTACTTCTTGTATTAGTTTCGAGTGACTTTAGCTATCGAGCGTGCTTTATGTGTTGAGTGCTACATATGTGCTAAGTCATGTTAGGTGTTGACTGGACTTCATGTGCTGAGTAATTTACAAGTGCCGAGTCATATTTGATGTTGAGAATAATGCCTCATATGTCGAGCAAGCCAATATGTACCAAGTCATGTTAGGTGCCGAGTGGACTTCATGTGCCAAGTAATTTATAAGTGTCGAGTCATAGTTGACATTGAGCATAATGCCTCATATGCCAAGCAAGCCAATATGTGTCGAGTCATAGATGACATCGAGTAAAATGCTTCATATGCAGAACAAGCCAATATGCTACATGTTCCATGCTACCTAGCATTCTTTAGGTTCTGAGTTTTGAGTAAGTGTTGAGTTACTTCTAAAGCCAAGTCAAAATTCTTATAGGTGTCAAGTTGCCTCAAGTGTTGAGTGTGCTTCATATATCGAGTGATCAACATGCACTGAGTCACAATTGATGCTAACCATGCTAGTGACCTCAGGTGCCAAATGAATTGCATGCCTTGAGTGACTAATTACATGTGCCGAGTATAACAATAGGTTTCATGTGTTGTGCAAGCCAATATGTTATATGAGCTGAGCTATCTGACAGATACCAAGACGAGCTAGTATTCTTATAGGTGCTGAGCTGCTTTTGATGCCAACTCAAATGCCAAGTTATTTCAAATGTTGAGTGTGCCTTATGTGCTGTGTGTTCAGTATGTGCTGAATCAAAAATGATGTCATGCAAGCTAGTGACTTCAAGTGCCAAATGGATTGTGTGATCTATATGTGCCGAGATAAATATGATGCTAAGAAAGCCAAAATGTTGTATGTGCTAAGTAAGTAGTAGTGGACATTCTAACATCATTTGATGGTCACTGTGCATTATACAAATTCGGTATTTAACATTTATGGATGCTTTGATAAATCAAACTCCCATGTACAAGATTAAGGTAAAATATGCTAAATCTTCTACACTAATAAGAATTTCATGGGTTGACATCATTTGAGTGGTACTTTCAAATTGGAAAAATTAAATTTAGCACATACGGCAGTAGATCAATTTGCTCATTCTTCAATTTTGGGGGCGTCAGATTTGTACTTTTCCCTCTTCAATTTGCAAATGATTTCTTCTTTAATGGTACCCTATTTATTGCATACATGAGTGAAGGTACTCCACTTCCTGTGTGTGGTGTGCGTGTTTTGAGGGATTTACATAAATGTGTAGAATGGATTTTAATTCACATCTTCATCTATCCAGTTTTTTGTGCTTGCCATTCAAATTGCTTGCAAAATGTCATTTCCTCAAGAGTCATGCATAAGATGAGATTCATGTCATTAGTTCCATCATAGCATTTCATTAAAGAATTTTAGAATCAAACTTCATCCAGCATTGGATGAAGATGCACTTTATCACCCTCTTGAGGATTCGACTTTGGATAATATGTTTATCGTGCATTCCCATAATACTTGGCATGCGGTTCAAACCATAATTGGGGAGGATCTTTTCTTTGCATCTGCAAGGAATGTTTTATTTTCTTAAACCTTGGTTTCCATTTTTCTATCCAATGCCATAGATCTTCTTCAATCTCCATCGACATTGGAAATCATTGCCATCAAGGTCATTCAGCCAGAATATTGGGCTAATAATAAATTGAAATGTGCAATGCAGAATTATGATTTGTGGCTTGGTAATGCCTTGGTTGGTGGCATATTCTCAAGAACCATGCTCATGAAGAACCATAAGGCCATGTTGACTTTTGAAGTAATGAAAAAAACATTCAAAATGCATAATACTCAACTCTTGACCAGTACACTACAATTCATAGCACATGCTCTAGGATACCAATTGACAGAGGAGGTGAAGAAAGCTACCTTTGCCTTGATTGACATTTTGGGGATCCCAATTACTGATGCTCAAGCAAAGGATGCACAAGTGAAGACACCTCAGGCTACTCCAATACACTCAATCAGTGAACCTAGTGCCTGGTCCTTTTCAACTTTCAAAGATCCTGGTCTTGAACACCATGTCTCTATTGATACTAATTGGCCTCTGCATCCAAATGTCATCAAATCAATTATTTGAGGTGTGCCATCACCCACTAGTTTTTCTCCTAGCACCTCAGATGTTGTTACTGAGGGCTTGAGTTTGGGTTGGGATGTTACTCCCTTATCATGCCCAAATTTTGGACGGGGCTTCTTTGCATTGGGTGCTGCTAGCGAGGACATGGATGAAAGGTAGCAAAGCGATATCCTTATGTGTCTTTTTGGGTTTATTTCTATACACTTTAGGCATGTTTTATAGATTGTTGAGAATCTTGTTTTGATTGAACTCAAGGTCCCCATGCCTACTGTGTGATGAAAATGAAAATGTAAAATTCAAATTTTGATGGTTCATTGATATAGTCAATTTGTAAATATCGATGTTACTCAATTGTAAATATTGCGACGATGTTGAGTTTTCTTTATGGTTCTTTCACAGTTGAGCTCTTGAACCAGTTTTTATTATATATATATATATATATATATATATATATATATATATATATATAGAGAGAGAGAGAGAGAGAGAGAGAGAGAGAGAGAGAGAGAGAGAGAGAGAGAGAGAGAGAGAGAGAGAGAGTGGCTTGTCCACTTTTTCAAAAAAAAAACATTTATAGGTGCCTAGGTTCCACTCTAGTTTAAACCATCAGTTGTCAAAAAGAATAAGTGAGAGTTGACCAAGGAAATTACTCTCTTTCTAGCTTGTTGTGGGTTTTTCATGACCAACATTAAAAATTAAAAATTTCATCCTAAAAATAATTAGTCCTAAGGTATCTCATGTGTTGAGAGAACCAGAAGAAGTTGTAGACAACTTATCCAATATTGAAGTGTCAATGCCAGAACAGACGGAGAATGATATACCTATACAATTGAAATTTGACCTCCCTATAATAATATATCTAAACCTATCAATTCAAATGAGTGATTCCATTTTTTGAGCATAAGTATCTTTTACATAGACCCTAACTTCATCACTCTATTAAACACCTGTATATTAAGGTGATCTTTTAGGTAGCAACACACTCAACAGTCAACCAAAATATACTAGATTCCCATTGTAGGAAGAATATTTTCTCACTAAACCATCTGTACTTTTTGAATTTCCATCCACAAAATTTTGATCAAGCTCAAGAAGTAACACACTCTTGCCAATCCACTTAAGATTCAAAACCCCTAAGTATTTCTAGGTATGAAATAAACGGGTCTTTAGACTAATCATGTTTAACCAAAAATCTTCATGAAATAGGAAAGCTTATCAATTATAATTTTTATAATTCTAATAGAAGAGTTTTTAAGAAATTCTATTCATGTAAATAAGAAAACTAAAAACATAACTTAAACTTTGATGGTTCTAAAAGGCTATAGAACAATTTTACTTTGAAAATTCTACAGAGCTTGTGCAACAGTTATTGTGCCTGAGTTGTAGAAAAATCAAAAGTGTGCTCTATGGAATGTTGATTTTTTGCCAGAAAGCTACGATGGCATCTTTTCTTAGATCCATTATTTTTTGTCTTCATTGAAATTGCATTCTAAAACACATGCAGTGGAGATTAATTTTGAGTTTACTTTCACTGTATAAAATTCACACTGTAATTTTACATTGATTTTAATTAAGAAATGCTCCAACATATAAATTTAGATCACATCTAGGTGATAAAAAGTGCAAAAATCAATCCTAAAAGCATGTTACTTTGTTACTGTCTATGTCAAAGATTGAAAGAACATTTTAAGGTAAATGTTATGTGTGCTCGTAGGCTTTATCTAATCTAAATGAAGAAATCTCAAGATAAGTGCATCTATGAGCTTCTTAATACCATAGTCAACTTTAAAGACCAAATTTTTTGTTCATTGAGGTTGGCCTTTGAGATTATCTGTTGGATATTAAGGGTGTCAAAGACTTGGGCTCAAGTTTAGGTAGGCTATCTAAGCAATTTTGCCTCATAAGAAAAACTCATTGCTTCCACAATTCTATCAAAGATAAGTGCACCTAAAAGCTTTTTATTACTATAGTCCACTTTAAAGACCAAATTTTATGTTTATAGTGGTTGGCATTTGAGACGATCTCTTGGATACCAAGGGTGTCAAAGAGTTAGCCTCAAGTGTAGGCTATGTATGCAATTTTGTATCATAAGAAAGATTTATTGCTTCCATGAGTCTATCAAAAGATAAGATCATTTACCATCAAAATCAGAGACCAAAAAATTTGTTTTAGATTCTTGTCAACTTTGTTGCCTTCATTCTTTGCGCTTTTACAATTTTACACATACATATCTTTAGTTAATTTGAACAAGCCCTAAGAAAAAATCTTGAAAGTTGAAACCATTAATGGGTAGAAGTAATTATCTAATGAAATTTTATAGAGACATACATTGGAACTACATTGCATTTGCACTAAATGGCATTTTCAAGAGAGGCAATAGTTGGTGAATGGAAAACAAGTCATTATTACTTACACCACAAAATGAAACACTTAGGATTGTGCAATATATCTTGCTTTCATGTGAAATGATAAGGCATCTTGAGAACATGTCCTTCTCCAATTACCATTAATTTATCCTACAGCATCACATTAGTCTATTCCTTCAACTTTTTTGATGATATGGAAGCATGGACGAAAATGTTTCTTCAAAAGGGGGTTGTAATTTGGAAAAATAAATATGACAAATAACATTCAAAGTCACCTTTATGACTGGTTAAATTCAAAATGTTGGTAGCTTGAATGTGAGATTTTTTGGTCCAATAATCTATCCTTGGTAGTGTCCTTAAATCCATCTTCACTAGGCTTTATAAGTGGTTTCAGAACACAACTAAGTATTGTCGATATGGTGCAACTATTTTCAAAAGGCTAAGTACTTGTTGAACAGGAAGCTCAAGCTAGAAGCATTGATTGCATTTGAAGACATTGAAGAATGTGACACTGGTAAAGGTGGTGATGATGTTTCTAAACATTTTATGAGGAGTTTTCATTTTAAAATGTTATTTTTGGGAGTTAATGTTTCTCATTCACTCCCAACAATAACATGTTATAGCTATACGTCTCTTCCACTAATAGCTATGCATCCATTCCACAAACAAGTCTCTAATGTCCATGACTTGCATTCAATTTTTACATACCCATAATGGTGTAATAAACAGTAGTGCTAAAAAATTAATTTATTAAAAAATTAAATTATTATTCTCCAAGTGCAGCAATGAAGAGGTTTAATTCTTGCAACATAAATAAAATTAAGCTTGTAATTCTTGCAAACTTAAAGGTTTGTTGAAGAGGCGGGACTAACTCCAATTTGAAGATATGAAGGGGAGAAATTTGAGTTTGAGGACATCAACTCAGAAATTCATTTTTCAAGTATTAGGTGAGAAAATCAGTCAACAACAAATAAAATCAGACATTCATAAAAGAGACAGTTCATAAAAAGCATCAAATTAGCAATAGTCTAGAAAATTCATCAAGTTATCTATTTTGAATAAAGGTAGTGCATTGAAAATAGGAAGGAGGAAATCCCTTCTCAGTCCATAAGAATTGGAAGGGAAAAGGCTAAAATCTCTTTCATGCTCTTATCGAGTTTGGATGGAAACCCAAATCATGGTCAAGGACAAAAACCGTTGGTATTGTCACTATTGATTTAGGGGCAAAAGCCCCTAATTTAGCAAATTTACAAGTATTTCCACAAAATTTACAATATTATTTACTTTGGGTATTGTATTATGATTTATTGGTCTAACTATATTCATAAATTCTTAAATCTTTGACAAATCTATTATCGATAAGTAGGAGATAATTTCCATAGCAAGTCAAATTGTGATATTGCTATCAAGATTTAATTGCATGATTTTAAGTCAAACTCATTTACCCATGCTTCATGAGTAGTGATTCAACATGAATCTATCTCTCTTGAGAATAAATGGAACACTTACCAACCATTAGAAAATCCCCTAAAGAAGCAAATACATTTGCTAAATTGCATTCATACTGAAGCACATTATTCCTTATGCATCTTAGTCATAGCTTACTAAAAGTAATCTCACTAAAATTCTTTAGATTGTTCTACTGTTTCACTTTTTATAAAAAACTAAAAGGTATCTATGCTTATAAAAAACTCACACCTATGTTAAACAAAAGCTCTCACCTATGTTAAGCAATAATGTTAGGTATAATACAAATGGACATGCTGAAGCATATCCTTATTGTTTTAAGACAAAATTCTTTTCCATTAACAAAGATATATAATATAAGTCATTGCTTCACTCTGGCATCAATTCACAACTAAGGAAATAGCCACAAAATAAACTTCAATATTATATGTACAATAACTCATAACATCTTACTTTTGAATAGCACAAGCTTGCCAAGTCCTATAAGTACTTAGAAGTCAAAAGTGGACCAATATCCGGGAAGAAGGTTTCAAGCTGATGCAACTTTTCATGCTTATGAAGGTCCTCTTTTGCAGTCCATAAAATAGTCTTTTTTGTTAGAGAAATTTGAGTATTATCTAATTACAAGTAGAATTCCTCTTTTCACACATCCTGGCAACCTAGGACAATGGTTGACTCCCACTGTTTACATCACCTCTCCATTTTAGATTTTAGAGCTAAGCTTCCCACCTTGATTTCCATTCTTCTTTCATAAGTTCATGCCAGAATTCAATAACTAAACTTAGTATGGAATGGTAAAATATTAAACATTACTATTATAGAGCACAAACCACATCTTTATCATGCACAAAACAATAGAACATGATTCTGGAAGAAATAAAATATTTAATGCAAGAACCCCTGACAACTAAGAGGTACATGAATCCTATCAATCAAGCTAGGATCAATAATGTCATTATTGGTACTCAACATATGTAGTCCTTGAATATGGGAAGAGGAAATGGCACTTCAAAGCTCAAATGTATTTACTTTTAATCAAGAAAGTTATAGTTATCATTCCATGAAAACATCATCAATATAAATATATATTATATATTTTGAGGTCCATCAGGAAAAGTGGTATTAACTGGTAGTGAAGTGATATGACCTGGACTTAGAGGGTTAAAAGATTGAATAAGAGAACACTTTTCAAGTTGCCAAAATTTTGGCAAAGAGTTGATTTGACCGGTTTCACTAAAGAGGTCATCTAAGGAGTATTAATTTGGAAAAATGTTCAATTAAAAAGAAATTCAGATATATTACCGTAGTTAATAGTTGATAAATTATGGGAAGATCATATTCAACAACAAGATGCTGAGTTGATAAAGTGAGAATTAAAGCAGACCAAGATGTAGTACCCAAAACTTCAACAATTGGAAGAACCAATTTTTATTATTGCAAATTTAGATGTCAAAAGGCATAGACACAAAATCAACCTTCACCCACCATTAACCATTAAAGCATGGGAAAAATATTATAGGTTGTTTATTCTGAAATAAAATGCCGAAAGTTATAGAGAAAGCCAAGAAATATTATATATGTTGTATATTTAACCAAAGAAATCCATAGAGCCAAATATCCAAAGACAAATAATGGTAGAAAGATGAGTCAACAAGTTGTTAATGGAGAGTTAGATATCAAAATAGAAATAGAGATTTAAAAAGATGGTCGCCTTGAACAACTAGATTAAATTTTTCCTTGTGATAATATGTCGGATTACCAAATAACAATTGAAGCAAAATAGACACAGTTCCTACATCTTCAACTCCCAAAACTTGATAAATTTACTAATTTTAATACAAGTTTAGTTACAATTGAACTTTGGATATTTGAACAGGCACACAAGGATAGAGGAATTTTATTAGGATTCAATCAAAGTAGGGAAGAGATCTAGATTTATTAATGAAAAAAATATAAATATATGAAAGCAAAGATTGATTTTTTTTACTATAATGGATATTCACGGGGATAAATAGCCACTTTGTTGAGGCATTGTTAGAAAGACTCGGCAACTAAAGATTAAACCACAAGAACTTGAAAAATAAATCAGCTTATCCAATCAAAGTTGGAAAACAAAAATAGAATTTGAAAAATCAAACACAAAAACAACAAAGTCCAAATCCTCAACCATCAGATTTAGATACCATAAAAGCATAAAACATTTATATGCAAAGACAAACTACAAATCAAGAGCAACCAAAAACTGAGATGTTTTAATTGCATCAGATATACATTCAAAGTTCTCAAATCTTCAACCATAAGAAAAGCAAAAGATTTTATAGGGTTAGTTGAAAGAAATTAGATGCTTAGATAAACTTTGGAGATTAGGTAGACGGAAGAGATGGGAAAAATCTTCCACAGTACAACTTGAAATATAAAACTTTCCACCCCTAGACACCTATGGACTACACAAATTTAAAGCATTATTTCCTGATCACTCTTTGCAAGTAGGTATCAAGTTGATTTATAAACTCAAAGCTTCAAATATTCGATAATCAAACACCAACACAAGCTAACTCCTTTGACATAGTTATGGTTGGAGATTAAAAAAAAAACATCAATTTTGATTACTTAACCAGAGAAAGCATAGAATAACACAGATCTTGACCCCAAAACATGCATTCTTTTACAAATTTGATCCCCAAATCTCAATCCCCAGAATAAGAAAACCTTCACAAAGTTGCAGTCTTAAGAACCAAAAATTTCAACTTCAATGCATCAAATGGTAATAACCTTGTCATCATCAACTCAGCTCATATATATTTTAAAGAAAATAAACAATCAAGAAATCATTGACTTTGATTGAGTGGATCCAAATGATTAGAAAGACAAAATCTATTTCCACTCTTGTGACCACTCCAGAGAGAGTGAGTTTTTATTGAATCTACTTGATTGAGATTTTAGGAGTGAAAAACAGAAAAAAGAGAATCAATATTCATTGAATCTACTTGCATGAGAATTTAGGTTTCTAAAGAAAGCAAAACTAGTAAGTACATTGAATTTTCTTGAAATATGCAATCAGGATTGATAGATAATTGTCACATAAAACTAGTAGGAGCACAATGAAAAAAGTAATAAACTAGTGCATTAGCTCTACTTGAATGGATTTTTAGACCAAAAATACGAAAATGTCTTTAGCTTAAGTAGGTTTTAAAGATCAAAAAGTCATCAAACAAAAAAAAATTCATCTTCTCAATGCCCTTACCTCTTGTGGAAACTATAGATCATAGAAATTGAAACATAAAAATGTTAATGTGCCTATACCCATTAAATATATAGCAAAACATCACAAAGCTAGATTGCTAGACATAAAAATGATGGATCTCTTCTATTACACATCTCTTTCTAAAACTTTGATGTTAAGAATAGACACAGTCTAATCTAGAAATTACAAATAAAAATGATAACTTGCATATATCCATTGAATATTTATCACCACATCACAAGACCATGAATTTTAGCTACATAACACACAAATCCAGACATGAAAAGTGCTACTTTGCATATTTATTCATTGAATATATATCAACACATCACAAAACCAAAATTCAAAGTATAAAGGACATAAATTGAGGCATAAAACTAATTTGCAAACACTCATTGAATCAAAATGTTAACTGTAGCCTATAATACAACATTTCAGGCATACAAATGTCACTTTGCATAAATATATCAACGCATCACAAAACTAACAAGTAAGCTAGTGTGCCTATACTCATTGAATATACACCAACACATTGCAAAACTAGAATGTATGGATCACACAAATTTAGACATACCCATTAAATATACATCAACACATACCATAGCAAACACTCCAATAGCAGCATGAAGGTTTAAAAAATGAAAAAGTCATCAAACAAACAAAAAATTGTTTGCTCAATGCCCTTACCTCTTGTGGGAATTCTGTAAGGAAATTTGTTTTAAAAATGCACTTGTTTCCAGAAGTTCTAGAGGCAAACCCCATTGCAAGATAACTATCATATAAATTATTCCTCCTAGTATCAGAGAGAGTCTCAAATACTTTCTAGCCAACTGCCGATATGCCTACTTGATATCATCTAACCCCACATCACCAGATATACCAAGCAATTTGTAAAAGCTCTGAGATGGGCATTGCTCCACAGAGCCCATCATTGCTCTAGCAGAAGGACTCTAGGGAGACCTTATTGAATAAGTAGTAGGACCACCTATGGGAATCATTTGTTTATTACCCGCGAAGGCCCAATACCTGCAAATTTCCATGACACCCTTATACATAAGAATGAAATCATGATACAACAATAAGCCTGTGTGAATAAAGATTAAATTTTAACATACTTTTTGACCAATATTATTATATTATACTTTAAACATACTAAGGTTATGACCCAAGTTGGTCAAAATTTCAACCAACTTGAGAATACTTAGAAAATTTTTGACCAATATGGGGATGGAAACCAAAAAATAAAGGAAATCATGCCTTTGGTCAAAAAATAAGTGCAAATGTACTAGTGTATGCCCCTAGGTAGAGATAATAATCCACTAGAAAATGTAATAAATCGTAACGATGTACAAATTACCAGTCTTGAAATGAATTTGTCAAAAGTGAAAAATATTGAAAAATCAATATATCAAAAGATAACAACAAAATGGTCTAATCTACACTTCTGAAAGTGGAGAGAGAAAAAAAAAGGCTTACAAAGAAAATAGAAAAGTTTAAGGTAGAGCTTGATAATGTGAAGGCCAAGGAGAAAGTAGCAAACAATAGGTTGAAAGAATTGCAAAATAGGATAAACAATTCTTCTCCTACAGAGGCAATTGTCCAGCAAGAAAAGATGAATGAACAAGTGAAATATTTGACTAAAGAATTGGATGAGTGCCAAAAAAGAATTCAGCATGAAAAATCCTCTACTGCGTAGTTGTTCAAGTTTGTAGAGAGTAGTGCACAGGTCAATAATAAATTAAAAACTGGCCTGGACTCTGCTATCAAGGAAAATAATAATTTGAAGATTGAATTGGAGAATAAAAGAAAAAAGAGGAGTCTAAGGCAAGGATAATTTATAATTTTCAAAAGGAACTGGGGAATGAGAAGAAAAAAGAGGAGTCTAGTGCAAACACAATCCATAATTTAAACAAGCAATTGGAGAATTCAAAAAGAGGAGTCAACTGCAAAAACAATCATTTTGAAGAAGGAATTGGAAAATGCAAAGAAAATGGAGTCTAGTGCTACTACTACTATAAGTAGTAACACAATCCACCATATGAGGAGGGAATTGGAGAATGCAAAGAAAAAAGAGGAGTTAGCTACAAAAAAAATCCTAGATTTCAAGAAAGAATTGGAGAATGCAAAGAAAGAGGAATCTACTCAAACACTCCATGATTTGAAGAAGGAATTGGACAATCCGAAGAAAAAGGAGGAGTCTGCTACAAAGACAATCCATGATTTGAAAAGGGAACTCGAGGATGAGAAGAAAAAAGAGGTAACTACTACAAATACAATCCAAGATTTGAAGAAGAAATTGGAGGATGAGAGGAAGAGAGCAACTAATTAACAAGGACAACTAGAGGAAATACAAAAAAAGAGTGAAAAAGAGGTATATGAAATGAAGAAAAAGATGGAGAATGTAATTGCACAATATAGAATGACATCTTCCGAAGACCATCATGTGAAGGATACTATAATAAACATGGTTAAGGTTATCAAACAAGAAAATTGGGATAAAATAATGAAGAGCAATGATGGTTTGTTTGAATGCCTTGATTTAAATAACAATCTGAGACTTCTCTTTGAAAATGTAAAAAAAGATGTTCTAGCTAAAAGAAGAATCTATGACAATTCCTTAAAAAATCATGCTAAACAAATTTTGAGTAATGTAAAAAGATCTAGTGACAAGGATTTGGCAAACCATGGAATAAACAACTACTTGGATGCGTCTATAATGTCCTTTGTTGTTTGTCAAAGTTGTGAACAAGTAATGGAAATAGATGAAGCTCTCAAATTTGCTTCCAAAGACTTGATGAAGATGGATCACATCATATTGAACTTGCTAAATGTTGGATTACCAAATCCTGGTAACTCAGAGGGAAGATTCATTAGAAAAGAAGATTACATGAAAAAGTTGTAGAACACCATGAATTTTGATTTAGGAAACTTGCCTAAAGAAACCACTTCAGAAGTAATTGCAAGTTGCATCAAATCACTATAAACATTAAATGTAGTTATAGATAAATTCCTCGATTCATGTAAAAATATCTCTCCAAAGTATTCATTTTTGACGAGGTTACAACTATTTAGCTACAACCTCAAAAAAATGGAGCTTCCAAATGATGCAAAATGGAGGGCCTTAAAGAACTTCATTGGAGCTTGGTCATCTTCTGAAATTGTTGTTGTTGCTGTTAGTGGCAGTCATAGTTGATAGCACTAAGAAAAAGAAACTTAGTAAGTGATAGTACGATAATCATTTTGTTACTTGTTGCTCTTTAATTTGAAATTTTGGATTTAATTTCAACTTTGTTTAATGTTAATTGTTACAAGAATCAAGACCTAGCATATCAGGATAGTTGGACAGCTAGGCACTGGCATACTATTACTAAACAGAGCAGATAGAAAAAATTTCCCCACTACTAGAAAAAAATGTACAATTGGCAATGTGATTGTACACACATAATGTATTATGTAGTAATAATATGATTATATATACAATTACAAATCGACTTACAACTATTGTTGTTCCCTTGTATCTGCAAAAGAGAATTCAGGGTAATTTCAATTTGGTATTGAGTCATTTGCAAAGGGTTGTAATTGTTTTTAATTGTTAAATGTATTATGTTATAGGCTGATTTATAATTATAAATTATAATACAATTTTTCTTTTAAGTAGAGCTTATTTTGTTAAATGCATTATGTTACAATTTCTTAAAGAAACTAGAATCAATAAAAATCTAAAAGTAAAAATGTCTAAAAGCTAGAGTGAATGAAAATCTCAAGTTCAACATGTACTATTGTACTAAAACTAGAATCAATAAAAATCTCAACATGTTTAAAAAATATAATCAATGAAAATCTCAACATGTGTAGACTCTAAAAGTAATAACTAGTTTCAATGAACATCTCAACATGTAAGTTTGTAACATCACCATGTTCAAAAAAAAAATTAAGCATCCATAAAAGGATAGTGAATGAAGGCTATAAATTAACTTTTACAAACATAATTAATTAGTAGATAGAGTCTTAGATTAGAGCTACTAGCCTACTACTTGACTTATGCAAAAGTTAGAGCTTGAAGTTGAGAAGCTTCTATAGTTGCCACTCTGCCTGGACCGACTCAACATCACTATCATCAGAATCCTCCTCATTTATTGTATATAACATTTTATTATTCATTGTGTTTTCTTCATATTCATTGTCAGCATCAGTATGCATGCCAATGTCAACATCATCTTCATTACTTCCAATATTAGGACATGAACCACTTCCACTGCCATTGCCACTGCCACTGCCACTTGGGTTTGAAATGTTGGCAATCCCTCTTCTTTGACATTGGTTTCTCCAAATGTTGAGAGCCCTGTCATAAGTGAAACTATCTACCTCATACCTAGAATTATAGAGCCTCAAATAATCATTTGATTTTTTGTCTAATTTGTTTCTAACCTTTGACTTCAAGAAGTCCAAAGTATTGAAAACTTTCTCATCCTCCACTGAACCCAGTATCATTTTCAAACATAAATCGATAAGCTTGAAATATTCTGGTATTGACTCTCTCAACTAATTGCTCTCACCAAAGTTTTTCCAATGCTTTGTTACCACTCCCTCTTCATTTGGGTTCTCCATAAGATCATATTGTTCCCTCATTATGTTTGCAAAAGAATATGATTGATCTCTCATTCGAGATTCATCTAAAATTCCATTTATACTTACTTCATTGATTACATTAGGTTTGCAAAAATGTTGAATCAAAGTTGTGATCCTTATTCAAAAATTAGTTGGATAGTTTGGAGACCAATATTGTGGAAAAATAATTGACATTGCTTCGAGCAGTTCCTCTGGAGGGAATCTAAATCTAATTTCTGACGAAAGATTGTAGCAAACTTGCTTGACAGAGTCAAGCACAGAGTCTTTGATCTTCTTGAAGTCTTCACTTGTAACATGTGAAAGTACCTTCTCTGGTTTTGATTCAACTTTTCTTCCTACTTCAATGGGGTTGGAGTCAGGATTGACATGATAATAGTACTACATTGGTATGTCAACTCCACGTACCTTGGCATAAAGCTCATTGTTTGCACCAATATGTAAAAATTTCCCAGGATTGTTCAAATCTATGATTTCTATCCACTTTGCAAACATTGATTCATCTAATGGTAGTAGTTGATACAGAGCATCCAAGCTATTACATGTCATTTTATGCAACGTATTATATTCTGCAATTTACATAGCTCTTTGTTGAACCTTTTTTATAATATTTCTAATGTCTTGTGGCATGGGGAGAATAGCTGCAAAAGTTTAGAGTATCTTAAAATTAGTTAGATTTGAATATAGCTGAGGGAATCTATCTTGCAAAGAGTGGATTAGTCCAAGCAATGATGGATATTCAAAGATTACTCAATGTGCTAGTCCAAATAAAGAGATCCATCTGATATCATTGTCTTTATGAAGCTTCCTCCCATCAGTAAGTCCTTGAGCAAAGTGTTGAAATTCCTAGACTTGTTTTGGACTTCGACAAAAGTATTGGTAAATCTCTTTGATTAGAGATTGCACTTTACTTACAAAACTAAAATTACTGAAAATTCCAAAAGCTAGATTCATTCAATGGGCCATGTAATGAATGGAAATAGAATAGGGTGCCAAATCATTTTTTGATCTTTTTGCAAAGACCACCTTTATGACCTTGCATAACCAAAGCTCCATCCACTCCAAAATACACCAACTTTTTGGCAATCTCCATGTTATCCCAACCTCCACATTCAATTAGAGTAGTCTTTAATAATTCATATAAATTTTTAGTTGTCACGCTACAATTCAATTTAGCAACAGCTAGTAGAAAAGGTTGATGACAAAGATCGTTTACAGTATAAGCATGCATGCACACCCAAGAAGTATTATCAACTGTTGTAACTTCATCTAGAACCTGAGTTGCGGAAACAAAGAGCACATCACCAGAAAAGAGATGTTGATAATTCTTTGGATGCAGAAAAGAAAGAAGATCCAGTGGAGTATCAGACATGTGATACAAAAGAAGAGCAAGAGGATGAAGAGGAAATTATTTGCAAACCTAAAGTTGAAGAAGATGAAAGAGAAGAAGAAGAGCATAAAGATGACAAGATTTATGAACCCGGAATAAATGATTGGAAGATTGCAGCAATGGAGGAAAAGCATAGTGCCTTCATTGGAGATCAAGCAAGTGAAGTAGTTACATGCATTGTTGACAACATGAAAGGGGCAAGCAAGGACGACAATGTCAAAGAGGTAAATTTCTATGAATTATATGATGCTGAATTTGAGTGAGTTTGAAAGATATTGATGATGGTTTGCATGAGGATCTTGTTAGTCATGTGTGGTATGCAAAGGAAGATTGGTATGGTATTGTTGGGTTTACTACAGGTGTGATTAATTCAAAAAGATTGAATGAGGATAAGATTTATACTTGGATAGAGTTCATTGCAAAGGAGCATTTTCAACAACAAACACTCGTTCCAGCTAGGTGTTGGAAAAGAAGAAAGAAGGAAATATATTAGCATCGGATACTTGTTCTAGCTATGTGTTGGAGGAAGAGGAAAAAAATCTGTCAACAGTGGCTACTTCATTTTGTGAATCCATATTCACAAAAATTTTCCTATCATGGGAGTCGGATGCAGGAGCATCATGCATCAGCAAAAAAATGTGGAAGATTTGCATGTTGGTTTTCTTGTCCTTGTTGAGGTGGAAGCTTGTGGTGAAGATGAAGATGGCTGTATATCTTTCTTTTGGCATCAAAGTGTGGGACACACTTTTCTATCTACCAAGGGAGTCTGATACAGGAGCATCTTGCATGGAAAAATTATTTATTGAAAAAAAAAAAAAAAAAAAAGAGAAAAAAAAAAATTTGTGGAGGAGAGAGAAAGTGACAAAAATAGAAGAAAAAAATAAAATAAAATAAAATAAGGGAAAAAAGAGAAAAGATGAATTTCTATTTTCAAGGTGCATAGGTGGCGTAAATAGAAAAATAAGAAAAATAGTTGTCATTCCATTAATCAAGGTGTGTAGGTGGAAACTCTAGAAGGTTTTGGATAAATCATGTATTTAATATTTTTTGGGTGCTTAGTTGTATTTGGGTGGGAATTTAATATTTATTTAAATGTAGTTGTATTTACCTTTTATTCCACATTGGTTGCGTTTGTAATGTCTTGGGTTAGAAATGCCTATTTAAGCAAGGCTTATTATCATTTGTAATCAAGTTCGAGAAATAGAAGTTCTTGAATTGTAAGCTCTTCGTATGTAATCTCTTTTAAGGAAGCTCTTCAAGTAGAAGCTCTTCAAGTGTAAGCTCTTGTAGTGAAGCTCTTCGAATGTAATTTCTTGTAGAAGCTCTTCTAATGTAATCTCTTGAAGGATAGGCTCTTCTTGTAGAAGCTCTTAGTGAGCAATCTCTCTTATATTGTAAGAATTTGGAGTCCTTTCATTTGGAGAATATTGTAATAAATTTCAAGTATTAATGGATGCTTTATGAAGCATTTTATCATCTCTTGTCTCCATCTTGTTGCATTTTTGTTTGTGAGTTGGTACGGGTGGTGTGCCCTTCATCATTCAAACTTTGAAAAAGTGCAATAAGGCAATAATTGAAGGGTAGTCCATCATAGGACATCCTCTACTCAAAATATAAAAGACCACACTTAATTGAAATACTTTTCCCATATTTTGCACTTCCATTACTTTTCCAATGAAATCTTCAATAGAACCTTTCACTGTAGAAAGCTTCTCATGTAATTGCTGATGTAACTCATATATTTTGGCATTCCTAATATGCAGATAGTTGTTTTTTATTTTCCAAGTTAGCATAGATTTTTCTACTCCATCTATAGTTTCTTTTTTGTAAAATTTACTAACATGTTTTTTCTATGGTATCAAGTTTAAGCTGCAACCTCTTCTACTTCTTTGTTATCTCTGTGAAAATCTTACATCTACATTCTATAGGAGGCTCACCATCAATTGGATTGACCACTGGTTCAATGAACCAGTACTTTTCCACCCATTCTTATTGAAAATTCCTTTTGGACATATCCCAACAAGATTGATCTTTCTTTTATTCCATTTTTTCCCTTTTTTTGCATGAACATGATTTATGGAATCAATTTTGGTTTTCTCACCCGACTGGTTCGGGACCATGTCCAACTCTATAATATTAGCTTGTGACTCCCTACTCAGGGGAAGTGCCTCTAAATCATGTTCAAGTTTGTCATCGATTGAGATATTAGGTTCACTGACTTGAATTTCTTCAATACAGTCTGAGTCTCCAACTTGTGATGAATCTCCTTTTTCAATAAGCACTGGAGATCTTACTTGTGAATCTTGTAGGTTGCCAACATTTCCACCACCAAAATATGTTGCTATGGTTCTATGTTTTGGTAATGGTGGCCTCTCTTCATGTTCAGGGGTCCTACCGAAACTCCTGTTACCCCTCTTGTTTAACATTGCAAGCCGATAAAGGCTGCAAAAAATAAATCAACTTAGTTGTTGAACAAAAGACTCAAATAGTGATGACTAAAAGATTGTAAACAATGACAGTACACTACTTAGACTATATATAATAACAATAATATGATTCATTCTCCAAAAAAGGGTACTACTACTATAGTACTACAGTCTATGGTACTACCAAATATAATTCACAAACCTATAGGCTATCTTAGCATGTGAGATTTCTAGTCACCAGTGGACACTAGATAGTAAAATTTAAAAAATAACTAGTACCACTCCACTAGTATAGTAGTACAACTATCAACATAAAATAAAAATAAAAAATCACTTGCCTTATATGAAAACCAAGGTCCACGAGTCAATGGGAAATGCACTCAGCACTCTGAAATTTTAGTAGCAATAAGAAATTCCAGTCTCCAGACCAGAAAAGAGTGAATTGTGTAGAACAATAATATCTTATAGTCCAATCTAGGTTGGCGAATTATGTGGGATTAACAAGCAAGAATGTCAAATGTAACAAGAGAGAATGTCAAATGTAGGTAAAACACACCTTCCTATGCAAGCCCACAATAGAAAATAGTTGGCTAAATGGGGTTGGTGGTCAACACATGTCAGGAAAATAGTAGGTAACAACCAACCTAAGGGAAATTTTTTTGGTTGTAGTAATGGTGAAAGAATGTGGGCTAATAAGAAACATCATGCAAAAGATGGCAAAATGTTTAAAATAAATGTATCCAAAATGTATATTACATTAGAGATTGGACTGATATTTTTGATCAATCATGTGATAACTAATGGGCGACTACCACGGGCATTGGACCCAAATCTGATAATTATTCAATGACGTGGTTGACCTATGTTGCATGCGCTATTTGTCAAATGACAATTGGCCCATGAGACAGGATCACCAAAATGCAAAGATTTGCCACTAAAGTAATCTTTGCCTAACACTCAAATCCTTCAAAATTTCCTAATAGGCCTACTTGCCCCCAACTAGGTTTCTAGCGAGTAAGATTTCAAGTTTTCTCCAAAAATTTCCAAATGAATCTTTAAAAAAAAGGTTTTTAGATATCCATTTTGGCCTTCTTCAACATATGTCAAACTTAGTATATGTTTTTTTAGACCAACAATAAGATCCCCAAACTTGGCACCCTTTTTAGGCATAAAATAGGGTGATTTTATAAAGAAAGTATATGCTTTCCGTACTTCCAAAACTTTAGGCTTTCAACAGTCCTCCAAAATGATCCCAATCAAAGGAAAATAAAACCAATTTGTCTCCCCAACCTCTACAAATAAGAAACCCCTAATTTTACCTCTTATAAACCCTCAAATCTAGGGCTTTCACATGATGGAATGGACATGAGCTCTACTAGGGTTTATATAACCTCCCTTTGAATCCTTGCTGGTTTTCATTATTTTTCATACCACATTAACCATGGCAATATTTTCATTTATAATGAGTTTGGCCTTCTTGGGCCCAATAGTTGATGTTGGTGTTGGAGTTGCTACTGCTACTAGAGTTAATGGCTCCGCCGACGAAATGCCCATGCAAGTTTGTTTCCAAAGTGTTCCACAAAGTAATTCCTCTCTCGATATTATTTTGAATGCTAAGGAGTTTGATAGTGCATCCACCTAATTAGAACAACAAACCCTTATTGGGTATTTTATGGGTTGTACTCCTTTTGAAAGAAGGCTATGGGAATGGGTTTCCAAGTTTTGGACACCTCAGGGTGTTCACCTTGAAGGTGTTCAAAGCCTTACCAATGGATTTTTTCTTTTTCGCTTTGGGAATGCAAGCCAAGCCGAACATGTTTTTGTGCAAGGCCCCTAGACTATAAGGTCCTCCCTCCCAATTTTTAAGCATTGGTCATGAGATTTTGCTATTTCTAATGATCAAAAACTTAAGGTACCTATTTGGGTGGAGTTCCCTAGGCTTCCCATTCCTTTCTAGTCTTTTTTACCTACTATTGTGCAAACTGTTGGCAAGGTTATTTTCCTTGAACTAGACAAGTTTTTCAACACTCATCCCCAACGTAGGGTTTGTGTTGAGGTCAACCTATCTAGGGACCTCAAAGATATAGTGGGCATATAGATAGGTGGTACCACCTTTACTTAGAAGGTGCTTTACCTTAACCTTCTGAATACCTACTACTAGTGCCAATTAGTTGAGCATAAGATTAGGGGTTGTCCCTTTCTAGATTGTAACCATCACTCTAATTCAGAAACTAAGCCTACTTTGACTGCCAAGAAAGATGAATGGACTATGATGGTGAAAAATGGGAAAGGTTTGGCTGTAGATAAGGCAAGCTATGTGCTTGTGGATCATGGTAAATCTAGCTCAAGCCAAATTACACATGAATCCTCGATTCCATTGCTCTCTCCACCTCTTGTTTCAAATCCTAGAGGTTAGGGGATAGTGGTTGTTCATACCTCGGATCCGTGTTGTCTTTGGACTCAAGTGCCACAAGTAGAATCGATGATTTCATAGCAAAAGCTATGCTGGTCTCGTAACCTAGATGGTTGCGATGATTTTTTTGATAATGGGGAGAAGCTTTGAAGGGTCATGATTATTGATGACCCCTCTTTTGAGCCTGCTTCTTGTTTGCACAACAGTTTCTCCTCTCTTGGGGATGAGGATGACATGCAAGCTAGGTTACCATGAATTACATGTCATGGAATGTGTGGGGGCTAATAGACCTCCCTATAAAATATTTTGTGCGTGATACCAAACGTCAATTTTATCTTGATGTGCTTTGCCTACAGAAAGTTAAAGTTTTTGGGTTTCTTCTTACCTCAAGGTATCTTGTTATTTGGCTAGATAGTGCCATTTTTGCTTCTTAGTATGAAGTTGGTCAAGGTGGTGTTTTTACTCTTCTCTCTCCTCATTTAATGTCCTTTGTTGTTTCACGTGGTTCTAACCCTTTGCATAGGGTGGTTTGGATTTTTTTGTCTTTTCAGAATCATTTTTTTGGTATTGTTAACATTTATGCTCCCAATGATGCTATTGAGCATTCACACTTGTGGCGTTGGTTGGAAGATCATTTGCCACCTGTGACATGGGTTTTCAATGGGTACTTTAATATGGTTGAGCTGGCCTTTGACAAGGATGACTTTCTACCATTTAGATGGGCAGTTAGTGAATTAGGAGGCCTAGTTTTACATGTGGAATAAATTAGGTCTTTGTGATCCTAATTCTTTTCATTGCTACCCTAATGGGATTTGGTACACTTGGTCCAATTTTCAAGCTAGATCTGACAAAGTTCTTAAAAGACTTGATAGGGCTATGATTTCTACATAGTCTTTTTTCTCTTTTTCTTAAAAAGCATTCCTTGCATGTCATTCCTCTACCTAATGTGATGTTGTCAGACCACTCCCCCATCCTCTTTTCCATCACCTGGTAGACAACTCAACCTCACCCAAATAAAACACAATTTTACCTCAACACTTCTTTACTATCCCATCTGCCAATTATTACTCACATCCTACTTGTCTGGAATCTTAAGCCTCAACCCTACAATCACCTTGGATGGATTCAATGGTGGAATGCTGCTATCCTTCATACTATGAGATTTATTCACATTTATGGTAGATAGCTAGCTATGTACCATAGGCAATCTTATGAAGCCACTGCTCTCAATTTGTATATGACCTTTAAGGCTCTTGCCATGAATCTTTTTGATACACATCTTTAGGTTTGGCTCATCAACCTTTGGCACCAAAATTAGGTTGCAGATAGTTATGCTGCTAGGGGAGCTCAGATCAAAGCCTGTCTCCATTGGTTGGAGGTCAATGATCAAGCTTCCAAGGAATTTTTTAGTGCTTTAAGGGCTTGTCATTCTGCTATGGGTATTAAGCGCATTCGAGAAGATCAGTAGGTTCTCACTAACATGCCTTATATTCTCTAGGCTTTTGTGCATCATTATGAGTAGGTTTTTATAGCTCAGGGGCCATCTATTGTGTGTGATCAAGAGCTGCAAGCCTACCTTGATGTTGCTCCCAATAGGCTTTCTCCAAAGCAATATGCCTTTTGTGAACAAAAGCTTACTCTTGTAGACTTAAAGGAAGCTATCTTATCCATGTTTGATGACAAAGCCCCTAGATGTGATGGCTTCCCTTATGAGTTCTACAAGATTCTTTGGGATGAAATTGGCCCTAACTTTCTTTAGATTTATCTTGAAGCTTAAAATTCTAAATCAATAGGTAACATTATCAACAAAAGGAATATTAAATTCATACCTAAAGCTAGAGATCCTAAAGATATTTTCAATTGGAGGCCCATCACTTTGTTGAATGTCTCATACAAGATCATTGCCAAAGACCTATCTCTTAAAATTCAAAATTTTCTCCCTTAGATTGTTCGACCTAAACAAACTAGCTTCATCAAGTCCTACTATATCTTTGACAACATCATTGATGTCTGGGAAGTAATGGAATGGGTCAAGCAATCCAAACAACAAGCCCTTTTCCTAAATATTTACTTCACCAAAGCATATGACTATATTGAATGGCCCTTTATTCTTGCTATGCATCAAGCTCTGGGTTTTTGCTTGGTATTTTGTCAATTGGTGCAAATGCTATTTGGATATGCTTCTACTTGCATCACCATTAATGGTTTCTAGTTTGAAGCTTTTGGGCTATTCAGAGGGAAGAAATGATGAAGAGGAAGAGGAAAATGAAAAAGAGGAGGAAGGAGAGAAAGAGAAAGAAGAGGTAACAGTGGAGAAAGAGACACATAAAGGTGATGAGGCAACAACTGAGGAGTAGTAGCAAGAACAGAGTGTCCAAGACACCCAATTGCCACAACCAAGTCCTCCACATACAACACCTATAGAAACTATAATTGTCAAAGATGTTCATGACACCTCAAGTTAGAACATCAATCAACTAACTACAGAGGATCTCAAAAAGATCCTTCACCAAACAACATTGCAATCATAATTGTGCACAAATCATGTTTTGGTGAGTGTAGAAGAGTTACAAAAAGTTGTAGCAAAAATTACCAAGGAGAAAGTGAACACACAAGAACCACCTTTAAAACCTCCCACAGCTACAGATGATCAACCCAAAGAGCAAGTGGCACAAGACACAATTGCTAATGATGATCCCATAGTGATAGTAACAATAACTATCGAGGAGTTAGCAAAGGAGCAGAAAGGACAAAAGGTTCCTACAGCAAAAAGCCAAGGTGCACATCCTCAAATCATTGGCATTGATCAAGGCATAAGACAAGAAGATAAGGAAGAGGAGAAAACCCCCAAGGAAAGAGAACAAGAGGTAATAAAGACACTAGTAAATTTTCCTACCTCAGGGACTCCTACCAAGCAGTTGAGCACTAATGTAGTACTGCTACAAATCTCAGTACTAGGCTTGAGCTCCACCAAGGTAGCAAGGGTAGTTCACTATGGAGACCCTACACTTGATGAGGAAATAGTCATACCAAGTTATGACTACAAGACAATAAACTTGGCACAGATAAATGAAGTGCAAGAGGCACCTGAGAGAAAGAAGCAGGAGATACTCAGAAATGAGTATAGAAAAAAGAAAGCATTAGTAGAAATCAAAGACATATTCCTTGATGCATTCAACTTGCCTGTACCTGATGAAACAAAGCCCATCATGGAGAAATTGTCCAACATAGTGGACCAGGTACAAAATGAAGACCTTGATACTAATGTCAAATTATTAGAATGGTCTGAAAATAAATTTCAAATGAAAGTTAATGAGAAGATATCTAGTGAGATAGCACTATCATAGGTTGAACTGGCTAAAAAGGTTGAGAAAGTTAAAACAATACTTGAGAACATATTCTCATTATACTCCAAATTGTGTGATTCATCATATTTCACACAAGAAACTAGCCAGAGAATACTGAGATTAGAAAGGAATATTAAGATATCTAGCACACATCTATCTAAAGACCCAGCTCAAAGCAAGAAGCATTTTGCCACAATGGTTCACACTCAAAAGGAGTTAGCTATATTAATAGCAGAAGAGGCTAATGTTAAGGACAAATTAATATAGATACAATTTTCTATTACCCCACATCTAGAAGTATTGCATAAAGAAGTGACCTATGCAGAAAATGTTTTAAAGAAAGACCCTAATCTTTCTATCTTAGAAGGCCTTGTACATCTTGTAGCAGAGACAACCATCCAGCTCAAAGCACTAGAAATTTCCTTAGACAACTGAGATGCTTCTCTGAAGATGATAATAGAGGTAAATAAAACATTTTTGGCTAAATATTCTATTCATTCTTAGGACCCTTTGACGTAAGTGTCAAAAAAGGGGGAGATATTCATGTAAAGGGGGAGACATAACAATAATGGATGTCTAAATAAAGGGAGAAATGCCCAAAGGGGGAGATAATCAAAATTTTGAGGAAGTAATAAGGCGATACAACCAAAAGGATGCAAAAACTACAAGAAGATGTGTGAAAGGGGGAGCATAAACAAAGAGAAAAAAAAAAGGGGGAGTACAAATAGAACAAATATAGACCAGATATAGAGCAGATAAGGCAAAGAGTATCAGACACATCAGCATGAGACAAATTTAGCTAAAGGTTATAGAAATGGCACATCAACTCAGGGGGAGTTACAAGTTTTTGAGGTATATAATCATCTACAATATTTTGAACAAGCTTTTGAAGTTTTGTACATATGCCAAATAAAATGTGTATTATTATACTCATAGAGACTAGACTCATTATGCTTAGTTAAGTGTTTTTGCCACTCATGTCAAAGGGGGAGATTTTTGGTCTCAGATTAGTTTTGATAATTGAGTGTCAACACACTTAACCAATTCTCAAGTTGATGTCGAGTAAACTTCAACTGTCGAGCAAGTATCAAGTCCTGAGTGATAAGTGATGCCGAGTCACTATAGCTTTCGAGCAAAGTATAGATGCCAAGTGAAACAAAATTACTATAGATGTCGAGTGAGATAAAATTCCTATATGTGCCAAGCATCAACAACTAGTAAGTGTTGAGTAACACAAAATCAACATATGAGTTTGTATCTTCACAAAATAAAATGTAAACTATTTTTGAGTCAACTTAGGATGAATCTCAAAGGATCTTGAATATAAGATCAAATCTTTTGCATTACCTATGTAATCAACATGCAGATAATAATAAAAATGGAGAAAGCATGCAACCAATAGGAAAAGTGAAAGAATTGAGTGGGAAAAGAAGAATGAATATTGATCATAGATTCATACCTAACCCTAAGTCTTTGAAGCCTTTAAAAGGAGGGTGAAACCCATTGTGTGTGTGCATGAGTGAGAGTTTATGGGAGAATGCTAGCGAAGTGCAAATAGGTGAAAAGACTTAGAAAGAGCAGAACAACATTACAGAATTCAGTTGATCAAGAACAGAGTATTAGAATTTCAAGGAGAGACATATCAGATCAAGAAATGATTAGAACAGACAAAGCAAAACAAGGATTTGGAATCAACAATTGAATATTGGAAGTCATCAGGTCAAGACTTTCTAATACTCTCCAACCATTGTATTAGGAATGAAAATCCTATGATGATAGGTTAGTTTAATAGCCATGTTGTAAACCTTTAAATAAGGTGCTAAATCCTTTTTATAGGATAACATTCCAAGTGAGTGTTTGTAAATCCTTTAACCAAGTCACTTTTAACAGGGTGTAAAGTGTTTAACAGGACAGGCCTTTCACAAGGTAGACCATTGGAAGTGGTCAAACTTTGTAACCTTAAACAGTTACATATTACTACAGTGATACTTTGTGGGTTTCATCCCCACCCTAGTTTTACCTTCTCATTTTGGAGGGTTTCTAGGTTACCAAAATCTTGTGTTATTTATTTTCATGCATGTCTTTACTTTCATGTTTATTAGATGAGTTAGATGCATGTGAATGATTTCACCTAAAAGGTTTTTAGAAGTTAAAATTGTTACTTTTGATTCACACCCCCCTCTCAGAAGTAAATCTTCCCACTTGTAAATTTCAACAAGTTCAAGCAATTTTTGGTTTACTAAATGTTGTGAGAAGAATTGTTCAAAGGTATATTTGAAGGAGAAACATGTTAGATTAAAATATTGAAAATAATTAGGGAAATATTTGTAGACTTCCTGAAAAAGAAAAAATTTATGAAGGTGTAAGAAGGGGGGTTATTGAATATTGGACTAGTCACTCTCATGTTTCATTTAATAGAAGGGATGTTATAAAAATAAGATATGAAGAGACGAGAAAAAATATTTCACATCTAAAACATATTGTTAATACAACTAAAGTGATTTGTTTAATGCATTCAAACAAGGATTTCTAGATGTGAAAATAGGTCAAAGTAAGTTTGAGATGTTACACCCTTCCTTCGTACACATAAATAAGGTTTGTGAAACTTGGTGTTGCCAAAATCATGTTGATTTTCCTCTATATTTGCAATTGTATAAATATTTCATGGTAGAAGGTAATAAAGATGTAGTTGTCCTTGGAAGTACGACACAATTTGTGAAGTTCATTCTATGCGATAAATTAGATGATGCAACCGATTTCAACATCTAGTTTATAAAATGTGAATGCATTCATTATGGACATTTACAAAAAATTCCATTTCAAATTGACAATATTGATGTTACAAATTTAGTTGTCTGGAAGATATATGAACATGAGACATACAAAACAAAGATTGGATAGGAATTGATTTTATTTGAATGGAGAGTGGATTTCCCTACCTTGAGTTTGTGGCTAGATTTTGTACTATGATTCATCCACATATTCAACATTGTCATGGTGCACGATGGCAAGCCAAACAGGTTTGTGAATCTAAAAATTCTTCCCCATGTAGTTCTATTCTTTCAATTGTAGATTTTTCTTAGATATACACATTTTCCCCTCAATTATAGCTTGAAGCACAAAACTTTCATTCTAACTAAGTTGTAATATTTGTTCAAGTGGCTTATATACATTAACTATTTGATTTGGATGGGGCAGAAAGTACTCCACATGAGTGCATTATCATCAAGGATGTGCATTTCTATATTAGTGATGATAAGATACATGATAGGAACTATGTGGCTCATTGTTTTGGAATTTTTTTTGATGATCTTGCAAAATGTGAGATGAATTATTCACAACATTGGATTTGGTTTGATGGTTGTGCAGGTAAGTTACATATGTATTAGATCTCTAGCTTTTCAAAGTTAATTTTAAAAATTGTATTTCATTTAAATATGAATTTATCTATATTAGAGTATACATGTAGGTGTCTACATATTATATTAACAAATTTGTAAATTGCACAACAATTTAAATCCGTAAAGGCATTTAACTAGTCAGGAATGCAACATAGTACTGTTGTGGCCTCATAATGCATGCCCCATTTTGAGTCACAAAATGGTGAACCCCTAGTTTCAAAATTTCCTATGAGACATCTAGTTTGAATCCTTAGTCATTTTGGACCTTGCCCTGGGTCTAGGTCAAACCCTAGTCTTTGATCAGGAAGGGTCAGGTAGTCAAACATAGATAAAAAGATCAAGTTTAAGATTTCATGTGGTTTAAGTGCGCACATGCACACATGTGCACCTATGCATGTGTTCCAAGTGTGCACATACATACTTCATCATTGCTCCAAGGATGTGCAAATGCACATGTGTGCACCCTCGTAGGTGTGCACTTATAGAGGTGTTCACTTCAGTCCCCCCAAGCACCTATATAAGACCCCCCTTGCTTGCACAATGCATAATGTGCATGCACCCAATTGCACACCATGTGCACCTTGTCAAGGTGTGAATGTGCACTAATGTGCAGCTATGCACTTTGCTATTTCCAAGGCAAATTAGCGCACTAGCACACCTTCCACGGTGTGCTAGTGCATAAAACTGGCTTTTGGGGAAAAAATCCACTGTCTTGTTTGTTTCAACTAGTGTTGACCCATTTTTTTGTCAGTCTTAGTCTTTTGGAGTCCTCTTTTGGGTTGTTAAACATAAGATAACTAATGTTTTCTTCTTTGTGTAGATAAAAAGGCATCCTGTAAGGTCCCTCCTCATATGTACTTATCAAATATGAATTCTCTGTTAAAACCATTGTAGAAGATTTTTATAGATGTGAAGTAATGTTTTATGTTGTGAATGTCCTAATGAAAATTGAGATTAGTTAATACATCCATATTTAATACTCAGTGATTCAAGAACTACTACATTATCTTGACTGTTTAAATATTAAAATTTCACTAACGATGATACGAGGCATTTTCACTATGAGGCCTTGCCCCAACCCATCATAGCATAGTTGATAATTTACTATTTTGATACTCATGACTCGATATGTCGGAACATTATTTGATGCACTAAAAATTATTATGCTATTTTATGATGTGTGATGCTTCACTTTCAAATATTTGATTTCGTCATGTAATGCTTTATGAACATGTATAATGATGAAGTAAATGAATGCAAAACTAAAACTTTGATTATGCAATTTTAATGGTCAAAAATATGAGTAGAATGAGATAAGCAATTGACTATTAGAAAGATGGATGCTTTAAATTTACATAATTTTTCTAATACGTAATTTACATATATGAATGTGATTTCTTGAACTACTGATGTGTGCAATTAGTGTGCAGGATATTTAATCGAGAAACCTAATGGAAAGACGAAACTCAACCCCTTGCTATTTGTGCTAATTTGCATTGTCTCTCTTTGAAGGTTGTTATATAGTCTTAAAATTCTTCTAGCTTTTGTTGGTTTCTATTAAGTCTTTAAGGCCTCAAAACATTAAATTTAAGTATCCTAGGGGTAAGGGTATGGGTTGGGAGTACTTTCCACCCCCTTAGCCTCTTAGGTTGACTTTTAGGGTCACTCAAAACCCCTACTTTTGGTTGATTGCGAAAATTGATTTGTCTCTCTCATGAGTTGGTGACTCAAAATCCACCTTGGGGTTACCTAAATCCTAGTTGAGTTAGGATCATATTTAGATTCATTTTAGAAATTTTTTTGGGTTGTTACCCAATCTCTAGTTTTTAGAGAGAAGTTTTGAAGATTGAAGGAGAGGAAGGATAAGCTCTTCTCAACTTGTCATTTTACCATACCTTTCTTTTGAGAAGGTAGGGTTCTTCACTCTTTTGATCATGTTCTTCATATTGTTCATAATTTGATTCATGCATAAGGCATTGTGTTGTTATTGTATTGCTTGCATGTGTGTTGAGGTTGTTTGGGGAGGGATATTAACTTGTTCTTGGGTGTCATTTTAATGCTTTTCTTTGAAATTTTGAGAGGATTTCATGGGGATTGTTTTGGCAATACTCACCCTTGGATAGGGAAGAAGTGGCCAAGTATGGGGGAATGGCCTTAGTTGGACCTCAGTAGTGTAGAGTCTCCTCTCATGGTGAGAAGAGGGAAAGAGGGTAGGGTGTATGGGCCCCTACTTGTCATCACATACCTTGTATAAAAATTTGAATTCTTGAAGAAGGGAAGGAATGAAAATCCCTGTGGTATTGGCCTCGAAAGGGCATTTGTAGAAGAACGAAAGTTCTTGAATTTTAGCCCCGAAAGGGCTATGTTATGGTATGGTGATTGACATCTCTTATTGAGAAAATCCACCTCCCCTCTATTTTATTTCAATGTTGAACCATTTGTGCAAATCGGGTTGGGAATTCTTGCTTGAATTGTTCATCATATATGTTGTTTTACCTCTAGGTCAGTTCTTGTCTTTCCCATGGTTCCCTTGGTGCATTGAAGATATTGGAAAAGACCTCTTCTAAAAGACCTAGAAGAGAATTAAATTGAATTGTAACATTATCTAAAAATGCATTTAAATTTTGATGTATTTGGCAAAGATGTTGAGTTTTCTTATTGGTTCTTTCTTGATGGAGCCTTGAACCAGGTTGATTAATAAAAGAGAAAAGATTGCATGATATTCTTGCATTGAGCCTTTTAGTATTTTAGTTCTTTACATATGTTTATTTGAAAATGGATACAATGATGATGATTCACTCTTCCTTCGACATTCGTATGTTTTGTAATCATATTCATCTGAATGAAGTTAATTAGAGAACATAGTGATATATATCAATTTATGCAACCTAAGATTAAAATATGTTAAGAAAATTTGCATTTGATTTGTACTTACATTTCATAATTATACATGAGTGTGAGGAAGTTAAGTAATTCTATTCGAATACTTATGTATTATATTTAATCCGATTATCACTTTTAAAAAAATTTCAAAAAAAAATTGTGTGTTTTTGCCCCGTATTTTGGGCATGACATATCCTTAACTTGTTGAGGTAATAAAAATTGACCTAGAGCTTGGAATTTAAAATTGTTTAAACCATTGGAAAGAAAAACTAAAAAATATATAATTTTAGTCCCTAAAATAGCGAGCCTTTGATTTCCCAATTTTAGGGAACAATGAAAGTTTCAACTTGAAATTTGAGTAGAAGACTTCCGAAAAACCAGTTAAAAATGCCTAGAAAAGCTTGCTTAAAAAGTTATTCAAAAAGTTTCAAAAATTTGATCATTTTGGATGATTTGGATCAACTGGTCTTTGATTGGGAAGAATCAAGCTATCAGAGAGAAGAAAAAATCAAGGAAGACTTCATAGTGGATGAAGATGTGCATAACATAAAGGTGCGCAAGTGCACATATTATCATAGCATCTTCATTATCAGTAGCAATAGAGATCTCACCTAAGCTGGTAACCTTCACCTTCAAATGAGTCACATGTAAGTTTTGGTTCATGAATTCATACTAAGGATCAAAGATGCAGAGGTTGGACACGTAAACCAAAACAAGTTCCTCACCTTATGAAACTATTAATGATAAGATTCAATACATGTACTTTGGGAGTTTAGATAGAAGAAGTAGAAGGAGTTTAGGTCTATGATAATTTTGGTATATAAAGAGGGTATAAATAATTAAAAAGGGAAAAATAAGTACACAAGACTGCTCCTAGACCTCATCTGAGAAAAATCTAGAAACTATTTTCAAAACAAAGAAATTTGATTTTTTGGTGAATTGAGCACCTTGTAAAAATTCCCTGAAGGTGCATAGGTGCGTAAGGTGCACAAGATGTGCAAGTGTGAAGGTACACAAGTGCACAAGGTGTGTAAGGTGTGCAAGTGTGCTATTCATGGAGGTGTACCAACAATTTTGATGAAGAAACAATGCACCAATAATTAACTGTTAGTTTCTAATTTAGAGCATTACATGCACCAGAAATACATTTTGACAATAGTTCAAATCCAAGAAACACCCAGAGAAGCTCAAGCTTCCATTTTTAGAGCTTCTAGTGACTCTTAGATCCTCTTGCAGATTCCTTCTTCTTATCTCTTTCTTCTTTCTTTTCTTTAAGTCATGTAAAGGCTCATACACCCATTAATTGATATAAACAAGGGTGGAGACCTACTTAGCAACATTTAGAGAGTCAGTTTGTATATAATTAGATTTATTTTATTATTTTTTAGCATGTGTTTGTATTTTAAGAGCTCTCACTCTCAACACAAAAAGAGGAGATGTTTTCTTATAAATACATGGATGTAATATGTACCCCAGGCTGTTATTTGGATGCAATAATATATGCTATTGGTGCTTTCATTTTGAGTGTAGTTATTCTTATCAGAGTGTGTTATTTTTGTGAATTCATGTTCATGAATAATAATGGAGGCAATGGTTTTGTTGTTTCGATTTGATTGTGCAATCTTTTAGTTTTGGCATTTGCCTTCTGTTAACGAATTCCACTAATGTACCAAGTTGGAGAAAAGATCAACTATTGTTTTTGCATAGCTTCTTGTCTCACATGAGCACACTTTCTATGGCTTTGCATGTCATGCCCTATATTTTATGAGGCAAGCACAACATTTTATTTTATTTTTTTAATTTTTTTTTTCTAAGTTAATATTAAGACAAATCTAGTGTTGACCATTCATTGATTTAATTCTCTACGTATTAACCATTTATTCTAAAATGCCTATATCTCCAGAGAGAGTATAAGTCAATGTATTTAATTAAGTTTGCGTTGATATACCATGACACCAAGTCTAACATTGTTTTCATTAAGTATTAAATTAAGACTACTATAATTGAAAGCTTTGTGGATGCAACAATCAAATCAAATTATCATCTAACTTTACACTAACTCATATCTTCATCAATTATGGCTAATATTAATAATAACCAAGCAATTATCTATTGTAACAAATCAAAGGTTAAATTTCCACCCTTAACAATGATCTCTAAGTGATATAGTATATATATGCCTATTACTCCCTCCAATATCTATATTCAATTTATACTATAATCAAATTATCTTTTAGAATAATACACATATTTGAATTATCCCCAAAATTATTTTTTAACTATACTCAGATTTCCTCATAATCCCAACTTGCAAATTCTAAATTCAATCTAACCATCATAAAGTAAAACCCAAGAATACAAACCCTTTTGTATATAAAAATAAACAAGAGCTCTAAGGAGCTAGAGTCCCTGCCTTTTGTTTGAAAAAAAAGATTGAGTTGTGCTTAGAACATAACGTGCAAATGTTCTGTGCCATGTTTGGTCACAATACAATTATAGGTAACTACATGGTAAAAAATCAATATTAGTTTCTTAAACAACAACTATTCAAATACTTTGAGGATTGTTAGATGCCCTTATTTGGATAGCAATGGTTATTATCCTCACTTTAATGATATAATATTCATTACTATGAATGTCAAAATATTTTTAAAAAAACTTAAATAGATTCAACTTTTAAATATTATAATTTAATTGCTAGATTTATGTAACTTAGTTATTATTTATTCATATTTTATATTTAGTATTATAGATTTTATTTTATAGTTTTAAAATTGACGTATTAATTAATATCATAACAATATTTGAAGTTGCATAAATGTATAATGAAAAAAATTATATTTATGCTCTTCATATTAACATTTTATTTTAATATAGTTAAATATAAAATTAATTTGAAAATTATAGATAAAGTTTTCTAATATATGAATTAATGAAAAAAAATTTAAATGTGAACTAAAATATATAATATATTTTAAAAATAGATAGATTTTGATAAGGGAATTTTAATGTCCTAGAAGGCACTAGAATTTGCAATGAGTAGCGCTTCGCTTGATTCACACATGAGAACTAGAAAACCAAGCCAGAGAAAGAGGCATAAACAGAGCCATCGACTAGGGTAGTAGTTCGAACACCAATATTAGAGTAATAGGTAGCACTATTGGAAGACAGAAAAATACCATTAGCCGCACAAGCCCAATTGCTTAGCTTCTCTCATTTTGTGTTGTAAAAGCAAGCAGGAGGAGAAACCTCTCTCACCCTTAGCTAGAGCCATTCCTTGGGTTTCAAATCGTTAGAGTTAGGGTTTAAAGTGGCATTGCTATGTATTTAAAGTTTTGTATGTTGTCTTGAGCTCTTATAACAATGACAATGTGAATTGGCAAAGAGTTTGACAAAATTAAAATATCGATTGGTGGCAGCCCCAACGGAGCAGTAAGTCTCTTGGAAACTTCCAGTGTTGTCATCTTCAGGGTAGATAGGGTTTTCATCTCTGCATTTCCATATTTGACTTTGGTGATCTTGTCCAATTTGGCCATTCTAATGTCCATTACATCTTTTAAAAGTTCAAATACTGTGGTTAGTTGCTCATCCTCAGTGGCTCTCATGGCGGCGAATGGGGCCTCTGCTTCCGCCTCCATTTTCTTCATCACTTCTTTAATGGTCATGGGGTTGAAACCCTCCTCGAATGCCCTCCTCACTACCAAAAAGAATTTGGTGATGAGGCCATCCAATGAATCCAGATTGCTAGGGATTGCATTTGTGCTGCATCTTAGTATTGTCAAGAAGTCTTTAGTAGAGGAGGGGGTGTGGCAATAGAGTTGGGCTAGATGTCTAGCTGAGGACAAAGAATCTGGGAGGGAGCAGACTGGCCATTGTTCAGGGCAGAGAATCTCCACACTCTTTTTTGGTTGGTGCCACAAATTGTGCCGCTCAAATGCAACGAGGATTATAGTATTTTTAAGGAACAATTGATGGTGTTTTTACCTAGTTTTTCTATGGTTTAAAGGGGTATGCATACTATTTCTACACAAATTTTCTTTCAAACTTGGGCATGGGCTGATTACGTAATAGAAGGGAAGATTCATGAAGATAAAAAACAACAAACTAGGATGAGAATCCTCTTCTGAGAAAGTGCACTATTGATTTTAATATTAACATATTTTGATTGTTGATGGCTATGAGCAGTACTGATGTAAATTGCCATGGCAAGTAGGCAAGTTGGCAGGGCACTTCTGTGTAGATTTTGTTTCAAATTTGGATGAGCACGGGATGGCTAATCTCAGATTGTGTTATCTTTGCAAGAATGGAAATTCTAGAGTTCTCTGGAGAAGAAACATTTTTTTCCCAATTTCTAATGTCAAAAAATCATTTTAACCTCTAAGCATAATTGCCCTCAGCCAATCAAAAAATAGAAATTTTTGGCACAAAATTAATAAAAAAATAAACTGTCTTTTTAACTTTAGAATTCATTGAATTGAATCTAGTTGTGAAAATTAATTATAGCCACCACTGAAAACATTAACACCCTACCTTTTGCAAGGCAGGGACTAATAAACAAAAGAACACCCAAAGAAAGAAAGTAGTTGATTGGGTGTTGGAAGGGGATTTTAATATGGTTGAGCATCATGCTTATCATAGTTGGTATAATTATTACAAACTTGGCAAAGAAGAATTTGATAAATGGATATATTGTTGTAATTTATTGGGAGTGGTGGATCCTATCCACAATCAATTTTCCACCAATGTTGAGAACTGGTTTACTTGGTCAAATTGTAGATTCTGTATTGATAGAAAAATGAGTAGATTGGACAGATTTTATGTTTCACACAATATCCAATTAGAGAACCTCTCTGCAGGGTCTGTGGTGCTTGTGGATTACTCTACTACCCTATCTAATCATTTTCCTATCATTTTCTCTCTTTCTACTAATCAAAAGCCAAGATCTTCATCTCAACTGCCTTACAAACTAAATACTTCTCATCTTAAGAACTCTGATTGTGTTGCTGCATTAATAGGAATATGGAATTCTCTACCAAAACCCAAAGAGGGGGACTCCTGGATTAATTGGTGGTGTTTTGCTTTGAATCAATGTGTGAGATTTCTTCAATCCTTTGGCCGAAGAATGGCTTGGAGATGAAAACATAGAGAGAAATCTCTCCATGGGAAGCTCGAAAATGCAAAATTCCAACCCTTATAATGAAAATATCCAAAACTCTATTGCTATCATTAGGCTCAGCTACAAAATTTGGATATCTATAAGGGCCAAGGGGCTAAGATTAGGACACGTCTTCACTAGATTAAGGAAGGAAAATAAAGGCTCTAAATTCTTCTTTCAATATCTTAATTATAAGCCTAAAAATGAGAAAATTGGTGTAATATCTAATGAGTTTGGAACACATACTGGCCTTGTTGATATTGCTGCAACATTCCAAGGGTTTTATGAGAATCTATTCAAGGAAGATACAAATTGGATGGATGTATAGCAAGCCTTAGAAGAGATGGTTAAGGATTACATCCTTCAAAAAATCAATCCCAACTATAGCCTTTATTTGGACCGCATCCTTTCCTTAGACCATATTGAATGTGTTGTTTTTTGTATGAAACCTTACAAGAGCCCAGGCGTGGATGGTCTTCTTGCTGAATTTTATCAAATTATTTGGAATTATATTAAGGATGATTTTTACATGCTTTATTTGGAAGCCTTTCACAAGGGATCCCTTGGGAATGATATTAATCGGGGTCTTATCAAACTAATTCCTAAAGGGAGGAATGAAAACACTGTTGTTGGTTGGAGACCAATCACTCTACTAAACACTTCATATAAAATTATTGCAAAAGCCTTGGCTATGAGAATTAAACTAGTGGTTCAAAGTATCGCTAGACCTAAACAAACAGGATTTCTTAATGGTAGATTCATTTTGGATAACCTTATGCTTGCTTGGGAGACTATTGAATGAGCACAACAATCAGGCAAAATGCATTGCTGGTCAAGCTAGACTTTGATAAAGCTTATGACATAATTCGTTGGGATTTCATTCTTAAAATGCTTCATTGGTTGGGCTTTGGACCTAAATTACAAAAACATGTTAAAATGTTGTTCCAGGATGCCAATGCTGAAATTGTGATTAATAACTCTTTGACAACACCATTTGAATTATAGTGATCTATTAGGCAAGGTTTCCCTTTATCACCCTTCTTATATGTTCTTACAGCTAATGCCTTGGGTTACCTCCTTCATGGTGTGAAGCATTTGAATCTCATCAAAGGGATTTCCATTCCTCAAAATCAGGTGGTTATCAACTCTCATTTTGCTGATGATAGCATGCTTTTCTTGCAAAATTCTGAAAAAGAGTTAAATAATGCACTGGATATATTGTAATTATATTGTGCTATTTCTGGCTCCCAGTTGGCCCATAGTAAAACTAAATTTATGATGACCCATTCTGCAGATTCCAAAGTGGATTCCTAAGGAATGGAAGCATATTAGGCATGGTGAGATCACTAGATATTTGGGCATTCCATTTGGTATTGGAGTTTCTCTTTCTGACATGTGGAAGTGGTTTCTTAATCGACTTAAAGAGAAATTATTCAATTGGAATAATAGATTCTTATCTTTAGCAAGGAAAATACAAGTTGCAAATAAAATATTCATTGCTTCCCATGTTTACTATTCATCATGTTGGATGCCATCAAAGAGGAAATATGAAAAATTGAACAAAGTTATTTGGAAATTTCTTTGATCTAAATGGATGGAAATGATGGATTTATTGGTTCTTCTTGGTCTCATTACATTCAACCAAGGCATAGGGGTGGGTTGGGAATTGTAGACCCTAAGACTCAAGGGGTGTGTCTTGCTACAAAATGGATACCGAGAGCTGCTAAAGGAGATGAACCATGGAAAAATTTTGTTCGTAATCGTGTGTTGCGGGCTGCTGCAAATAAAAAATGGTAGTCAGTCAATTGGCTTGACAAGATCATCATGGCTCCTTGTTTTAAAATCAAGGCTTCTATTCCCCTACAATCCATTTGGAAGGCTTTGCAACATGTTTATCATTTTCTTCAATGGAATGATTCCTCTTTGCAGCATGGTTTCAGCTTTTCTTCTTCATCCATTTGGTGGAACAAGCTAGTTTAATACCACAACCTACCCCTTGCTATTTGCTTTCCAAAGCATGTCTCTTATTTGTTTAAGAAAGGTGTGATAAACTTTAAGGACATTTGGGACTTTAGTACTTTTGAATGGGCTTCATGGTTGAATATTAAAAACCAATTTTCTCTAGATAACAAATATAAACCGTTTATCATATTTGTGCAGTCATTAGTTCCACCTGAGTTGTCCATTAAAATATGTACTCCAAGAGAATGGAACTTTTTTAAAGACTGGAAATGGTTATCTACATCTCATTTTAACCATCTTCCACTTAAGAAAGCATATTTGAGCTCCTTACCACATTGGTCTATCCTCCCCCATCTTAATCAGAAATGGAAATGCAAATTTAGTATGAAGAGATGGATCAATATGAGTGCACAAGTTTGGAAATCCAAAGCTGATGCGGATTCACAATTGCTAGACTTGAAGGTTTTACACCACAAATTACCTATTGGTACCAAATTAAAATACATTGTTGTGCAACCTATTATACGCCTCTTTCATTTGTATACTAAAAACATGAAACATATATTTTGGGACTGCCCCTCTGTGAAAAAGCAATGGAATGTTATCTTTAAAAACTTTTCAGCTATTTTTTTACCATAAATGGAATTGGAAGGAAGCTCTCCTTGGCTTTGGCCTTCATAATGATGTTATTGCTAATTCTATTAGGCAAGTTATCTTAAGACATATTTAGAAAACTAGATGCAGTGTTGTTTTTTCAAGCAATTATTTGCAGGAAAGAGGCATCTTAATGTTGTACTTTGATGTAGTTTTTTAGGTTGCTTTTTTGTTGTCACACATATTAGATTTATCTATAAGGAATTTGTCAACCATGGCCTAGCTACAACAACTTAAAGACCAAGTGAATCAGCTTCAAATCAACTGCCATATGGACCTTTGCAAAGTGTTTCGTCATGTCCTTTCAATGTAATGCCAACTATTAATTATTTTGTAGTGATTTGTTTTATATGTTGATTCTCTCTTCCAACTACCTCATGTCATTGTTATTCTTTGTAAATTTGCTTTGTTTCAATAAATAAATTAAAAAAAAAAAAAAAGAACACCCGAAACTTTCTATGTCCTAATAACACATCCACTACACATCTTATATCACAATTATTACTACTATAATATCCTATCCTTTTAATCCTATACTAACCTTAAGTCTAAACCCCACTAAAATACTATCACAATTCCTATACATAATACTAGTCGTGGGTGGAAGAAATCTTCATAATACGCTTTTTACATTCTAAGCTCAAACGAGGCACCTAGGAGGAAAGTGAGTGCTGTCAGGTCATAATTTATTTAAGTCTCTTTTCCACACTCCTCTCATTGTAACATGGTTGCCTACCTTACAAATCATACTCCTCCTTGCTTGGTTTACATGTGCAGTAGGGGGATAGGAAGAAGTTGACAAGACAACACTTCCCCCCACTTTGGATGTGCTTCCCTAGTTCTGAGGTGCTTAGAAAAAGGTGGCACTGGCTACGGTGCAACATATTTGCATCGGTCGGATGCCTTGTACATCATTTCTGACATGTACATCGTTTGACATGTAGAAATATGTGTCAGACCTTTCACATCCCTCTTTTTATTATTACAATGTTTATAATGTTTTGTTTTTTGTAAACGTTTAAGTATGTAATATTAGAATATATATTATATTAGAATAATTATTATTCTTAAACTCTGGACCTATTGTCTATTGCATTTATTGGACGCCAAAGATTAATGAACATAAGCATAAAGGTTTTAATTTTTTCACATTTATTTAATTATATAATGTTATAGTTATTTCATGAATGTTCCACTTTAGATTTGGGATTCCTTTGCTCATATCTTATTTTCATATAAATTAGTGTGCTACTAAAATTTTATTTATTATTTACAATAAGGTTTTATTTAAAAAATAATTATGCATATTCTAAATGGTGTCCAAAACTTGTTAAGAGATTGAAATATCAATAATATTTAAAATTTTATTCTAATATTTTGTTCACTAATTGATATGTTTTACTTGGTTTTTAAAATTTTAAAATAAAAAGTTACCTTAAGTTTAGTCTATCCCCATTCTAATTAATATAATTTTTTTTTATTATAACTATTTTACTTATCTAAAACAAGTAATATTTATTCAATTACTATATTTTAACAATTTAAAACTTACAATAATATAAAAATAATTATAATCTATTTTAATATCTAAAATAAAATAATTATTTTCATATTATATACTTCTTAAAAATATATTTTATTAAATTTATAATTTATTTATTTAATAATATGTAAAATTATTTCATTATGTTTTATAATATATTAACAATAATTTAAATTGAATTTCTCTAGCTTCCATTCTAATGAAAATACTTAAATTTCACTAAAAGAAAATTACTTCTCCAAACAAATATTTCTTCTATCACTATATTTTAAAAATTTAAAATTTACAACAATACAAACATCATAATAATAATAAAAAATTATAAACATAATTTAATAAACTTACAAGTGGTGAAGTTTATGTTTGACAATCATTTAGGCCTTGCATATCTTTATCTCTATATGTCTGCTAAGCCTTTTTGGTAAATAAAGGGGTGGTTGAACTTAATACAGTTTTAATATTTATAACACTATAACTTAACACTAACTTTGAAACAATCTTAATGTATAATGTGTCTCACAAGTATGATTTCTAATTCATTTAAGATAATGACTCTAACTACTCTAATTCATTTCACTTCTTTAATTCCTTTAACATGATCATTCCTCTAATTCTAATTCAAATAATTCATTTAACATGATCATTCATCTAATTCTAATTCTTTTACAATGATCACTCCTCTAATTCCATTTCATTATAAGTCATGTTAAATAACATGAGTAATAAAAAAGGTGAAAGTCGTATTAAATAACATGACTAATAAAAAAGGTGAAAGTTATATTAATTTTGACCAATTGAAATGTTTTATATATGCATTCCAACCTAGTTTCATAATGTTTTTGAATTCATGCCACTATTTTCATTTATAAGAACATGTTAAATTCAAATTTCCCATTGGCTGTTGTGGTGAACAGTAGGGTATTGAGCTTTATCCATTGTATTAAAAAATGAATTTGTGGCAATGCTGACGGATGGATGGAACATAGCAATAGTGATTTCATTAATATTATTCACCTATCTTTGAACAATATCTGGCCAATTTTGACAACATTTGATCTAACATTAAATAAACGTATTGTCAATGACATTTTTTTCTTTGTAGTCTTTATTGCTTGGCTTTATGTTTTGTCAATTGTCTTATCTGAACCACTATGCTTAGCCAATTCCCAGATCTAAATCTTTAGGAAATTCACCGTATTTTGATTTGGATTTATACTGTGCACTGTATAGGTGTCATATTGTCAGCGAAGATGTCAGTTTTGGGAGAAAATGTGGTCACAATTCTTTGGTCTGTCTTTTACTCATTGTCTTGGGGAATGTTTTCCGGCTGTCTGTCGACTGCATTTAATTGGATTCTTCAATTCTGGTCATCTAATGTTCCTATTTATTAGTAATTGTTGATTTCGGAGGCATCGGGAAAATTGGACAGTCCCTTTTGTATGCTTCTGAGAAGTAGTTTTGTTGCAGAAAACAGGTATGTTTTTCTCCTTCTGTGATGTATTTTGCTTAAGATTTTGTTGCAGAGAATAGCTATGTTTTTCATTTGTTGATACTGCTTCCTTCACGACTTTTTCTAGAAAATTGTTTCAGGTTTGATATGCGTTCTGTGTGTATAGATGGCTTATCTTTCTATTTACTCTTCAATATTGGTTTGGCCTTTTGGTAGCTCGTCTTCTCATATTTGTGAGGATTTCAGCATGCCTGATAGAGGCCTATATTTTAGCAAGCTCTGTTGAGTCGCTGTATTTAGGCAAAAGTTCTTTCCTACAAGCAAATGTTGTTCTGCAAAATCTGTACTGAACAACAACAACAACAAATCGATCAATAAACAAGCGAATCTAGGTATATACATAATTCATTTATGTTTAGTCTTTGTGTTCTTCTAAAATCCAAAAATTATTGATCCAAACCTGCAAAAGTGACATTTTTGTCGGCACCTGGGGTTCTTCCTCCCTTTCCTCTCCACCCACGGTTGAGTGAGCTCTATGGGGCCAGAACAACAGCTAAAAACCCAAAAAACGCATCCAATAGGTTGGTATTGGAGCAAATGTTGTTCTGCAAAATCTGTACCGAACAACAACAACAAAAAATTGATCAATAAACAAGCGAATCTAGGTATATACATAATTCATTTCTATTTAGTCTTTGTGTTCTTCTAAAATCAAAAAATTATTGATCCAAACCTACAAAAGTGACGTTTTTGTCAGCAGCCATGATTCTCGTCTTGCCTCCAATGTAACAGAGCTCTCCATCGGCCTGGCGAGGAATGATTTTCCCTCCATAGCTCTACAAATACTTCACGCAATTCGACCCTGAGCAATGTTTGAATTTGACGAAAGATTGATCATCGTCCTGAATGCACCATCCCCCCACCATTGCAGCCCTCTTCAACTGATTCGCATCCGCAGTCTCATTCAATCTCTTGTCCAATAGATTAAAGGTGTTCTCTTGATTGATCTATGTAGCAACCCATGTGGGAAAGAACCATCCGCTGTGCTCTTGATTTTCCTCCATGTTTCTCCGTCCTGCAACTCAAAATTCATATCAATTATGTGTTGCCCAACTTCCACAAAACATAAAATGGTTTCAGATTTCAGATGGTTTGTAGTGAATTGTAAAGAAACCTACTACTTGATTGCGAAGATTCATATTGCCTAGTTCTTCCCAGTTCCTGTCGATTCTATACTACCCACCTTCCAGAACAGGATTGATTTGAGGTTTTAGATAGTTGTACTCTGAACTTCCAAAAACACGATTGACTTGAGATTTGAGATGGATTGTAAATGAATTGTTGCTAATTTATTGCCTGGTTCTACCCAGTTCCTATCCGTGGAAAATGATTCATTCGCGATTTCGTGTAGTTTGCAATGAATTGTAATGAATATACTATTTGATTGCTATATTTATTGCCTGGTTCTCTACCCAGTTCCTATCCATTATGCTACCCAATTTGCAGAAACATGATAGATTTAAGGTTTGAGATACCTTGTAGGGATTTGTAATGAATCTACTCCTTGATCGCTCAATTTATTGCCTAGTTCTGGCCAATTCCTATCAATTATGTCACCCAACTTCCAGAAACATGATTCATTTCAGATATTTTATAATGAATCTGATCCTTTATTGCAAAATTTATAACCTATTTCTGCCCTATTCCTACCAATTGACTGCCCAACTTCCAGAAACATGATCGATTCCAGATAATTTGTAACGAATTGGAAAATTAATTTGGGGGAAAGATTAGATTCAACTGACCTGCAATTATTTCGAGCAGAGTCATGCCGAAGCTATAGACATCGGCCTTTGGAGTAATGGGCAGCCCCGAAATCCATTCAGGCGCCAAGTACCCTCTGGTTCCTCTCATGGTCGTCAAAACATGGCTGAACTCTCTTCCCATCAATTTCGACAGCCCAAAATCGGCAACCTTGGGGGAAAAATCCCCGTCAATCAGTATATTCTCAGGCTTGATATCACAATGTATGATACAATCCCTGCACTTTTCATGCAAATACAGGATCCCACGGGCCGTTCCGACTGCAATGCCGAATCGGGTCTTCCAGTCCAAGACCGGAGCGCCCTCATTCTTAGAAAACAACCATTTATCCAGCAATCCATTGGGGAGATAATCATAAACCAACATTCTACTCGATCCCTCGGAGCAAAATCCTCTGAGGCAGATCAGATTCACATGCTGAATAGTCCCAATTGTGCTGACCTCCATTCGAAACTGCTTCTCCCCCTGACTGATACCCTCGAGCTTCTTCACCGCCACTAGGGTTTTCCCCTTATCCCCCAAAGTCCCCTTGAAAACGGATCCAAATCCTCCTCCACCCAGCCGCTCGTTAAAATTCTTGGTCGCAGATTGAAGCTCCCTATAGCTGTAAACGGTGAGAGGACCGGAATAATCCGCCGATTGAAGCGGCGATCTCCGGCGCCGGATGTAGCAGAAAACCACAAATCCCACCACCAGAAGAGCTGTGGCTTCGCCAATTGCACCGCCCAAAATGCCCGCTCTCGACGATTTCCCCTTCGATCCCGCTGGCGGGACGTCCACCGCGGCTAATCAAACAAAAATGGAGCCACTCGCTGAGGAAGAATCCACCAAATCGAGCAAATCGCCGGCCCACTGCTTGCAATCCCCTCCATCATAGGCATACGCCGTGCAGGAGCAATTCCTCAGACAAGAACTCCGACAATTTTCATCAGATCCTGATTGACCCAGATTCACAAACCCCTTCGGAGTCAATTTCTCGGTGAGTTCAGTGAATCCATCGGTGCTCATATTGCTATTGCAATCCAATCTGGTCCGTCTTGTGCAGCCGCCGGACCAGACCTGACCCTGCCATGCCCTTTCATCGGTTGGAGTGAAACCATTCAAGCAGCTGCAAAATTGCACATTGTTCGTCGTACAGGTCCCATAAGCCCCACAAAGTGCATAAACCTGGCATTGATCTCGAGGTTGGGCCCAAAACATGGTCCATACATTTGTATTGTCCAACTGACTCCACACCTTAATGTCACCCGTCTCTGACATGACGAAACGAGTCGGCGCAGTTACTTCCGGCTTGACGCTGTAGGTAAAATACCTGCATTTCCATGATTTGTTTCAGGCCATTATTTTAATTTATAAGAACATGTAAAATTCACATTTCCCATTGGCTGTTGTGGTGAACACTAGGGTATTGAGCTTTTTACATTGTATTTAAAAAATGAATTTGTGGCAATGCTGGCGAATGGATGAAATTTATAGAAAGTTTGTTATTCTTTATATATTGTACAATTTTTGGTTTAGTAATCTTTATGAAAATAAATATAATACATTTGTAAGAAATGATTTTGTGAACTATGTAATTAATTGTTCTTCTCTTTCTCTTTGTCAACTGCAAAGGTCGTGAAAGAGACATTGAAGGTTGTCAAACTGGAAGAACATCTCAGAAACAATTGATAATTAACTAGTATGTTTCCATCCTTTTCTGCTCACAAAATTGTACTATCACATGTCAATGAATTAAAATGCATTTATAATTTGTGGTTTCTCAAATATTTGCAATGCATTTATATTCCTTGAATTAAACCAAAACTTGATCAATTTAATGTACATTTCCTCGTTTTCTTTTATCATCTTTGTTCTTGCCCTCATCATTATTTTCCCCATCTTTTCTCTTTTCCATCTTTTCTTGGTCAGTATTTCTCTTTTTCTTCTCATAGTTCTTTTCTTTACCACTATGTTTACCCTTCTTATCGTCTTCCTTTTTTTTGGTCTTTCTCCTTAATCTTGTCTTGCTTTTCCTTGTTGATTGTGTTTTCCCTTTTTAGCATCCTTGTCCTTTTCCTTCTGTCACTTATCTTTATCCACAGCCTCATCCTTTTTAGCATCCTTCTCCTTTTCCTTGTCTTGATTTTCCTTATCCACAACCTAATTTTGTTTTGGATGCATTGTATTTATTTTTATTTAGATTATGACAATGAATATTGAACAAGTGATATAAGCCATATTTGTACTATTTTTAGTACACATTCCTCTTCATTTTGAAATATTCTATAATGCATTCTATGATTCAAATATTTATATTTTATACAATTTTTTCGTTCAGTAATCTTTATCAAAATAAATATAGTAGATTTGTAAGGAATGATAATGTGAATTATGTAATTAATTGTTCTCCTCTATTTGTTTTTCAGGTGCAAAGGTTGTAAAAAAGATAGTGAAGGTTGTGAAAGTAGAACAACGTCTCAAAAACAACTGATAACTAACTGGTATGTTTCCATCCTTTTTTTCTTACAAAATAACGCAAGTATTACGAAAAACATATAATTTAGATTTAGTCTTAAAAATGAGAACTTAATTAGTCAATAAATAACAAGACATGGGTAGAATTTATTTTACAAGTTGAAAATTGTACTATCATATGTCATTGAATTAAAGTGCATTTATAATTTGTGGTTTTTCAAATATTTACAATGCATTCATATGCCTCAAAATGCATACTTGTCTATAAATAGTAACAATGTATAGGGTCCTACTACATCATCCTACTCTTTATTGTACATATCTGAAATTTTTGTGCTATCTATCTATAGAAACCTACATATTAATTAGATGCATATGAATTTCCCGCCAACAATATCTCTAAAAAAATGGAAAACATTGAACTTAAGCTATATCTTAGAATTCAATTATTCGTAGAAAAAACTAAGAAATGTTGGTCGTTTTCAACAGGTTTTCCTCTGTCCACATTGCATCAGTATGAATACTATAAATGCATCTACTATAACATATCCTCGAACAGATGAATTCTCTGAATTTCCACAACTTTGTATCCTTGAAAGAATCCAACAACTTCCAAGTGAATGCCAAAGAAAAATATTGGAAAGCTATTTTTATGACAACCATGCTCCAATGTTTCGATATCATGGATGGGGAAACATTGAGCCGATAGAAGAGACCAATGAAATTCATGTTTTGTCTCCATTCATGACAAATGGAGAATTAATTTACCTAAAATATCTGGTGTGGATATATAGGGAAGCTCATATAATAATTCGTTGTCAAAATATTTTAATTCATTTCCCTCACGGAAATCATAGTGTTCAAGAATTAACTGCCATTTTCAATCCAGCAACTAAAATGCTATTTTGTCAGCTATCACCATTTAGGGAAAGTACTGAAAATGACACACTTATGTACATAATAAACCTTATCATCTCATATCGAACTCTTTCACTTGAATGGATTATAAGATATGATAATATAGAGCTTGTAGGACAATGGTATGATGATGATAGAGGACATCTAGCAACTAAAACCATAAAACATCATTACTCATACCATTATTTGTTTGAATTTTCAAATAGTGACATGTCACCTGGCATTCATCTTGTAGCAGATATTGGAAGATGGCATATCCCAAATGGATGAATTAAGTATTACATCATGATGATCGACAGAAGCAAATACTTATGATGTATAAGATTAGCCTCCATTTCTGAAAAGTTGAAAAAATCTAGAGCAATATGTATCTGCTCATTGGCATGTCAATAATGTCTGCATATCTAAGTTTACCTAACTATGTCTTTTACTATTACAAACTTATAGCAATTTCATGAATTGCACTTAACATGGAAGGATAATAATCTCTTTAGCTTGGAAGGTTGTCATCTTTTTAAAATATATTCATGTGGCAGGATTGACACATTTCAGGGACACATCTATTTTCTATAAATTTCAATTTCACATCAAGAGCCATTGAAGTTGTTCAAAAGTCGCTGTTGGAAACTCTCAGCAAACAATGGAACTTCTTGAAATAGTATTGGGAGTTGAATTTTTCTCTCTCTTGGTTCTATTTTTCACTGTGAATGAAACACCTACTTTCGTTTATTTGTTGACTTTGAATGTAGTACTCTTCTATGTAATTCTCTATTTATTTGAGAAATATATGTAATGTCCATTGCGAAGAAGAATTTCACAGACAATAAAGTAAATATTATTGCATTCAAATGTAGTTAATGTTGATGATATCATGACACGACTGCATCACCCAATCTAATGAATAAGTATATCTTGTAATTAAAGTAATTTAAAATTGTCAAATATAATGACTTCTCCCTGTTTCATCCGTTCAAATAATCATGTTTATGTAAAAAAAAATTTCTCTTCACAGAAGCAATCAAAACCATGACTACTTTGATGCAAATACCAATTGTTGATTTAGATAATGAAGAAACATCAACTTTTGAAAAAATCAAGCAGACCTGTTGCAAAAGAAGGAAATGTTCCAGGCATAAAAAGTACAAGGGTGTGAGGAGACGACCTTGGGGTAGCTATGGTGCAGAAATAAGAAATCCAAAGACTAAAGATCGAAAATGGCTTGGAACATTTCAAACTCCTGAGGAAGCTGCAAATGCATATAGAGAAGCAGCTCTCTCCATGAAAGGTGTAACAGATTGTATAGATTGTCATATAAATTTGTTGGGAGCAAATAGTGAAGCAATTCATAGTGCTGATATAATGACAATGACAAAATCTCTTTCTCAAAGCAACCATTTCTCAAAAAACATGGAAAGTCATGTCTGTGGAGAGTTGACTGATATTTGTCAAGGAAAAAAATTCCACTCACCATGCCTTGATGATATTGCATTTGAGAATATACTGGCTTCTGATGCAGAATATTTACTGACATCTACAGATATGAATCACTGTCAATCAAGAAATTCTCAACATTTACAATGTCCAACAAAATTATCTACCTCATATGAACCCAACTATTGCACACAATATAGTTATCCTCAACAACAACCATTATACACCATAGATACCCAGAATCCACAACAAATAGAAGAACAAGAAAGCATATGCCAGCCATATAGTACTTCAACCATGCACAAAGTTGTTACCACAAAGCCAACATTAACATACAGTTCCAATGTTGGAGATACAAATTTTGACCAAGCAGCTATCGGAATTCTCAAATCTACAGACTTAGAATGGATGAAAGTACATGGTAGCATTGGCATGTCCTCAAACCTGTTGCTACATTTTATATTAATAGATTAATTGATTAGCATTTCTAAATGGAAAAAAATAGTTACTACAATCAAAATATTGCCTCTGTACATATCCTCATTTCTGCTAACTACTTTATCTAACTATATCATTCCACAATCTAATGTAGGAAATGATACTATGGCAAGGCCTGCAAGAGAAGAAAGACTACCATGGAACCCAACTAGCCCAGTCATCCAGAAAAATACATACAATTGTGACTTGAGTTCAATGAACATTGAACATAGTATGCACTATAGAAGCGGGTCTACCTATGCAGCAAACAAACAAAGAATTAGCTCAACATCTGATGATTTGCATGCCTCAAACAATCTTGACAATAAACACCTTGCATTGTATGACAAAATTAATTTGGAAATGAATGTCATAAAGTGCAAGGTATCGAAAATTGAGAGCATTGTAACTAATATTGAACACTGTCTATTTAATGCTCTCAATGGTAGTAGCCAACCACTATGAAATGTCTTGACACATTTATATGAAGGGTCTTGTTATTTAACAATTTAAAGCTTGAACAACGATTATTCAGAGAGTTCAGAAATCAATATTCATAAAAAGTATAAATGTTTGTGTAAAAGTGTGCAAAAAAATACTGTTACAATGTCTTTCACATAAAATTTATTTAGAAATGTAATTACTTTGTTACTTAGATTATCAAGTTTATTCAATTATTAGCCAATCTTATAACTAGTCACTATTTTCCAACATTTAAAGAAATCTTTCTTGAAAAATAATTCAAAAAAAGTGCCTTGTATTCTTAGATTATCAAAATTTTCAGAATATTACAATTACTAATAGTGTAATAGATCATGTGTAAATGAGTGAATTTGTAAAATACTATTGTCCATAATTCAAAACATTTTATATATCTAGTACTATTGGTTGAAATAGTATAATAGCAATGTTCAGATGATAGCTGTTTTTGAGTAAACTAACAAAATTTTCTACAAAAAATATTCTATATATAAAGTGACCCAATATAAATGAAACATTAATGTAAACATTGATTCGTAATAAATGCAGGATGCCAACCTATAGCATATGGTGCACAATCAGAATGTAGCACATAACTATCAACATACTACATTTGAAACAAACAAAAAACTACAACTTGCAATTTAACAATAAAAAAAAAAAAGAATCAAACTCATTAGTAGAAGACTTCATTATATGAACAAATTGAAAAATCAAACATCTACAAATCATGCAGCAAGACCAAAACAAATGTAATTGTAATGTACATTCAACTCACATTGACAAAACTCTTCTAAAGCATGGCTTATATAGGCCTCATGACTTCAAATACAATATCGGTGATTGTTTATTTGATACATTTGAATATCTACTAAAATTTCAACATACATCAAATGAAATTCGTAATGGAACAATAGATTTCTTCATTGCTTGCCTCCAAAATGGAGATGAGGAAGCTATCAATTCCTATAACCATGAACTCCACCCTCAAAGCCTGAGAGAGCTTCACAATGTAGAAGATATTACAACTTATTTGCAAAGAATGCGTTTATCCGCAAAACCATCAACTAAGACAAAGCAAAATGGTTTGTGGGGGGATATATTTTGCATACATTGGATATCAAAGTGGCTCAATATTCGTATATGTGTTTGGTCTGCATCTTATGGAAAACGATATTTAGATTTTAACAACCACCTCAATTCTACTCCATTCAATATCCTCTTTCATGATGCAAATCCTTTGTCAGGGCACTTTGAACCATTGCTAACCAATGCAATCTTACAACAAAAACAACATAATATCAAATTGCACAGATTAAAAAAAATGATAAGAAACAATGGCAACACACCACTCAAAGAAAGAAAGCAAAAGAAAGAAACATTAAAGAACTACAATATGTCTACCAATGATAAGCATAATATTGCAAAAAATCAACACAATATAACATTGCGTGCAGTGAAAAGATTAATTAGAAATAAAGCTTGCAACATTAATCAACAAAATAATATAAAACCACAAACTCAATCCAGAACAACAATAAATAGGAAAAGGAAATCAACTAAGACAACTTTGACACCAATTGATAAATTTTTTTCCACAGTAAAAGACACACCAAAATATCCTTGCACAATTTGTCAAATGCTCCATTTCAAGAAAGATATAAAACAATACAAAGAGGAACATACAGTTCTATACCGCAATTTGACAAAATCTTACATACCACTGCTTACCGAGTACATATGTAAAATATGCAATGATTCTCTCAAAAAAAAAAAAAAACCTAAATATGCAGTTCCTCACAACATACGCAAAAATAAGCCATTACCAAGTGTACAAAAAATGACACAACTAGAGGAACGTCTAGTTTCACTAAGAATTGCATTTGCACAAATTTGGGAATTAGGATATAAAAAGTCTCAACTTGGACTAACTGGTTCCATCATAAATGTCCCTGTAAACATATACAATATTCAAAATGCTCTACCACTATCACTATCAAACACAACAACAATTGCAGTGGCTCTTAAAAGACAATTGCAATATAAAAATGCATTTCAAAAAGGCATGGTACGACCATATATAATAATGCAAGCTCTATTCGATTTAAGCAAAACAACCCTTTACCAAATGCAAAATGTACAAATAAATGAAAAGTGGATAGAAACATTAGATATCAACAATGAAGACAATGGTTGTGAAAACAAAAGTTGTTCTGAAAGTGAAAGTGAAAGTGATCTTGAATATGACAATCCAACTGATTCTTTAATACATGGATACACAGACTCTACATGCATCCACAATATGGATGACAAAATCATTCAAATTGCACCTGCTGAGAACTGTTATCCTATTGGTATTTTCAAAGACAAGTATGCAGAAGAAATGAATTTTCCAACCCTCTTCTTTGGTGAGCCACGCAATAATGACATAATGGACAAATTTAGTTATCAAAAATTATCACAGTGGGAATTACTTCATTATGAGCAAGATTTTTCACTTCATACAACAAACCTTTTCTTCAAAGCCATAAAAAATAATTATACATCAGGTCTTATCGACACTATGGATACGAATTAGAAAAGGACAATTAAAAGGACGCAAGTTACTCGCAAAAGATGTAAAGCAAAAACCAAATTTGGAAAAAAATTTACGATCAGACATTGGATATGTAGATTTCAAAAGAATTCGAATATCCCCAGACTACATGCATCAATTGAAAAAAAACATATTTGCTATGATTCGACAATTTGGGCCACCTACATTTTTCCTCACTTTTACAAGTGCGGAAGAGAATTGGGAGCCCCTAATGTCGACTCTCCAATATTTACAAAAATTACGTCAACAAAAAATAAAAACAAATGACACATTTCAATGCAACGACACCAACAAAATAATACTTGTGAAAAAAGACCCAATAACATGTGCAAGGTACTATCGACATAGGATTAATGCTTTAAGAAAACTACTATTTCAAGAAAACTCACTATTTGGAAAAGTTGTAGACTATTTTTCGGTCACTGAATTTCAAAATAGGGGAAATGAACATGAGCACATGTTAATTTGGGTCGAAAATGCACCTATCTATGGCAAGCAAACAAATGATGAAATAGTAGACTTTGTGAACATGCACATCACATGCAATACTGATAACTTGGAAGCACAATATGCTAATTTGCATAAACATCACCATACTAGACAATGCAAAAGAACTTCGTACAAAAAATGTAGATATAATTTCCCAATTCCACCTATGCCAAATACAATGATTTTGGACCCTTTGTGCGATAAAGATGCTACTATTAACAGAACTGCCAACGAAATATTTGAATCTTTGGAAAAAAGAGACTTCAATAGCTCCTTCACATTTCAAATGTTCATTGATGAATTGCAAATAACAAAGAATGACTACATCATTCTACTACGATCAACAATAGACAAGCCAACTATATTCCTTCAAAGAAATCCTTCCCAAATATGGAACAATAGTTTCTGCAAACAAATGCCAAAACTATGGAGAGCTAACACAGATGCCCAATTTGTGTTAAACGCATATGCTGCTGCCATGTATTGTAGTTCATATATGGTAAAGGTTGACAAGTCTATGACACGTGCATTCAAAAGAATAAGAGATGATCACCAAAGTGAAAATATAGATGCGGTTAAAATGATAACAAAATTAGGAAATGCTTTACTAAATTTGCAACAAATGTCAGCACAACAAGCAGCACATTTAGTTCTATCACTTCCCCTTAATAAGAGTTCACGAAAATGTGTTTTCATTGATACAAGATCAGACAATGAGCGAGTATTTGTACTCAAATCTGCCTCAGAATTAAACCAAGAAGCGGATAACTCAGAAAATGTAATAGCAAAATCATTAATAAACCATTATAAAAATTGCCATGATAGTGTACAAAACATATGCCTAGCTGAGTACATCTCTAACTATAATGTTAGAGGAAAAAATAAAAAACTAAAACAAAAAGAAAATATTATACGCTTTATTAGTTACAATAAACACAATGACTTAGAAAACTATTGCAGAGAACAACTACTTCTTTTTGTACCATTTACAAATAACGAATCTCAACTAAAAGAAAATTTCAAAACTTGAGAAAGTGCATATACTTTTCATGAAAATATAATAAGACAAAATAGTTCAAAATTCTACTACAAATTAAATCAAGCATGGGGTGACATTGATAAAGAAGCTACAAAAATCAATAATCGATTATTAGAAAACAATCACAATAATAAAACAAACAAAACAACTGTCATAGATGACACATATGACATTCATGATGATATTCAAATTGGAAAATATAACAAAATTACAAATACAAAATATGTAGGTTTCGAAATAGGAAAACACCCAGAAATAATTGATAATGATGAATACTTTAAAATTCGACAAATGCTAAATACAGAACAACAGGCAATAGTAAAAGACATTGTCTGCAAAAAGGTCACAAATAAAACACCACTTCACTTATTCCTTACTGGCGGAGCAGGCACTGGTAAGACCTTTACGGCAAAGATGATCTATCAAGCACTCTTGCGTATATATAACAACACAATTAACAACAACCCAGATAAACCAAAGGGAATAGTTGTAGCTTATACAGGAAAAGCAGCATACAACATCGGTGGCATGACTATACACTCTGCATTTCATATTCCTTTCAATAAATCAGAATTTCTTCCACTAAATAGTGACACGCTAGACAAAATGTCCAAACATTATGAACAACTCAAAGTTATATTGATTGACGAAATATCTTTAGTAGGTTCAACATTCCTACGCTATATAGACAAACGACTAAGAGAAATAATGCGCACACCAACCTCTTATTTTGGCAATTTGGACACAATTTTTTGTGGTGACCTATATCAAGCCCAACCAGTTCTTGACTCTTCAGTATTTGAAAATAGAACTACAGACAAAGACTTAATGCCTTACAACTTTTGGAATGATAACATCAAATGTTACACATTGCATACCACAATGCGTCAAAAGGATGAAAATTTTATACATATACTTAATAGAATTCGATTGGCAAAACAAACAATAAATGATATAACATATCTGAACAAACAATGCTTGCGGCCAATACCAAATGACCCAACACTTCCTTTCCTTTTCTATAGAAAAAATGACGTATATGTACACAACCAAAAAATGTTAGCAAATATGTCTGGAGAAGTTATTGTTCTAAGGGCCATAGATGAATACGAGGACAACATAAATGGCATAAGACTTTACAACCATACGGCAACCCTCCCAATTGAAATACAACTAAAACGAAACATGTTGATAGAGTTATACTCAGGAAACTACAATACAACTGATGGACTAGTCAATGGTTCAGATGGAATATTCAAAGATTACACAAACCACAACAATTTAGAAATTGTTTGGATCAAATTTAATGATTCTAATATTGGAAATCTTCAAAAAATAAAATATGCACAATACTACAACCAAAGTATTCAGAAAGCATGGGTCCCTATTGTACAAATTTCAAGACCAATCCAAAAAATCTCAACAAGCAAAAAAATTACTATTAGAAAACAATTTCCAATACAACTAGCATCTGCACGCACAATTCATAGATCTCAAGGATTGACAATGGAAAGATTAGCTTTTGATCCAACAAGTATAAGACACCATGGAATAACATATACTGCATTATCACGTACAAAAACAATACAAAACCTATATCTTGTGAAACCACTCACTCAAAAACATTTTCATGTAAAACACAAAATAAACATGCAAATGGAACGCCTACAAACAAGTGCCTGTTGGAAACTTGAAAAAGAGGCTTCATGCACAAATAATACTGAACATTTGCTATTGTGCACATTAAACACACGAAGTCTACATGCTCATGACAATGATTTATTCAATGATATTGAAATTATGTCTTCAGACATTATATGTTTACAAGAAATTCACACAAATTCAATAAAGCAAAATTCAGTTCTAAAATACTTCACTATTCATGTCAGCCATGGAATACATGGCATTATGACATTAGTAAGAAACAATATCAATGTAACAACATCATCAACTAATACATCAAAACATGTAGAAGCGATCACATTAACCATAACAAAATCTACCAATATATTGAATATTTGCAATATCTATTCAAGGCCAAATACTCCCTTCATAGATATTAAAAATGTGTTAGACACTCTAACTTCCAAAATGCATCCAACTGCACTCACTTATATTCTAGGAGATTTTAACATTGACATGTTAGCCAATACAAAAAATACAAAAGAGATAAATAATCATATGCAACAAATGAAATACACATTTCTGCTTCAACATAGACATAGCATGAATAAGCCACTCATAGATCACATTTGGTCAAATAAAACATCAAATGTATGCTTTATCCATAAAACAGAGGCATATTGGTCAGATCATTTCTCTACATTTCTTAAAATACATTTACCTGACATAATGACTATAAAAAAATGACATTTCCGTCATTCTATCATAAAACTTTAAATACAAATTTACTCACAAGATTCATTTTCTACATTCAAAACAATTCCACATAACAAATTTTATTAACCACTATATGAACAATAAACTTCAAATTTCAATAATTGCATTCTAAAAATTATGGAAAATGTCTACAGTAAGAAGAAATTTGATGCACTAAAGCAACTTCTCGTTTCCACAATTTATGCACAGAAATCAATGGATGCAAACAAAAGAGTAGGAAAGGCTACACAAATGAGGCAAGAACAATCTACAAAAAGGTAACATCTACTTGCTTTCATGAATTTAATAATTCTATATGCACATGGAAAATGCACTAACATACATGTCAATGCAGGACAAAAGTGAAAACTATTGGCTCCATTACAATAGAAGATTTGAATGCAAGAAAAGGAGGCAGCATATTTGAAGGAGATGTGTCGGTTGTCTACAAAGTCAACTTGGACAAAGTCAACAAAACACGAGAAGTGCTACGAGCAGATCTGACAGATCATAAAGCAGAAATGACAATAACAGTCACTGTTAATCCAAACTTAGTACAGCAATTTGAAGACAAAATAATCCCAGGCATGGGTGTTTGCATTACCGGATTTGACATCCAACCAAAATCAGACTTTGATAGAGGTGATTGCGACTGCATTATTCTACTAAAGGAAACAAGCACAGTGGAAACAATCAATCGCATATGCAATGACTACAATTTCATCCCCAACACTACAATAAGCAACCTACTGAATAGCACAAGCAACTACCCAATTGGAACAATAGGTGCATTGGTGTTTGCAACAAAAAAGCAAGGCAATCTCAACATTCTAGAAATAAAGGATGGTCAATCTGAGGAAGACAAAGCACAGGTAAGAATTAATGGCAATTATTTCTCAAACTGCACTTAGTCTAATCAGTAAAGCATTCAATATGCAAATAATCCACGTAATCATTTCAACTCCGTATATGTATATTTTATGCAGCTAGAAATCCATCCAAATTTCCTTCAGCACTACACCGCAGCAGAAGAACATCTTGCTCAAAATGAAACACCAACATTGCTTTTTAGAAATATTGTAACAAAGACAGACAAAAAGCATACACTTCGTACAGGGCTCTCCACATTTATTTGCAAGCTAAATGACAAAATGACATTGCAAATGTTACAAGACATAATGCAAAAAAATAGAGAGGTAACGTATAAGCAATATGAAAATCTAACAATTGTCTCTATTAAATGTGACCAACACTTACACCTTGCACTTTGCAACAGGAACATGAAAAATTGAAAATTGCAAATCCATTCTCTAACCCATTTGCTGCATTTTGTCCACACTGCCACCACAAATTTGAAGGATATGGAATCCTTGATGAAGAAACTGCACACTGCATTGGATGCAAGAAAGATGTCAACTATCTGCACAAGTTACACTTGAAGACATTGCTTCTTACTGAAAATAAACAGCCAATCCAATGCTTCATTGACGACACATTAATTGAACAGTTAATCCCATGACTCCACAGCATCAAGTATGAGGAATATATGCAACAGAAATCCAATGTCATCTTCATGCTTAAAGAGCTTTGCATTGAAGGTACTTTCACCTTGACCCAGGCCAATGCAATTATGCATGTCAACCGGAACCAGAACACACAGGCAAGTCATAAAGTAAGTTAACAAATACATTTTAAGAAAATCACAAATAGGAATTAGTAGAGATATGTTTCATATGTCAAAAACAACTATGTAACATTATTTTGTGGGTGAAATTGCAGGCTAAAGAAGAATGAATAAAGTACAGCCAACAATATGAAAAGAATCTCTACTACAAAATGCTTGCAAGCCTCATGAACTACAACGTCAATGGTTACTCAAGTTTAACTCCTATGTAATTCTGTAAAACATAAAACCTGTAAAATAAATAATTTTAGTCTCGGGCTAAACTGGAGGTTTTCTTCTCCGTTCTTTCCTACCAGTGCCCATTTGAACGGAGATAAGCTATTGTAACTTTCTAGTTAAGTTAAATAAAATTAATGAAGGCCTTAGCCATTTACTGATAAATTTAATTTTTTTAAATAAGTAATTTGATACAGTATAAAGTAGATGAAAAAATTACACAACTAGCTTCGCAATCTAATGCTTTAATACAAATAGTTACAAATCAAATAGCCCATTCAAGAACTTGCAAAAGAATCTGTATTGAATGCTTTTCACAGTAACTACACTACCTAACACATCTTTAGCAAAACGTCAAAGAGGAAAATAACAAACAATAAATAAAAACATACAATTTACTTCACAAATACAACCAAAAACTCAAACAAAACATAGAGCTAAAATAGATAGCACTTCACAACTTCTTACAATGCAATAATGTAAACAATTATGAAGCATTCTAACCCAAAATCTCCAATTTAAAGTTAATTTGATTTGTTAGATTATGTTGGGAGGAATCTCCAAAATCTCCAAAATCTCCATGACAAGCTACATCACAAGCTGAATCCCATAATTTACTATTATCAACACAGTTCGATCAATGCAATTTGCTGATAGCTTCCAACTCACTTTGTCATCTATAATGTGGTTAACATCCATTTCACTTTGCATCAGCCATCACTCTATGAGGAAGAGCTTTCTATTACTCATCCTGAGGCTAAGATTCCATACTACAATAACTATTGACAGAAAATAGTTTTCTTAATGTTAAAACCAGAACCAATTGCAAGAGGCAAACCCACTAAATACCATGTTGACTAAGAAGGCACTCTATGGCTGGTGGTCAGGCAATTCTTTAAATCTACTTTTACAAGGAACTTCACAGATATTTATAGTGGACAACTTTTTTTCTTAGCATGTGGGAATAAAAAGAGCATCATTAGCGTGTTTGGTTGCATATATTTAGTTCCAAACTAATTATATAGGCTCAATCCATTTGCAAGTGGATTGGCAAATATATTAAGTCAAAACAGAAATGAATTAACAAGGAAGTGGAAAATAGAAAGTGTTAGAAGTTGGAAGTTAAAAATTAAAAGGTGCTTTCTTGTACTCTTTTAACCTATAGATACATAGGAATTGAACACATAATTATATTCACAGATACAATCAAACTAAACTCTATTAAACAATTGATTTGAATTTGAATTATTTTTGTTTCTAGTATCTATTTCAAGGGAAAACCATATGACCATAGTTAAGAATGAAAATACAAAGGACATGTTTGTGGTTCATGCATAAAATAACACAAAATACAATAGCACATCTTACCTATCTCCTGTGGCAAGCTACCCATCAGGTATGTTAGTAATCATTCATAGCTAATGGTGGACATTTTTAATGAATTTAAGTGATAGCTTGAATTCTCATTTTTATTATATTGTTTGCCCTACAGCTTATAATAGTCGTGGAGCTATAAAAAATGGCTATAACTTGGAGAAATTTTCACCACAATCACAACCACCATACTATAACAATTCAAATGTTGTTGAAGCGAAGAGGTTAGATTCTTTCCTATCATCAATCCATCATATGGGTCATAGATCTGCTGTCCATGGTTCATCTTCTGGATATGCATATGCACATCCTTCCTATTAGTAGCTTTAGCAGGTTGGCCCATGTGTCTATACCCTATGTATCATATGACAGGAGGGGAATTTTTAAATTTTCCACGAGGAAGGTTCAGTCCCTTTACAACCTGTATTATGGTAGTGATCTATTTCTTTTTTCGTTTTGTGGTGTGAGGGACTAATTTATTAACTGATAACGCTTTCACAAGATTAGAGCCCTTGTTTTGTGTTTTTTCGAAGACTAGAGCTCAGTTTTGTTGATTCGGTATTCAACCTGTGCATCTCACTCACAAATAGATTTAATTAACAGAAATATGAAGCATCTATCTGATATCCCAATGGAAGTCAATAAAGTCCATCTAGTTTAGATCCATTTTGAGGCGGATGAAACATCGACCTTTCAAGTAGATCATCAAAATATGAAACCAAAAAAAGCTACTCACTTCATGCAACATGTGGAACACCTTTTTTGAAGGTTGCACACAACAAAGCCAAATTCTGTGCGCTAGATTCATAGGCATGGAACCAGCATGGATTAAAGACTTTCTAGATAGATTAATTCTCTAAGAAATTCAAAGAATCTGCGCAAGTAAATTAAGAGAACAAAAAAGGGTAAAAAATACTTCAAAATTGCCTGCACTGAGAAAGAAAGCTTATCTGTATTCTGCAAGAAAAGATTGTCTGTGCCTAAAGATAAATGAAAAATACATTCCATAATCAATTAGTTACAAAAATCATCTACTGAATCTACAATGTATAATGGTTTGCTAGATTTTTTGAGAGTGTTTAGATTTTTCTAGAAAAAGTTCTGATTTTTCCATGAAAAAGTCTAAAATTGAGGGGAGAAATATTTTAATTTAATTTCTAGATAAGATATGTCAGAATATGAAGAAGATATTCTTACATATTGTTAGACAAATTTATTTCACTTTATTGAGTTGTCTTTTCATATTTAATATGGTAGCTATAAAGTTTGGAAAAGAAATAAATTTTAAATAGAAACCTTGTTACACTGTGCCCTTATGTCTTTAACATTGTTGGCTAATAGGTATTTCAGTAGACAGGTTTGTTTTAGAGCATCTATGCAGCCAGTGGAAGTTCAATCAAATCCTTCATATATTAAAATTTAATATTGATATATAGATATTATCATTGACATTAACCAAAAATTCTTCAATGAAATTAAATAGGCATCCACATTTGTCAATTTCAGTAGCCTAATTCCCCATGCCCATGCAAAAATACTAGCTACATTTTTTTTGGCAAATAAAAAAATTTAAAACCTCAATCCAGTTAATAATTACTGGATGAAATTTACTTTGTAGGGCATTTAATAATTAAGGCAAAGCAATCAAAATTTAACCAGATTATCAATTGAGAAACCAAAACAACATAATCTTGTAATCATCTTTTAGTTACATCTCCCTCATATTCTTGTCATACTCATACAACAGATTACACATTTTATAAGGTGAAATTGCAGCATCTACAAAATAAAATAGCGGCACCTTTTAATATTAAACCTGGGTGATAGAAAGTAATAGGAGGCCAGCCAAATTCAAGGAAAGCAGATAATAAATTAATAGAAGGCAGCCAACCTTGATGAAATTAACGAATTGATAATGGACTGACACAGCAGACAGATTGAAGTTTGTTGCAAACTGAGCGATCAAATAAGGAGGCCAACCAAGATAAATAATCACCAGCACTTAATTAACAAACTACCTTATGTTAAGAGTTGCACCCTTTGTGAAGGATTGTGACTCCCACACCTTGAGGAATATAAAAGAGAATGGAATTATTGATGAAGGAATCCATAAAGAATTCAATTGATTGAACAAGAAACAAGAAAAACATTAAATAGGTAATCTGATCTTGATTATGAGAAAAATCTGAATTACTATTATCAGCTTAGGATAAGTGAATCTATGTGTGGAAGCATGGTACAATTTATGAACGCAATATTTATTTTTTGCTGAAATTATAGGGATAATTAAAGGTAATTGCATTACTTCAACCTTGTGTATTTTTTCCCAATTTAAGTAAAATTAATTGTAATTCTATTTGATATATAGGTGATGACACATTCATGTAGTTTATCTATTTCAAATTGGGTAGAAATGGATGCAAGATATAAAGGCTGATAAAGCTTTTTGAGTTTGCAGTGAAGACTCGACATACCTGCCATCAAGTATGCCCCACGTAGGAGATTAAGCCATGAGGATTGGGAAGCATATGCATGGTCCTGGGGTTGGTTGATGGGAGGTAATCTTCAAAATCTTATCAGTAATGCCACTCGTCGCAGGTTAAGTCTCATGGACTGGGAGGCTAATTAGTGCTTCTAAGCTTGATCAAGAACAATAGAGCGCCTCCAAGGTGAACTGAGGGATGGAGTGAGCCATTTCCCACCCATGCTCTCGCAATACAAGGATAACTAATCTTGAGATTGTGAGTTTGCAAAGTTTCTTTCTAATTTCTAATATGGTTACTATAGGAATATGCTTTGGACGATTATTAATAACATCAATAATATATTATTGGATTCTTAATCCTTATGAAAATAGTTGGCCTTATTGATTACATTTCAAATGTTCACTAACATGATTGCAACTCCTAAACCAGGATTTATCTTGTCAAAGACTTTTCAAAATGGTGAATTTATACTCTTTAACTGTGTTATATTTCTTATTTTAATTATAGCTATGGTTTACGGAAAAATATAAGAATATCCCCAAAGGAGGCATTACAGTTCAATAGTTCTTCCAGTTATCAGTATATGAACAGCATGAGCAGTATGAAAATCTATGGTCACTGTAAATGATAGTCAAATCAACAAACTGAGAAACCAATAAAACAATCTTTAAAATCCAACTCATGAGACAACCCTTAAAATCCTTGAGAAAAAACAAAAAACCAAAACATAATTTTCACAATCAAACAACAACCAGAAATGACATGTGGTTCAGACCAATTTAGAGCAGCACCTTTTCCCTCAAAATATAGAAGACCTAAATCCATAAGCTTCATCCACTCTTCAAATTCTAATTACCTCTTGATCCATTCTTGCAAATTTTATCCTGCCGCAATAAAAACAGATCCCCAAAAACCAAAAAAGACAAAAACCTTTCCCAAAATTGCCCCTTTCAATCTAGGTTAAAAAAAGTCAACATGAAAAACTCCCTACATATTCTCAACAATGGATCATTCTTGGAAATTAAAAAAGGCCCAGAAAACTCTAAATCTGTACCAAATACATACATTGTTACATGTTTTTTGAGGAAGAAAGCAACAACAAATTCGAGGAGACAAAGGCAAGTCCAAATCAAATCGAAAGATTCAATTACATTCTGAAAACCCCAGATTTGTAGATCTGACTCTTCCGGATAACTATGTCCCCTTGATCGATCTCCCACCACAACTACAGACCACGAACAATTTTTAGCAGCCTGGAAACAACGAATAAATTGAGAAATAATGGCAACAGACGAGATCTTGATGCCGAAAAGAATGAAGATAAAATCTATGGTAGAGACTAAGAAAAGAAGGCAACGGACAAAATAAAATAATAATAAATAAAAGCAGTCGAAAACTTTGTTTCTCTAATAGAGAGATCAACACAATCAAACAAAACATGCAGACAATTCAAAATAAAATTGAACCGCCAAACAACAAACCTCTAAAAAAGTATATTAGCCTTTTGCAATTAGCTAAAATGATCATAGGCCATTGGTGCTAACCAAAGCCCCTCTGATCTTGGCGGGAGAGGACTCTGAAATATACAAAGGAACACTGACGAAGGCTCTTCCAACTCCTAGGCCTACAAGTACTCGCCCAACTATCAAAACCCATGGATTGGGTGCTACGGCCATTACAACTGCTCCTGCCATGAACACAATATCTGCCGCAATTATTGCAATCTTTGGCCCATAGAGATCACTCACAAACCCTCCTACTGCCGATCCAACAATAGCCGCTGCAATTGTCACATTCACTATAGTCTCCTGCAACAAGTCAGAGGACACTGTACATAACTCTTTTGAAATACATAGTGGGTGGTAATGGTAATATAAAAGGGTGGAAGGAATCTAGTTAAAACCATGTATTTGTATGCATTTTACTACCTGCATGACTGTGCTCTTTGCTACAGCTTCAAAATCATTCCGAATGTAAAGGCCGGCACCGGATATCACTCCTGCAACCAAAAATCAAAATGGGCAATCAGCATAATATCAGGACTGAAATGACGTTGGGCTTGGGCTGAAATGCTGAATGAAAATGTTTCTGGAAGGTTAGAGGATCAAAACCCGTAGGAAGCAGGAAGAGGGTTTGAGAGCTCGACAGTCAGACCTCTGCGTTGACTGGGAAGCAAAACAGAGGCTGAACTCTGAGCACACTCTATAAATTCGCAAGGTTTAGATTTCTCTACACAGGTTAGATTTTTTTGGAAGGAGGTGTGATTTAGATTTCTCTACACACGTTAGATTTTTATGGAAGGAGGTGTGACTTTTCCAGGAAAAAAAAAGTATACTGAAAAAGCCTAAAATTGAGGGAAGAGATGAGCTATGTCACAATACGAAGAAGACATGTTGTCACATAAGTTTATTTCATTTTATTGAGTTGTCTTGTCATAGTAATAAAGTTTGGTTGAAAAAAAATTTAAAAATAGAAAATTAAAACCAACTCATGACTGTAGCAAGGCTACAACCAATAAGAATAGAAATAAATATGATTTCTTAAAATTAATAAAATATCAAAATATATGAGAACTATATAAAATTGAAATTTTTTTAAAAATACAAGATTTTGATTGGACAAATTAATTGAGAGGTAGCATTTCACTAAATGCTATAGTATCCTGCCTACGGCAGGAACTAATAACATGAGTATTAAAAAAGGTGAAAGTCATGAATATTTAAAAAGGTCATTCTTTAGTGTGAAAAAGTCAACTTAAATTCAATTTAAAAGAGACTTCAACTTAATCATTTAATCTAATTCATCTAAGTCATTTAACATGAATACTAAAAATGAATACCAACTTATTCATTTAATGAAATTCATCTAAGTCTTTCGAAGACTCTCACTCCTCTAATTCTAACTACTAAAATGTGACTTCCACTCCTCTAATTCATCTAGGTCATTTAACATGAAAATAAGATATAAGCAAAAGAATCCCAAATCTAAAGTGGAACATTTATGAAATAACTATAACATAATATAATTAAATAAATGTGAAAAAACTAAAAACTTTATGCTTATGCTCATTAATCTTTGGTGTCCAATAAATGCAATAGACAATAGGTCCAAAGTTTAAGAATAATAATTATAGTGATTGATATGCCCAACATATGATTAAAAAAATCATTTAATATAATTCTAAATAAATTCATTTATAATTTTTTTAAATATAAAATTGAATAATAACATAACAAATTAACATAGCTAATAGTCATGATCTAATATCTTAACATTATGCTTATCATTCAAAATTAAAGATGATCAAAAAAATAAAAACTCAAAGAATTAGAAGTACACAAAACATAGAATATATAATAAAACTAAATTAATAAATTAAATTTTATAAAATAAATGAAAGATTTTTAAAATATACGTATTGGTAAAGTATTTTTTATTTAATAATATATTAAAAAAATTATTAAATTTTATAATATATTGATAATAGTGTGATTATAAATATAAGAAATTGTTTTTAAAAAATATTATATCTCCCATTATAATTAACATATTCAACTTTTGTTATAAATAATTTCCTTATTTAAAATCAATCTTATTTATCTTATTTCTATATTTTAAAAATTTAAAATTTACATTAAAAAAATATATCTAAAATCTTTTGCTTATCTAAAATAAAAAATAATATATATTCTAATATTACATACTTAAACGTTTACAAACAACAAAACAATATAAACATTGTAATAATAAAAAGAGGGATGTGAAAGGTCTGACACCTATCTGTACATGTCAAATGATGTACATGTCAGAAATGATGTACAAGGCATCCTGGTGCAAATATGTTGCGGCAATGGCTACCCAGTCAATTATTTCGACTAGCTGGGTATGACGCCGTCTATCTCTGTCCGTCTACCTCCGGACTGTTCCGTACCATCAGCGTCAGCCATCTATTTTTGTCAAAAGTTGTATAGTTAAAATGTTAAGTGGCTTGTTTGGGCCCTTGAATTGCCCAGCTCTCACAAATGTTTTTATCCGCTCCACCATTTTTTGTTTTCTTTTGACAGTACTTTAAATAGGAAATAAGTTTTGACTACATGTAGAATAATATTCCTTTAGCACGTTCAAACCCATTACATTAAAACTCATATCTCGCTAATAAAGGGAATACTTTGATTTTTCTTTTTTAATCAAACATTTTATATATATTTTAAGGTTTAGCTCAATGGCATAATATATTCTTATTTGAATATTTAGATTGATGTAAAGAAAGTATTTTGTTTGATTATAGATAATCTTAAAATGAAAAAGATAAAAAAATAATTTAAATATATTTATTATCTATTTAAAAATAATATATTTTTACTTAAAATTTATTTATAACTAAATATTTATATTTTTGTGATTGTTTAGTTAATTGAAATAGATAATTCATAATTAATATATAAATGATGCATTATAATATTTTTATAATTGTTTAGTAAATTGAAATAGATAATTAATATTAAAATGATGTATTAAAATGTTATTAATTAAATCATTCTTAATAAAAATTAAATATATTAATTACAAAATATTGAAAACATTCATTAATTTAGAAAAAATAAAATTTAATTTTATGGTTATATCTATATTGATTATAATTTAGTTATATTTATAATTATTAATATTTTGTCAAAATTTTCTATGTTGATATTTCCATTTTTAATGATTTGAGTTTCTATTATTGAAATTACAATGTATTACATATTTTATTTATAGTGAAAATGAAAATTTTAAACAATAATATATGAGAAAAAGAAAAAATTAGAATATTTTTAATTAAAAGTCAAAAGTAACATGATATGCATAATTATATTTAAAATTTTACTTAATTAATATGTAACCTTAAATTATTTTTATAAAATGTGTTTATAAAATAAATAAAAAATAAAAAAAATAGTTATTTTAATATAACCACGTTATGAAAAGTGTTTAGATAACATAACAAAAAACTCCTAAATCTAAGTGAAAAAATTGAATATGGAAAACTTAGCACTAAAATAATTTAGCCAATAATGTATAGAGTATAAAATTTATCAAGAAATAATTTTTTTAAAGAAATATTCGAATTATTAAAAAAATTGTTTGTGATTGGTGGGAATTAATTAGTTTTACAGTAGTATATTGGTAATATTAGAATTTCACCTAAATATTTTGTCATTTTTATTAAAAGATTATATCAATCAAACATTTTTAATCCATTAAATTTTAGAAAAGTAGTTCGAAAAAACTATTTTGTTAAAAAATTTACAATTTCATTATATAAATTATTAATTTTGTTTTTATAAAGTTGATTGAAACTATAAAAATTAATAAGAATATTTATAATTGTCAAAGTATATTATAAAGTTAAATAGACAAAAAAAAAATTTATTATTTTTAAATTTTGTATATTAGATACAATCTAAGTTAAAATTGTTCTTATTTAATCATATATTTAATTATATAATTTAAATTAAATATTAAATTATTTAATCATTAAATGAAAACAATATTAACATAACATTGTATCTTATAGACGAATTTAACATAATTTTTTTACATCAGAATAAATTTTGACAATTATAAGTATTCATATTTACAATTCATAATTTATTTTTAAACTTCATATTGATATTTGAAATTGCATTTCTAATATACTATTATTCAATATATTTTAAATCTATTTCTTACCATTATTAAATATACAAAGAAGTGTTATATTATTTATTTACAATTATTTACTATAGTGAATAGAACATATAATAATTTATTTATTTTGCCCCCCATTTAATTGGTCTAATCAAGGGGCACAGAATAAAATAAAAATAAAAATAAGGCGTGGGTAAACACGGGCGGCATCGGCTAAATAGCTAAAAATTTGCACCAGTTAAATAGGTAGTGTCGTTACTTACCATTACCTTTGCACCGGTTAAATAGGTAGTGCCGTTACTTACCATTACCTCCATTAGTTTCAATAAACTGTGTTGTCCAGCCAATGACTTGACTCCTATGTGCCCGTGTTTACCCATGCCTTTTAACATTTTAACTATACAACTTCTGACAAAAATAGATGGCTGAGGCTAACAGTACGGAATAGTCCAGAGGTAGACGGACAGAGATAGACGGCGTCATACCCAGCTAGTCGAAATAACTGGCTAGGTAGCCATTGCCATATGTTGCACCGTAGAAAGGTTAAGTCCTATTTAGGACATAAAAAACTATGATGTTGACCTTTATTGAAATCTTGTCTTACTGTTCCCTAGGCGTGGTGGAGTGTAATTCAACCAAACATAGTCTCCATTCAATTTTCCTTGTTGGCCACCTAGAAAGGGGTAAAATGGTGATCTAAAACACTCATGATTACTTTTGTGTTATGGTCCCAAGGTCAAGTAGAGCAACTCGCCTAAGTGGGGAGCACTTTTTGGTTGCAAAAATATTTTTTCTAGCAAATCATTTAAGGTAACAACCAGGTTGGTTTTTATCCATTGTTTGAAATGGAACATTTATATTTTTGGTTTGTTAGCCTATAGTTGGAATGCTATAAAATTTGTGATTTATCATAATTAGTGTGGCATGACTATGAGTCACATTTTTTTGTTTTAATCACATGTCTCTACTTGGTGATAGGTTGTTTAGTACTTCCCAGGGTGAATGGACATAAGTCTAGGTATCTAGCTATGTCTTTGGGATCCCATTTGATCCTCAATATATATATACTTTTTCTTTAATTATTTTTATATATTTTTTTGTTTGACAAGATCTCAGTATATTCTCCTGATTTTTTTAATGGTCTGTAATAAGGAAATATCATTTTACCAAACTCCATACATTTTCCAAGGGAAAATGGGGACCTATAGCAAGGTTGCAATATGCATTTTTCTCTACTCATGTAATAGTTCATTTCACTACATCAAAACTTTCTCTCTCTTTTTTGTGAACATATTTGTTAGTAGTATGGTTTTGTCTTCTTACCAAATTAATAGAACTTAAGAGTCCAATGTATAGATGTTTATACATAGATAATGAAGTATCAACTTAATAATTTCATTCCAAGTTATGAATTACACAACATATATCATTACAATGTAACTAATATATTTGTATCTTATCAACTCTATCATCACATTCTTCTACATGTAATTTATGAAATTCATATCTACAAATACCTCCAAGAGAGAAGAATCACATACAATCTTATCTCATAACACATGGAATTTAACATAGAGTATTCCATTACAGGTAAAAAAAATTATAAACATACAGCCTTACATCCTTCCTTCTATAATATTTAAATTGGTAACAATGATATCAATGTATTCTACAACTCATACTAATGCTTCATGACACATAAAACCTCAAATGATCATTTCTTTACAAGGAGGCATATATGTACAACATTCTCAAATTCTTCTCTCTACCTACTCACATGGTAACAATAGCACAATCGCTTTAAATCACATTGAAACAACATAAGAGACTTTCAAAATCATGAAAATTGAGAAAACATGAACATTGAGCTTTCTTTTCACATTTGGATCTTCTCCACTTTGACAAGGGTGAAACCCTAATACTTCATGGCATACATCTTCACAAACCCTGCACATAACACACACAAATAGGAACCATGGAGGCTCACCTCCCAACCTACGCTTCTATGAAGCCACCCACCGAGCAGGGGAAACAAGAACCAAATGGGTTACACAATTACATCACTAAACATTGCATGAAACACTACACAAAACATAAACAACTCCCTCCCATGGCTTGCACAATGATTCTCCATTGGAATCATAAAACGTTGGGTGAAGGTGGGTTCTTCAAGGAGGAGATGCCATAACAAACATAAATAACATATTGTCATTGCATTTTGCCTCTCAAGGCCATCATAAACATAAATAATATATTGCCATTGCATTTTGCCTCTCAAGGCCTTCAAAATAGATCATCTCCTCCTCATTCACATAAACCTCCTTGTAACTCCCAAAATAACAAGATTCATGGCCTTAATGGAGCCCATACTCCATGATATAAAAAAATCCTCATCATGAGGTAACCCTCTCAACTGCAATGATGAGCCCAACTTATGCCCTTCACCAAAGGCTTCTCTTCCCTCCCAAGGGTGAGTGAAGCCTTCACACCCATAAATACATTTAACACTTACATTCAAACAAGAAAACAAAAAAAAGAAAGTAGAGAGCAAAACCAAAGGAAAATCTCCAAGATCACATGACACATTCACCACTCCATATCACAATGCCAAGTCCATAATACAAGATTTACAATGCAATGCATACTCAATTGATAATTCTTCACACTTGCAAATTTGCTTATCCATGCTAAAAGAAAGAAATGAAAAAGAAGCATGTTTTGAAACACCAACCTTCATCCAAGCTAGGGTAAAGATGGTTTTAGTAGAGCTCCCTTAATCTCTTTCTAAACCTAATTGTCTCTAAAATTAGAGAGTGGGTGAACAACCCACTAACTTGTCACCCCTCCACTAAAAAGACCCTCTACTACCCTTTTTAGTAAGAAAATCAAGCCTCCCTATCTTACATTGTTTCTCCTCCAAAATAAGAAGGTTGACCAAGTGGGATGGTGAGGGTACTCTCATGGGGAAACTCAAAATTTCGAATTGGTTCAAGATGGCTTTGTTTAAGGAATTCCCTAAGCTAGGAAATCACTAAAATAGTTGAATTTAGGGGGCTAACATGTTATACTACCAGTTGGGTGGCTTTTTATCAATAAAACAACACTTTAGGATCCCATTTAGGCCCCCTAAACTCCTTATCAAGTTTGAATTCGAAATTCAACATGATGGTGACCCATCCTAACACTCTCTCCCAAGTGGGTGTACTTAAACATTTATTGGAAGGAAAGAAAAGGACCAAGATAAGTGACCTTGTGACCAACACTCTAGGTGACATGTCATCAACACATAGACAATACAAGTGTCAAGTGACACACAAAAATACATCACACTTCACCTTGACATGTCGTTAATGCATCTAAAATATGATTAAACATATTCACAAGCAAGCAACCATACAATTACGAAGAAAAATACTTTCACAACGAGGCTTTTGAATTTTCCAAAGATTCGCCTTGGCTAAACTATGTTCACAAGGTTTGGAACTTGTTTCCTCCAAGAATTTTCATGGTTCCACTTCCTGCACATTAAACTTGAGCATCAATAGTCCAAGGGGTCATATAACATTTATAGTGTAAATGCATATAGTGATATCCATTTAATTCAAGTAAATTTTCCTTTCCTATTTATTTCTATTTAAATCATCCAAGATGTTAGAATATCGAATCTGCATGTCATAAACCATCAGATTAACATCTATCTGTATTTTGAATAACATCAAAATAAAATTATCATTTATCTGTGTATCATAAAATCATCATAATCACTTTTCTGCATATCATAATCATTCACCTCATAAAGCATCATAATCAAATTAACATTTATCTAAAAATCATAGATTACCATAAATCAAATTAACGTTTAGCATCACATCAAAATCGAATAGTATCATGTCATAAAATTGCATCCATATGTTTTTGAACATTTCTTACACAATAACAGGTTCTAAGTGCATATAATAATGTAAAACACTAATGAAGTATAAAAAAGCATAGCTAAAACAATCCACTGTCCATCTAAGTCTCAAATAACTGTCAAGATATCAAGGTCTCGAATATCAAAATGTAAATAAAAGATCCATGCTATGATGGGTCAGGGTGAGGCCTCATATTGCAATTTGATGAAAAGTGAAACATCTTTCATTTATTATTGAGTTCCCATTGACAATTGCATCAATGGAATTGAGGAAGCATTGCTCCTACTTTCATTGGTTTCCTACCTGACCTTTTTGATGATTTAACTCCCAGACATTTTGTTACTATGGTTTATGTCCATTAGGAATTTTTCCTTTTAAGTTATTTTCTTTAATTTCTCATTATGTTATCTTTTTCATTTTCTTTGCTAACACTTGGTTAAAATAGGAATTCATTTAGTCACATTGATAAACTTGCATTTCATCATAAAATGAAAAAATACCAAAAATATATCTCTTTTGTGGTTACTTTTCAAAACAACAAAATCAAACATCTCATCTGAATTGGTTCAAACTAGCAAAGGCTTCCTTGTGAACCAATGCATTTATCTTCTATTGTGCAGATTCTAGTAGGTCAAAAGTTTGCTGGAACCTTGGAGTTGATCCCATATTAGCTTTTCAAAAGAGGAGCTCAAAAGGATTCCTACCATTAAGTATCGTGCAAAATGATAGCCTAACAAGTACTAGTCACACTACTAAGTTCATCTTGAACTTATTTGAAAACGGACATAAAAAAGGAGAGCGCGATGGAGTAGGAGCATGTGTAAAGAGCACACTTTGACAACATAAACTTCAAGGTAGAAAGACATTGGTTTTCATTTTTTTAATGTTTCATGCAACTCATTTGTTTTTTTTGTAGTTAACATGATAGAGAATTCAAATAAAATTGTTGAATGGTGTCGATCTCATTTTGCTAATCGAGACAAAAAATAAAAGAAATGTTATTTTTGGGAAGAGAAAGGTAAAACATGTTGAATTCATTTGGATAATTTAAAGTAAAAGTCCTATTTTTATGAATTTTAACTTTGTATATATGTACATTTATTCTTCTCTATTGTTGATAGATAATTTAATATCATATTTTTCTGTACATGCTTGACAAATATTGATCAATCTAATCCATATAATTGTCTGACCCATTGTTGGAATAAGAAGTATGCATCAAGTAATGACTACAACACAACATAAGCCTCCATAGATTCAAGTAACAGATAAATCATATCTTTGCGATGATTGTACTAAAAATAATTCAATGAGTCAATACGAGAATATTGCAAATGGATATGTTTCAGGATGGAATTTGAAAGAGATATTTAGATATTCTCATTTTTTAGAAGATGATAAAAAACCTACATTTTCATGATCCTAATTATGATGTTGATTACGAATGTGTCTCTAATTTAGTGTTTACAAGTGTGTGTTATTGTGCACACACATGTGCATATATATATTTATATATGTGCATTTGTATATGTATTGGAATTTTCTATTAAAATATAAAGTGATTTATTGTACACATTCATGAAGTTAAATTAATTTATATATATCTAATCTAAATTCGTGTGTGCGTGTACATGCAATATTTTTTTTGTGGTTGTTGATCCTAATAATATAGAAGCTGTAGACTACTATCTTCTTAGATGCACTAAAGAAAAACTCAAGTTGCCAAAACTAGCCATAGATGATGACAATCAATCTTATCCAATTAATTCAATTGTTATTGAAGGCACATCTTATTAGTAAGAAAAGATTGACAAAAATGGAGTTTACTTTATTGAATACATGTGTGGCAAAAAAACTCTACATTATAGTCACTTGGTGATAGACACAAAATTGGAATTTAATATAGTGCCAAGAAGAGGACGTGGAAATCAAAAGTGGAAGTTACCTATTGAAGAGTATGAAATTATTTTAGAGATCATAAATCTAGATTTATTTATGTAGATCTTTAGATTACATTCAAATTTGAAGTTGAATTCATGTGGCTTTGATGGTTTAATGACTATATTATTTCTTGATGAGTTATTTGTTTTGAAATAACTTTACATTTTTTTACTATATTAATATCCAGAGATATATTATATACATGTGTGTGACATGAGTGAGTCGATGTAGCTTTGATGGCTCAATGAGTACATATTATTTGTTGTCAAGAGTATTTTGTTTTGAAATGAGTTTACATTATTTTGAAAGTTTTTTTTGAAATGATTTTACATTTTTTTAAAAGTTATATTAAGACCTGGATATATTATACATACAAGTAAATCAGTGAATATGTTAATTACGACTCCCTAGGTCCCTTTAAGTCAAACATGTACCCTAATTACCCTATGTGTACCTAGAAGTATACGAAAAGGGGTCCCCATGTGGAGAAAACTAATATAATACTCCTCATTGCCTTATCTAACCCATTATACCCTATTAAGGCCCATTAGGGCCCATTGTGTAATCTATAACATACTTAAAGACCTAGTAGGCTCACTAGGTCCCCTTAAGCCAAACATGTATCCTAATTACCTATAAGTGTACCAAATGGGGTCCCTATGTGGAGAAACCTAATATAAGATGAATTATTACCTAATAAAACCTGTTACACCCTATTTAGACCCATTATGACCTATTATGTAAGCTATAACACACATTATGACTTAGTTGACTCACTAGGTCCCTTTAAGCCAAACATGTATCTGAATTACCAATAAGTATACCAAAAGAGGTTGTCCTGTGGAGAAACCTAATATAATATGCATTATTACCTAATTTAACCTATTAAGAACTATTAAGATCCATTAGGACCCATTGTGTAAGCTAAAACACACATAATGACCTAGTAGTCTCACTAGGTCCCCTTGAGCCAACCATGAACCTAATTACCTGTAAGTGTACAAAAATGGGTACCCATGTGGCATAACCTAATATAATATGCACTATTACCTAATAGAACCCATTACGCACTATTAAGACCCATTATATAATCTATAATACACATAATGACCTAATAGTCTTACTAAGTCCCCTTAAGCTAAACATGATCCTAATTACCTATAAGTGTTCCAAAAGTGGTCCCTATGTGAAAAAACCTATTGTAAGAAACATTAGTTCCTAATAAAACCTATTAAGCCATTTTAATCCCTATTAAGCCCCATTAGGACCTATTATGTAAGCTATAGCACACATAATGACCTAGTAGTCTCACTAGGTCCCCTTAAGCCAAACATGATCCTAATTACCTATAAGTGTACCAAGAAGGATTCCTATATTGTGAAACCTAATATAAGATGAATTATTACCTAATCAAACCTATTACATGCTATTAAGACCCATTAGGACACATTATATAATCTGTAACACACATAATGAGCTAGTTGGCTTACTAGTTCCCCTTAAGCCAAACATGTATCATAATTACCTATAAGCATACCAAAAGGGGTCCCCATTTGGAGAAACTTAATATAAGATGAATTATTACCTAATTGAAGCCATTATGATCTATAAACCAAATTAGGACCCATTTTGTAAGCTATAATACACAAAATGACCTAGTAGTCTCACTAGGTCTCCTTAAGCCAAACATGTTCCTAATTACGTATAAGTATACCAAAAGGGGTCCCCATGTGGAAAAACATGATATAATACTCCTTATTACCTAATTTAACCTATTATACTCTACTAATACCCATTAGGACCCATTATGTATGTTATAACACACATAATGTCGATTATTATGTGTGACATTATGTGAGACTACTAGGTCATTATGTGTGTTATAGCTTACATAATGGGTCCTAATGGGTCTTAATAGAACATAATAGGTTATATTAGTTAATACTGTGTCTTAGATTAGGATTCATCACATGGGGACCCCTTTTGTTACACTTATAGGTAATTAGGATACATGTTTGGTTTAAGGGGACCTAGTGAGTCTACTAGGTCATTATGTGTCTTATAGCTTACACAATGGGTCCTAATGGTTATTAATAGGGAATAATAGGTTTCAAAAGGTAATAATTCACCTTATTTTAGGTTTTTCCACATAGGGACCCCTTTTGGTAAACTTATAGGTAATTAGGATCATGTTTGGCTTAAGGGGACCTAGTGAGACTACTTGGTCATTATGTGTGTTATAATTTACTTAATGGGTCCTAATGTATCTCAATAGAATGTAATAGGATTTATTAGGTAATAATGCATCTTATATTAGGTTTTTCCACATAGGGACCCTCTTTGGCACACTTATAGGTAATTAGGATCATGTTTGGCTTAAGGGGACCTAACGAGGCTACTAGGTCATTAAGTGTGTTATAGCTTACACAATGGGTCCTAGTGGGTCTTAATATGGTGTAATAGGTTTTATTAGGTAATAAAGAGTCTTATATTATGTTTCACCACACGAGGACCCCTTTTGGTACACTTATAGATAATTAGGATACATGTTTGGCTTAAGGGGACCTAGTGAGTCTACTACGTCATTGTATGTGCTATAGCTTACACAATGGGTCCTAACAGGTCTTAATAGGGTGCAATAGGTTTCATAAGGTAATAATACATATTATATTAGTTTTCACCACATAGGGACCCCTTTTGGTATACAATGGGTCCTAATGGTTCTTAATAGTGTGTAATAGGTGTATGTTCATTTATGTTTAGGTATTATATATGTATACATGTTCATTTTTAGTTTTCCTTTTATATGTGTAAGTTTATTTAATTCTTAGAATTGAACAAATCATATTAATTATTAACTATGCACTATAATGAACACATTTCAATTCATCTAGAATAAAAAAATTTTGAATGTCTAAAATCATTAATCAATGTATACCATGCATACTTATATTTAATATTTAATCATATAAAGTTTCAAATCAATCACCTGTAATCATGTAAAACTATAAATTAAATCACCTAAATTGAACAAATCACGTGTCTAATCATAAACTAGAAACATATATATCTAGATTACATGTCTAATTTTAAACTTGAAAGACATATCACATTAAATTTTAACCATAAACATTGAAAAATAAATAAACATTAGACCATTAAATGTACTATAGGAGGTGTGGACTGTACCTGAGGTGGTGTAGAGATGTAGAATGTATCAAAATGTCCTCCTGCTTGCAACCACTAGTTGTTGCATCTCCATGTACTTGGCTAATGCTACTAGAGCATCTCCTAACTGCTCCTCCAACAAAGTCTAGAAAATTAGATGAATTGATCCCATGGAACATACTGATAGTCCAATATGCCTCAAAGAGATCTCTGACTAGGATAGTGTTCATCATGTGTAGATGACCCTCTAATAGTTGTGTTATCTCATCTAGTGTAGGAAGATCATAATGAATGAATGGAACATAAAGTGGATTTGATGAATCAACAACTAGAGTGGTCTAAGATTGTAGCATATACCTACCAACATGATTAGATGATAATTCATTAACCTAAGTTGTGATAGAGACATTGCTAGAGTAAAAGTCCACAAAAACATCCTTAGTTGCATAATCTCAAGCTCATATATACTCCTCCAAACCTTCTAGAAGAGCCAAAAGGTTTTAACTCACCAAAGACCTCTTATTAGGTGGTTGTGGCAGGTCAGGTGACCTGAACTTATCCCAAAATTGACCCTTCCCCTGACTTACATGGATCAAATAGTTTGTATAGTCCACATCATAACAAAAATAAAATTCTACATACAACTATTTGCATAAATAAATGGGTACCCATCCTTTTGCAACCACATATGATGTGCCCCAATCATCTAGGATATATGAATAGGGAAATAAGGGGATCCTAACACTTTATCACTCTATAGACTCTCACCATACGCATAGGTAAGTAATTAGGGAATAATGTTCTCTTAACCATCTATGTCAAAACATCTACATTTAAAATGCTAAATTTGATAGATCCTAAAACTACCTGAGATATGTCTCAATTGATGGATCATCATAAGAGTTGTATGTTTCAATCTTTGAAATCATTCTCAAAATCATAATCCTAATAGAATATAGTTTCTCCCTATTAGGGAGGACAATGATATTTTTCAACGTATGCTCTGTTGAAAGAAGATATACACAAGTATGAATATGTGTTTTAATCATTATTTTGTCACTAATATCAAACCCGCTACTTGATGGTAAGATAATTGCTTGTATGATTTAAGTACTAGCATTTGTTTGATTGATGAAGAGGATTTGATCATATGAGGGAACAACAGCACCAAGAGGAAAGGTTGAGTTATGATATGAAAAAGACTACAAAGATTAGTTAAGACTGTGATATTATAGTGCATTGATAATCTACTTAAGGTTGCAAAGGATGGTTACACTGATTAAGTTTAGAAGAAAAAGTTAAACAAAGTTTGTTCGATAGTAGGTGCCAAGCAAAGATAGTGTAAGTTGAGAAAAAAATCATTTGGAGCCAAGCAAAGTAAATTTCAGTGTAAGTCGAGTGAAACATTGTAAGCCAAGTAAAGTTCAGTTGATGTCGGGCACCAATAAACTTTAGTTCGTGCTAAGTGTTTTGATTGTGGATGCCAAGCAACGCAGTTTGTGCCAAGCATCAGAAGCCAATTAATGACAAGTGTCAACATTATGAGAAACATCATGAATGTGATGAATCTGAGCTGACAAGTTTGATTTCTTGGATTGTGTGAACCATGTGGAAGACAAGCTTGATGAGATTGTGGCACATAATTCAAGATGAACTATTTTGAGGTGAATTCAAAGAGGATTGAAAGGAGAAGTTTCTAGAAGGTAATGAAATGAGGGGTAGATTCATTGAATTATACCTAATACAACCTAACCCTAAAATGGACGATGGGGGGTGAATAGAAAAATATCTTAATTCTTTATTTATAGAGATGGCTATTCAAAAGCAATGGTTGTCATGTGTGAGAACCTAAGGAAGACAAGGAGTCCAGGGTATTTGTTTCATTCAGTGACCTAATAGAAGAGACTAAATTGACAAGAAAAGCAAGAAGGCTTAAGGGTATGAATGCTTAAAGGGTGAACAAGCTATTAGAGTTGAAGAGTGTGAAAGCCAAGAAGAATGGAGAACTGAAATAGAGATTTGTAATCTACAAATGGAGTTGTAAGTTGTTATCATATCAAGCCTTAATGTTACGTTCTAATCATTGTATTAGTCTAGGGTAAATCCTTTGGATTAAGGTTGACTTAATAGGCATTTGTAAATCCTTTAACCAGGTGACATTCCAAGTGAATGATCTAAAGTCCTCTAACAAGGCTCACTCCTAACAAGGTGATTGAAATCCTTTTATAGGTCACATTTAATAGTGTGTATTGCAACCTTTAATAGGGTTGACCTTTCATAGGGCATTACTTTAGAAGAGTGAGAATGAGTAGCATGTTACTAGTGGTTTTCTCCAAATTGGGTTTCCACATTAAATCATTGTGTCAAATTGTTATTGAATATATTATATTTCATGTTTACATTTTTGCAAATTGATTTGACAGTAACCTACAAGTTTAAGTGATTGCATAATCTAATGGATGCATGCATGATGAAAATGTTTTATGGATATGGGTTCACTAAGTTGTAAAATGTTTTAATTGTACATCTGGACCTTGGATAACTCATTCACCCCCACCCCTCTAAGTTATTCTAAAGAATTGCAACACACTCTAGCTTATCTAGGGCACATCGCAATGCCATGATAATAACTACTCTACGATTCATTATACTCTGAGGAGTACAGTCTTGAGATGAAGTCTATGATGCTCAATTACTTTGTGATGATTGATGACTACTACCCCTACACTAGGCTCTGAACCATTGGATGCCATAATATGTATGTATATAATGAAATGCATATCACAATAGAATAGATAAACACTACAAGTGTGTAGCTATGAATAATTATAAAATTAGCATAAATATTAAAATTGAACTCAATCTAATGCATGTGTGTGTTTGTGTGCACGTGTAAATTCATTTGTAAAATACATTCTTCAAACTATATGTACATTCAAAAGATCTTTAAAATCAAACATAATTTCTAATTTAAAAATATTAGAAGTTCTTGAGTTTAACATCATTAAATTAAACGTACAGATGTCCCCTTAAGACATATGAATATTTAAAATGATAATTTTTTACATAAAGGAAACAATTATAGTTAAGAAGCGGCAATACCTAGGATGATTATTATAAAATTACTAGTGAAATAGAATATATTTAACATTACACTTAGAATTAAGGTTATTAATAGGTTAAGAATTAATGTTAAGATCAATATTCTAGGATTAGCATAAGTATTAATGATATATGATAGAACTAGGTTTCTAGTGTTACAATAAAAGGTTTTGTTAGTTTAGGGTTAAGATTTAAGAAGGATTAATGTTAAATTTAAAGGTAGTATTATGGTTATAGTTAAATTAAGGCTATAATTAAAATTAAGTCCAATCATGGTTATGGTTGGGGTTTAATTAAGGTTATAATTAAAATTAATATTAGGGTTCTATTAGAGTAATGATTAGGCTAAGGTTGTGATTAAGAGTAGGTTAAATTAGTCATGTATCATTAGAGAATAAAGTTTAGGGATAGGGATAGTAGTGGGTCTTAATTTGCACTAGACTTAGTATTACGAATTCACTAAAGTTAGGGCTAGTATTAGGTTAGATCTAAGGTTAAGGTTAGGCTATGTACATAAGTTATTATTTTAGGATAAATCTTCGGGTTATGCTCAAGGTCAAAATAGGGTTAGAGTTAGTATTAGGGTATAATTAGGGCCAGAGTAAGGGTTAATATTAGAATCAAGGTTACTGTTTGTATTATAAACTAATGTTAATGTGTGGGGTTAGAAATAGGTTAACATTATTGTTCAACAAATTTGGTAATAATTAATATAGGTTTCAATTAGGTTTAGAGTTGAGCTTCAATTAAGGTTATGGCTAACATTATGTTTAAGTTAGGTTAAGGATTATAGTCTAGTTGAGTTTATAGTTAGTATTAAGGATGAGTTAGTATTTAGGTTGGAATCCATTTAGATTTTAATTAGGGTTATAGTTAGTGTGTATTTAGGGTTAAGTAAGAAGTCTAGTTTTTAGTATAATAACTTGGTCATTATTAGAAACATGATTGCAACTATAACTAAAAATTAACAAAATTAATTTTAAATTTTTGAAAAACTAAATTTTAAGATTTTTATTAATAAACTTTTAATTTTCTTTAAAATATATATATATATATATATATATATATATATATATATATATTTTGAAAAAAATTAACCTACTTTTTCTTAGCCAAATGACTCATGTAGACTGTTATTGCTCCTCTAACCCTCTTATTGCAAAGTGAGGGGCTAGAAGGGCCCTTTGCATATTTTATACACCAAGGGAGTACTTAGCTGAGGGGTACTCAATCAAGTGCTACTCGACTGAGTACCCCCTGACACATAGGCACCAATTAGCACCCATGTGGGCTCAACCAAGCCATACTCGGTTCAACATTGCACAACACTTGTCCCAAACTATGACAACCATTTGTGAAGTTACCTAGGAACATTCTAGCTTGTGATGTAGAAATCCTATTACATTTATTCATAATTTATATGGACAAATAATAGAACAAGGGCATGAGTCTTCTAGGTTTTGACTATTGTTATTTTTTTTGACCTTATAGTAAAGTGGTGCAGGAGCACCTAGGAAAACATCTAGGCACACCTTGGATGGAAGAAAAGGAAAAAGGATCTATGGTATCTTTGAAAGTGGATTGGAATGTATTGAAGCCTATAATGGCTAAATGTAATGATCAATTTAATGTTAACTTGAAAAGTCCTAAAGATCCTGATAAAAGATTTAGGCATAAGAATAATGTAAGGGTGGTCAATAGTGCCAACAAGGGATCTAGATTGGATAGAGGGGTCAAATAGATCCTAGGGGGGTATTAGAATAAGTACTAAGTGGTAGAAACCAATGAAGTATGGATTAAAACATTTTAATAAGGTTTAAAATTCAAATTTTGAATCCTAACGGCTATATACTAGATTAGGAGGGAAAACCAATATTTGAGCGTTTTAACCTTTGTTATGGATTCCAACCAATGGAATATGGTTGGGGAAGTTGTTGTACATCCTATATAGACTGGTAAAGGCATAGTATCAACAAGGAAGAGAATTGGCACGAATTTACTAGCAAATGTACAGATTTGACCATTTGAATGCAATAAAACTCCATTTTTGAGCATTTTGCATTATTTATTTTGATTAGATTGGTTTCTTATTTCTGTATTGATGTTTTGAACCCATTGGGATGATATCTAAACCATTTTTGGTGCATTAAGACAAATAGGTTTTCATTTTACCAAAAGTGTTGATTTCAAGCAACTTTTGCAACAATTTGTGCAAGTTTTGGGCACTTTGGAAGCATTTGGCCGTTCCATGGATATAAGAATCTAATTCCCATGATATGAACCTATATTTTGATGTAAATAAAAATTCTAACAATTATTGGGCAAGATTTTGCACAAATTAAGGCTTCTAATGGGTTTTTTGTGGCTGTAGGTGCATGAAATACATGCATGGAGTGTAGCAATCAGAGATCTATCCATTGGAGAGGCATATTTTATGGTATACATCATCTACATGTACCTTGGAAATGATGAATCAACCTTCATTTGGTTGATATTGTCTTCGAAGGTCACACATTGAGAAAGCCCTAGATTTTAGGGTTTATAAGAGGCCAAATTGGGGGTTTCTTATTTGCAGAGGTTGGGGAGTCAAATTGGTTTTATTTTCCTTTGATTGGGATAATTTTGGAGGACTTTTTAAAGCTTGAAACTTTGGAAGTATTTGGTTTTTGGACTAAAACAACATATATTGAGTTTGACATATGTTGAAGAATTCATAAATGGGTATTTGAAAACCTTTTTTTTTTTAAAAGTCCTTTGGAAAATTTTGGAGAAAACTTGAAATCTTTCTCACTAAAACCTAGTTGGGGGCAATTAGGCCTACTAGGCAATTTTGAAGGATTTGAGTACTAGGATTGGGTTGGGGGTCTGAAAACACTTGGAACCTCTTGAATCCATCTTAGATAAGTGAAATACATCCACCATAGCCATTCAGAGGGTGTTGGAGTTGTAGAGTGGATAATTGTTCTTATGTGGGTTTGGAAAACATTGCCTTTCCCTTGTACATTTTTACCTTTGTGAACTTGGTTGGGCCACATCACACTCCTCCATTGTATTAATTGATATCAGAGCCAAGTTACATCCTAGGCTGAAAGAAGAAAAGAGTTATTGGGTTCATTTGTGTGTTTGACCCTTGTTGAAGCCTTTGAGCATCCCTTACCTTTTGAGTATTCCTAGTGCGTCTTGATACTTGAGGAGATGTCAAAAGGAGAAAATGAGAGGATACCTTAGAGGGTCACTAATGTTGAACTTTCAAAGGTTGTGAAGGAACAAATGGAAGAGAATAGAAGGATAAGAACAACCTTTGAACAAGAAAGAAGGGAAAAGATTGAGAAGGACAAGGAGATGAAATCCTTGATTGGTAGATTGACCATACTAGAAAAGAAAGGAAAAAGAAAACTAGAAGAGGAAGATGACATTGAAGAGTAGAATGAAGAAGATGTCACTCTGAGAGAAGAGGCATCGTTAGATCTTGAGGAGGAGAGGATGGCTAGGTTTGTTAAAGTCATAAGGAGTAGTGATGCAAAAGGAAGATCAGACTTACCTTTGTATGTAGGTAAGATGGATGATGATGAACTCATTGATTGGTTCAATGCTATGGAGAACTACTTTGAGTTTGAGAACATAGAGGACAAAGAGAAAGTAAGGATTGCTGAGACTAGACTAAAAGGGCATGCCTTACTTTGGTAGGATTGTATACAGGCTGAGAGATGGAAGAATAGTAGACCAAGTTTACTTCTTGGTATACTATGATGGACAAAATGAACACAAAATTTGTACCTAGTGAATACAAGGTACAAATGTACAAGAAGATGCAAAGTCCTAGGAAAAGAGACTTGGTTGTCTAAGGGAGTCATAACTTTTGACTCGGACCTGGGTCATTCCTCAAATTATTACAAAGGTTTCATTAGAAATTGGATGGTTTGACAATTTAGCTCTACTCCATTGTGTCCTAGAAAATCTATTTAGACCCCCAAAATTTTATTTTTGTAATCTTTGGATTTGTGTTTTGTAATAACTTCAAATGAGTCTTTCGAAATTCAAATATTAGTTGGCAAGTATAGTTGTCTTAGTTTAAGGAAAGTTTAGTTTTATTTTCAACTTTCTAGGAGTTGATTTTGAAGGTTACCATGTATGGAAAATTTCAAGATTTGTAAAAATATGCCAAAAAAAATTAATTTTCTATTTTTTAAATTGAGGGTGTTTTTAATTATTTAAGAAGCTATAGAAAGATGAAGAAGGGAGGATGGTAAATGAAAAATGTGTGAGTTTCAAAATTTATGTATTGCACTTGTATTTTTTTATTTTATGTTTTCTTTCTACTAAATATAATGTTGTGAGTAGATACTTGGTACTACATCATTCTGTATCAGAGTGTGAATATGGATGGGATAGGAAGAGGAGAGGAGTCACCTTGATGAAAAGATTTATGTTGGATATACAGCGGTAGATTGAATGACTCAATGAATGAATGGATAATCAAAGGATGCAACAAGGGCATGGATCTAATGAAGAGGAAAATCAATGATGGAGATGGAGGAAGGATTGTATGTGTCGGTAAGAAGAAGTATATCACCTTAGAAGATCAAACAAAAAGTGGTGCTGATCTGAAACACAAGGCTTCCTTGGTAATGATGAAGAGTCATGTTGCTGATCACAAAAGCTTTGATTTGCAATAGATGATGTGTGAAAAGAGGATATTAATTGGTTCTCTTTGGTGTCCTATGGTACCAATCAGCAAGGGTAATGATGGAATTTCCATGAGGGGCAGAGATAAGGGTCTTTTGGATCTTCAAATGAGAGAGAAAGGGCAGATTGAGAGGGCAAATGATAAATGTCCTAAATCCTATGTTTTTATTTGTTCTAACATTTTTAATGCAGGAACTACATGTGGCACATGTGGAGGATTTCTAAAGAAGAGTTGTAGACATCCATCTAGGAGAATGGGTGGCTTGAAGACAACTCCTCTTCACTATTATGGCAAGAGTCTTTTTTGAGGTGGGGTGTATGATGCAAGAGCACCTAGGCAAACATCTAGGCACACCTTGGATGCAAGAAAAAGAAAAGGATTTATGGTATCCTTGAAAATGGATTTGAATGTATTGAAGCCTATAATGGCTAAATGTAATGAACAATTTAACGCTAACTTGAAAAGTCCTAAAGATCCTAATAAATGATTTAGGCATAAAATTAATGTAAGGGTGGGCAATAGTGCCAACAAGGGATCTAGATTGGCTAGAGGGATCAAATAGATCCTAGGGGGGTATTAGAATAAGTACTGAGTGCTAGAAACCAATAAAGTATGGATTAAAACATTTTAATAAGGTTTAAAATTCAAAATTTGAATCCTAATGGCTATATACTAGATTAGGAAGGAAAACCAATATTTGAGTGTTTTAACTGTTGTTATGGATTCCGACCAATGGAATATGGTTAGGGAAGTTTTTGTACACCCTATATAGCCTAGTAAAGGTATAAGATCAGCAAGGAGGAACATTGGTATGGATTTACCAGCAAATGTACGGATTTGACCATTTGAATGCAATAAAACTCCATTTTTTAGCATTTAGCATTGTTTCTTTTGATTAGATTAGTTTCTTATTGCTCTATTGACATTTTGAACCTATTGGGATGATATCTAAACCATTTTTGGTGCATTTAGACAAATAGGTTTTCATTTTACCAAATGTGTTGATTTCAAGCAACTTTTGCAACAATTTGTGCAAGTTTTGGGCAATTTGGAAGCATTTAGTCATTCCATGGATGTAAGAATCTGATTCCCATGTAATTAACCTATATTATGATGTAAAAAAGCATTATAAAAATTATTGGGTAGGATTTTACATGAATGGAAGCTTCTAATGGGTTTTTGGTTGTTGTAGGTGCATGAAACACATTTTTGGAGTGTAGCAGCCATAGATCTATCCATTAGAGAGGGGTATTTTATGGTAGATATCATCTACATATACCTTTGAAATGGTGAATCAACCTTCATCTAGTTGATATTGGCTTGGGAGGTCACAAATTGAGAAAGCCTGAGATTTCTTTTTTGATGAATACACCTTTTCCATTAATTCAAAACTTTAATGATACATATTCACAAAAAAGGGGCCGAGGGATACAAGATCAGCCCTTGAGTTCAAACAACCCAAGGATAGAGATCAACTATTCATCAAAAAACATATATAAATAGAAATATACAACTTCAAGCTACAAGAGCAGTGGCAGCTGAAGGAGGGTCTTTGTCATTAGAACCCCAGAAGTCCTTGGGGTCATTGGTTGGCTTAGGGGGAGTCCAACCATCAGCAACAAAAACATCTTTGTCTTTATCTTTATCTTCCTTGGCCCTGGGAGGAGAAATGGCTAAATCCAACTGGGGAAATGCTCACTTAGGGTCCCGATGAGTAGCTGGCCAACCCGCATCAATGGCAACAAGAGGAGCCACTGGGGACCAACCTGAGCCTACCCTTCAAGGAGGTGAGGCCGAGCGAAGATGACCACCAAAGCCACCACTGGGAGAGCGACGACAAGGCTATGACTTGGGGGTCTACGAGTGGTGAGTAGAGTTGCTCCAACCTCTCTAGCAACCTCAAGGAAGAGTGTGGTCACCAGATAAATCATCCAAAGGTACTAGAGAAACTATATAAGGGGCATTTCCCCAATGTACAAGTAGCTCCTACAGGTAAGCCACTTCCAGTGTAACTTTTTTAGTTTGTACTTGGATCGGCATCATGGCATTATTACATATATGTGCTTTAGAGTACATTGCAACATAAATATCAAGAAGGCTGTGAGAGAATAAAATAGCATGGCAATCTTTCCAGATTGTGAATAATATCTCCATTTTGAAAGCATGCCAGATCTGGGCATATTTAAAATGGATTATGGGAGCATCACCAAGAATCACCATATGCCAAGTGAAGGCCTCTAGATGAAATGGCTTGATGAAATAAAAAATAAAAAAAAGCCAATAATTTTGAGCTCTTCTACAAAACCAAAAAATATGTAGAAAGGTTTTAGTTTGGCCAAAAAAAGGGCATCTAGGATTAGGAACCCCTTGATGTCAAAGCTGAGGACCCAAAGGAAAACCATAGAAAAGGAGACACCAAGAAAAGTAAGCAATATTTGGCTCATTGATAGCATGCTAGACAGTGGAAAATCTAAGACTCCAAGTCTTATGTAAAGAATGCAAATGTCAACACTAATTGAGGGGTATCAACCATCGAAAGATGGGGCACCAACCACCGATACCCTAGCTTGGGTTTATAATTGGTCATTGGAGTGGTAAGTTACCACTTCCAATCTTTCCACCAAGGGCAAGATGAGTGAATTCTAAGCTTTTGTAACAAAAATGGAGGAACCACAAAAACTAGAAGATCAATTACTTGTCGATCTAGATGGATAAGCTGATACTGCACCTACAAGTCCTCCCATGAGCAAAGGCTCATTGTAACCTTGGAGAATAAATCTTTGGGTTTCTTGGTACCCCTATGAAATAAATGCAAGGCACTGGCTCCTTGAATCATGGCTAAAGGCAATCCTTGAATGGAAAATAAGGGCGATCACTAAAGGTTTTGCTGATTCATTGAGAGTCCATCTCTGAATCCATTACTAGCCCAACAAAGCCAAGGCTTAATGGCTTCCCAGGATTTCCAAATTCTCTTAGCAACAAAGGTGCCCTAAATTTGAATAGGTTCAAAAGTCACAAGAAGGGTTTTAAAACCAATAACTTTCTAGGTTGGGCGGTTAACTAGAAAGCTTGAAGAAATGCAGTGATGTAACACAATTTTCCAGGCCTCCTCGCCAGTGAGAGCCCATGTGACCCATTTGGCATAGAGGGCCACCCCTATTTGCAAGTGTAAAACAAGCCAAGACCACTAGAATCCTTGGGTAAACAACAAAAATCCCAGGCCACTCTATGAAAGCCATGATGCATAGCATTAGAGGCCTAGAGAAATTCCTTGAGAAGACATTCAACCTTAAGGTATGAGGCTTTTGAGAGACCCCAACAAGAGGAATAATATACATGAGTAGCAACAAGCACTTTGGAGCATTTTGGAACTTCCCCACAAGTGAAAGGGGCTTAGTGATCCAATATTCTAGCTTCTTCTCAATTCAAGCAAGCACAACATTCCACAACTCCACAGGAGATGCTTGAACAGCAAAGGGAATGCCCAAGAATTAAAAAATTTCACCATGTTGGACCCATTTCCATCCATATTGTTACAACCAGTGAGGGCCTGGTAAAAAAAATTATCAGTAGCAAAGGGTTTTGTGCCATTGGATAGCCAACCCTAAAGCAAGACAAAAAGTATCTAAACACTGCAAGGCATTGGTAATATTCTCCTCATCCTCAATCAACATGAGGAAAGAATCATCTGCAAAATGGCCATTAACTAGTTGGGTGGTTGACTCTAGTAGAGAAATGCCACACACCAGCCCTTGAGAGATGGCATTGGCTAGTAAATAACCAAAGCCCTTGGCTACCAAAACATAGAGAGAAGATGCAAGAGGACAACCTTCCTTGACTGATGTCAACCCATAAATCAATTTCCACATTTGTGTGGATTTCTTTACAACATCCTCTATTTTATTCTGTAAAATATTGAAGGCTTTGTATTTGGGTGCAAATTTGCTCCCATGTTTCTTACTAGCCTTACTTATTTGACCTTTTGTAAGGTCTGGCATCACATGAGCCAATGTTGACTCCCCTATTTCCTTTTCCATATTTAGGTAGTAATGCCATTTATTTTCAATAATGGAGCTTAGCTCCTTAGGCATAGAATTGTCAAGTTCAAGTGGGGTAGTCTTGAACTTGGCCATCATAGTGTAGATAAACTCTTCCACTATGTTTTTTTCTTCTCTTGAAAATTTATTAAAATAAATGGTCTTTAAACCAATTAAATTTGAATTATCTCTAATGTTATCATAAGCATTTTCCAAATTAGATTTGGTGAAATTTCTTACCAATCTGAATTGATCATTGTCAAATTCTGTCTTTTCTTCATCTAACTCTGGGGGTGCAACATATTTTCTTGTTTTCTTTTGTTCTATAGGCCTTCCTTAATCTATGGCTTTTTTCTTCCCCTATTCCTTTTCTACTTGTGTTGTTGCCTTTTTCTTTTCCCTTGTAGTTCGCATGGCTGGGCTCAGCTTTGTTGCTTTCTTCTTCCCTTTGGGCTGTGCAACTGGCTATTTATGTTCCTTTCTCTTCTTAGGCTCTGGCTTTGGTATTTCCTACTTGGCACTTTTTCCTTCCTCTACATCCTCACCCATGCCTTGGGTCAATGCAAGTGTCTCATATCCTTCTTCTTCTTCATCATCTTTAGCTTCTTCATCTTCTTCTTCTTCTGCAGTGCCCTCACCAAATTTGGCTTTGAGTTTCTTTACATGTTTATCCTTTTTCTTCAATGTGGAGACAATCTTCAACTCCATATCCACCTTTGACCTTACCACATCATAGGTACCAAAATGTGGTCCACTCTTTTCCACTTCCTCAGCTAATAATGCAATTATGGTTGTAGATGCCTCATCTATGTTTATCTCATATCCAAGAGGTCTTAACCATCTAACTCTTGGTATGGCTTCTTGTATGTAAGTATAATCAATATCTACAAGAAATAAAACATCATTTGCATGCTTTTCTATCAATGAAAATGGTATTCTTAGCCTCTACTTCATGGTGTTCTTGAAATCTTCAAAATAGCTAGTCATTAATGTCTCAAAATTAGCTCCCATTTGTTCTATATGTTCATTTACTTGAGCTATTATAGACTTATTTTCTTTCCAGACAACTTTACCAAAAGATGGAAATTCATTCTATACATAGAAAAATATGCAAATCAAAATTGCACCAAACTTGCATTGGGCTCCCATGGTTGTCGTTATTGCTGCTAAGTTCTCATTGATTTGTTGCAATTGTAGTTCTCCAAGATCATAAGTATGATTCTTTTTCACTAGTTTGTAACCTACATCCACTACAATGCATGGCACACTATTAAGTCTACTAGATTGGTAAAATTTTTCTACAATAACCCTAATAGCAAAGTCAACAAGAGGGTCTTGGATAGTGTCTATTGTCATTCCTCTCTTGTTCCATTTGACACTAGTGTTCTTTTCAATTGCTTCCTTGGAATCACTTCTAACGATCTTTGTCCGATCTAGGGTTGGATACCCTGTTACTCTATGTATAATCCTTTTTGTTATTTTTACTAGACTATCCTCCAACCATAAACTTCCATCATGAATCTTGTTGAGCACTATCCTGATCCATTCAGTTTTCAAAACTGTGGGGAATTCTAGGGCACACATCAAACCCTTATTCTCAATGATTTGGTATTCATCTTTCAATACTCCATTTTCACACAATTTGTCATAGGCTTCCCTCATCTCCATATCTCCTATGGATCCAATTTTGTAGTTGTAACATCTTCTAACTGTAGACACCTAAATTTGATTACACCGCTTCGGTAATCCTATTTAGCTATCTCTAAAAGAATCATTAATTAAATTCTTATTTAATTAATCCTTTTCCATCCCCTTGCTGATTAATTTAATTAATCATCTATAGTCCTAATTGATAAATCAAATAACCCATTATTTATCAATTAATCCTATTCTCCTATCTAATTCCAAAATTCCCCATTTATTAAATTAATTTATTAAATAAATCTATTCCTCAAACCTAATAACCCCTAAGCCTATCCCTAATCCACCCCATCCACCCATACTAACCTAGCTTAGTCACTAACTCACCCACCCTCATAAATGCCATCCACTTGCCCATCTCTAATCTAATCCTAACCCAAGTCTAATCCATCCCCTAATCATTTGCACATTCCTAAGCAAGCTTAAGACTTTCCTAAACCAAGCCAAAGTCTCCTCTCAAAAATATCCCACCCACCTAGTCATAAAGGAAGCCCACTATCCCTTAAATGCCCTTAAGTGCTCTTACAAGCACTTATGAGGGCCATTTAAAGCCTTGGGCCTCCTTTGTTGACTCATCCATGTCCTTTCCTCCACCCACTCTCCTTGTGACATGTGTCACTCTCTGATTGACTCTAAGGAAGCACAATCCATGTGCTCTCATCTCATTCAATCTGAGCCCTCCTTAACCATTTCCACATCCTTGCATCGTAGCCCTCCATCCCTCAAGCCTCTTACCTATAAATTGGATCCTCTCCCAAGCCAAATGATCACAATCCATAACCTTAAAGTTACCATGCCATTTTGAGAAGCCAAATCCATACCAATTTCAAATATCCACACCAAAATCCACTTAAATTCCACCATTGAAGCAATTTGAAGCTTGAGCATACATCCCAAATCCACAAATAGACACATCTCCAAATCAAGTGATCATCCTCATTGAGAGAGCCTATCCATGGCTCATATTCTCATTTGAGGACCTCACTTTATCTCTCTTGAAGTTTATATTGATTTTGTTAGTTAATACTTTAGTTTTAAAATAGATTAGTATTTCTTGCTAGCATATTAGTGTATACATTTTGGCATGCCTGGTGGGACCCTGCAAGGGTCATTTTAATCTTATTTAATGCTAGTTTCACATGCTTTTTCATGTTTTGGCTAACCATGGGAGACTAACATTTTATGCTTTAACTTTTGTGTCTTTATCTTGTGGTTTTTGATTGAAGGGTACAATTGACCGCCGCAGGAACGTGCACACAACCCTCTAAGCGGTTTTTACATAGTCAACTCTCAAAAAATCTGGTTTTTTGCATCCCCACGATCACAAGAATGTGATTCTGTGACCACAGGAACAAGGCTATTAGCCAGCAGGAAAGCGAACCCGTGACTGCGAGTACACAGTTCATCCCAAGAAGTTGCTTTACCATATCCCATAATATCTCCGCATTCCTGCCAATGTTTCTTTCGTGGGAATGCTAGAACAGCCGGCGGGATCACAACATTCACCTGTGGGAACGCCATCATTAACCTGCAAACTAATTCTTTTTGTTGACCTCTCAAACCCATTGAGGAATTTGCCTGCGGGAACGCTCAAAAATTTGCCTGCGAAATCGCTTTCTTGTGAGATCGCACTATGTTTTTAACCCACGGCCTCATTTCCTACATTTTTTTCACCACTCTTGTGTTGCGTTCTCATGACATTTTTCCCACGTTCTTGTGCCTGCGAGATCGTAGCTTAAACCCGCGGGTTCACACTGTTAGCTGATTTGCTCATAATTTTGACAGTTTTTCGTGCAGGTTTTTATTCTTACTTGTTTTCTGTAATTTTTATCATCATATCTTTATGCTCATTATCAAATCATAATCATAATCATATTTAAAAAGAAAAAAGAAAAAAAAGAAAAAGAGTATAAATCAAAATTTGACTTTTAGTGGTTTCGTAGGATATGGACTATTTTGAGTTGATTTACGCATATCAACAATAACAAAAAAAGTTTTAAAAAATAAATTCAACATAGTTAAGCTTTCATTTTGGAAGATTTTGGGTGACTAATCAAATTTCTATTTTGTAGCATTGTAGGTTGGAGCATCTTACAAACCTAATCATGTTTTTTGTAGGTTTTTCTTAGAATGAACTTGCATGTTTGAACACATCTTTCATTGAATGAATGTCACTCAAATCACTCTCGAATTCCATAGACTAAAATCAAGTTTTTATTGGAATGCATGCTTAAAAAAACAAACACAATCTTGAATGCCAAAAATCAAATCATCACTGCAATACCTCACACTTCAAATTTGGGCATAAAATACTTAAACACAATCTTTAATGCCTAAAAATCAATGAACATTGCATGATTTTGACACATTTCAATAACACTCACATTTCTTACGTTGACAATCTCTTGATTTCCATTATGTTGACGACGTTGTCAAGTTGGAATGAACATTGTATGCCATAATCACGGGTGTCTTCAATCATAGCTTACAAAATTTAAATAATCAATTGGAAAATAATGAGTGTCTTTTAAACCCAAGATCACTTATGTGGTCTTGTTTTTCACTTTTTAGGAGGCCTACTTGGGGATTTCATCACCCCTTGGGACGACCTCAACTCTAGCATTCTGGCGGAGTATAAACATTGGGAGGTGAATTGAAAGACACCTTTCTTGGAAGCATAATCTTGTCACTCTTGGCTAAGCCCCAAAGAACTTTATACCTTTGGGAAGTGAAGGTGGAGATTTGGGTTACCGTCTCCTCCCAGCTGAGTGGCATTATTTTCTTTCATCTACAAATTTGGGCCTCATGTACCTTGCATATATTTAGGACACCCCTATCTAAGCTTGTATATCCTAGAAAAAACCTTATAGGGCTATTGGTGTGTTTAACATGCTTGCGTGTTCAACATCCTCCCCATGTTTCAAGAAAAAAATCAAATCATTTTGCTAAAGAGATCACTTGTTTATCCTTTGAAACGGTTGTTAGCAAGTCCATTTGCAACAACCCAACCATTGGTCAATCATTCAACCCAAATGAAGGGCATACTTAGCGTAGTTACTGCCTCATCCAAGATTCATCCAAGCTTCCAAGCTTTCCTCTAGTATCATCATTCCTGAGGTCTTCCATAGAATCTTCATTTTTCTCTCCATGTCTCAACTATGCAGCATTCCATTCCTACCCAACTCATCATCCAAATCCAAATTTGAGCTTCCCAACTTATCCTAATTTGCATTTCCATGTTCATCCTTCATCCCCAAAACATCATGTCACAATCCTATTACGATGAGTTTGGTCATCCCACCTTTTCTCCGACTCCATCCTATTCCAATTATGATGATGATCTTCTTGACTATGACAGGTATATTGAAAGCCTTAGATATATTCCTCCAAACATCCCCCAAAATCCAAACATTCCTTCCAACTACTCCATCCCTCCTTCAAACATACCCACTAGTACTCCTTACCATGTCTTTAACAAGGGAAATCCATTATTATCCTTATCCTTACCTCCTTCCTATATTGTGCCCACATATTCCTCCTATACATCAGTCAAACCTCCATCTTCCTCTACCTTTATCTCCCAACCTCCACCATTCCAGAACAATTCTAATAGCTACATCCCTAGTCCAAATCCACCATCCCAATATCCTTCAAACCCCTTTCCAAATCCTCCAACCAATCCTAGTCATACAACATATCACCCCAATCCCCTTACTCCTCCCAGTCCAACACACTCATCTCCAAGGAATTTTACAAGGAAGCCCAAAGCAATTCCACCTCCCACACCCATCATTCCTCTTACATCGTCCTATCTCTACCATCCCTATCGCATCCACCCCACTTCTCAAAACCCCTCCATCTCCTACCTCGCATCCATCAAATCCCTCCAAATCCCATCCACATATCCTCCTCCTAGCATTACCCAAATCCCATATAATGAACCAAATGAGTCCCTCCCCCATCAACTCATCCCCATTGAAGAAACTCCTACCCATCCATCTACCTCACTTAAAAAGACCATCCACACTTCTCCTATCATACCATCCACTCCAACCCATTCCTGTCAAGATCTTGTCCAAAAGCATGTTGAAATATCCCCCAACACAACAGAAGATCTTGCCATCCCACTTATTCCCCTACATGACCCACTTTTACCATCCCCTCCATATCTAAATCCTACCATCATACCTACTCCATCTCAAAATCCATTTCCATCAACCCATCCAACTCAAGATCCTATCCTTCCATCCCCTCTACTTCATGCTCATACAAATCCCATAATCCATGATGATAGATCCATTGAAGAAGAACTAACTATCATATATGAAGCTTCGATTCCTTCAGCTAGTAATGGACTCACATCTTGTGTTCCAAATAATGTACATCATGTTAAAGAAATAAATAAAATTGTTTCTCTAGATGTTGGTATCCCTGCTATTCCTGCATGTTCGCAAGTCCTTCCATCTCCACCCCAAAGTTTCCATCCATCTTATCCTACATCTATTTTGGGGCCTTATCCTACTTCTTTTCAACCCTCCATTTTGGGTCCATATACCTCTTATCCAAATCCCCCACCCTTTCCATCCATTTTGGGTCCTTATATACCTAATATGAATCCTTTATCTCCTCCATCTATTTTGGGACCTACACCTTCCCTATTTCCATCTATTTTGGGCCCATATCATTCATTCCCTCCATCCATTTTGGGCAATTGCATTCCTTCGTATCCTATATTCCAATCTATCCTTCCATCCCCTCAAATCCACTAGCTAGATCATCAAAGGCACTCACCCTTGAATCCCTTCCAACCTTTAAACCCTATCACTCCATCCATTATCCCTCCATATCCCCCCTGCTGTTGTTTCCATACCATGGCTAATAAAAGCATATTCGATGCCAAAATAAAAAAGTATAAATCCAAAAATCCACAAAAATCCAAGTCTCAACATGTCCCTTCTAAAATACATGTTCAAGAAGAAAAACGTTTGATCCAAATCAAAGAAAAAATCAAGAGGCCACAAAGGCCCAAGCTAAAAATGTCAAAACTCATGTGGATACCCAAGATGCTCCTAAAAGAAATGCATCTCAAAGAAAAATCTCAATTGGCATCCATTCATGCTACTCAAAAAGCCTCATCCATTCATCCTTTATCCAAATCCCCATATATACATCCTTCATCCCCCTAACCCACTCTTAGCCCATATGCTTCTTATCCTAAATTTCCAATCCTCCATCTTCCAACTTTACTTGTAGTCCTTATCTTTCTCTTCCTCCATTTTCTCCTCAACCTTGCTCAATACCATCTTTCCCACTACTTCGTCACCTCTCAAGGTGTGTGCCAATGATGATCTTTCCATTTTCCTCATCCATTTACCCACAAGCCTTATGTCTTCCCATCCATTATCTGCCAAACTCCCACCCACCATTCCACTTGTTCAATCCAATCCTTTTCCATCCATCCTACCAACATCTATGAGTCAAAATGCATCAAAAAAGTCAAAAACAAAAAAACAAAAAAAATCATCCATTGGTGAAAACTTGGCAATTCAAGCGCCATGGATAAGTACCATGATGAAAACTTGGAAAACAAGTGTCATGCGTAACCTCTCCATCCAAATTCTTTGTACACTTGGGGGCACGTTCCATCACCCATCATACCCATCTCATCCCACCATTCCAACCACATCCTATCCATTTCACCCACCATCCTCCTTCGGATCTTGATCCTAATAAAGTCCACCACTAGATACATGCTTTTGGTCATCCCTTTGACATCCATTTTCCATCAAAGTTTGTATCCACCTATCCTTTATCTACCCATTCTTTCATCCATCCAATCCCTCCATTGGCCTCATCCACCCATCCTCCTTATCCTCTACCTCATTAACCTTTCACATCCTAGCTTCCATCTATCTCCCTCATCCTCTTGTTGACCAATATTCAATCCTACTGCATCCCTCATACAAAATCCTCTTGAATAGCATATTATAACTAGGGGCACTCTATTCCTTGGAGACCGTGTCGTGTCCATCTTTCCATCAATCCTTATCTTTTTGCATTCCTCTACCCAAATTCCTCTATCCACTGTTTCCTTTTTCATCTATCCTTGCATCTCCCAACATTACCTCCATCTTTCCATCACCTGGTACATCCCTTTTCATCGGTACCTAGCCCTCCACTATCCCTCATCCCATGCTTTCCATCCACTATCACCTCATCCTGAGCCTCCATTCAGTATCCTCCCATCCCAAGCTTTTCTCTTGCTGTCTCCTCATCCTGAGCTTCTCACTTCCACTATCATAAGCTTTTCACAAACCATCTTCTCCTTTTCAGCTTTTCATCCCCTCTATCTCCTTATCCCATGCTTTTCCTCTACCTCCCCATCTCAAGCTTTTCATCCACTATCTTCTCATCCCAAACCTTTCATCCACTATCCCTTCATCTTTATCTTTCCTGTCACTATCCTATCATGTTGCGCTTTTGTCTGGTAATCCCTTATACATCTTTGGATATGTTAGCTATATATTCCTTTCCCATTCATCCTTATCTTGGTACCATTGTATATCTCTCCTCTCTTCACGTCAGTTCCTTCTTGATCACAAATTGCAGTTCTCTTGGTTTAGTGCTTTAGCGAATCCTTGTATGAGATCCCCTGTCATCAAAATGTTGTCCTAAAGAGTTCTAATTGCCTAGCTCATCCTAGTCCTCGATATTACCTATGGATCCCTACAGGATGCATCCTTCCTCTTGTCTGATCTTGGTCCATCAATATCCAGTCCTACCAATCTCTTTGGCAAAAGGTTAACTTTTTTATGGATTTACATTTTCTTTCGATTTATTTTCTTTTCAGGATTTCCAGCTTGGTTCTTAAAGTATCTCTTCCAAGTGCCTTGGGTTGTTCCCTCCTCAAGGTCACCACGATCATTTCTATCATGGTGTGCTATGAATGGGGCAACTCGAGAGCAAGGTCTTGATCAGGTCTTTTATTTGTTTTTCTTTTCTGCTTGTGGGTTACCCAGTGTTGGTTCCATGCAACTTCCTTTGGGATTCATGTGTGATGTAGGGGCAATCCTTGCATATTTGTTATGAGTCAGTTCATCAGTCCTCTAGACAGTTAGTGAAAAGGCCTTGCTGTTCTTGGTAACCTTGGCAATTAACCAACATTCCTATATTAAATCTAGTGCTCAACTACATGGTGGTACTTCTCTTTGAAGTATCCCCCCGCTCAAAATACTTCAATGGATTCCCTTCATCTCCATTATCCCCCATCCATATCCAACATCCATCTCTCCCACCCTCACTTGTGCATCAGTTATCTCTCAGAATCAATCCACAATCTTAGTCTTAGGGATCCACCCATCAAATCCCTCCACCAGGCCTCATCTTTCGAGATCCACAATCCTTGTCCTAAGGATCTTCGAAACCCATCTTCCATCAATCTGACTCTTTGAAATCTTGTTGCATCAGCTTTATCTTCCCATCATCCATCCCCTCCTCCTAGTTTCCTTTTATAGCGTCCACTCCTTCATCCTCCTCCCAATCTTGGAACGTCTTAAGCTTGCTTCCTTTTGTGAATCTGACCTCCCTTTATCATTCTCCTGTAGTGAGAGTTTGAGCTAATTCAGCCCCTTCTCTTTGCCAATCTGTGTCTCTGCTCATCTCGAATTCTTATGCTTTTCAAGAAGCCGTCGAGCCTCATCTTCTCTTTCCACCGCCTTCTTGAGGGGGCATCTTGTAGTCTAGTCTCTCCTCTTCTTATCTGAGACTAGGGCAACTTTGTTGTTAAAACATCTTCCTCATGTCATTTATATTCAAACTTCCTTGAAATAGTGTTATCTCAACACTATGTCAAAGAGGGGCAAAATGTAGACACCTAAATTTGATTACACCGCTTCAATAATCCTATTTAGCTATCTCTAAAGGCATCATTAATTAAATTCTTATTTATTTAATCTTTTTGCATCCCCTAGCTGATTAATTTAATTAATCATCTATAGTCCTAATTGATAAATCAAATAACCCATTATTTATCAATTAATCCTATTCTCCTATCTAATTTCAAAAATCCCTATTTATTAAATAAATTTATTAAATAAATCTATCCCTCAAACCTAATAACCCCTAAGCCTATCCCTAATCCCTCCATTAGCCTAATCCACCCCATCCACCCATACTAACCTAGCTTAGTCACTAACTCACCCACCCTCATAAATGCCATCCACTTGCCCATCTCTAATCTTATCCTAACCCAAGTCTAATCCATCCCCTAACCATTTGCACATTCCTAAGCATGCTTAAGACTTTCCTAATCCAAGCCAAAGTTTCCTCTCAAAAATATCCCACCCACCTAGTCATAAAGGAAGCCCACTATCCCTTAAATGCCCTTAAATCCTCTTACAATCACTTATGAGGGCCATTTAAGGCCTTGGGCCTCCTTTGTTGACTCATCCATGCCCTTTCCTCTACCCACTCTCCCTGTGACATGTGTCACTCTCTGATTGGCTGTAAGGAAGCACAATCCATTTGCTCTCATCTCATTCAATCTGAGCCCTCCTTAACCATTTCCACATCCTTGCATCTTAGCCCTCCATCCCTCAAGCCTCTTGCCTATAAATTGGATCCTCTCCCAAGCCAAATGATCACAATCCATAACCTTAAAGTTACCATGCCATTTTGAGAAGCCAAATCCACACCAATTTCAAATATCCACACCAAAATCCACCTAAATTCCACCATTGAAGCAATTTGAAGCTTGAACATACATCCCAAATCCACAAATAGACACATCTCCAAATCAATTGATCATCCTCATTGAGAGAGCCTATCCATGGCTCATATTCTCATTTGAGGACCTCACTTTGTCTCTCTTGAAGTTTATATTGATTTTGTTAGTTAATGCTTTGGTTTTTAAATAGATTAGTATTTCTTGCTAATATATTAGTGTATACACTAACATCCTAAACCATAACTACCTTAGGAGGTATGACATATAGGGCTCCGGCTAGGTTATTTTTGTATGCCACTTCTGGGATTGGTTGAAAATCTAGTTGTTTCACTTTGTTTGACACTAGTTGAACCTCAAATGTCTCTTTCTCTTGTGGTTTCCTAGAACTAGAGGCTATTTGTGCTAACTATGGTTTAACACGAAGAAATTAAAAACTGTGTAGCTTGGCACAAATGTAAATACCTTGAATTTGATGAAATTGTATTGAATTGTTGTTGAAATTGGATCAAATGTTGGATTCTCTACTTTGAAGTCATTCTGAACTCTTCTTCATCTTTTCTCTTTTTTTGTGATGAAGAAAAATGATTCAAAATGTGATAATATACCCTATTTTCATAGCATTTAATGCTTAGTGTGTTTACGACTATCCACCCAGCTTCTTAAGCATTTCTGTATTTCTCAGCTTCCATTGTCTTTCCACCACTTGGCATCCACAGAAGTATCCCTCACTCAGCTTCAACTAAATTTTCTTCTTTACTCAGCTTTCATTACCAACTCGACTGCAACTAATCATTCAGTTTCTACTAATTTTGGCTATCAACTTAGCTTGTACTAAAATTTTACTTGGCATCTAAAGGCGACTAACTCAGCAACACTGATGATGTCTTGAAGTTTTAACTTTGCATTTCTATTCATTTTGGTCTTTTCCTTTTTAGTACTTGCTTATTTAGGAATTGATGTTTGATAAAGCTTTGTATATCAGTTCCATATGCCTTCTTGTGCTTAGTTGGATGAAGTGTGACCACTTGACCTTTTAGGTGAAGTAATCCCTTCATTTGATGTGCTGCTCCCATCTTTCTTTTTCCATGTTTTATTCATTTCTCCTTTGATGTGTTCAACATCCACCTTCTCTTTTCATTTGTTGGATTTTGAATTGGGTGCCTTTGACCTTGTTGGGAAATTTCTACTAATATGACTAGTCTTCAAACAACCAAAACATGTGGTTTGACTTAACCATCTGTTGTAGTTTCCACTAAAATGTGTTCTTATGCATTTTTTAGGGATGTGCCCATATTCTTGATAGTAATGGCAGCTATAGCTAGTGTTTTAATCCCAATTATAGTGATTTCCATGATTATTTCCCCTTGCTGGCTGATTAGGTGTCTACATAGGCTTTGATCTGCACTCAAAAGCTCTATGTCCATACTTCTTGCAATTGTAGCAATGACCTTCAAATCTTGGTGTTCTGATAGTCCTAGTCCTACAGTCATGTGCTTGATGTCCTTACTTGTTGCACTTATGACAGTGACTCATATTCTTAGGTTTGTCATGCTGATGGGTGTTCTTGCTCCTAAACACATTAGAGGTATGCCCTTTTTAACCATAGAAATGAAAAGTAGGTTTAGTGTTCTTACCTTTGTTACTTCTTTCTTCTACAATCTTGGATGACTCTCCTTTTTCAGTGTTGGTGTATCCTAATCTTGAAGTATTATTGCTGGCTCTTTGTGATTTCAATATCTATTGAAAGTACTTGATGGCCTCATTAGGTTTACTGAAGCTCTTTGCAATTTCCTTTTCTCTTTTGAGGTCATTTTGCAGTTGTTCATTTTGTATCTTTAGTGTAGAGATCTCAATATCCTTGAGATTTAGTTCATGGTGTGCATTCATCATCTAGCTTAGGGTGTCTAGCTGCATGTTTGAAATTCTTGCAAGTTCAATTGACTTTTCTACTAGTATGTTGGCAAGATTTCTCTTGTCATCTTCTAGCATAGCCTTATATTCAATGGCTCTTTTCTTCTATTCAGTCACCTCACAAAGCATTATGGCTTGTGATTCTTGTTCAATCTTAAGAGTTCTAATTTCTTCTACTTGAGCTCTATTCTTCTCCATTACGTCTACTATTGCTGCATCAAACTCTTTGGAGTCTCCATTTGCAAATAACTTTGAGGTGCCAATCTCCTTGTATTGTGTATCATTCTCAGCTATGGAAATCTTTCTTCTTCTCTTTAAGGATTTTCTTAGTTCTTGTCTTGCTTCTTCCAAAGTATGTAGAGCAAGTTGTACATCAAATGTTTGATTCTCTATGATCTTCCCAAGTTTGTAGACTTCCATTTCCAAATCTTTTTCTCCAAGCTGTAAGGCTCCTCATTGTGAGAACTTAGCTCTGATACCAATTGTTTGAATTTACAAGTGGGAAGATTTAATTTTGAGAGGGGGGTGAGGGTGAATCAGAAGTAACAATTTTAACCTCTAAAAACCTTTTAGCTAAAATAATTCACATGCATCTAATTCATCCAATAAACATGAAAGTAAACACATGCATGCAAATATATAACATAAGATTTTGGTAACCTAGAAACCCTCTAAAATGAGAAGGTAAAACTAGGGTGGGGATGACATCCAAAAAATATCATTGTAGCAATATGTAATTGTTTACAGTTACAAATTTTGACCACTTCCAATGGTCTGCCCTATGAAAGGCCTATCCTCTTAAAAGTGACTTGGTTAAAGGATTTACAAACACTCACTTTGAATGTTACCCTATTAAAGGATTTAGAACCTTATTTAAAGGCTTACAACATGGCTATTAAACCAACCTATCATCATAGGATTTTCATTCCTAATACAATGGCTAGAGAGTATTAGAAAGCCTTGTCCTGATGACTTGCAATCTTCAATTGCTGATTCTAGATCCTTGTTTTGCTCTGTGTATTCTAATCTTTGCTTGATCTGATATGTCTCTCCTCAAAATTATGATATTTTTTTCTTGATCAACTAAATTTTGCAATGCTATTATGCTCTTTCTAAGTCTTTTCACCTCTCTACACTTCACTAGCATTCTCCCATAAACTCTCACTCATGCATGAACACAATGGGTTTTGTTCTCCTTTTAAAGTCTTTGAAGACTTAGGGTTAGGTATGAATCTATGATCAATATTCATTCTTCTTTTCCCACTCAATTCTTTCACTTTTCCTATTGGTTGCATGCTTTGTCCATTTTTCTTATTGGCTGCATATTGATTACATAGTTAATGCAAAAGATTCGATCTTATCTTTAAGATCCTTTGAGATTCATCTTGAGTCAGTTCAAAAATGGTTTAGATCTGAGTTTGTGAAGATACAAACTTATATGCTAATTCTATGTTACTCAACACTTACTAGTTGCTGATGCTCGACACATATAGGAATTCTATCTCACTTGGCATCTATATTAATTCTATTTCACTTGACATCTATACTTTTCTCGGCACCTATAGTGACTCGGCATCACTTATCACTCGACACTTGATACTTGCTCAACACCTGAAGTTTACTCAGCATCAACTTGAGAATTGGTAAGAGTGTGTTGACACTCAATTGTCAAAACCAATATGAGACCAACAGAACTTGTCTTTTACAAGTCAACATCTTGCTAGAAATCATAGTCATCAATGCTCTACATGCATCAATTGAATTAGCTCCTTGACATTTACTCTTGACAACACTCAAAGCATCAAGCACATTTTCAAGTATTTTTTTTCTTTTACTTGAACTCTGAAGGTTTTCTTATTGTTGACTCCCAAAATCTCCATAATTGGTGTCTTTTCTCTTTTTTTGAATGATTTGACAAATAATTCTTCTTTTCCTATCAAAGATTTATTCTCAAAATATTCTTCCCACAATTTTCTAAGATGCAATTTGACTGAGCTATCAAGTACCATGTCTTCAAATGAAACTTGATTAACAAGAGAATCTTCATTCATTTTTTGTCAAATGTTCCATGCAAAAAAAATATTTTGAATACTAACATCTTTCTAATCTTTACTTGTATTCTCTTCAACATCAACATGTACCTCTCCATCTTCAACATTAATAGTTACCTCTTTGTCTTCAACAACCTTTCAAGAACATTTTGTATGTCCTTTCATTTTTTCATCCCTCTTTCAATCATATTTTTTTTCTCTTTCTCTTTGAATTCCCATTACGTTTGAAATATTTAAATAAAGCACTTCAATACTCCTCAATAAAAAAATTGATTTTCCACTATCTCATCCCAAATTGCCAATCAAGTAGCAAAGCAATAAGTAGGCATGAAATAATTGATTAATTTTCTTTCAAAATGAAGATTTTAATCCCTCCTTTATATGAGTTTCTTGCACCCATGTGATCATGTAGAGTTGGGTTGATCATACATTGGTTCGGTTGAGGGGTACTCAATCAAGTCTGACTCATTGAGTCCCCTGATGTGGCTTGTCATGTTGTAGCCACATCAACCAAATATTTGTTTTATTGAAATTAGGGTCTTTGAGGCCTAATTTTCCCATTAAAATTTGACAAACATGAAAAATAAAAAATAAAGTTTCGTAGATCTCTAAATCACGAATATTACCATATTTAATTTTTATAGAGTTTGGAGTAGAAAATTAATGTTTAATTTATCAAATAATGAAATTAGACATGTTACATTTTCAAAAGAGGTAGATTCAAAAATAATAATAGTAAATTGTATCCAAAAAATATAAAATTTATATGTTTCACTGGAGGAGAGAGTAATCTTCAATAAAATGTGATTCTCTTTTGTGTTTGGTATAGATTTCATAGGGGAATGATGGTGGGAGATGAACACTATAAATTTCAGAAAAAAAAATATGACTTTGAAAAGCTATAAATCAATAAATATAAATAAAAAATCAATCTTTCTTTTTTCATACACTAGCTACACATGCCTTCTAACATATATTTTAAATTTAGACCAAAGAATCTTTTTGGCATATAGTTCTGTGGCGAGGCGTAAAACCCCTAATTTTAAAGATTTTTTAGCAATAAAAAATTTTACTTTAAAATTTTGAAAAAATGTGAATTATTATTAAAAAAAAATTAAAAATTATATTCATATTCTTCACATTGTTTAACACATTTCATCAATTTACATAATCTTGAAATTCCTAATAGAAATATTACATTTTGGTCATTGAAGTTTATCAGTTTTATTGTTGTTAACCTTTTTCCTGTACAAAAGTGTGACAACTGATTGTGCTCTTAACCTCCACACTCTTTGCTTCAATTTGGTTATTGAAGTATACTAGGGTTGCAAAATTATAAAAAAATAGATGAATCTCTGAGGGATGTCAATTGCATTAGTTGTTGTATAGACAAACCCTTAAAAAAAGGAATGGCTTATGATTAAATTAAGAGCCAAAATTTTAGGCATTTGAGACCGACATTAAGGACACTAGCATAACCTTGGCTCAGTTAAAGGGGAAATAAAATTTTGGAAAACTATAAGCTAGACTCATTGCTAAATTATGGATAGAGGTTAAAACCACATTTATTCAAGCGAAGCTATCGAAAGCTCAAATGAAATGAAATCATCATATAATTGCCACACAATAACTACCATGTCTAAACTCCTTATGAAAAAATGATATGAAAGCCAAGCTACAAAAGAGGGGAAACAACATTTATCATGTTCAAGTCAATTTTAACATGTTCAAGTCATCTGCACATCTAGATTTACTTTGCTCAAGTGCTTGCAAACCCTACTACCTCAAAAACATTTTGGAATATACTTGATGATAAAAAAATGACCACTAACTACATCTATTAGTACAAAAAAATAGAAATAAATGCATTTAATTCATATTTATCCCTCGATGGTGGTTGTTGATTTTTCTTTTTTTATTCCATTTTTTGAAATGCCTTAACCCCAGCAAAATTGTCACTGAACCATCATAGAATTAAAATTTCTACAAAGAAAATATTTTTAAATAAAAGAACCTCAAACTTTATGGTTTGAAACTTTTGAAGTAAACAAAATTAATACATATGAAAAACTATTGTATTGTCTTAAAATGGAAGCACTTCCATGTTAAGAGGGTTTATTCCTCCAAGTAAGTAGTCTAGGGTCATGTCAAGCACCTTGAATGGGTCTTTGCATGGATTTGCCTATTTTACTCATGTTTTGCTTCTCTCTCTCTCTCTCTCCATTTCCAGCCTATTTCTAACAACTTGCTTTGTGACACTGGAGATTTTGACTTTTGGGTTAGATGATCAGGTGGGTCAAGGTCGACCTCGACTTTGACCTAGGTCATGGACAACCTTGAACCTGACCTATGTCAAGGTTGACCTCATCCCTGACCCTAGATTTATTTTTAAATTTCTAGGGGATATGGGACATTAGGCTTTGGAAAGTTTCTTATTCCCACTTCTATGTCAGTTGTTTCAGGTTTTGGAATGGTAAAATCTTAAATTACATTTAATCTAGGTCTATTCCTAGGGGTTAAGGTTAAATGCAATTTAATGCTCCTATGTTGGCCTTCTCTAGGAGTTAGTGCCCTAGATCTATATATAAGGAAGCCTCTTCCTCTCAATTTTCTCTAAGATACATTATGATATTGGACAAACTATTACCTTTTTGCATCCACCATTCTATGAAGTGAAGTTCTACTATCATTCAAGCATTCAAACATTTAAGATCTAGTTCAAGGAGATCCACTGTTAGCCATTGAAGGATTCAATCTGTATGGAGCCCTCTTGTTGAAGATTTCTCCATTTGCATTCATTCAAGTCTTTTCCTATGCAAAGATACATTCAAGATTGGTGTTGTTTAGATCTAATAGCATTGATTTGAGACATCCTACATACATTTCTACTTACTTTTGGAGCATCTATACTTGTGGATTCAAGGATTCGAATCCTTCACAAGGATTTCAACATAAGCAAGGTGAATAGTTCCATTTTGTTTATTTATATTAAAATTTCAATTCAATTTCAAGGTTGATTCCAAATTGGGGTTTGACCAAGGAAAACCCCCCATCAAACAAACAAAACCATTTTTCTTGTAGGTACAGGTGTGGAACTATTAATTGAAGAGAAGACATGGATACCCTTTTTGTTGAACTTGCGAGATCCACAAACATAAATTTCATCAGAGTAGTGTTGGTCAAGGTTGACTTTTTAGGGTACAATTGTGCCTCAGGGTAAGATTGTGCCTTACTATTAGGGTCAAGGTCGACCTCCCTTCAAAAAGACAAAAGATTGTTGGGTTTTTTCTGTCTCGACATTTCTAGTCTAGAATGGATTGTAGATTTTCCAAAAATTGTACATAGACATAAGAAAACAACACTTTCCAGATTCAAGGTTAGTATTTTTCTTTTATCTATTTCAAGATTTAAGCACATACTCCCTCATAATAGAAAGATTATATAACCCTCTCTCCCTATTTTCGATCACATGATCCATTTCTGCATTGATTTCGTTTATGCTCTTGCATTTTAATTTGAAAATCCAAAAATAATTGCAAATTTTCTTTCAAAATACAAAAATATTTATGCTTTATGTTTTCTTAGTTTTTAGTTCATTTACATTGCATTGGTTTATGAGCTTTATTACTTCTAGTCCTACTTCTAATCTTAGGGTTAGACATAGTCATAGACTTATGGGTACCTTTGAGCCTGAGTCTTCTTCTCCTTTCCTTAGGATCCTAGATGAGACTTTGATCCTTCCTGATTCTAATCCTATTATGGAGAAAAAATCTTCTCACTCATCTCATGATGAGGATGATGCTTTAAGAGTTCCTACTGAACAAGTCCAAAAAGTTTCAAATGAACTTGATAAAATGGGTAATTGGCTTCTTCAAGAAAACCATATTCAAGATTCTATTCAAGTTATTGAGGCTCTTAAGAAAGTTCTTCATGATAGTGACCAAGGTGTTAATATCTTGCATGGTATTACTCACCTTGTGCATTTCAATGTTAAACCTTTAGCTCAAGAAGCTCAAGATTTAGGGTTGTTTCCTCTTGTCACTAGTCTAGAACCTTCTTTTATTCCTCTTCCTAGTGTTCCTATTTATACTCCTTTGGTGACTATGATGGTCCTCTCTATCCCTATGAGTGTTCCTCCTATATCCCTCCCTATATCACAACCTTCTTATCATACTATTCCTTTTACTTATTCTACTCCTCTGCCAACTGTAGTTTTTAGTGTTCCTCCAACTATGTCTTCCATTTCTGCAACTTCTTAAACTTTACCTAGTGTATCTAATGTTTCTATTCCTCCTACTTCTTCTCATGATTCTATAATTATTAGTTTGCCTCAAATTGGGTCATCTTTTCAACAACTTGCATCCCTAACTCAAAACAAGTTTAGTATTCCTACATGTGACATGGGAAGTCCTTTGTCTTAGGATATTATTCATACTCCCATTCCTTAGCAAGCCGATATGCCTAGTCTTGAAAATTATAATGGTAAGGGAGACCCTATTCATCAAGTTAAAACATTTCACATCCTTTGTAGTGATTATGCTCATGATCATAGGATTTTAGCTAAGTTATTGGCTCAAACTTTTTGTGACAAGGCCTTACAATGGTTTTGTTCTTTGACTCCTTATTATATTACTTAATTTCCTCAACTTGCTAATGCTATTATTCAAAAATTTCAAAACAAAATTGGCCCACAAGTGTCTTTGACTTATTTGATGCATTGTAAACAAAATTCTAAAGAAAAATTGACTGAATTTATTGGTAGATTTAAGCATCTGCATGCTCAGATTTCCTATCATGTTCTTGATATTGATATTCAATGTATGTTCATTTCAAATTTGCAAAAGGATATTAGACATAAGATTTTGCTTACTAAATTTACTAATTTTCAACAACTTTGTGCAGTGCTTCATCATTATCAATTATAAGTGAGTCAATTTGAGAGCACCACTCCAATGGCTCCCATTCTAGTAGATAAAAGTGATGCTGCTCCTAATCCAAATAAAGTTCAAAAATTCAACAACTATGTCAAGATAAATAAACAAGAAAATGTAGTTGCTGATCAAGTTATTGCATTTCACAATGGCACTTCTACATCTACTTCTTTTCGATTGAATCGTATGTTTACTCCTCTTTTTCAATCTTTACATTATATTATGACTAGGTTGTTAACTACTAATATGATTAATTTACCTCCTATTCAACCTCTTTTACCTGCTAAACTAGTAGCTAAATCTTTTGATCCAAAATCTTTTTGTGAATATCATCGCCCAAATGGTCATGATACTAAGAAATTTTATTCTTTAAAACATAAGGTTCATGAATTAATTGATTCTATGTTATCTGTTGATAATTTTGATGGTAGTGGGAATAAATTTGTTTCTCTCCTAATCAAAATTTATAAGTCTATATGAATCCTTTACCTACACATAATACTAATACTATTGTTGAGCCATCTTCTATGGATATTTTGTATGATTTGAAGATGGATGCTCTTAATCATGTGGTTAATCAAGTGGAGCATATGGCTCAATCTGTATCTTGACCTTAGTCTCAACCTCTACTTCAATCTCAAGTTTTAGCTCCACCTCAACTAAAACTTAAGCCTAAATTGAAGCCTCAACCTAAACCTCAACAACAACCTAAGAAAAAATGACCTTAGGAACTTTTGATTACCTTTGATGATTCTGAGACTATTAAAGCTCCTAATGGTCCCCTTTATATTTATGCTAAGATTGTTGAGATACCCACTTATGGTTGTCTTGTTGATCCTACCTCCTTAGTCAATGTTATTATATAAGAAAATCTTTTTATGAAAATTTTGCAATGTAATTTTTATGATAAATTGGATGTATGGATTCAAAATTCTAATGGTTTTCTTGATCCATCATTTGGTTCTATTGATTTACCGGTTCAACTTTGTGGAAAGATTGTGAACACCACCTTTGTTGTTGTTCCTACCTCTAACCAATTTAAAGTTAAGCTTGGTTTACCATGGTTAAATGCCATGCATTTTGTTGCTTCATCTATTCATAAATGTCTTAAGTTTATTTATGATGGTGAAGTGAAGACAATTAATCATAGTTTATATCATACTTCTAGGCCCATGGATTCTGCTACCATTGACTTCTTTTGGCTGTCTTTACCCAATTCATGTCCTTTTTGACCTGATCATCTTTTACATTCATATCAAGTCTATAAGCATCATAAGATTCTTGAGTTAAGTTTACCTCCCAAGGATCTTAACTGTAGTATTTTTCCTCCACCTTTCATACCTCCTTTATCTATGGCTTCTACAACTATTAATCAAGCTCCTCCTATTGCTTGTCAGTCTGCTAGTAATCCTCCTATAGAACTTGTGAAGAAACTTGTGATTGTTCCTCCTAGTTCTCAACAAATTTCAAGGAAAAATGTAATCAATCTGATAACGAACATCATAAAAAGCCCCATGCTCATGCTAAAGCTTGTAATTCTATTCTTCAAATATCTTTACCTTCTTTGGGCACAACTATGCATGATGTGTTAGAAGAAGTTGATGTTGATGTTAAGTTGCATGATTCTGATGATTTTATTCATATCTTAGATCCTAAATTGATTAATTTAGACGAAGAAGATAATCTTGATGATTTTGATGATGTTAATTATGAATATGAAGCTATTAACATTGACAATGATTTACTTAATATGTTTTCCTCACAATTGACACTTACACCTAGTATTGAACATTGCGATTCTCAAGAGGATCCTTGTTTGGAACTACCTATCATTCCTACTATGTTCGATATAGTCCCTCTTGCAAGTTACCCCCCTTCCCTAAATGATAAAAAACAAGATGGGGAGAGCAGGAAGAGCACTTGATTGGCTAGTCCTTCATGGTAGCCTTTTGTGTGTTTTTCTATTGTACTTTATTTCTCCCGTAATATGTTTGCTAAATGTTGTTAGATTCTTTTATATGATCTTTGTTTTCCTCTTGGTACAAGGTGATAAAATCATCACACTTGTTGCATTATTCTTTTGTATGTATCTCTATTCTTACATATGTCATTCCATGTTATGTTGTACTTGTGCTATTGTTTGTACATGTTTCCTTGTGTAAATTTTCTTGTATTCGTGACTTGGTAGCACTAATTCTTTTTGGTCTCTAGGTCATAGTCCGAAAAGATTCTTCTTTGTATTTCATATGCGATCTTTCCTCCTTTGTGATTGTAGTTCTTCTTTCTTTTGGGAATGATAACAATTCATTTGTAATATATATATATATATATCTTATGATCACACTGACCCCACAGCAGGTAGATCCCTTTTGTGTTCTCTATATGTTTATGTAGTATTTCCCTTTATTTGTTTTCTTCTGGGGGCATCTTGTAGTAGAAACATAATCATTGGAGTTGTTTATGTTTCTGTCAAAGCCATTGCTCCTATTAAAGTGGTAGCAATGACTTTAACACGGGGGCATACACTTTGCTCACTTATTGCACACACACACTTTTCAATACATATACCATTTTTCCCTTTTTGGATTGGTGACTAATCCTTAAAGCATAGATTTATATTTTAGGATCTCTTGATCCCTCTAGTTTCAAATATATTTTTGATCCCTTAAGGTCAAAGGTGTCCTTAAGATTGGATCTCTTTTACTTTTTGGTTTTACTCTTATCGAATAGAATATTCTTAAGAGTGAATCATTGATGGGTTGAATACTAAGTAGTCACATTCATTGGGCAGTTCAATTACATCTTTCTAGTTGCACAGTTTCCTTGTGTAGTTCACAATGGGACATAAGTTCTCATTGGGCGAGATAATCACACTCTTTTCCTTTTTTTCTTTTTCTAGAGATGTCTCACTTATTATGATCTTAGAGTTGACAAAGAATTAAGTCTCTAGGGGCTTGAGGATTTCTTTGTCTCTTTGATTTTAATAATATTATCTTTTCATTGTGATCTACTTTACCAAGAGTTTGCATTGAGTCCATACTCTTGCTAAAGTGGGGGTTAAATGTATCATCTTAAAATGGAAGCACTTCCATGTTAAGATGGTTTAAACCTTTGAGTAAGTGGTATGGGTTTAGTCAAGTACCTTGAATGGGTCTTTGCATGGATTTTCCTATTTTCCCCTTGTTCTTCTTCTCTCTCTCTCTCTCTCCATTTCTAGCCTATTTTTGACAACCTACTCTGTGAAACTAAAGATTTTAACTTCTGGGTCAAGGACAACATGGTGGGTCAAGGTCAACCTTGACCCTAACCTAGGTCAAGGATGACCTCAACCATGACCTAGGGAAGGGTCGACCTTGTCCCTGACCCTAGGTTCATTTTTCAATTTCGACGAGTTATGAGACATCGAGCTTTTGAAAATTTCCTTTTCCTGCTTCTGGGTCAGTTGTTTTGGGTTTCAGAATGTAGACTCTTAAATTACATTTAATCTAGGTCTATTCCTAGTGGTTAAGATTAAATGAGATTTAATGCTCCTATGTTGGCCTTCTCTAGGAGTTAGTGCCCTAGACCTCTATATAAGGAAGCCTCTTCCCCTCAATTTTCTCTAAGATGCATTATGAGATTGGATGAACTATTACATTTCTGCATCCACTATTCGAAGAGTGAAGTTCTACTATCATTCAAGCATTCAAGCATTCAAGATCCAATTCAAGGAGATCCATTGTTAACCATTGAAGGATTCAATCTCTATGGAGCCCTCTTGTTGAAGATTTCTCCATCCACATTCATCCAAGCCTTTTCCTATGCAAAGATACATTCAAGATTGGCGTTGAAGATCTAATTCCATTGATTTGAGACATCCTAGATACATTTCTACATACATTTGGAGCATTCATACTTGTGGATTTCAGGATTCGAATCCTCCACAAGGATTTCAAGGTGAATAGTTCCATTTCGTTTATTTATATTACAATTTCAATTCAATTTCAAGGTTGATTCCAAACCAGCATTTGACCAAGGCAAACCACCCATCAAAAAAAAAACTATTTTTCTTCTAGGTATAGGTGTGGAACAAAAAATTGAAGAGCATATTTGGATACCCTTTTCATCGAACTTGCAAGATCTGTGAATAGAATTTCTGTCAAGGTAGTGCAAGTCAAGGTCAACTTTTTGAGGTAGAATTGTGCCCTGGGGTAAGATTGTGCCCCACTATCAAGGTCAAGGTCAACCTACCTTCAAAAAGACAAAATATTTTTGGGTTTTCTCCATCTTGACATTTCTAGTTCAAAACAAGTTGCAGATTTTTCAAAAATTGTACATAGACATAAGGGTATATGCACTGAGTTGTGCCAAAAAGGTGACAACCTTTTTTTTTTTTTTTTTCATTTTTGAATAGTGCATACACACTATGGCTTGGGTGACCCAAGCCATAGCCCAAGCCATAGTGCGTACGCGCTATAGTGCACTCTAAAAAGAGTGACATTACCTGCAGCCCATTTATTTTATCCCAATTTTTTAGCTTCTTCCAACAACAACACATACATGAGTTGGATAAAACAAAACTTTTCACCACCCACCTTTCCAATATGCCTCCTCACCAGTGAAATTCAAGATCACAAGCACGCCCATGCCCATGTCGTATGTGATCTAAAATTCATTTTGCATTGTTTGATACATTTTTCATATTGTTTTGTAGGTTTTTTATATTGTTTTGTAGGGTTTTTACAATTTTTATTTAGATTTATTTATTTATTTTGATTTCAATTAATTTTTTATCAAGAAATGTCAATGATCAACCAGCAAATCCACAAGAACCTCAAAGCTCTCAAGAACCTCAAAACCAAAACCCTCCCCAAGAAGAACAGCAAATTCTGCAACCTAAACCAATTGCAAGACCTCCACCTGGCACACAAGAAAATATCATAAATGAAATAGAAAGAGGCAAAATTGAATTAGAAGGACTCATTGGTTAGTTGAAAGAATCTGGACAAACCAATCCAATGAGGGCTCAATTGACATCATCCCTCAAATCCATTAAGACACAAATAGCCTTAGTTAGTGGTTAGTTAGATATTTGGTGGGTTAAGAGGGATGAACAAAAAAGATTTTATGAAAATAAATTGTCATATGAAGATGTTAAAAAAAAGGAAATACCAAAAGGTAGAATATGTGCATTATTTAGAAAACTTGATGAGCAAGATACTGTTAGAGAGGGTACTAAATGGTTCATCATCCATCCATTGGTGCATACATGATGCTATTAGAAATAATTTTTGGGATAGGTGGTGGATAGTTTTTGATGCCCCTCCTTGCAACAATCATGAGGTCCCTATGTATTTTTTGAAGAAATTGTATTGTGAGTTTGTCCTTGGGGAGATCTTGAATTATTTTGATATATTAGACTCCCAGGGTAGAGGTGGGGGGTCATCATTTGAGAGGCCGGGAGCACATTGTGACCCTAATGTAATTAGGGCACCTATGGTCAAGCCATAGCACAAGCATGTGACTATTCCTTCAGTTGTGAAGGAACATGTAGAGGCCAGTGCTCTAGGGACCATTAATGCTTTGACACATACCCTCATCCATTGCACAAGCCCATCAGTTGAGGGGGGCCCTTCCACGTATTGTGGTCATATGTGCACTTCATGCGGATCCTTACACACATTCGACACTCATGTTGGAGATGGTGTGGATGATGGGCTCGTCATTGATCAGTTCCTAAATGAGACATTTGGCATTGACACACAGGTAAATTACAATTATAATTTACTAATTTGATCACATTTCATATGTATAGTGAATGATTAATTAATTAGCATCTATTGACATTGTTCAAAATTTAGGGTCAGAGTGTTGGTGGGCCTAGTAGCGATCCTTCGGCCCCATTTTTTGTCCTGTCCACGAGTCCAAAGGTATGTATCAATTTAATCATTTAAATTAATACATATATTTATTAAGTAATCATATTAAGGATTGACGAAAAAATTATGCATGTGCATCAGTTCTCTGTAGGACCGACAACCTTTACTACGGACTCAAAGCATAGACATCATACAAGCTATGTACAGGTAAACATTTAATTTAATTTATTTGATTATATTTGTTTCATGTTTCATGTTACATGTAATGTGTATTGTATGAAATGCAACTCATGACGTCAGACACTCCTCCTCATCTCCAATAGTTCGTCGATCATGGAGTGGCTACAACTATGGCTAGTTCATAGCCTTTGATTGAGGTATGAAATAATTTTCTTGGTTTTAGTTGTTGTTTATAATAGTTAGTATCAAAATTTCTAATGTTATTTATAAATGATTATTTTGATCAAATTTTTGTAGGGTTTTGTTATGCCTAATCGTCCATGAGCCTTCGAGGTGGACTTATAGAGAAACTATTTGATGTCGGTAAGAAAATAATTAATTTTGTCTATACATATATTTGATTTCAACGTATAATAAATATTGATTCATATCTACTTTGTTTGTATCAGCTCAAGTTAGAGAAGAGCCTCAACAAGAGGACAAGCAAGCATGTTAGGAGGACCCCATCATCTCCATTGTCTCCCTCCACACGACGACATAAGACCTCGAGAGATTTGTTTCCTTCCCCTCATGGGAAGTAAAAGATATAGTTGATCTAGACATGTATATATATACACATCAATGGACATATTCAATACACATTTGATGTATATGACATTCTATATTTGATGTATGACATTTATTTGATGTATGGCATTATTCGACTTATGAGATTATTGGTTAATATATGATATGTTTGTTCATATACGACATTATTGGTTATCATAATATATTATGTGTTTGTTAATGTACATGGCATTATTGGTTATCAGTTTATATCATATGTTTGTTCATGTATGACATTAAAATATATATGTTCATGTATGACATTAAATTAGATATGTACATGTATGACATTAAATTAGATATGTTCATGTATGGCATTAAATTCAATACATAATTTTTCAAAACTTTGATAGAATATTGATTAACAATAAACTTTGTCGCTTTTAAGCATAAGTTAATCATTTCCAATATGTCATCATCCTATGATTTATGATCTTGTTCATGTTTAAAGTTTTCCTTCTCTATCATTTGTTTATCAAGTTTAATTCAATACCTAATTAGTTTGAATTTTTGATACAATATTGATTGGCAATACACTTTATTAGTCAAGATCGATCTCACAAAGTTTAAGAGGCGCTGCTTGATAGCTTGACTTGTTTTCGAGGTAATCACAAAAGGATCAAATGCCCTGGAAAGAAATCTATTATTGTAATATACCTAACACTTCCCTTAACAAAAATAATATTTTCTACCAGTTTATTCCAAATTGAAGCAATCAAATTCAAAATACACCGAGCATTAGATAAAACAACTGATAATATAATATGGGCCCCAATAAGCATAGTAACAATGCAAGATCTATAATGGTATTACCTACAAATCAACATTGCATCAATACTACCCTTTATAGTATTAACCCAATGCACAAAGTAATATTATAACTATGCTCCTACCCTCTATTTCACCCATATATTTTATGTCTTAAGTTTTCTGTCAGGATTAGTGGTATGGATAATACCTTGGGAGGGATCACTAGATCACAAGAGTTGTGTTATCTTGTGTTATCCAAGGTCAAATTCTTCAACTACACCAACGTTGCATTCATATAAACAATAATCAACCATGCAGGTGTCCTAGATTAATGTGTAGATTAGATTCATTTTTGTACAATGTAATGGTTATAAATGATTCTTTCTATGTAAAAAATTTGTAAACTTAATTATTCAGGTTAATCTTAAAAATTGTTACATAAGAAGAAGATCAAGTTTTACAATTGCTAATAATCATTAATGTATGCACATACACTTAAACTTAAAAAGGATGACCTAAAGAAGACAAAGTATGAAGTCGATACAAAATCAATAAGAGAGTTCTAACATTATATCTTCAATATTTTTTGAATTAGAGAAAACTAAGTATTAAAATGATGATCTCTATGAATCTGTATCACCATCTAGATGTCTCTCTCCATCTCCCTAACTCTCTCTGTTTTATCTCACATTCATCCTCTTCTTATATCTCTATTCATTTATCACTATCTTTTTATTTCATTTAATCTTCATGTCTACCTACACCTTCTTTTGTTTCCCTCTATCTCTATGCATCTTTCCTTCTCTCCCTCTCTCCTTCTCCCTTTTTAATTATATTTCCCTACTTCTCTATCTCTATCTCTCTATATAATTTTTTTCATATCTCTCTATCCTTGCATCTCACTCTTTCTTATTCCCCCCCTCTTTATATTTCTATTTTTTCCATATCTATGTAGCCATCTATCCTCTTTATCTCCCCCTCACTAATGTAGAGATGTTGAGCAAGAAGTGAGGTTTAAGCACTTTCTTCTTCCTAATCTACCAAACTAAACTTGTGGCCTTCCTAATATCTTACTCCTTTAGGATATCATTTTTGTGGCCTATCCAAAGTGATAGGGTCATTTGTGAACTCCTCCAAGGTGAGTACTTCTCTAATCAAGATCTTGCACCTTTTTGTTTGAGGGACACTAGCCCTATTCCAAGAAAATAACTACAACTCTTCACCAAAGGCTTCACCAACCCCAAGTTTCTATTGAGACACCTTCCTTATGTTGAACTGATCAAGAATCAACTCTTGGTTTAACCCTCCAATTGTCGTATAGTACAAAATGTTGACTATCATAGAATTCCTTGTAGGTCTCTTACTCTAATTTTCTAGACTTAAATTCCTCTTAGGTTGAAATCTAACTATTTTATGGGTAGATTTAGACACCCTTTTGGAATTTATTTAAGACTTCAAAGCCTAGATTCCCAATTCCATTCCTGTAGCACCTAACCCATGCAAAGTACATAGACCTAATAAGGTCACAATAGGTTTGGTTTTCAAAGTAATTACTAGATAATTGGTGCATGAATTGGTGCATGGCCTTAGACCTCCTCTAGTAACCAAAAATAACTCAAATCCACCACTAAACTACACCCATCAATTCAATTCAACATTTTAATTTTTTTTTGGTCTCAATCCTACTTGAATACACTAAGCTATTCAACTTAGGGACCAATGCAAAAATAGTTTTTCCATCAAGACACTTCCTGAGCTCTAGAAATCTATAATTATACCCTCCTTACTTGAATTTTCTAGAATCTTAGAGAATTCCACTGGTTCAAATACAAGTTAGGGCTTCATTTGTGGAATGAGCTCTTAATAAGCCTTTTCCTAGATTGTTTCTAGAAAACTTGCCTTAAACACTATAAATCAAAACTAAACTATCTCAAACCAATTTAAAATATCACAATAACACAAAGGATCTTCAACAAATAAACTTAGTTTGTAAGAATCACCACAGATATGATCGCACAACTAAAACCATACTCCCTAAGACCAAATAACTTAAGTCCCTTTAGTTTGGATTTCTTCTAAATTGAAAGCAATCTTCTTAATGTTTTTAAGTGTCAACCAAGTAGCATCCCCCAATAAATGATGTTTCTATTTTACTAGGTATTCATAGTAAGTAGACCTTTTGGTTTGTTTGGCTATCCTCTTGTCTAGAATGCATTCAATTTCTTGTATTGGTGGTTGAGGAAGGTCTTGTAGCTCCTTGTCTTGTGGTAGATCTTCATTACCTACAATGACGATACTAGTAATAGGATCTTTATATGCATATAGGTCAGCTATATCATATAATAAGTTGAAATTAGATAACCATTAAATACTTTGTAAAGTATTGCCTACATATCATTATAGCCACATCAACTGAGTTCAAATTAATATTTAAAATGTAGGAACACATCAAGAAAGACATATGAAAGGTGAGAGAGATTTGGAAAGTTTACTCAGCCAAATTGATTTAGCCATGTTTACCAGGCCACTCAGAGCTAGCGAAGTAGACAATTTGATCCCACAATGAAAGGTGAGAGAGATTTGGCAGTTGGCAACTTTGTACTAGCCAACACTGCAAGTTTCAGCATCGCCCGAGATGGCATCATAAAATGAAAAAAGAGTGTGATCTCCAAAAAGTGAGAGAGGTTATTGTAGGTCTCTGCAACATGGTCATGTAGGAACTAGAAACACATCCATACCTCACACGAGCTCTGAGATATGCCTTGTCAAAGATCACAACCCTATGGCATTTAGTGACCCTTAGAGATGTTCTAGTTCAGCGTGCCTGAGAACGTTCAAGCACTAAAGGGGATAGGATGAGGTTGGGGATAGGGTTTACCTGACCACCCAGAGCTAATGGAGAAGAAAGTTTGATCCCACAACAAAAGGTGAGAGAGATTTGGCAGTTGGAAACTTTGTACTAGCCAACACTGCAAGTTTCAGCATCACCCGAGATGGCGTCGTAAAATGAAAACGGAGTGTGATTTCTAAAAAGTGAGAAAGGTTATTGTAAGTCTCTGCAACATGGTCCTATAAGAACTAGAATTGCATCCATACCTCGCATGAGCTCTAATATATATCCCATCAAAGATCACAACCCTATGGCATTTAGTGACCCTTAGGGACATTTTGGTTTGGCATGCCTGAGATTGTTCAAGCACTGAAGGGGATAGGATGAGATTGGGGATAGGGTTTACCCAACCACTCAGGGCTAATGGTGGAGAAAGTTCGATTCCACAACGAAAGGTGAGAGAGATTTGGCAGTTGGCAACTTTGTACTGGCCAACTCTACAAGTTTCAACATCACCTGAGATGAGGTCGTAAAATGAAAATGGAGTGTGATCTTCAAAAAGTGAAAGAGGTTATTGTAGGTTTGCACAACACAGTCCTATAGGAAATAGAATGGCATCCATACCTTGCACAAGCTTCGAGATATGCCCCATCAAAGATCGCAACCTTATGGCATTTAGTGACCCTTAGGGACGTTCTGGTTTGGCATGCCCGAGAACATTTGAGCACTAAAGGGGACATGATGAGGTTGGGGATAGGGTTTACCTAACCACTCAGAGCTAACGGAGTAGACAGTTTGATCCCACGCCAAAAGGTAAGAGAGATTTGGTAGTTGGCAACTTTGTACTAGCCAACACTACAAGTTTCAGCATCACCTGAGATGGCATTGTAAAATGAAAACGGAGTGTGATATCCAAAAAGTGAGACAGGTTATTGTAGGTCTCCGCAACACAGTCCTGTAGGAACTAGAATTACATTCATACCTCGCACGAGCTCTGAGATATGCCCCATCAAAGATTGCAACCCTATGGCATTTAGTGACTTTTATGGACGTTCTGGTTTGGTATGCCAGAGAACGTTCGAGCACTGAAGGGGACAGGAAAATGTTGGGGATAGGATTTACCTGGCCACCCAAAGCTAACAGAGTAGACAGTTCAACTCCATGACGAAAGGTGAGAGAGATTTGGCAGTTGACAACTTTGTACTGGCCAACACTACAAGTTTTAGCATCACCCAAGATGGCATCATAAAATGAAAATGGAGTGTGATCTCCAAAAAGTGAGAGAGGTTATTGTAGGTCTCTGCAACATGGTCTTGTAGGAACTAGAATTGCATCTATACCTTGCATGAGCTTCGAGATATGCCCCATCAAAGATCACAACCCTATGGCATTTAGTGACCCTTAAGGACATTCTGGTTTTCCATGCCCAAGAACGTTCAAGCATTGAAGGGGATATGAAAAGGTTGGGAATAGGGTTTAATCAGCCACCTGGAGCTAATGGAGTAGATAGTTTGATCCCACAACACCTTTTCCACTAAGTTGCAAATTTGAGCAACTTTTACAACTTTCAACAATGCAACTTTGCACAAAAAGTGCAATTTTTACAGTTTCACTTGATCCCAATTCTATGACTTAGAAAGGGTTTGGAAACAGTAAAATAAATTATTTCCAAATGCTCATCCCTTTACCAATTCCCAAAATCTTGCAAAGTTGTCAGCATTTTTGCAATTTTGCTTTAACAACTTTTGCAATTTTTTGCAATTTTTGACATCTTAACTCCTAGATACCTATAACTTAACCTAATGACCCTAAGGACATTTATAACCTTCTAAGAAATATAAAATTCTTTTTTCCCTTGAAAAATCACCTATATTGCTCATTTTTATGCCTAAAAAGTAGCCCATAGGCATATTTGACAAAAAACCCCACAATAAAAATAATGACCAGGGGTGACTTCCAAGCATGGAAAGGGTCTATTTAGGTCCAAAATAACATTAATCCAACATTAGATTCAAACTATGCAACTTTCATTGGCTAGTTGCTTCACAAACTCAAGACTAGGCTTCTAGCCTTTAACATGGAAAATCACAAACATCTCCTCGTAACCCAAAGAAAAGAATCATGGATTTGGATACCATTTTGAGTTTTATACAACATACTAAAGCCTTGGGATCTCAAGAGAAGTATGCATCAACTAAATTTTTTAAGGCTCACTTAGGAATGTAGGTAATTAGGCATCCATTAACAAAGAAAGTACCCCACCTCTTGAGAAAAAATTCAAACTAGAAATTGGAACATTAGGGGGATCATGTAAGATGATCACATACTAATTTTCAAGCCTTGAAACCTTCTCTATAGCGATTTATGGAAGATGTTGCTCCGAATTTCTAGCATGCACATGGATCTTGCATGCCTAGGACATCAAGTTTTTCTCTTTAGCCTCATTATTTTAACCTAAAACCAAAAGGAACATAAAAATCATTTTCCTAACTTGGATTCCACCAAGGTTCATTAATTTCCCATGGTGGAATCTCAAGATATGAGGGAAAATAGATGAAACCCTAGGTAATGGCACAAAATGGGGACATCAGTTAGTAAAATGGGAATATCTTGAGTTGTAGTGTGAATTAGAATCTCATTCCAAGTGCAACAGAAAGAAGATTCACAAAGCTATCCAACCATACTAGATATCCATACTTATATGTGATAAACTTGACCAATGAGTAGCAAACATTGAATAAAACTTAAAATTTTTGCCTTTTTCTTTGTTGTTTCAATTTTGTACAGCTTGTAAGGATTGGTAGTAGTGAAATTTTGGTATGGTTGGTATGTATGGATTGGTAGTACTCATACTTCCTTTGTAACCTAGTGTAATCTGGCCAATTAGGTTTGTGACTCAAAGTGGGTGTTAGTTGGTGTTGGAATAGAGTTGGAGTTTGATCTTTTGGAATCTCTAAGAAGTGGTTAAAGGGTGTCTAAAGAGGTGAAAAGATAGTGTGGCCCTTTGTTAAGTGTCTAGTTGTATGAATTAATGTTGATCCATTAGCATTTTCTTAGAGAAATATCAAATATTTTGGACTTCTAAAATGAATTCTAGAAGGTGTTATAATCTCTTCAATTCCCTCAACATTTTGAACATCAACGTAAGGTTGAGTGTATTGCGTACCTTGAACCGAAGATGATGTGCCTTGGCAATAAGATGCAAAAGATGGAATATCACCTAATTGATGTGTTGATGTTGTGCCTTCAACATAATATGATGGAGTGTGTATATTGTCAGATCTACAAATCAGTGTCTCTTCAACATGAGAGGACGATATGACTTCAAAATTGGAAGATGGTGTAGCAGACGATATGACTCCAACATTGAAAGATGGTGTAGCTTCATAATTCAATTGTCTTCTTGAACGTAATAGTGTCATTCATTCTCTTTGTCTTTCCAATTCTTCCTCTTTATTTCTTTGTACTGGTGGTTCTTGATCCTCTTCGAAAGTCAATTCTTCATTATTGCTTTGCAATTTTCTTTGTTCATGTAGTAATTTCATTTTATCTCTTTTAATTGCCAAATCTCTCTCCCTATCTTCATTTGTTTGAGCTTTTGGTTTCTTCCTTGGCATGATGATGATTTCTACATGTCAAATTATTCAAACATCTGAATTACTTAAAATGTGTAAATTATAAATTATATAACAGATTTCCACAATCCATGATAATAAGATTTATGCTTCTGGGTAAGATTGTGTGAGAGTTTTTTTGCATCAACGTTCTGGATCATACTCAGTGATCCATCATCAAGATTAGAGTGAAAAAAATTAGTAGTTTAGAAACTAGATTCAAAGGACTACGACTTTTGTTTTTGTCATATCTTAAAATTTCGAGCGTAACTATCTTCAAATTCTTGTTGAAGTTTAGAAATTGCTGATTTCAGGAAAAAGGTGTCCACTTTTACCCCCCTTTTGGCACCACAACTTGGTGCATTTACCCATAAGAAAAAAACACTTTCCAGATTCAATGTTAGTATTTGTCTTTTATCTATTTCAAGATTTAAGCACATACTCCCTCATAATAGAAATATTATATAACCCCCTCTCTCCCTATTTTCCATCACATGATCCATTTTTGCATTGATCACTTTCTTGTGCTTAATCAATTTGGATCATCACATTAGAAATTAGGGTTAACAGAGGAAACCTTATTTTCTTCCTATTCAAGTGTGAACATAAGTTCCTTCACTCCTAATAACAAGAAATAAACTATATTTAAAAGATATAAGTAGAATACCTCATCAAAAGCAAAATCTACTCTTACAATACAATTTAGAACTAATAAAACTTACTAATATTTTTAAATGTAAAATAGTAAAACTAAAAATGATAAATATTAAAGTAAAATGAATTAAATTTAAGTACCACGACATATTTAAGAAAACAATAGAAAGTCCAAAATAACTAGTAATTGCTCCTTGGTGTGCAATGGGTACATTGAAGATGTATGAAGGGGCGTATAAAATGTGAATTTATTTTTTTATTAATTTTCAATTCAATATATGTACAAAATTTTATTTTGATGGAACTTTGTTTAAAATAATTAATAAAAATCTTGAAAACAATCCTTCACTCCATATTCTAAAGTTTTGTTGTAAAGTGTTTGCTTCATAGAACTAAACATTTGTTGTCCAAGCTAATATGAGTCATTATTTGACCTATAGATGATTGCCCACATTTTGACAAACAATCTACATGCCTAGTCTATGCTTTAACATTTTTTGCAAAAGACAACCTATACGTTCTATTTTTGTAGAAACCAAGGAAGGTCGGGGCGGGGGGGGGGGGGCAGGGGGTGGAATGAAAATAATTCTTAACTTTGTGAATTGATTAAAGTAGCCAGAGATAGAGTAGTTTGGTTTGTCCATTTCAAAATGAATTCATCTTCAACAAGATTATGTAATAGTTTTTCTTTCACTCTCTACATTTTTCAATTGCATCGTTGAACCTCTCCATTGGTAAGGAAAAAAACAACAAAAGCATTTCCAAGTATATATTTTTAGTAGATCCTACATAGGGTTTTATGAAAATGTCTAAGTGTCTAGCATTCATATTGTGCTTTATGTCTAACTATGCAAAAATAATAAAAATTTCAAGCATATATTTTTATTCCTTTATATTTGAAGTATAAGCTATCATATCTATGAAAATAAACTAACATCCTTGTGATTTTTTCGGATTCTTACAAGGATCTTGTTTTATCCCCCAACTCAATAATAAAGCATATTTGTCATGATGATCATTTTTCATAGTTCACCAAAGATGCCCTAATCATTGTGGTTGGTTGACTCACACTTTATATCATATACTCTTCTTCCCCAAAATGGAGATAGACCCATGTGTTAGAAAATCTTTGTGATCATGTTTTGAAAAATATTAAATGCAATGATTTTAAAACAATTTTATATTGAATAAAATAATATATAAATAATTACATATAATTAATTTAATCTATAGAAATAATATATAAATAATTGCAATATTGGTAGAAGAGCGTGTTTGCTTGAAATTAGAAGTACACATATTTGCAAAAATCCTCAAAATAATTGTCAAATGCATCAAGTATAAACATGTTAATCTCTAGACAAAATGTACCAAAGACAAAAAAAACTATGAAACATGATTTTTTTTTCAAATTCATGAAACCATAGTGAAAGTTTTTCAAAAAAATTTTTGTTTTCGATCACCAAATATATAGATCATGAAGATGAAATGTTAAAAATTTCAAAAAAAAAAATTGTGTTTTTGTTTTTTTTAAAAATCTAGTCAATGATGCAATTATAAGAAAGATAGCCACATTGTGAAGTACGCCATCCAGAGGCCAATCCTGATTACGGTGACCCGAATTGTTGGCCGATGCATTTTGAGGTTGGCATTGAATTTATTTTATGTTCACCTAGTTTAAAATATAATTATAGACCAGAGCTTGATCTAGTTTAGTTGACGCGATATATTTTGTGCAAGTTGTAGAGGAGCTGGTGATTTTGGAAAGTGTTAGATAAATTATTTATCACCATCCATATGTCGGCAGAGACAAAACAATATCCATGTTTATCATGTTCAACCAACCATAGCAGTCTTTAGTCATCCACAACCGACTTCTGCCATCCACTCTATCATCCACCATTAATTATACAATTAACTTTGGTATGGGGCATTATAGCATTTAATATGCATTTCTCTATAAATAGAATAAGCTGGACATGTGATCTGTACAACCCATCTTTGGGTTTCTTTTCTATTGGTTTCTCTTCTGTAGGCATTGCAAGTGTTTTAACTTAGTATCAGAGAAATTAATGTTTTCCAACTTGGTATCAGAGAGCCAGAGGGGAGAATAGTACGTGAGTTGTTTAAGGTACAAATGAAGAGTGGAAGACATATACTGAAACTTGTTTGAAGGAATTCTCTATAGAGTTAAGGCCCCGTTTGGTTACGGGAGTACTGGGTGCGGAATAGGGTTTTCAGCACCAAAATCGGGTTATGGAAGAAAACGGTGGCGTTTGGTTCATCAAATGCATAACCCGGTTTCGGGTTTTGTCTACCAATTTCACTCAAAAATTGGAAGAAATTTATTCTAGGAAATAGGTGGAAGTTGAAATGAAAACCAGGTTTTGGGTTTTTATGAATGTGTTTGAATAAATCGTCGGGTCCGCCGAATCCATCTTAGGTTTTTGGAAGAACAAATTGGGTTTTTTGGAAGACGATGGTTGTATTATTTTCGTGCTCTGTTGTGCGAAGGCGAGGGTTTCTGGTTTGCTGCGTTTGTTGGGCTTGTGGGTTTTTTGTGGCTGTGGTTTGCGAGGGTTTCTGGTTTGCTGTCGTTTGCTGGGTTTGTGGGTTTTCTGTGGCCGTGGTTTCCTGTGGCCGTGGCATTTTCTGCGATATCTCTTCTCCACTTTGAACAGCAGCGGCGGTAAACAGTTCTCTTCTCACACCCACCTTTGCATACTGGATTTTTTAAAGTTTTTTTGGTTCATTCAAACGTAACTGCGTGTTGCAAGTCTGCTTAGAAAACTAGTTAAAATATATGCTCAGGAATGAGTCCCAGTATGTTTAACTCTGATTACTTGTATATATCATAGTTAAAGTTTTAATTTTTTGTACTCTACAAGTATATCAATAGCTTTTATCTATACATAGCTGACCTATACATAGTTTATCATGGTTCTATTTCTATCTACTATCTGCCTAGCAATTTAGTCAATATATGTGGTAACTGTTTGTTTCAAATCTATTTTTAAAATAGTCAATATGTGCTCACTAATAAATTCGAGTATAGTGTTGTGAGAGATCAATACCAGTGAAATGAAAAATTATACTTTGTAACAGTTTCTGGCTATTTGTTTTAAATCTGTTTAGCAAAATAGTCAATATGTGCTCACTAATAAATTCCACTATAGTGCTATGAGAGATCAATACCAGTGAAATGAACAACCAAACTTTGTAACAATTTCTTGCCAGTAATGAGTTCTAGTATGTTGTTGTGAGAGATAAATGAAATACCATTAAATAGAGCCAAGTCATAAACTTGTGCTCACTAATAAATTCCAGTATAGTGCTGTGAGAGATCAATACCAGTGAAATGAATAATTAAACTTTCTAACTGTTTCTTGCCAGTAATGAGTTCTAGTATACTGCTGTGAGAGATGAATGCAATACCATTAAATAGAGTCAAGTCATAAACTATGTATGGATCAACTATGTATAGATCAATGGCAATCATGACTTTTATCTATACATAATCAATATGTTCTCAATATGTGCTTAATAATGAATTTCAGTGTGTGCTCATGTGATTACCTGTATATATCATAGTGCCAATCAAGCAAAACATGGCAATCATGGCTTTTATCTATACATAGTTGACCTATACGTAGTTTATCATGGTTCAAATCTGTTTAGCAAAATAGTCCAATATATGCTGTAACAGTTTGTTTAGAATCTGTTTGACAAAATAGTCAATATATGCTCACTAATGACTTTCAGTATAGTGTTGTGAGAGATCAATACCAGTGAAATGAACAACTAAACTTTGTAACAGTTTCTTGCCAGTAATGAGTTCTAGTATACTACTGTGAGAGATGAATGCAATACCATTAAATATAGCCAAATCATAAACTATGTATGGATCAACTATGTATAGATCAATGGCAATCATGGCTTTTATCTATACATAATCAATATGTGTTCAATAATGAATTCTAGTATGTGATCATGTGATTACCTGTATATATTATAGTGCCAATCATAATAGCAAAACATGGCAATCATGCTTTTATCTATACATAGTTGACCTATACATAGTTTATCATGGTTCAAATCTATTTAGCAAAATAGTCCAATGAGTTCCAGTATAGTGATGTGAGAGATCAATGCAATACCATTAATCAAAGTGAATCATGCCAATGAAATGAACAACTAAAATATGGATATATCAAGTATGTATTGATCCATGCAAAATCATTCAACATACTTATGAGGTCATAAACTATGTATAGATAAAAGCCATGATTTCAAACTATGTATAGATCAATGCAGAAAGAAATTCAATTCCCATTGCCAGCAATGCTACTTTTCATCTTCTAAAAGACGAGCCTCAGTTTCAGCGGACCCGATGATTTATTAAAACACATTCATAAAAGCCCAAATTCAGGTTATAGTTTGTACATGTGTATGTGTACATACATACACGTGTCTGTACATTTATACATGTGTGTACATGCATACATACATGTGTGTGTACGTACGTACACACATACATATATGTGTGTGTATGTACGTACACACATACATACATGTGTGTGTACGTACATACATGCATACATACATGTGTGTGTCTACATACATATATGCATACATGTGTGTGTGTACATACATACATGCATACATACATACATACATGCATGTGTGTGTATGTACATACACACATACATACATGTGTGTGTACGCACGTACATGCATACATACATGTGTGTGCACATACATATATACATACATGTGTGTATACATATAGACAAATGGAATCAATATTATGCTTTCATTGGTATGGATAGATTACATGGAGTATAATGACACATTGTAATTTATTCTTTATGGGCTTATGATCCTCGGTAGTTGGTACTCCTTGCTGTTATTGAACAAATAATTGACTTAATGCAATGAGGCTAGCAAATAATCATGTTGTATCTCGATAGGTGATAGTTGATATCTCATAACTAATAGTGTTTAAATTGTCCACCTTTCAAGTCACTGATGGATCCTATGTAGAGTATAGAGGTCCAAGGAAGCATAGTTAGGAAGACCACATACACCCGCATTCTCACAATTCTTTTTGCTTTTGTTGGCATAGCCAAAGTACTAGTAGCCCGAGAAGGCAGTCAAATGGGTAAACGAATAAGAAAAGGAAATTCCTTTTGTAGAGACATTATTCATTCGAATGAGGTGGATTGTCATGATTAGATTTGGATGAGTAGGGCAGCCTTCTTTTCTCTAGCTCGTATTCTAAGGTTGAAAGAAAGCTTGAGAGATACGATCCACTTGAAGTTAGAGGAACAACTAGTGATGTTCCTCCACACCCTTGGGCACAATCTAAGGAACCGCAAGATTGCCCATAACTTTGGGCACTCAGGAGAGACAGTCAATCGGTACTTCCACAAGGTTTTGATGGATGTCTTAGCCCTTCATAGAGATTACTTCATACCACCTAGTCCAGGCACTCCTCCTGAAATTAGTGGGAAGGATTGTTTTGAACCATTCTTCAAGGTAAATCACACATTGTTACAAGTTTATTATCTAGAATGTTGTCCTTATCTTATTATTACTTGAGCATACATTTGATCAGTGTATCATATCCCACAGGATTGCATTGAATCCATCGATGGAACCTATATTCCAGTGCGAGTTGATGTCGACATATAGGGTAAATATCATGATAGAAAAGGGAACCTATCGCAAAATTTTATGGGTGTCTGCTCCTTTGATTGTAAGTTTTAGTATTGCCTTACTGGTTGGGAAGGCTCTGCTGCAGATAGCCGTGTTCTAGCCTCAGCTCTATCCAGATCAGATCCACTTGTAGTTCCCCCTGGTAAGCCAAATCACATTTTAATATACTCAAGGTTATTCTAAATGGTTCAAGTATTGACAATATACTTTCTTTATATAGGAAAATATTATCTCATGGATGCTGGATATCCAAATGTACCTATATTTCTCGCTCCTTATCGGTGTACACGCTACCACTTGAAAGAGTGGTCAAGAGAAAACCCAATAAACTCTGCACATGAGTTGTTCAACCATTGACACTCCTCTCTTAGAAATGTAGTAGAACGTACATTTGGTATTCTGAAGCAGCATTTTCCAATCTTAAGACATGCAACGTCTTATGATATCATGACACAATCCTATATTGTTTTAGCATGTTGCATACTTCACAATTTCATTACGATAGAGGATGGCCTTCCATCGAAAGAAGCTATTGAAGAGGAAGATGATCGTGATGGGATAGAGGTGCCACTGCTTGAGACATATGGGTTGTCTCAGGAGGATAGAAATGAGTGGGCCCAATTTCGAGAAGATATAGCAAATAGGATGTGGGAAGATTATAGATCTCGAGAATAAATGATTTATTAGAAGGCAATTTGCTTTATATGATTAAATTGATGTATGCATATACAATGATGGTGTGTGATTTCGTTATTCTAATATCAGTCTTTGCTACATTCTAATTAAATAAAAAGAACATTAACTTTCAATTTCACACCTACATTATGTACAAAAATTGTTGATCATATTTGCAATACACAATTCAACTTGAAATATAGATTAGATTGTTTTAAATGCAAGAAAGCACAATTATTATACATCTTTGCATTGAGAAAGTACAATAACATGCTTCATAATGGGGCTCATGACTATTTACTTGCCATTGATATCACCATTTTGTCTTACTGGTAGTTTTTTTGATGTTGATGTGTTATCATCAATTATTGCTTAAAATGTGTATCATCTTCAGTTAAATGCTTTCAAGTTTATTAAATGTTAGCCTCATTGCATTAGGATGTATTAAAAAATGATATTTAAATTTTATCATCTTCAATTTTAAATGAAATACAGCAAGGAGTACCAAATGATGAAGATCATAAGCCCACTAGTAAGAAGAGAACAACGAATTCGTTGAAAATCCTATTTTTCTGATGTTACTGCTTGTTGCATTCCATTTAAATTTAAAGAGCAATAACTTTCAATTCAGTCATATGATTACTTTAAATCTTAATACGTTTACCTATTCAATATGTTAGCCTCATTCCATTATGACGTATTACAAATTGATAGTTAAAGATTTTCTACTTCAAATTTAAATGAAATACAGGAAGGAGTACACAATGGCATATACCGAGCTCATGATGAGCATGGATGGATTTGATCATGTGAAACAGATGTGTTCTCTCATTAATTTGAGTGATATAGATGGATCCCTCACTGTGAGCAACAAATCTTCTTCTTCAAAGAAGAAAATGTGGACAAAATCGATGGAACGCAAGTTTCTAGACTTGCTCCTTGAACAAGTCCATCTCGGACGGAAAGGTGAAGGTGGGTTTAAAAAAGAGGCGTGGACTACGATAGAGAGGACATTCAATGTAGCAATGAACTCGAATTTGTCACGAGATCATTTTAAGAATAAGCTAAAAACATGGAAAGTAGGATATAAAGTAATGAAGGACTTGAAAAATACAAGTGGGTTAGCTTGGAATGAAGAAACTCAAACTGTGGATGCTGAGGATTCAGTGTGGGATGACCTTTTGAAGGTAGGATGATCTTTGTACTCTTTTCATTGAAGAAATTTTCCCTTGTTATTTTAATAATAAAAAACTTACAACCTAATCCATCTATTAATGCTTATATGTAGAGGAGAGAATTCAAAAATGCAAAAATGTATAAGAGGTCACCTTTCCAATATTTCAATGAGTTGGCTGTAATTTTTGGTAATGACATTGCTAAAGGGTTCACATCTACAACACCCCTTGATGCTGAAGAAGGGCACCCTATGAACGATGCATTTAATGTGCTTGATGAGGATGATACCAATTGTGGTACACCTCTTGACAGCCAACCAGATATTGATGAAGAGTTATATCATTCCAATCAGTCGAGTGCAAGTGCTAGAGGGACTCCTCCACCATCATCATCAAGGAGGGGAAAGAGGAAGAAGACATCTTTGGCTACATCATTGGATGTGATATGCGAAACTATGAAGGAACTGAAAGATGGCCTCATTAAGCCTTAGATTGTAAAAGTGGATAAATTTGAAGATGATAATATTTTGACTGCTGCATATACTGCTCTCAAAGCTATCCCTAAACTAAGTCGAGCAATTTTCGTGAAAGCACATGATACCTTCGTGCTTCAACGTGAAAGAGCCAAAGGGTTCTTGATGATGGATGAGGTGGAGAGAGTGGAGTGGATTGCAATGACATTTGGTACCATTTAGCTATTTTAGCTACTGACTGGATTGCAATGACTTATGTTGCATGATTACTCTATTCAATGGTTTTGCATCAATCTCTAATAGCACTAAACTAAAACTATATTGATCTCACATCACTATATTGGAACTCATTATTGAGCACATTTTGACTATTTAATTAGTGATCTCTCACAACACTATACTGGAAGTCATTAGTGAGCATATATTTACTATTTTGTTAAATAGATTCTAAACAAACTGTTACATCATGTATTGGACTATTTTGCTAAATAGATTTGAACCATGATAAATTATGTATATGTCAACTATGTATAGATAAAAGCCATGATTGTCATTGATCTTCCATGTATCCATACATAGTTTATGAGTTGGCTGCGTTTAATGGTATTGCATTGATTTGTACATAGTTTATGACATCATAAGTATGTTGAATGATTTTGCATGGATCTATACTTGATATATCCATAGTTTAGTTGTTCATTTCATTAGAATGATTCACTTTGATTAATGGTATTGCATTGATCTCTCACAACACTATACTGGAACTCATTAGTGAGCATATATTTACTATTTTGTTAAACAAATTCTAAACAAACTGTTACAGCATGTATTGGACTGTTTTGCTAAAAAAATTTGAACCATGATAAATTATGTATATGTCAACTATGTATAGATAAAAGCCATGATTTTCATTGATCTTCCATGTATCCATACCTAGTTTATGAGTTGGTTGTGTTTAATGGTATTGCATTGATCTGTACATAGTTTATGACCTCATAAGTATGTTGAATGATTTTGCATGGATCTATACATACTTGATATATCCATAGTTTAGTTGTTCATTTCATTGGCATGATTCACTTTGATTAATGGTATTGCATTGATCTCTCACGACACTATACTGAAAGTCATTAGTGAGCATATATTTACTATTTTGTTAAACAGATTCTAAACAAACTGTTACAACATGTATTGGATTGTTTTGCTAAATAGATTTGAACCATGATAAACTATGTATATGTCAACTATGTATAGATAAAAGCCATGATTGTCATTGATCTTCCATGTATCCATACATAGTTTATGAGTTGGTTGCGTTTAATGGTATTGCATTGATCTGTACATAGTTTATGATGTCATAAGTATGTTGAATGATTTTACATAGATCTATACATACTTGATATATCCATAGTTTAGTTGTTCATTTCATTGGCATGATTCACTTTGATTAATGGTATTGCATTGATCTCTCACAGCACTATACTAGAAGTCATTAGTGAGCATATATTTACTATTTTGTTAAACAGATTCTAAACAAACTGTTACAGCATATATTGGACTGTTTTGCTAAACAGATTTGAACCATGATAAACTATGTATAGGTCAACTATGTATAGATAAAAGCATGATTGCCATGTTTTGCTATTATGATTGGCATTATGATAGATACAAGTAATCACATGAGCACATACTGGAATTCATTATTGAGCACATATTGACTATTTTGCTAAACAGATTTGACACAAACAGCTAGACACTGTTACAAAGTTTAGTTGTTCATTTCACTGGTATTGATCTCTCACAGCACCATACTAGAATTTATTAATGAGCACATATTGACTATTTTGCTAAATAGATTTGAAACAAATAGTTACCACATCTATTGACTATGCTAAGCAGATAGCAAATAGAAATAGAACCATGATAAACTATGTATAGGTAAGCTATGTATAGATAAAAGCTAGTGATATACTTGTAAATTTAATTATTGAGCACACATTGAGCACATATTGATTATGTCTAGATAAAAGCCATGATTGCCATTGATCTATACATAGTTTATGACTTGGCTCTATTTATATGGTACTGCATTCATCTCTCATAGCACTATACTAGAACTCATTACTGGCAAAAATCTGTTACAAAGTTTAGTTTTCCATTTCAGTGGTATTGATCTGTCACAGCACTATACTGGAATTCATTAGTGAGCACATATTGACTATTTTGCTAAACAGATTTGAAACAAACAGTATGTATGTACACACATGTATGTATGTACGTACATATGTATGTATTATGTGCGTATGTATGTACACACATGTATGTACGCATGTATACATACTTGATCTATGCATTGCATTGATCTCTCACAACACTATACTGGAACTTATTACTGAGCACATTTTTACTATTTTGCTAAGCATGTATGTATGTATATGTGTATGTATGTATGTACACACATGTATGTACGTATGCATGTATGTATGTGCATATGTATGTACACACATGTATGTACATATGTATGTATGTATGTGCATATGTATGTACACACATGTATGTACGTATGTATACAAACTTGATCTATGCATAGTTTAGTCATCCATTTTATTGACATGATTGGCATTGGTCAATACGCAGGATAGTTGTTCATTTTATTGGCATTCGCACGATTGGCATGTAAAGTCATTCCTGATGGTTAATTGGCTTTGTGTAATGGTATTGCATTGATCTGTCACAACACTATATTGGAAATCATTACTAAGCACATTTTTTCTATTTTTCTAAGCATGTATGTATGTATGTGTGTATGTATGTGCATATGTATGTATGTACGTGCGTATGTATGTACACATGTATGTACATGTGTATGTATGTATGTATGTGCGTATGTATGTATGTCTATGCATATGTATGTTCACGCATGTATGTACGTATGTATACATACTTGATCTATGCATAGTTTAGTCATTCATTTCATTGACATGATTGGCATTGGTCAATACATAGTTTAGTTGTTCATTTCATTGGCATTCACATGATTGGCATGTGAAATAATTCCAGAGGGTTAGTTGGCTTTGTTTAATGGTATTGCATTGATCTCTCACAAGACGTAGTTTATGATCTCGTAAATGTTTGGTATAGTTGTTCATTGCATTGTTAAATAGAGTTATATTTGAACCATACATACGTGGAATACACAAGGAGTGGAAAATGATGAATGCTCAATTGTAGAACTTGAAAGCATATAGAAATGTGATTTTCTAGATGATTGTATAGTTCATGATTCTATCCTATGTTATATCTATAGTCCTAATTTGCTTGCATATGTTTTTATTTTTTTGTCTTTTTGTCCCTATTTGATTTCCTATGTATGTTCTCGTTGACAAGATTATCAAAAGTATTGAGGATTTCTGGTAGATGATTGTACAGTCATGATTCTGTCCCATGTTATATTTATATTCCTAATTTTCTTGGATATTTTTTAATTTTTTTTTTTTTTTTTCACAATTTGGTTTCCTATGTACGTGCTTCTTGACAAGATTGTCAATGGTATTGATAAAGTGTCTTTCTCTTGTATTTTTTTATTGCTCTTGATTTGCTAATATTGCAAGACCACACATGCTGATAAAAAATGAGCTATCTGATGATTGTTTATTGTGTTTGTAAACGATCAATATTTCTGATGCCACTCCTTGGTGTATTCCATTAAAAAAAACCAGGTTTTAATTTTTCAAGCATGTTTAGTTCATATATGCAGGATTGACCATCTAACAATACAAACAGTAATGAGAAGATTGAGTAGCATGAGAGGGTTGCCATCAAATGTGGGGCATAAGGGCATACATCGTGGATTTCTCAGTGTTTTCGTATGTAACGGTGTGTCGTCGAATGTGGGGCATAAAGGCACACATCGTGGATTTCTCAGTGTTTTCGTGTTTAACGGTGTGTTTTCACCCCACCATCAAATCATGGATATTGTTCTATCAAGTTAGCAAGTTTTCATATTATAGTAATTATGTGAAATTCATTATCAGAATTTCATGATGTTAAAATATGATTTATATGATTAATGATTTTCATGATCTTTTTTAAAAAATTGCATGTAAAATCTATGTTGCCAAAATTCCACATTTTTTAGGAGCAATTATTGACAAAGCATCATTTTTCTTGTTAAAGTTATCATCAAATGTTTAATGTATGTGAATGTAAAATTGTATATTTTTCCTATATAATATTTCACATAAAATTTTTGTTGCATATTTTGTTGAATAATTAACTAACTTAATAAATTTATTAAAAGGGAGAGATACATAGAGGGGCAGAGAGTGCGGGATAAGAAGGGGGGACGGAGGGACAGAGGGAGAGAGCGAGAGAGAGAGAGAGAGAGAGGAGCTTGTGTGTTCCTGCATCTGTAGAAAGGTGTCTGTTGATGTGTGTTTTATGACTCACCAAACAGTAGAACAAAATAATGAAATATCTTATCCTCTTGTGAATATATATCTGTCTATGACCTCATCAAGATCTTCAAATGTCTCCTCCCCAATTGAAAGTATTTTCCAAGTCAAAGATAGCTAGCAAAATCCTTTTGGTCTTTTCCTCCCTCCACAATATCCTTGTGTGCATAAACTACATTGAAAATGTTCAGTGTTAGAATCAAGTGAGTAGGCCCTTTCAAGCTTGGACTGATAATACTCTCCCCTGGCTCTTTATCTATTAGGAACTTAATGGTTTCATTCTCTTGTTCACTTCGTGAAATGGAATCCTCTTCTGCAAAATACGGATCCTTAACCTCCTTATCCTTATCCTGTTCACCCTGATAGTTATCATTCTTCAGTGAACTCTCTTTGCAAGTTAACTCAACTAGGTACTTCACTTTTCTCATAGTTTTCACCCAACAGGTAAGGATGCTGCCTTCTACAAATTTTTTTACAGGATCTATATCTAGATCATCAGAAAGCTCCTCTTTCAATATTATTCATGTCAAGCTTGATTCTAGATCACAAATTATACGATGATTTTGGACTCTGCAGGACAATTTTTCCCATTAACAGGGTCTCTTCATTTTCTCCAGTTAGCAGATAAAATTCCTCATCCTGGGATGGCTCTTTATATGGCGATCTCAAATCCTGAAATCCATGTAACAATTCACTCTTTATGTCAGCAAGGGTTTCCTGCTTTTTATTGGATGTCCGTTGCTCCACACTTCTAGCATATTCATCAATATCAAGGGCATTTAACAGATCAGGATTTTTTTGACATGCTCAACAGCCATTTCTTGTGTTTCCTCATCCATATCATCTATATCATGTCCAGCTTCTTCACAATATATGTCCTTAGCCATTTTCTTGGCAAATTCATATGACTTTGGATGAATTCTAGTATCATCCAATGGATCCATAACATGGTTTTCGGATGCTGCTTGTCCATTCCCTCTAACCCTTAAAAAAACCAATAGCATTTATAAAGACAAGTCGCTTCATAGCCTCTACAGTTGGTTGCTGTAACTATTACCTGCTCAACAGCTTCATACTTTTCATCTAGAGTAAGGAAATGTTCCAGTGAATGAAGCTTCAATGATAATATTTCTTTGCCAAGACTATATAATGTTGCAACCATGGCCAATGGATTCTGAAGATACCGACCAAGAGCCACAACACGCCTCACAATCCCTCTCTGTCTCGGCAACTAGTCTTAAGAGATGCGAGAATTCTCATATAGTGTAGGCAATAATTCATCTGCATAAACAACATTTATTGTGTCCAATCCTTCTGCCAAATCACGTGGATGAACACAAACACAGGGAGGGATAGAGGGAGGACACAAACACACATATTTAGCGGCTAAGTCAGAAGGTTCAAGTTTCAGTTCGAGTTCGACAATTATGAAGTTTGGATGAACTTGACAATAAATTCAATTCGACGATAAATTTATCTTACATAATTTTTCAAAAATATATAATATATATGATCACAATTTCCAACAATGGGACAAAAAATAACTTTGTACAAATGATTGCATGTATGATTTTTTTTACTTTTCTTTGCTAATAAATAGAATTAAAATAAAAAATAATAATCATTTTATTTATTATTGACTAACAAAATAAAACTGTGGATATTCAAGAATAAAAAATAATAATAATGTAGTCTAATTATAAATAAATTAAATTATAAATATTAATACTTTACTCATTATAATCCTTGTGTTTCACTAATTAAATAAGATTAAAAAAATTTACATCAAATTCCAATTCCAATTAGAAAATGAACAACCAAACACAAGAAAAAGATATTCCCAGTCATATTTTGTTCCAATTCCAATTTCTAAATTGGCAACCAAACACAGAATATGGATTTGAAAATTCATCTTCCGTGTCAACCAAATGGTCCAACTATCTTTCTAAAATACATAACCAGGTTTTCGAAAACCTGGTTATCAGATAACCTAGTTATGAGAGAAATTCATCTTCCCCAACCAAACGGGGCCTTAGGGGAGATGAATATGACAAAGTGTTTGTAGAAGATAAGTCTCTTAAGGAAAAAATAAAAAAAAATAGACGCCCCAAAGGATTGGTGGTATGAGGATGTCATTAGAAGAGCCATTTCAAAGAGTTCAACATGGCTAACCACAAAATTCAGCCCCCGACATAAAGAACAAGATGAATGCATCACCTGCCTGCAGATGAATGCATCTCAGACAAGATTCTTCCGTGGCTTTTCAGTTGCGAGCAAGTTTCAGGAAGAAGCCATCACTAAGAATTTAATATATTCTCCCTGGGCTTTTCAGTTGGGAAGAAATCTTGGCTGGGAGTTTTAGGAAGAAACCATGGATAAGAATTTCTTGCAATTAGTCCCTTTGAATTTAGAAATTTGGAAGAAGTTTCTAAAATATAATTTATTTTTCTATTGATTATCAATTAGCCAAAAAAAAGCAAGTACATCAGGTAATACACCATCCATGACACCACGAGAGTTGAATAATAGTACAGAGACATAAACAGTAACTAGGAGCCACAACTATATAAACAACTTATTTAAAACTTAGCATCTAGTTGTTAAAAAGAAAAGCATTTATATGCAACAATAATTCTATCTTCTAGTCTTCAGATTCATACTGTCTAGCTCATCTTCATCTTCATACCGTCTAGCTGTTAGCTGCCTCAGTGTTGGAAGTGCCATTCTCTCCTCTTTTCTTTTTCCAGTTTTCATTCCTCTTTAGTTGAATAATAAGTTCCTCCCTTGGAATGTTGAACATGTCGGTTTATTTTTCCTCTGTATAGCTCTTCTCTACCAAATTCTGCTTTTCCTTCCTTGAGCAGCTTGATAAACTTATTCTCTTTAATCTTCCTAACTGTTGTAACCTGCGAGGGAATATTAAAATAGATGAGTCTCCTCAGAGACTCAGTAAGAATCCTAGGTTTGCCCTCAGATACGTCAGCGTTCCTCTGTTTCCAAATAAACCAAAGCAATAAACAAGAGAAAAGAGACCAAAAACTGTTACAAGCCTTATTACTAATGTTGATACAATGTTACTGAGATCAAAGTCAACATAAGGATCAAAGTTCAAAATTTCTAGAATATAATTTTTGGTATCAATAATTCAATTTTACCCCAGGAAAATTTAGATCAATCAAAAAGGAATTAATGAGTAAAAATTATTTTAAAAATAAATCAAATATTGAACTTTAGCAATAAATTGATATTGATTATAAAAAATAATTGGGAACCTCAAAAAGAAATGAGAAAAACTTCAAGTTATATTGACCCATATGACAAATAATCATACAAATATGAACCAGTTTTTAAATTATTCTATAGGATACATTGCTTGTAGATCACCAACTTTATGATTTGCAATCATTTTACTATGGTGAAGAACTTTGGCTCTCTACAATAAAGAGGTTTTTGTTGTCCAATTTTTAGAGTCATACATGCAAAGGAACTCATTAAATTCATCATTTATCAACACAATGGATTTGGATGTACTTGTCTTGATATTTCCAACTAATGTTTTTGTTTCACCCCTAACCTATTTACTTTTTTCCTAACATGCATCATTTGTCTAAAGTTTTTAAATTGAATATTTTTTAATTCATTTGTCACAATAAATACACTTTATCTGATTGGTAGAGGACTATTTTCTTGAGCATAATTACTATTTTTCGAATTTAAAAATACAAAAAATATTAAAGATGATTAGTATGCAGTTAATGAATTTGTCAAACTTCATTTAATATCCAACTAACCGTTACTTGTTTCGTTGTCCTCCGTCTGAGAACACTCTGCCAATATTGGACTCGTGGCTTGTTATGATCAAGTGCAACACTAGAATTAGCTTGTTATGAACATAGTACTTTTATTTCCACCCCTGCAGAAGCCTATTTCATTTCCAAAATTTGATTTCTGACCTTTGGACAGCAACTTGGAAGAGCGTTTACTATAGTTTTGCCCCATGAAGAATCATTAGAAGTCAACATTAACAATTAGAATCATTAGAAGTCAACATTAACAATTTTTGGGTTGAAGATCTCAAATTTCCATAACCAAGATCTTGCTTGGAGCAAACCTGGGATACTTTTTATAGTTAGGGCTTTAGTTTAATAAAATATGTAACTAAAATAATAAATTTAAGTAAAGAGTATTTAGTGTATAATGTGTATAACTTTTAAATTGCATGTTTATTTTGTTATTTAAGTATTTAAAGATGATGTAGATTACATAAATGGTTCACGTTAGGATAAGAAAAATATATTTCTTTATTTCTAATTTAAAGATATGTTTATTTCTATTATTAAGTATTAAAGATAATTTAAATTAGATAAATAATTCAAGTAATTAAATAGTTAGGATAAGAAAATTATATTTATTTATTTTTGATTTAAAGATAAGTATTATAATTGTTTTTTTTTCATAATAGTTATTGTTTATATAGACATTTGGTACATATCAAATTGTAGTAAAGTTTTTGTACATTTTATATATTTGAATGTTTGATATGAAATATTCGATGATTTAGACTTCAGAATTCAAGTTTAAACAATTATATGTTAAACAAATTGTTATAAAAATTACAATTTAATTTAGAGATTTCAAGTTAGATTGTTCAATTATTTATAGATAATATAATTTCAAGGCGATTATTTCTCTTGATAAGTAAGTGGTATTCTTGACATTATGCAAAATTAATATGTGTTCGGATTCAATGCATAGTTTTTTAGTCAACCTCATTTACCTATATATTCTGCAATTTCTTGATTTTTCCTAGCACTCTCCACCTCAACTGTTTTTTTCCCTTTTGTTTTTTAATCGATCTTTTTTCAAATAGAGGATAAAATTATTTAAATATAAAATGTATTCAATTTCTATCTCATTCAAAGACACCAATCGTTATAAATTTAATTTTTAAAATTTTAAAGCAATTAAAATATATATTTTTGTTAATGTCAATTTAATTAACCTACTTTATTTTTTTTTATGAATAGTCCCTTTCTTATATTAATATTGATAACCTACTTTATTACAATAATAGTGAATTGGGTATCTTGAAAGTACATTTGGAATGGTTGCACTCATATTTATAATTTATATAAAAGAAAAGAAGAAGAGAGATTTTTTTTTTTTTTAATAAGATGTATTATGTGAGTTTTATATCTTTTTTAGTTTTTGAAATTATAATATATATTAAGTTATTATATGCATTTCAGGTCAAAAGATATATGTTTGTTTATTATTTTTTAACAAAATAAAAATATTATGCTACTATAACTTATATTAATTTTGATCAAGATATTATTATATTATTATTATTTATACATACATTTTTACCTTTTTATTAAACATTTAACAAAAAAAATTTCAAATATTATCTCAATATTCTATAGATCTATTAGATTTTAACAAAATAAAAACAAACCTATCACAAATACATCATCATTCATATTCTTAATAAGTCATATGACTGTTAGTCGAAAGTCAATTGATTAATATGAAAAATTAAAAACATATTGAAGCTAGTTTTTTCCAAACTAGAAAATGTCTAGTTAAAGGCAAGGACTAATAATTTAGAAGTTTCATTTTAAGGAGACATTGGAGTTGATTATTTATTGAAACAATGTTCATTAACTTCTACAAATCATTAGTTGAGATATTACCAATTAAACGGTTGTCCCAAGTGTAACTAGTATAATTTACATGTGACAAGTTTTAGTGTAAGAGTTGTGTTACTATGCTTTTAACTATTTAATAACTATGATTTAACTATCACACAAATCTACTCTTTTGTTTTTACAAAAAGCAAGGACTCAAGCTCCATCAGAGCTCTTGTTTGGATATTGAATGTTGCTGTCATAATTTGTCTCCATCTCAAAAATACATACTTGTAACATTTGCATCAAAATAATATTTATATCTCTACGAGTGATTGAAGGTTAGTTTCCCCACGAGTGTGGTACATTAAGAGGATTAAAAATGTCACAAAAGAGTTGGCTGTGGTAGACAAAATCAATCTCACATGGCATCTGGCAGTGGCTATCCAGCCACGAAATTTGTCATGACTGGATGCCCATGCCCCCATGCCATACATTCCTTTTTTCTATGCACTCGTACCTTGATCCATGTGATGTCAGATTTATAAGATTTATATTATGTAATAGATTCATCACTAATTTGGGGAAGGTTATAAGATTATTTCATCACTAATTTGGGAAAGTTATAAGATTGATTTTTTAAATAATTGTTTAGTGAATATTTTTGTAAAGTCGAAAGGCCCTTAGTCTCTTTGGAGTGTGTGGGTCTGTATTAGATTCCTAAACCTTCACAGCAACAAAAATAAAATAAAATTCTAAAACAATTGTTTAATTCATTTTTTAAAATTTAAGTAGGTTTTAATGTAACAATAGTTTTTTATAATTTATTTTATATTTCTTTATTTTTAATAAGATTTTTCTATAAATTTATTTGTTATTATATATCTATAGATTAAAACTTTAAATTAAGAAAAGATAATCTATAATACATAGTTAATTTTATAGATAGAATATTATATATTTTAATTTTATTTATTACATATGAAATCTTAACTTCAAATTTTTAATTATTTTAATACTTTTAATTATTATATTATGATTTTAAGATATATATATATATATAAAACTTAAAATATGTATTTTTTAAGATTAATTTAGATTATTTTAACTTTTTCCCTCCAAAACTATATATGAAAACATAAATATATTTTTATTCTTAACAAAATCAAATAATTATTAGTATGTTTATTAAAATTCTATAATTTGATAATCTTCAACCTTCATTCTTTTATCTTTTATAGCAACACTTTCATTCTAACATTTTAGGTTGTTATTACATTTGTTTGTCATGCCCAAACCATATGCCCACATAGTATTGAATATATATTGATAATATGTACATATCACATCACTTAAAAAGACTTGCAAATCATAAATTATTTAACTAAAAATGATATATTAAATATACTAGTAATATAATAGCCCTCTAACTAAAAATTATAAAATTACAAAATATAATTAATATATTTATCTTACATCCATAATTTATCCATGTCTTAATTTTCAATTGTTAAATTGGTCATTAATGAATATTTCTACATAAAGTTTATTAAATTTTAATAACTACTCAAAAAACACCATCAGGCTAATAAAATTATTATTATATGTTAAGCGAAGCTAGATTCGAACCCAAGACTTCCCACATGAGAGGCTAGCAAGTTACCGTTGCATTGTAGGCTTTTGCCTAATTAATTGTCAATATATAACATATAATTTTTATTTTAAGACTTACAATTTTTCGTATTAAATTATAAAATCTTATAAATTTTAATATTAACTTATTTAAAATATTTTAATTTAAAAGTATAACATAAACATTAAAAATAATTCAAGCATTTTAAATTTAATTTAATTTAAAAATAATTCAAGCATATATTAAATCATATGTGGTCGGGTCTGGCAACATGTGCTAATATTTTGTGGGAAATAAATAGGGTTTGTGCAAATGTGAAACCACCAATTGTGCGTAGAGCCAGTCATTGAAGCAGAGAATACTTGAGGTGAGCCATGGTGTCCTAACCTGCTACGTTTCTTGTAAATTTTCCATTTATTTTGGTGTCTTCATTTTTAGGCCTTACTCATCTTCTTTGGCTATAAACAGTTTTGAAGAAGTCGACAAGAAATCCAAATTATAGTTTTCAAAAGTTTTATTTCTTCATTTGTGCAAGGTATGACATTAGAACGGTTTCTTTAGCCCATGTCATAATAATTGTATTGTAGTGTTATTTCTTTACTCTAAATGCAAGTTTTGTTCCAGTGCAAAGCACAAGACATAATGTTTTGGCCTCTTTTTTGTTTGAAGAGTATTGTATTACACCTATGATATTTTAAAGACTTTTTGGCCATATATGAGTGATTTATTTTATTGTACTGAGCAGATGCAAAGGAACAACATTTTGTTAGGATTGTTTTGGTTTTGGATTCTTTTTTTTGAACATTTTGATATTTGAGGTATATTTGTAGATCTTGAGCCGTATTTTTGGACTGAAAGTCATAAACTGGGGTTAGATTATTTGAATGAGCATTATATGCAACATGATTTTTCTTAAACTTTTGGCAAAGTACGAATGATTTTTTTTTCTTAGAGTAATAAATTTTTTTCTTATTAATTAAATCATATTGATTTAACTATTAAGTCACTTATTATCTCTATTTTACTCAAGCTAAAATTTGGGCATATAATAATTAATTATTTTTAGTAATTATTATCACCCAACCTAGGTTAGTTACCTATTAGCCCGTTTTGATCTCCTTTATAAGGGCGATCTGTCTTTGTAATTATAACATTCATTCACTTTTGATAATAGCAATTTCTCTTTTTGCTCATCAAGAATGTCATGTATGTGGATTTGAGAATTTTAGCCTCCATAGCTTTTGCTTCTCTCTTTTTGTGATAGGTGTTTGCATTCAGGTGATTCTTGGGAATTGTGGGGTTGATCTTTCATTAACTTTAACATAGTATTAGAGCTCCAGATCTTCATGCCCTTGTTCTATTTGTAAGAGGTTCGGCTTGGTTTTCAGATCTATGTTTCTCTCTTTCAGAGGGTTTTAGTTTTCAGAAGTGTTTTGTATTAAATGTAGGGGTGAACTATTTTTGGAACACTTTGAAACCAAACAGACATCACTGTGGAGTTCAAAACGCTCAAAAACTTTAATTTCCATATAAAATACGTCCAATTTGGATGCTGTTGAAATCTGAGGCAAAATAATTTTTACACTAAGGCCATTTTGACCTAGGCACAAAAATCGAGGCAACAAATTTTTCATTTAAAAAAATTACAAATTTTTTTCCACAAATATAATTTTGGTTTTTATGAAAATCATTTTAAAAAATCAATGCACAATGTGTAGGAGCCTTTTTTTAATTAAAAGAGGGGGTTTATGAAGGGCGCAACCCTTTAGGGTGCGGGCCCCACCCTACAACGTACATCGTACGGAAGAGTTCTATCAAGCCACCTGTTGCAGCATACATGCCATAGCTACGGGCCCCCGACATAGTGCTCTCACCTCCCGTGCCTGACTTCCTTTTCTGGCTCTAGTTTCCTTCTTGATCTCCACGTTGATTTGATGGTTTTTACAGACTGTGCCTTGGTTTTAGGTGACCATGTCAACATTTAGTGGCGACATGTTTTTTTCATTTCTATCCTGTGTGCTTTTTTCGTGGGGTTGGAGGAGACTTTATTGGTGACAAGTGGTTTAGGATCTGAATTGCGTGTTTCGACAGAGAAGATCTGGACAGCTCTAGAACCAACAACCTGTGCATGTGGGATGGAGAATTTGGAGTGGGCTATGTTCATCGATCCCAGCATGATCTCAAGCCTTTTCCCTGTCGTGTGCCTTCTTTTACGACACCAAGTTTATTTTAGAACCTTGATCAGTGCACAAGTTTTTGGTAATCTCCTAGTTCTTTGGTGATCATTGCGTTGCTTTTTGTTTCATCATCACACGCTTGAGGAGGCCTCTTTTCAAGCCCTACATGGCATTTACTTCCCACTCATGGCTTCTACGGTGTCTCTCCCTCTGATCTAACTTGACTTGTCCCCGTGACTTGATGTTCTTGGGGAAGAATCTGCCAAGTTCGAAGCGATATTCCGGTGATCCACTTTGGTGATTTGATTTGGGCCCTGCCAAAATTGATAAGGGCTATATATTTTTGGCAGTGGGTTTCCTACTTAGAATAACCTCCATGCTCGAGCTTCGACGACTTTGAAGTCGAGTGTCATGGTTTGCCCTTTTTTGGGTGCTTTTACCAACATCTCGTGCCCATTGTCCCAGTTGACCTTTTCTCTCATTCCTGATAGTTTCGACGTTTTATGTGAGTCATTTTGGGAGAAGGCGGTATTTTTGGCACCTTCATAAAAAGTGTCAACTAAACGGCTACACGACATATTTTTGGAGCAGGCTGATGCTCATTGGACATTGGCATACATATTTTTGTCAATGTCCATAGTTTTTAGCACGTCATTTGTACCAACCAATCAGCTTTTAAACACATGCCTTATTGTTTTGGCCACCGAATATTTTACTGGCACCGACCTTTTGACCCGGCTTAGTATTTTTGACAGCCGGATATTTTTTCCATTAGGGGTCTTTTTCAAGCATTTTTTGCCTTGACAACCCTTTGACCGTCAAATGTATGCTTGTCACTTGCTGACGTTAGCATTGCATCAACATTCCTATTTTCTCTTTTGGCTTTGTTTCGACCTACTTTTAGGTTTTTGCTCATATCTTAGGCATATAGACTCTATTTTCTGCAAACAAGATATCACCGGAAAGCTAGTTTCAAGCGCGTCGCAGTGGTATAGATAATTTTAAGTTTTCATTCTTTTTTAATGAGTTTTTCTTCTATCAAAGTTAGGGGTACAGTTTTGCACTCTAGGAGACATATCTTGAGAATTCGATCTCCGATTTGGAAAATCTTTATATCCTTGAAAAGTTCTTTCCGATCTCTTTCCAATGATGCTGGTTTGTTTTTCTAGATTTTGCTCTAACTACATTCTATTCATTCTTTTGAATGTTTGCATTCTAGTGGATATCTTGGTTGTTTCAAGTCTCGGGATCAATTTTTTGGCTTCATATGATTTGTCATGTGTTGTACTATATGTTTTTATCAACCTTATATCTCTTATGGTCTATTTATATATCATTTGTATGCATTCTTGCAAACAAACTGAAAAAATGTGCCATATTGCATCTATATTTTTGTTTCAATTGTTTTGCCTTGTTTTGCCTTTTGATTTGAGCAGTTTCATCTAAGAACACTCATGCAAATTATAGTATTCTTGGGATTCATTATATCTTGTGCCTTGTTGTACATGCACTGCTCTGATTAAAGTGTCATGGGAGGTTGATGTTTTGCCTTAGTTTGCCATCTTCCTTTGTCTAGTGATTTTTCTCTTCTGTAGCATTAGCCACATGATGTGTCTGAGATTGATCACCTCAGGACACACATATGTACTCTTTTGTGCATCTTGATCATAGTTCCTTGACATGCAATTTTTTTGGTCCACTTTTTCCAATTGACTATCACCTCACCCTTGTTTGCATTAGGGGGGGTTCTTTTGTTGTTTCTCATGCTTCCTTCGTTCGATGGAGTGAGCTATGTATTCTGTATTTGTTCCTATGTATTAGGCAGATGCAGTCACTAGGTACCTATGCATTTCAGTGAGATGGATCATTTACCATATAGACACCCTTCTTTTTGTTCCTACTTTGGTTGCAACCTTCCATGTTCGATTGATAATCTCTTCAGGCTTTGGTGTTTCATGTCATCTATATCTTTGAGTTCAGTTGGTTTCCTTTGTGTGCCTCCTAATTCAATGTTGTTTATGGTCTTCTCTACTTGGTCAGGTTCTATTTCAATGGAGGTTCTCTAGATCAGCAGTTACTTTTGATAGATCTTTGCAGATTCTACATGCTTCAGTGGTGTTCTTCATGATCATCTTTTTTTCATATCTTTTACGATATTTCCTAGTTTGGAGGCTTCTTTAGTCCTTCACTAGTTATTTTCAACATTATTTTCATCTCTTTTTGGAGTAGGGGTTTTTCCATGTGGTTTTCTTTATTACTCCTCCTTTCAAAGATTTGGTTGTGCTTGGGTACCTCATCAAGCTTTGTTTTTAGAACACAAAATTACTTTCACTAGTAGTTTCTAAGTTTTTAGCTACTCCTTAAGTTTATTTTAAGGGTGGTGTTAGAGCAATAAAGTTTTTTCTTATTAATTTAATCATATTAATTTAATTATTCAGTCACTTATTATCTCTAATTTCCTTAAGCTAAACTTTTGGAATATAATAATTAATGCTTTTATTAATTATTATCTTGCAACCTAGGTTAGTTACTTGTTAAGGTTTTGATCTCCTTTATAAGGATGATCTCTCTTTGTAATTTGTTCATTCACTTTTGATAATAACAATTTCTCTTTTTTCTTATCAAGAATGTGTCATCTGTGGATCTGGAAATTTCAGTCTCCATAGCTTTTGCTTCTCTCTTTCTATGACAAGTGTTTGTATGCAAGTGATTCTTAGGAGCTGTGGGGTTGATCTTTCATCAACCTTAACAATTTTCTTATATGAAGAAGATGCATATGAAAGACATTTTGTTTATATTCTTTTGGTTTTGTCTTTTGTTTAATTTGAATATTTTGGTATTGTCATGAAAGAAATCTAGGGCAAATTTGTTGATTTTGAGCCGTCTAGTGATTTTGGACTGAAGTCTTAAATTAGGTTTAGATTTGTTTGAATAAACACTATCTTGCATCTATGAGTTTTTAGAGACTTTTTGGCCATGTATTAATGATTTTTTTTTTTTTTTGTATTGAGAAAAAGAACACTAGTACCATTTGGTTTGTACTCTACTAGTTTTGGGTTCATTTTTCTTTGAATGCTCTGGTTTGTTATGAAGAAAGGTAGATTTATAGATTTTAATCTTTATAGTGCATTTTTGAGTTAAACTAGATTAGATTTCTTTGAACGAACATTGAGTTTTTGAGACAATGGTAGAATGGATGTCTTTAAGTTAGTAGTTTGTTGTATGTTGATGTTACGTTGGCCCACAGAGTTTATGGTAGCATAGTTGTAGAGTTTATTTTATTACTATTACATTTGGGTTTAATAGAAGATTTGTTTTTTATTTTACAATTTAATTTGGAGATGAATTAGCAAATTGGACACATTTGACGTGTGTGTGTGTGTGTGTGTGTGTGTGTGTGTGTGTGTGTGTGTATCACTTTGTTTTGTTTCAACATAGAGAGTTTAGTCCCATTTTAGCTAATATAGATAGTGATTACAATACCTCAAAATCCATCCCTTGCAACTTGACTCCAACATGGTGCCTCCTTTTGAAATACATAAAAATACCACTCTTGCAACAATACATTTGTTATAAATTGTGATCATATATGACATTAAATTAATAGGAAACATTGGAAACATCATGTACAATCAAACTTATTGAGGCTTACCCCATGATGTCATGCAAACTATTTTTATAGTAATTTTGACCTTGTCCATTTAGACAATGATCAGTGTTGTGTGGAATAAATGAACTCTACACATAGAAGCTTGTTTCTATGGACCATCAATGGATGCTCCATAGTTCTTGGATTAATGAGGAATGAGCATATGACTTTTGCACTTCCTTAGCAAAGTTCCACACTCTATCAAAGGCTTTAGAAAGTAAAGATGCCTTGAATCTACATAAAGCCTATCATTTAAATTATCCAATGCATTCAACAACATCAAGATTATTCTAGAAAGCATCATGAAAAATATTTTCAATATTTAGGATAGCACGATTTTGCAATGCCTCTACCTTAAATTATCAATCAATCAACATGGACAAAATATCTGAATGTTTGAATATGATATTCTAATACATTATAACCTGCAACTATATACAATAATGAGTAGTGAGCAATGAGTATGCTGCTGTAATAAAAATACTATATATTGTATCAATATAGCTTAGTATTCCACTAAGACCTTGTAATTCATGTCATAGATTTGCTATTTGAATCTACCCCATTATGTTGATACACTCCTTAATCTAATAGTAACTTGTTTATAGTATTCCACTCAGACCTTGTAATTCATGTCATAGATTTTCTTTTTGAATCTACCCCATTATGCTAATACACTCCTTAATCTAATCGTAACTTGTTTATACACTTTATATCTATTTCCAATTGATAACAATATGAATACAATACAATTTTCTTCTAACTGTAGGATTGTATTGGAGCAATTGATGGATCTCATTTACCTATTATAGTCAATGTGGACATACAAGATAAATATCATGATAGGAAAGGCAACCTATCGGAAGGGTCGACCGCAGATAGTTGTGTTCTTGCTTTTGTTCTCTCAAGATCAGATCCACTAGTAGTCCCCCCCCAGTATGTGGAATCATCTTGTATTTAACTATATAGAGAAGTTTACAAGAAAGGGATCAAGGTTATAACAATATACTTTATGTGCATTTGTGTAGGAAAATATTTTTTGGTTGATACGAGATATCCAAACGTATCGGGATTTCTTGCCCCCTATTAGTGTACACACTAGCATCTTAAGGAGTTTTGTAGATCAAATTTGATAAACACTCCACAAGAGTTATTTAGCCATCGACACTCCTCACTCAGGAATACAATGGAGCGTACATTTGGCATTTGGAAGCAACATTTTCCTATCTTGAGGCATACAACATCATATGCAATCATGACACAAAAAAAGATTGTTTTAGCATGTTGCATACTGTACAACTTCATTACAATAGAAGATGACATTCCATTTGAAGTTGAAACCAAAGAGGATGATGCGTGTAAGAGGGTAAATGTACCAATACTTGAGACATATGGGATGAATTAACATGATAGAGATGATTGGGGGAGTTTTCAAGATGAAATAGCAAGGAGGATGTGGGAAGACTATAGATCTTGAGATGTGTTGTACTTGAGACATATTATACTTTTCTTTGTATAATATATATTGAGAAATATTCATGACATTTAGCATGATACTTGGATGGTATTTGAATAATGTATGATGTTTATGTACATACATTTCAATGAATGGAAAAAAATTAATTAATAGAATCTTATATATGTTTATGTTTATGTTCCTACATAATAATATGGTTTTTGAATATCTTGAATGAATATGTTAGTTGTGAATTATGAAAGTTTTCATCATATTTAGTAAAATCTATATTTAGGTCCTATCATAGGTCCTAGGTCCTATTGTAGGTGCATTGTTGTTTAGACAAATCTAGTAGGAGATCACTTGTATTGATTATTATAAGAGGAATGAGTATTTGTTATAGCACTCAGATTGTCATTCTAGTTATTGGGACACTCCATATGGACCATTAAATAAGTGTTAGAAGGTTGTTATAAAGTGCATTAAATCTACTTTCATTGGGTTTTTGTTTCGTAAATTCCATTGATTATTGAGAAATTTGTGTCCATTTTACCATGGTTTGTCTCATAGGACTTTTTCTGGAAGTTGTTTGTTATTGCAGCACATTGTATAGACTATATATTCCATAGCATGATTTGCACAATAGAATAATAATACTAGTACCAAATTTCATAACCTTATCCAACATCCTCCATGATTGTGAGAAAATGAGACCTTTGGAATAGGGTATGAACATCCATCAAAACATAATGGGAAGAGATCAGATATTATAGTTTCTCGATATCCTTCCCACCTGTCTCAATAGACACACTTTCAAAATGTGGAAGGATATACAATGCCAATGCATTTGGTTCATGTCTGCTATTTTTTATCAAATCATGTTACCATCATTTCCATCACTTGAACTATAGATGGGAATGAACTCTACTGTGTCTTCTCAAAATCTGTTAGTATGCTAAACACTTCAATCTAATCTACTACTTCTTCAACCCTAGTTGCTCATTAACTTGATTGTCCTCTATGACAAGGTTATCTATTTGGTTATGATCTCTATGGATTCTCTGTCATTCCAAATTATATGAAATATGCTCATTAATGGTTTACCTTAATCACACAAAAATGTAGGATCAGTGGTACTTTTAATCTGATATGTCATACTAATGAACTTTGTTATTCCAAATCATGTGTGATTTTGAGTACATTATATAATACATATATATCATGTTCATGAATTATGAGCTTCTAAATTATATGCTACATGTACTCTAATGTAGACTAATCACATGATAAATGTAGGATGAAGATCTAGGCATTTTAGGATTATGGATATTTTTAATATTGCTTACAATATCAGAGCCATGACTTGGCTATGATTCCAACTTATAAGCATGTTTTGTATTGTGGATTAATCAGATGAAAAATGTAGCATTATGGATATTTATTTAGTACATGTATGTCATATTTATTCATTTGGTGTGATTTCAAATTATATGATATATTTCCTATAATATAGGCTAATCAGATGAAAATGTAGCATTGTGGGTGTCTTATATATTACTTATATGATATATGCCCTATAATATATTACTTGGATATATCATCAGAATGTGAATTGTTTTCATTGGTTTATGTAACCTATGTATCTTCTCTTATTTAAGGGTAATTTGGTTGAGCATGAAAGTCTTTTCTTTTCTTTTCTCATTTGTTTTGTGCATCCAGATAATGGTAGTAGAGAGTCATTTCTTCTAATCTGGCATTGAAGAGTGCATTTTATTTCTCAATATAAGAGTTATTTCCTTACAGAGAACCATAATTTGTAGAGATAGATGAGTTATATGAGAACCACATCTCATAGATGTCGTGCAGGCCTGCTTCTGGTTGATTGTCACTATTGTTGTCTTTAACCTACCTCTGGTTGACTACTTTTGTTGTCTTTTACCTACCTCTAGATACCTATTATTGTTGTCTTTTATAATCCCTATCTTTTATAATGAATCGTTGCACTTTGTGAATGATGAATATTGATGAGTTTTATTCAATATATGTCATCCTTATTGATATGGTTATCTGATATGTTTCTTTATTTTGTGCATACATGTTATATTTGCATTATATTTTGTTGCCTACATTCATGATGAGTTTTTGTTTATTCATTGTCATGGCTGATGATATGCAAATCAGAAATGTACCTTCATCTTCAAATAGGGTATTGTGGTCAAGATAAATGGAATGCAAGTTGCTTGACTTTCTCCATGAGAAAGTCCAACTTGGTCAAAAATCTAAAGGTGGCTTCAAAAAGGAATCTTGGACCACCATTGAGTGACACTTCAATAAAGAGTTCAAGCACAATTTAATCAAGGATAATTTTAAAAATAAATTGAAAACTTGGAAGACAATATTTAGAATCATGAAGGATTTGAGAAATATAAGTTGTTTTGCTTGGAATGAAGCTACACAATCTTTGGATGTTGAAGATAGTGTTTGGATTGAGCTTTCAAAGGTAAAATACTATTTGAAGTTTATTTGAGTTAAGTAAAATTTTGTCTTGAAAAGTTAGTATTGAAAGCAAAATAACCATTTCATTCATTTTGCCAACATGTAGAAGAAGGAATTCAAAAATGTGAAAGTGTATAAAAGATAATCATTCCAATACTACAACGAGTTAGCATATATCGTGGGAAATAGAATGGCATAAGGTACTATAGTTGCCACTGCTCAAGAAATAGAATAAAGGCACGTGATGGATGAGGCCTTCGATCTTGATGATGATAGGGATTTTTGTATACTAGTTGATGATAATTTGGATGATGACTTTTGTCAATCCAACCTATCAACTATAATTGCCACACAAAGATTATCACCATCCTCATCAAGGAATAGAAAGAGGAAGAAGGGAATCATGGCTGGTTTGATGGATCTATTATTTTTGAAGCTTTGAATAATATCCATAAGGGCATAGCAAAGCCTTACATTATCAAAGTGGATCAAGAGGACTCTGATTCGGTTGCTAAGAAAATGTACGATTCTCTAAAATCCATTCTTGGATTACTGAAGATTTAATGATAAGTGCATATGGTACATTTTTGGTTGAAAAGTCAAGAGAAAAATGCTTTTTGAGGATGACAATCTTGCAGAGAAACAAATACATACTACATAAGTTTGGAGGACTCTACAGTCTATATACAACACAAATATGCATGGTTTTCATTAAAATTATATCAATTAGCTACATTAACAACCATTTTGTAATGGTTAATTTTTAGTCACCTTTAAATATGGTTGCTTGATAGCATGCCTTCTGACATTTTTATATGATTTTAATTGACTTTAAATACATCCCCCTTGCTTACTTTGTGATTGTATACATTTTGAATCAGCTTTAAATATGGTTTTTTTCAAAATATGATTGAGTGTACTATGTTGTATATTTGTTGTGTTGTATGATTTTATTGCCTTGTTCCATTGGTGGTATTACGATTCTGACTGGTGGCATCATTAGAATCCCCACGACTTTTGGACCACCTAGTTCATTCAACACTACATCATATAGTGGCACTTCATTAGCATTTACATATCTAGGAAAATTAACATATCTAGGCTCATCATCATCTTCATTGATAACCAGTGCTAGTTTGCATTTTGGCATCTAGATTAGAAAGATTCAACATTTACATCAAAAATCCCTTCAGCCATGCACCCCTATAATTGAATGGTGCTATAAAAAAAACCTAAAATGATCTTCATAATTTTGCATTTGGGGTTTTAGAAACTTATAGAAGTGTCTACATACTCCTTTTATTAAATGTAAGGTTGATTACATAAACATCCATTCGTGTATAAGCATGGTAAATTACTTGGAAAGTCATGAGATCAATCTTTTATGTACGTGGAATGCCATGCTACCTGTTGAGTGAGTTTTATTATTATTTTGTTGTATCAAGATCTCTCTATTCATATATATACATATATACATATACATACATACATACATATATATAAATATGTGTGTGTGTGTGTGTGTGTGTGTGTGTGTGTGTGTGTGTGTACATACATACATACATGCATATATAGAGATCATAAGGGAACGACAATGAGATGCAAAGATCACAAAGTTATGGCAATGAAATCCTAGATCTCCACTAATCTCCACCAATCTTTAGAGCTCTCCACCCTCTTTCATGCACAACTCTCCAAAATCAATCAAAAGAATTGGGAAATGATTAATATTGTGTTTTCTTTTCTTTTTTGTTTATAATTTGTAATCCACAATCCACAAGATCTCTTTGTATACATACATACATACATATGCAGACACACACACACACACACACACACACACACACACACACACACACACACACACACACACACACACACACATCTTGAAAACTTGAATGCTGAAATTAATTTTGATAAGGATATTATGGGAGCCACTAGATAGAATCTAGGAAAGTGTTGCAGTAGGTACTATGACATTGGAAATATAGTTGAATTGGTCTAGTTTCTTATTAATTGGGTTTATTACTTCATTATTATATGATCCAATGGTAATGTTGAGATAATGGGTGTTGCACACATTGCATAATATTGTTATTTTATTACGTAATGTTGTACCTAGATGGATGTGCAACATGTAAAGATTCCCATGGAATATTCTTGATAAGTTGTATTGTAACATTGTGATAATATTTCATGTAATTATTTAATATTGGGGAAAAGAATTAAATGCCCAATATTAAATGTGGGGTCAGTGAGTTAGGTAGCACATGGTTTTAGCATATGGTTAATGTAATACCACTTGGTGGTTTTGTGGGACTTGCTACTATATAAGCAGCCACAAGGGTAGTTGTTGTAGACAAGAGAGAGTAAGAGTGACAAGGAGAAGACAAAAGGCAAGAGTCGAGTGGGACAAGGCTTGACAGGTTAGCCAAGGGAGCATTTGTGAAAGTTGAAAGCATGGCATGGGATGTGTGGATTCATGCTTGTTCACATAGTTTGCTCGGTTGTGGCTATGGCCATGAAGGCTTCCATGGTTGTATGGCAATGGTTATTTTGCTGAATAATACATGGTGATGGATGCTTTTGGAGGCTGGGTTTTTTTCCCTCAATGAGGGTTTCCTAGGGTATATCTTGTGTCACAATTTTGTGGGTATGTTTTCTATTCTCTTGCATGTGGATTTTAATTCCGTATTTATTTTAGATCTATTATGGGTTATGTGGAAACGGTTATATTCTTTATTGCCAAGTTTCCTTACAAGTGGTATCAGAGCTATGGTTTTATTATTGTAACCCTAGATTGAATCCATGGGAATGCATGAGAGGATAAAAGAAAAGGGCAAGATATATGAATGATTTATTGCAGATCTGAGGGTTTTGGATTTGCTGTTATGATGGGATGTTAAAAGATTTGGGCATGTGAAATTGTTGGACAAAATATTTTTTCGGATGTTTCATTTAAATGAGAGTTTTGGGGGGTAGCTTGCAAAAATGAGCTCCTGGGTAAAAACAGACCTCACCATTGGATTCAGATTGACATTTCCATAAATTTTGATATATAATATGCCCTAGTTTGGCCATGTTCAGAGAAAATGAAAGAGTTTTTAGTTTCAGCCCATGATGGCCGCCATATTTAATCCCGTCAGAATTTTCGTCACTGAAAAAATTAAAAATGAAAAATCATACTGAAAATGGTAAAAAGACTGTCTTAGTAAAACGACCATAACTTTCTCTCAGAATATCAAATTTTAGAGTTCTTATAGGCGTTAGAAAGATAATTCAGAACACTACAATATGGTGTAGGTTTGGTTCTGTGATTTTGAGATTTTGTCAGGTTTTAAGAGCCCTAAAGTCAGATATTTTTTATTTTGAGCACGGATTAGGGCATAACTTGGGCATACGGAGTCGGATTTTGGACTTTGAGTAGTCAATGGAAAGCTCTTGGAGAGCTCTACACATTGGTTCAAATTTGGTGTAGGTTTGGCATGATTTATTTGGTGATATATTTATCTAAACAACTTATAGATATATTTTGACTATGGTAACATTGTGAGTTTATGGCATTGGAAATTTAAGTTTTTGATGTTATTGTATACTCAGTTCATATTTCAGATTGGTCTCATGATGATAAGGTTATTAGTGTTTCGTTTGGATATGCATGATGACTTGTTGGATCTACAAGTTGTGCAGTGTTGTAAGCGGTCTATACTTACAGGTTGCATTTATGGCTTGGTTATGGGTTGTCTTTGCCCATTGATCTTTCATTATTGATGCATACTCAGATTGGTGGCTTGGATTTGGGTTGTCTATGCCCTGAGTCACATGATTTACTATTTTTTCATGTAGAAGGGATGAGATGTTGTTACCAGGTACAGTCATGGTGGAGGATTGTGGTTGACTATTTTATGCTGACAGGTTGGACATATTGAGAGCCAGATGCTCAGTTCATGGATGTGATCATGGTGTCATGGATTTTGGCATGACATGATTGGTTATATAGGTACATCCTTGATGTTCATTAGCTTGGATTTTCTGATTCAGTTATGGTGGTATATCTTCTTGGTTGAGGATCATAGTTATTTAGTTTCTTTTGAGGAGCTCATGATGTGCACTTTGAGTTCTTTGATAGTTTGATGCCTTGGTTGATTCTCATGGTTAGAGGATGGTTTTTCATCATGATGTCATGGATAGCTTGGATACATGGTTTAGTGGGAGCTTGTGGCAGTGATGGGGTGACAATGCAGGATTAGTTCCTGATTTAGTATGGATCTTCATATAGGAGATGAATTTTATGATGCCATAGGTGACTTGGTACCACGGTTGAGTGGGAGTTGTTGGCATTGATATATTTATTGAGTGTTTGCGGATGTTGGAGGTTTGTCTTAGATCCTGTTGCTGCAGAAGCGTCTTTGACATTTGCATGGTGCACTTGTTATCTTCATGGTATTTGAAGATGGTTAGATCTTGAGGACTCATGGAGTTCTTGGTTATCTTCATGGTGTATGGAGATGGTTCTTCCTGGTATGTGGAGATGGTTTTCTTCATGGTGTGTGGAGATGGTTGCATCTTGAGGACTCACAGGGTTCTTGGCAAAGGTGTGGTTTATGCTTTTATTTGGCATGTTATCCTTGGTGTGAGGATGGTTTCATTATTATGTAATGGTATACTCTTGATACGCATTTAGAGTTGTGACATGTTATGGTGTGTTCATGTGGAGCATGTTATCTCTTTAGTTGAGATGGTAAGATCATGTTATCATGTTTATGTTCCTGAGGCCATGGTTGGAACTTTGACATTGATCTTGGTTTAGTTTCTTGGTATTGAGTACACTGATCATAAGCTGGATACTTCATGATATTGCTATGTTGCATTTGGAGTTGGCATGGATTGATTGGTTATAGGTGCTCATGGATACTTAGAGACGGTGGTGATGCTGATTTCTCTTGGATTAGAGAAGTATTTGTTGGGACAGTTGATGGTTTCAATAGGAAGTTCGAGGGACAGTCACCTGATATGGACTTGAGAGGAGATTGTTCTTAGATGAGTCTTGGTTAGAGACTTGGGTATCTTGATGAGCATTCTCATTCCCCACTCTTGGTCTACTCAGTGGTTTGCTACTTGAGAGGTATAGCCCATTGTTTCTCTCAGTTGCATTATATTTATGCTTGTCTTTCATGGATATGGATCTTGAGCTATGGTACATGAGTTAGTTCTGGAGGGTTCATTTGAGAGATGGTTTAGCATTGGTTATCTCCATGTGCATATGTTGTTATGCTGGTTGAATTTGGGAGATGGTTTTGTATTGGGCATTTTCCTTGGATTAGGAATGGTTATTCCTTGATTTAGGAATGGTTTTATTGAGTTTGATCTTCTTGTGAGAGGGTTACATCCATGATTTGTTATATGGTATGGTTTGGGTGTTGTTGAGGCTTCTTGTTGGGGTTTTATGGAGGAGATCATACTTGCACAGTTTACATCTAGAGGTGTGTGTAGAAGGACATGATACAGGTTATGATTTGCATGGTTTCTCTAGTCTTGGTTATCTTCTTGGATGTTCAATTTTTGCCTACATTGGATTTGAGATTGGTTAGAGATTGTGATCACTAGTTTGTGCTCATGTTTGTCATGTGAGAGATGACATGGTTATTTCTTTATCTCTTTCCTCTGTTGGTTGTGGTGAACTTGGGAGAGCATTGGAGACTTGTTATGAGAGTTTTTTTCTTGCAGGATATCAGTTTATGTATTGTGGATGTCCTTGATACTACATGGATTCACTTCTTTGAGATGTTGTGAGTGGATTGGTTATAGATTTGACATTATCTTTTGCAGTGGGAGCTTCTTGGTACATATGTGGCAGGTATTGTTCTTGAGGCTTGTGATTGCAGGTTATAGATTGGATATGTCGGTGATATGAGATTCACTTGTTATACCTTTGAGGTATGGATAGTTGGATGGGTTTGGCACTTTTCTGTGGGTGCTATTTCAGCTATGGATATTTTGACAACTATGGATACATGTGATTACCTTTGGATCAGGTTTTTTGTGCTTGGAATTTTAGTTGGTACAGGATTTTATGATCTTCTAATGCGACGGGTTGGGTGGCTTTTCTCTTTGGATGGCTTCTATGTATGTCCAGTGGGAGTGGCATAATAGGAGGTGAGATCATTCATGTTCGAGATGCTGGATACTTTGATTTTGTTGCGGGTACCAGGATGGAGCACTTGGTGTATTTTGATCCATGATGGTGGATGTGCTGGGAGGGATTGTTCCCTTGTTCATTTATGTGGCTACGGATTGACCCTATGCAATGTATACAACAAGTGAGAGATTGTTGAGATAATGGGTGTTGCACACATTGCATAATATTGTTATTTTATTACGTAATGTTGTACCTAGATGGATGTGCAACATGTAAAGATTCCCATGGAATATTATTGATAAGTTGTATTGTAACATTGTGATAATATTTCATGTAATTATTTAATATTGGAGAAAAGAATTAAATGCCCAATATTAAATGTGGGGTTAGTGAGTTAGGTAGCACATGGTTTTAGCACATGGTTAATGTAATACCACTTGGTGGTTTTGTGGGACTTGCTACTATATAAGCAGCCACAAGGGTAGTTGTTGTAGACAAGAAAGAGTAAGAGTGACAAGGAGAAGACAAAAGGCAAGAGTCGAGTGGGACAAGGCTTGACAGGTTAGCCAAGGGAGCATTTGTGAAGGTTGAAAGCATGGCATGGGATGTGTGGATTCATGCTTGTTCACATAGTTTGCTCGGTTGTGGCTATGGCCATGAAGGCTTCCATGGTTGTATGGCAATGGTTATTTTGCTGAATAATACATGGTGATGGATGCTTTTGGAGGCTGGATTTTTTTCCCTCAATGAGGGTTTCCTAGGGTATATCTTGTGTCACAATTTTGTGGGTATGTTTTCTATTCTCTTGCATGTGGATTTTAATTCCGTATTTATTTTAGATCTATTACGGGTTATGTGGAAACGGTTATATTCTTTATTGCCAAGTTTCCTTACAAATGTTAGTTATTATTTTGGCATACATGAAAACATTATTATTATTCATTATTATATATACATACATACATGAAAAAAACAATGCACTTTCTATATTTATGAATGTAAAACAGATGGCACCCACCCTCGCTTCCGCTTCAGTGTTGGCTTCTACTCCCACGTCTGCATCTACCCTAGCTTTTGCTTCCACTCCTTTTGGCAGTGATGATGTTGGTTGTGTTCGTCGGGCTTCTCCTGCCCTTTCTCAAGCAGTCTTTGAGGGTGGGTTTCACCCTTTGCCCAAGGAGGGGGGAGGCCCCTTTGCTAATTTTTAGGCTAGGGCTTCTCCTATTCCTACAAGGGAGATTCATTCCCCAAGAGTTGTGGGTGGTTCAACCTTTTCCTATGCAGATGTGGTCACCTATGAGGCTTGTCTTTGTAGTCAAGTTGTGCATCTAGGGCCCCTTCCTGCTGAACCTATTGCTATAAGTAACCTTATTTTGATCAATTTGCAGAGGACTTCTCCTCTACTATTGCCATTTTTTATTTTAGTGGTTTTTGGCCCTCTTTTTTGGATTTGCATGCTTGGATTTCCAAATTTTGGGAGCCTATCATTTCAAATATAGTCTAAATTTTCCTTATGGCAAGGGGCTTTTTCATTGTGAAATTTGCTTCTACTAATGATAGAAATGCCATCCTTTGGCATGGTTTCTCTTGAAAGGAGAGGTTCCCCTTGATGGCCAAACCTTGGTATGTGGATTTTGATCTGTCAATTGAATCTTTTAATAAGATTCCTCTATCGGTAAGGTTGCCTAATCTTCCCCTTCACTTATGGATGGATTCAATCTTGGAGGTTGTGGGGGAGGTCCTAAGGGAATTTTTGTTGGTTGATATCGCATCTTCCAATGCGTTTCAGATGATGTATGCTTGCATTCTTATGGAGATAGACATCTCCAAGGGGCTCCCAGAAATGATTAAGTTGGCCTCTCCTAATGGCTCTTGAATTCAACTTCTTGATTATTAGGCATTCTTTTCAGATGTCAAAAATGCCATAAGGCTAGCCACCTTGAAGCACGATGCTCCTCTAGAAAGGTTAGATCAAAGAAGTCACCTTCTTAGTGGATGGGGGTTTCAAATGATCACTACATTGTTCAGAAAGCTCCCTCTATTGGGGATGGGTTGGTTGTTTTTTCTTAGGATTCATTGGAGGTGGATTTTTTTGCTACTCCTTATGATTTAAATGTCTCCCCTATGGTGGTGGCCAATATAGATTTCCTTCCTTCGGACACTACTGTTGCTCCTCATGTGGCTTTGTTTGTGTGGGGAGTTGTTGTGCCTCTGTGTGGTGGTGGTACTTCTTCCCTGGTTGAGAGGGCTTTGGAGGTTATTTGTGGTGTGGATAAATTTTCTTGGCATAAGGATACTAGGATGGTGGAGGATGGATGGAGAATAGTAAAAGGAAAAAAAGTCAAGCCCTCCATTCGATCATTTGATATGTCTTTATGTTCTCAAAAGATGGGATCTAAATGTAAATCTTGAGGCTTAGATTTATTTCCCTGTACCCCAACTAGTCTTTTTGAGGCTATCCCTTTTTGTTTTGGTTCACCTGGTCTCTTTGGCATTTTTTCTTGTAGTATGACATGGTTCTAGATTAAATGTCTTCTTTTATAACTGCAGGGTTTTAGGATAACATTTAAAACCTATTTAGGTGGTAGTTGAGCACTGTGTTATCTGTGAGGCCATCCTGGTCACCTTGTTTTGGTGGGCGAATTGTTTCACCTACAGTTTGTTGTTATTATGTTTGGCTTCAATGAAAATTATTTGATCTATAAATGGTTTCAGGTACCCTTCAAAACCTATTTTCCTTAATAAAAAACAATGCACTTTTTAAGAGTTTACAATTGTTCAACAAAATGAATGTTTTACAAGAAAATGTGCCTAAAGAACTGTTAGCTCATAAGCAAGAAAATGTTATTGAAACGATACAAAAATTTATTGACATGAGAGGTCTACAAGTGAGGGTGTTGACCAATCTTGAAAACTTGAATGCTAAAATAAAAGCTATCGATAATCAAACACCTATGCTAGAGTTGCAACAAAATGCAAAGTTGATTTTAGATAAGGTAGAGGCATATATTCAAAATTTTGATAATCAAAATTTAAGGCACGAGAGTGAAGGAGAAGGAGCGATTTTAGAAAGAGACTGCATGACAAAAACAACATTTAGACAACATTAAGAATATTATAGGAGCCTCATGATTATGGCATTTAGATAGAAGCAAAACTTTCTTCTTCAATTCCTTACACTCAATTCTTCACTAAAAATATTCTTCCAGTAGTAAGATCATTTATCTATTGTCGATCTTCTACTTGGTGATAAATTTAAATATTTTTCAATAACTTGGCAGTGAGCTCATCGAACTATGTGCATTATAATGATAGACAATATTTTTTTCGTCAAAGAGAAAAAAATCAAATTTCTTGAGCACACAGTTCTACCAAAAGGAAAAGAAAAAAATAACAGCCAATGCTGCTTTAGATTAGCGTACATAGATAGTACATCTATAGTAAAAGATTGAATAAAATTTTTAATCTAAAATTGATCTTACTAAAAAAGTTGAGTGAAAGTCCTCCTATTTTTAATCCTAAATTATTTGTACACCCTAGATTGAGATGCATCATAGTACACATCAAACATTGCAGGGAATAGATCTCACCACTTCAACCTTGGGTGAAGGGATTCTTTATACTATTTTTGTTGGGTCAACAAAAATAGATAACTAAGGAATATTAATCTACAAGTAATCAATCTAAAAAAATGATTTTTAAAAATAATCAATAGTCAAGATCCAATTAAATGAAGAAATACCATCCACCCAAATAAATATAAATAAAATACAAACCTAGAAATTGTAAACCTAACAAAAGGAGAAAAAAGAAAGAAACAGAGAAAAAAATGATTTTAAGCTAATTATTGAAGAGGCATGTCAAGTATCTAGATGCATTTTGTAAAATGTTGATCATGACATTGGTATAGTTACCAAAGAAGCAAAAAAGGAAATTTGGTGAAGAAAAGAAGAAAAATACAATACTATAATATCATGGTGCAACCTTTGTGTTGCAATTTACAATTAATGTAAGGTTAACCTATATAAATCCTAACTCACTCCTTATATAGTTATGTTTAAACGCTTGTGACAATAATCAATGTGACAAAAGCTTGTTTAAAAGAAGATATTCCTTTTATTAAATGTAAGGTTGATTACCTGAACAACCATACGTGTATAAGCATGGTAAGTTACCTAGAATGTCATGCGAACAATCTTTTAAGTACATGGAATGCCATGCTACCTATTGAGTGAGTTTTATTGTTTTTCTGTTGTATCAAGATCTCTTTGTTTATATACATACATATACACACACACACACACACACACACACATATATATATACATACTCATATGTATATATGTATGTGTGTATATGCATGCATGCATATATAGATATCACAAGCACACGACAATGAGATGCAAATATCACAAGGACACAACAACGAAATCCTAGTTCTCTACTGATCTCCACCAATGTTCAGAGCTCTCCACCCTCATTCAGAGCTCTCCACACTCTTTCATGTGCAACTCTCCACAATCAATCAAACGAAATGGGGAGTGATTAATGTTGTGTTTTCTTTACTTTTTTGTTTAAAATCCATAATCCATAATCCACAAGATCTTTCTCTATATACATACATACATACATTGATATACATACATACATATATATATACATACATGCATACATCTACATACATACTGTAGTGCCTGCCCCTAGATCGCATTTCTGTATCATTGTCAATTTGCTTTAGGTTGATTTTATGCATTGATTAGTTTTAGAGATACTGGATTTACAATATTATGATATTATTTCATGACTTTGATTACAAATGTATCAGTTATTGTTGCTTAGTTGATTTCATTCATGTGTCGTTAATGATGTCTTAATGATTCCTAATTAGTAAATGTGGTTTCTTTTGTAACAATGTTAACGTGATGTCTTTAATGATGATTATGTTGTATTGATAGAGATGCATTATTATATGTGTGCATTTGATATTAGACTTGTGACTTTTACAATGCTTACCCCATACTTGCATGTGTATGGTGCACATGTTTATTTTATCTTTCTGTCTGAAGTGTTTGATGTGGTTAAGGGAGGGAGTCGTAGTCACTTTCTAGTCAGGATCTACACGATAAACCACTCCCCGCGATTGTCTGTTTAGTTTACATATAACTATATACATGTACATGCTCGTCTTTTATGCAGGATGCAGGTACCGGGCATCAACTTCCTTGAATTGCCAGGATGAGTGTGCCCTATTACAAATACTCAAATGGTGAGAATGGGAAGATAATGATCAGGTCCAATCCTAGCCATAAGCCTAAAATACTTGTCCTACAAGGAGGACTCGTAACAGACTGTCTATTTTTTTAAAACCCGTGAGTATTTTGTGTGTATGTTGTTTTGTGAGTCTTTGATGAATTTTTTGTTAATTAAGTCTAATTAAAAGATTAAATTAATGATTTAATTTAATGGAAAATTATTATAACATTTTAATATTTAATTATATTTAATTAATTAAATAAAAAGAACTGAATTTGAAGATAAAATCTATAAGATTAAATTTAGAACGTGATAATATTTATTTTATTTAATAATAATATATTTAGAATTCATTTTTAAATAAATGCTAAGTATTATTGTTATTTAAGTTAATAAATATTTATCAAATTAAACGTACAAAAAATATATTAAAAGGAGAAAGATATTAAATTATGAAAAATATTTAAGTTCGCATGAATGAGTTTAAAATATAGGAAATTAATTAAAAAGATAAATTATGTGAACTTAACAAAGATATTTAATAATGTGCACATGAGATTTAAAAAGTTATAAATTTATTAAAGTAAAGTAAAGTGGAAAGTTAAATAAAGCAATTTAATGATTCACTTAACGTGCATGAAAGGAATAATAAAACAATATCTTAATTAAAAAGAAAATTAATTGTGCATGAATGAATTAATTAAATAAAATAATTATAATTTTAGGGTTGTGGAGATAGAAACCCTAAAGGGTAATTAGATTCTACATTAGAGGTTTTCGGGTCATTATTAGGGACACAAGTTTTTCACACACAGGTTTTAGGGAACACACTTTTGGAAAGGGGAACAAAGAAATATTTGGAAGCTTGGAAGGGTTCGAATTAGCAAGGGTTTCACCAGATTGTTAGCATCAAATCAAGGTAGGGTTTGTGAACCATTCTAGAAACACTTTTGGATCTCTGTCTTCTTCGTGCTTGTTGAAAATTGCTTTCTCAAATTTTATTGAATGAATCTTGCTACCTTTCTTCTAAATCTTTTGCTATTTGATTTCTTCTGGGAATCAGGTTTAAAAAACTATTTAGATAACCTCATTCTACAATTGAAAGGAATTAGTGTTAAATCGAGATCTGTGCTTTGGATCAAAATGGAATTAAGAAATTTAAATTTGGAAAGGGTTTGTTTTTGGAAATGAAAATCTTAAGATTAAAAATTCGAAGGGTTCGATTTATTTTCCTATTAGACTAAAGTTTAAATCATTTATAAAAAAAAGAAGATATATATATATATATACACATTTACATATTAATGAGAAGGTTATTTAATAAATTCTATGTTATTATTAAAAAAAAATTAGTATAAACAAATCTTTTGTTTATAAAGAAAATGTTTTAAGAAAAAAATAAATAAGTTAAAATAAAATAAAATTATTATATTAAATGGGGTGGGCGGGGCCACCAACCCCCACCCCCCATACTTACCTTGAGCGGCCATATTTTGCTGCATGATAGCTATGACTGCTACCGTAGCAGCAGGTACTACCGTAAAGGCAATACGCTGCTGCTACTGCAGGAGCGAAGCCGCCACGATAGCCACCCTTTATAAGGGTCGGCAATCATTAGCCATAGGCTGTGTTTTTTAAAAAGAAAAGTTTTAATATTATGTTTTTTTTTATATATATTATTTAAGTTAGTTAAAATTAATTTATATTAAAATTAAATTATATTAAAATTAAATTATTAATTATTAATTTTAAATATTATGATTTTCAATAATATTTTTTAATATTATATATATAATAATATACTTATTTAATTATATTAATTTTTTTTAAAATTATAATTAATGAATATTAACAAAGTTAGAGATTGTTAGTTAATCTAGTTAAATTTTATTTAATGAGAATTAATTAATAATATAAGATGTTCAGTTAAGAGTCAAATGTATTTAATATTGATAAAAGTAATAGGTTATATCTTTAAGAATCAACAAATATTAATTTAATAATTTAAATAAATTATTCTTTGATAGTTTTTAGGGGATTGACTAAAATCAATAAGGGTAAAATTCAAATTAAGAACGAGATAATTTGTATGGGTGATCTTTGAGACTTATTTACTTAAAATTTATACTTTGAAACACAAATTAAAACTGAAACTCTACTGGTAACTCTATTGTGTATTTTCAAATCAAATGCAAACCATGAAACTATATTATTTGCATGTACTATCTATACTTTTGGATTTTGAGGTTGATTAGGTGTTGACTAGTCTAGGATGTACACCAGAGGTTTTGTGAGTTTTCTGTTATACCATTTATGTGACTGGAT